>CM051822.1:35529029-36129029 GCA_028451465.1 Erethizon dorsatum | reverse complement strand
TCCTTAGACTTCACCCTTAACTCTCTGTGTCCTGCCCAGCACTGGCCTTGCTCACTAGTGGCGGTTGTAGCCTGGGGGGGTCACTGCAGTGCCCCTTTTCTGCCCCTTGCTGTCCAGCCCCCCCTTTCTCTCCATCTTTCCTATCTTGGGACAATGAGTTTACTCCTGAACCCCTCCAGGACAGTGACTGGTTTTCTGGCATAGGGGGAATATTTTGTCAAAACGTCCCCTCCCTGCCTCATTGGTGTAACTGTTTAGGTGAAAACCTCACTAAGGCCTCCTCATTTTGAAGAATGCCTGAGCACTGAGGGCCCCACCTACTGACCCTGGAGCTCCTGCTGCTCCCCGAGTGCTTGCAGCCATCTTTGCACTGCCATTTGGCCCCAAGGGAGCAGAATCACTAGGAGCTCATGTTCACCTGGCAGCTGGGTGGGGGCCCTGTAGGGTACAGTTTATACCCAGGGTGTCTGCAGCCCTAAACTGGGCTCAGCCTTGTTCCCCTGCCTCCCTAGAAGCAGCTGTTGGACTGGAAGGCCTTCACCGAGGCAGAGGCTGAGAACCTGGCGAGCCCGATGTTCCAGATAGTGGGTGTGCTCCAGAGCAAGGTGGAGGAGGAGCTGGAGCTCCTGGATGTGCGTGAACAGTTGGGACCTTCGAGGCGGGGTGATCTTCCTGGGCTGCTGGGCCACGAGGAGAGTGGAGGACTGGGGGCCTCTACTTTGCATGGCCCTGGTGTGTCCACTCCCTGGCTCTCAGCTGCCCCTCTCAGAGCAGACCTCCTGTGCTGGTCTCTCCATATGCATCCCCCAACACCTTGAAGCCACACCTGACACGGGTGCTGCACAGATTCCAAGGAGATGATCAGTCTCAAGGCAGGAGGGCTCCTGAGCCCTTGCTGCCCCTGGGTACAGACAGTTACAGATTAGCAAGAAGCCCCCAGCCCCAGGAGGTCTGTAATCTTGAGCCAGGGGCAGCATACATTTTCTGTGAAGCACTGGATAATGACTATCTTAGGCTCAGAGGGCCATCGAGTCTCTGTCAGAAGTTGTTCAGCTTTGTTTCCTGAAGAAACAGGGTGTGGCTATGTTCCAATAATTATTGATGTACGGTAGAATTTGAACTTCATACAATCTTCACATCGTATCTTTTCTTTTGAAATTTTTCTGTTTTTCGACCATATCAAACTAGAAAATCAGTGTTAATCTCACAGGTCCAAACAAAAACAGGCAGAAGGCCACATTAAGCCTTCAGACTACAGTGTGCCAAGCCCTGATCTAGATGAGGGCATAAGACGTGGGATGGTGCATGAGGATTTAGCAGCAGGATTCGGCCCAGACCTTGAGACAGGGAATTCTAGAGAAGGGAAGATGCCCAGGCCAAGATGGGTATGGTAATGCTACCCCAAAGAGGGAGGGCCAGAAGCCCAGGTGTAGCCCAGGAGGTGACCTTGAAGGGTGGTGCCTAGGCAGTGACTTTTGTATCTTAGAGACATGGGGACTCATGAGTGGGCCCTCTTATTGGCTTGGACTGGTCAGCCCTCAACCACTATCTCCCTGCCACCCCGATTCTGCTACTGCAGAATTCCTTTGAAGCCTTGGCCAAGCAGACAGAGTGGCAGAGCTCAGACCTCTTCGGCTACTTCCAGAAGGCCGTGCAGGTGTGGGAGGAGCACCAGAGCATGCTGTCACAGCGGGAGCTGGAGCTCGAGAAGAGGATGGAACAGTACAGGCAGAGGCACAACCTGGAGGAACAGGTGCCCCAACCACTGGGGAACCCTGAGTGGGAATGAGGGACGGGTCACTCCCAGACTGCCAGCTGCCTCAGGTCAGGCCGGTGGACTCAGATGCAAACGAAACAAAACAAGCCCATATAAACAAAAAAAACTGATTCAAAATAGATCCTGGACACAAATGTAAAACCTTAAGTTACAAAACGTGTACCAATGAGGATATTGAGGCTTACCTTGATTGTAGGTGGGAGCAGCAGAAATCTTGAACCACATCACAGCTGTGTGATGGGTCTTCAGAACCGATCCTGTCTGTAAGAGTGTCCATGATACAGGCAGAAGACAGACTGAGCGGGGAGCCTTCTGGATGGTCAAAATAAGGAAATGATCAAAGCAGGACTTCAAGAATCACAGTTTGCTGCCACACAAGGAGAGTTTCAGTTCACAATAGTTAAGAATAACACAAACCAACCTCACAGGGAGCATACTTGATAGGTGAGGATCGTTGACTCCATGGTGAGTGAGTTCAAGAATTAGTTACGTCTAGTTGTTCAAGTCAGTGGAATAAAGTCTAATTGAAGATTGAGATAGACCTTTTTTACAAGCAGTTTTGCCAGAGAGACTGGCTGGACCCTAGCCCAGCGGGCAAGGCCCCTCCATGCTAGAGACAAGGCCAGTGGTGGCAGATAACTTTAAAGCTCCAAGGCCTGTCACAGCTTGAGCTCTCCTAGTCCTGATGGCAGTGAAAACTGCCACAGCCTGAGCTTTCAAAGTGGGTGCCAAACTTTCAAGTTTACATGCACGTTGAAGTCCAGTAATTTAGGTCAGTAATTCATATGTAGGGCCTGATAAGATGTGACATAAGTGGCTGGTGAGATGGCTCAGTGGCATAAGCACCTGCCTGGCAAGTGCGAGGGCCCGAGTTCGACTCCTGGAACCCACATACGAAAAAAGGGCCGGTGATATCGCTCAGCGGCACGGGCGCCTGCTGGCGCGCGAGGTCCTGAGGTCGACCCCCGGTACCCACAAAAAAAAAAAAAAAAGATGTGACATAAGTGATGTGACATGAGGGGTTGGGGGGGTTCACTATTACTTTCCCAAGGGGAGAGGAAATAACTCCAAGTTCTCATAATTGGGGTCTGATAAGACATCATATTCTCTAAGGTGTGTTTGAGAGGGGGGTGCACTCCAAGTTCATAACACAGCTAAGCATGTTATTCACATAGGAAACCATGTACGTGTTTAGTAGTTTTTCAAGGCTATATAATGAAGGAATGAAGTATCCTCAGCCCCCACAGGTCAGCTGGCCCCTGCCCTCACAGCCCAGGGTGGAGGTGTACAAACTCGGCGTGTGACTTCGAGTATGACTGGGGAGAAGGCAAGTGAGGAGCTGGTATCTCTGGAATGTGCAGTGTGGGCTTGGCCAGGCAGGGTGAGTGTGAGGGACCTGTTCCTGAAGAGTCCCATTTGAGCTAGGTCCCAGGGGAGTAAAGTAGGCAGGGAAGAACGTTCCAGGCACAGAGAAGAACCCAGAAGCCTATAGTGAAGACAGTGATAGGGTTGGCAGATTTATTGCCCTTTGTTTTTGTAGAAAACTGAGCCCCAGGCTTACCCCAGCTGCCTGGACCTCAGATTCAGTGTCAGGATCTCTGCATGTCACTTAAACTCTGCAAGTATTGGGAACTCATATATGCTTCTTCTTGTTTTGGGGGTGGCTTATAGGCCCAGGAGGTACACTTGGATAAGCTCTTAGACCAACTGAGGCAGCAAAGCCAGGAAGAAACACTGAAGGTACACCTGGAAAAGGCCAAAAATTTTCTGGAGAACATGAAATCCAGGTAGGTTGACCAGCCCCAAAAGAGAGAAGGGATGGCCTGGATTCATATTCAGGGTCACAAGCAGCCTGCACAGGAGCCCGGGGTGTGCCCAGCTAGCTGCAGAAACTGCGTCCAGCATCAGAGAACATCGCTGTCCTTTGCACTCTGCTTGCAACTAACACCAAAACATCCCGAGATAATTTTGGAAGGTTTGTAGAAAGAAGTTTCAAGGCAATATAGTTTAAAATTCGGAACTTAGACTTGTCTTTTTAAAATTTAAACATGCATGCTTTGTTAAAGGGGTGAAAGTCAGCCACTGCAGAGACTTTCCCCTCATTCCTGTCCAACTATTTTTTATGGACATATTCAGTTATATGTGTGGATATATATAGTGTTTTTAAAATAAGGGATAGATTCTACTGTGCCAATTGTTCTATAACTGTAGATATATTTCGATTTTAAGTGATTGTATGAAATTTATTAATGTAGATATGTCATAATGATTTAACATCTCAGTACAGTATTACAAATAGTTCTCTGTGAACGTCCTTGTATCTTTGTGCCTTTGTACAACTAATTCTGTAAGGACAGTTCACAGAAATGGAATTACACTACAATTGATTGCAGTACTTACTTGGATCCAGAAGTAAAACTATGGGCAAGTAAGTAACCTACTGAGCCTTGGTCTCCTTACCTAAGAAACATAAAATGTGGGGCCTTGGGATGTTTCAGAGTTCGATGGGATAATATAGGTGAAGTTCAAGTATAAGATTCTGCCAGTGGGCAAGAAAAGGAAGCATGCATTAAAGTAGACAATTTTATATGTGTGGTTTCTAAATTTTCTACAAAAAGCATGTATTCCTTGTATGATCAGAAAAATAGCAAACAAACCAAGGACTGTTTCTGTGAGAGAAACTCCCTCATGGCAGCTCTATGTAGTGCTGATTGCCAGCTATCAGCCCACCCCTTCAGAGTCGAGGGTGTAGCTCCGGGCTGAGGTCTCCCACACTCCACTGGGAACCCCCGCTCCCAGACAGTGTCTTGTCTCCTCCCAGGTATGAGTGCTTTCACGCCCTCCTGACCAAGGAAGTGATGCAGTACCCAGAGATCATACTGAAAGAACTCAACTCCTACAGCGCCAACCTCAGCCAACATTTCTTCATTCATGAAATCTTTGAACAGGTATGGAGAGGCGCTCAATACCCCCACCCACACATGAAGAAGCCAAGTAGAGGTTGACTTCTCATTTGATCTGCTAAGACACTGGAAGTCATTCCTGAGGCTGCAGAGTACAAATCCATGTCAGGATATCAAGGAGAGGCTGAAAAGAGACCATCTCCTTCTCAGTCTAAAGGAGATTGATAGGCTCCAAGCTTGAATGGGCTGACAGTAAAAAGGCTAATTTATATGACATTTGGAGCTCCGTGCATCATACCTACCACTGCCACACAATTGTCCTAAAATTGAATTCTGACCTGCTTACTCTGCTCAGAAGTTCCTCGCCAATCTGCAGCCCCTGCCAAATCTAAAGCACCATCTCTATGTGTTCATAGAGACCCCACACCTTCTGCTTCCACCTTGACTCTCCCTGGCTTAGGCAACTCATCCCCCTTCCTGCACATGACCTCTGCCTGTGGCCCTTCCTCATCCTGTTCTGTCTGCTGCGCTCTCCTCCACATACTCCCCATGACCCCTTTTTCCAGTCCACTACCAGGGTTAAGGACCCTGCCCACTCAGCCTGAGCACTTGCCTCACCAGCTCAACACCTGCCACCTCTTCAGGCTCTGAACTCGCTTGTTCTCAGTTGCTGTCAAATACAGGAGTTCAGAACACTCAACTAGAATGTCTTTCCTAAAGAACAAGTATGCTTTACTATATTTTATTTAACTTCAGTTGCCCATAGCACAGGGTCCTGCATATTATTCAGATACAATAAATGCTCTATGGGTAAGTACACAAATCCCTGGAATGTGCTGGTTTGAATACGCAGAGTTTGGCCCTCTTTCCACATATATAGCCAGGGTCCTTCCTGGCCAGACTGAAAATGCTTATTGTTGACACTGAGTTTTGCTGAGTGCTTCCCATGTGTGTGGGATACCTGGCACCAACCTGGAGAATCTCTCCCTTGGAAGGGATCCCTGTTGAAATAGCTAATAAATGCTCCCCATGACTCTGGGGAAGAGGTGGAGGCTCAGCCTACAGGAGGATGAGCTCATTGTCTGTCCTTCGAGATCACCCTTGTGCCTGGGTAAAAGGTATGGACATTTATATGATCCCCATCTCACAGAAAAGGATACTAGGGGTTAAAGGACTTGCCCAAGGTCACTCCATTTGTAAGGAGCTAGAATTCAAATCTGGACTTGCAAACTCCACAGACCACACAATCATTCATATCAATATAATCACAATTTCACCCAGAGTCTGTGAAACAAGGGATGTGTTGAGTAAACAGGGAGACTCCCAGGATCACATAAATCAGGCTCACTGTCCCCATCCGGCACTCAGTACAATAGATTCCAACCCCTTTGTTTGCATCCCTCAACTCATATTTTTCTTCTCTTTTCTCTAGATTACTAGAACAGTGTGTCAGAATGAGATTTTATTCCATTACTGCTCAGTGTGTTATGTAAGGGGTGTGCTAGCCTGGTTGGAATTAAGGAAATCCAGCTCCTTGGATTGGAAACACCCTGATTACCCCAGTGAATGAAGCTGGCTTAGGCTGCAAGATATATTGAAGGGAAGGGGAGAGTCTTTTCACTTAAAAGTGACAGCCTTAGAAGTGGCACTCTGGGGAAGGGCAGCACTCGTCCCTTAGTAACTCCTATTTTTCCCTTGTAGAACTTGCTTGGGGAAGTCATTTTCAAAGTCAGGGAGCAAGGTAACACTTTTACATTCAAGTCCAATTCTCCATGACTTCATTGCTCTACATCTCTGGGTTGGGAGGCCCCATCCAGGCAATGCTAATAACCTGCCTCTCCTTGTGCTTTGGTGCCGGTCATGGACAGAGGTATATGAAAAGCACTTCCTGCAGAGGATGAGGAAACTGAAGAGAAGACAAAGGGCTAAAGCAGAAACAAGCAGAAGTGAGGAAAGCATAAGTAGAGGGGTAGATTCTGCAAGGCCAACGGACGAGATGGAAGAAGAAAAAGGTCAAGAAATGGTGCCCTGTGGAACTGAAGAGGGACAGAGCCATATCAGATCTGCACAGAGTGACCAGATGAATGAGTCCAGAGAGGACTCTGTGCAAGGATCAGAAGGCGTGCAGAGTGAAAGAGAGAACTCAGAAGCATCCCTGAGCCTGGAAAATGTGAGAGTTCAAGAGGAGAAGGTGGAGGAGGAGGAGGAAGAAGAGGAAAAGGCAAATGAGGAGGAAGAAGCAAGGGAAGAGCAAGAGAGTTCCTCTGTGGGCGAGGTAGGCCAGCCACTGGCTCATTCTTAGGAGTGGAGAGAGTTTGCTATGTCCATTCTAGGTGTATTTCTCACATAACCTGGGGTCCCCAAGAGCCCAGTCTCCATAGAAGTGCATATAAAAAACAACAGTGTTCATTCCTTTTTATTTTTGTCAAGAGAGATCCAATTCTTCATTCATAACAATAATTTCTAAAATTCACTTTTCTCTCCTCATGTCCCTGCAACCAACACTAGAGTCACCCCTCAACTGCACAGCTTTCCTCATCCCTCTTGAGCCTCTTTCTTTCTTGGCTCCTCTTTATTGTACAGATCGACTCACTCTCCTGCATCGCCCTAGCCTGCCTGCTCCTCCTCTCCTCCTGTTCACTAGTGGTGTAACACAAAAGATTCAGACTTGGCTGTCTTTTGAGCCCTGGGCAGTAACTCATATAAACAGACTTCGTTTTTATAACACTTTCAGACTCACAAAACAATAACTTAAATTCCATAATTCCATAATTATAGAATTCCTGCATTGTTGTGGAAGAATTAGTGTATGAAACTTATTTTTGAGCAGGGATCCCAAACTTAAATACCCACAGATGTAAGAGAAAAGAGGGCTGGAGGCCAAGTGTGAAATAATGACAAGCAATCAAGACTGCACAGCCAGCCATTTCGTAGTCCCAGCTAAAAATGCCATGTGGGGATGCAGGCTCAGAATTGACATCTTTTCTGATATTCTTTAGGGAAACTGGGAACCCAAGATTTTATAGAACTTCTCAATTTTAAAAGGGCTGCAGAGTGGGGATTAGGGGAACAGGATTTGCCCCACGGATTTACAATCACTTGATGTTAAGTTGTCAGCATTCTAAGTTCATTGAATGATATTGACTCCAAAGTCTTGTTTTCTGCTTAGGCTGAAGCTCAAGAAGAAAGTATAGAGGAGATGTTCTACAAGGACATAGAGTCTTTCACAACCTCCAGTGGAAATACTTATTTTGTGCTCTTATCTCTGGAAAAAGAGGAGAGTTGCAAGAGGCCCCATTCCAGCCGCTCAGCCAAACTCATCAACAACACTTCCAGTGCTAAGTTCATAGAACAAGTAGTAATTCCATCTGGACTAATTTTAGAAATTAAGAAACAGTGAGTACAAAATTCTTTTGTTCTCATTCATTTGCTCTGAGCTATATTCACAAAATAAATTACAACAAAAAATTAGTTTGGGCTGGAATTTTTTTTTTTTTTTTTTTTTTTGTGGGTACCGGGGGTCAACCTCAGGACCTCGCGCGCCAGTAGGCGCCTGTGCCGCTGAGCGATATCACCAGCCTTTTTTTCGTATGTGGGTTCCGGGAGTCGAACTCAGGACCTCGTGCTTGCCAGGCAGGTGCTTACACCGCTGAGCCATCTCACCGGCCCAGGGCTGGAAAAATTTTAAAGGTAGATGTTATGGTTTATGTCTAGATGTTCTCACAAAGCCACATGTGGTCATAGGGTTTTTTTGGAGTGGCTGAATCTAGAGCGTGTGACTGATTTTGTAGTGCAATGCTGGGATTAAGGGGGATGATTGCTACATCAGTCCACTGATTGGATTGGTACCACCCTAATCCCGTTAGATTGGATACAATATAAGGGACAGAAAGAGGCTTGTCTCTCTTTCCGTGGTTGTTTTTGCTGTCTTCTGCCGCCACAAACTGTTGCCCCTCTGTATGTGCCACCCTGCCTTGGAGCCAACTGATTATGGACTGAAACCTCTACAAACTGTGAGCTAAATAAACTTTTCCCTTTTAACTTTGGATGTCAGGTATTTTGTCTCAGAAATGAGAAAAGTAACTAAGACAGTAGGTAACTGACAAAATAACGAATGTCCAGGAATTATTTGTAGTCATTGGTACCCTGGGTGAGAGTGCCCGCTGCGTCCTTCCCAGGGTGCTCTGCTGATGTGACCCTTGCACACAAAAGCAATATTTTCTCTGCCAGATGCTCCTGGGTTCTGGTTCGTGGCACATCTGTGATTTTAGGATTTCTTTTCTTTTTTTTTTAATTCTATAGATGTAAACCACATCATATATGGTATTTTGCCCTAATTGATACACTTGTTGCAGAAAATAGAAAAAGAACAATGAAGAATAAAGATATGATCCATAATCATACCCTTGAGCATTTATCTCCCCTAACTCCCAAGTTTCTGGACCTTTTGTTAGAGTTGGGGCCAAATGGGAATTTGCATTTGGCATTTGAGTGGCATTTTTATTGCCTTCCTGCCGCTGTGAGAATTAATCAGCTTGTGATCCCCTCACCAGTCCACCGTGGGCAGAAGGCCAGAGATAAGGAGCAGAAGGATTCAAATCCAGTCTCTGGGCTCTTATTCCTATACCTCAGCATCATCTCACTACTAAAATGTCTCTTCACTCAAATGCCACCCTTCTTCTTCCACCATAGGCCATCATTTTTCCTCTCCATACTCCTTAGGACAAAGATTAGCAAGGATCACCACGAGAGCTGCTATTTAGTGAGTGTAATCTCCTCACTGTGAATCATTTCCATTTTATAAAATGAAGGAACTGAAGCTCAGAGTGTTAGTCATTTGGCCGTGACCTTCAAGATAAGAAGGTTGGATTCAAGCTATGAATCTAAACCCTGTAATTCTAGAACGTGGCTTCAACTGCTGTGCCATCTGACACTGTGCCTAACCACAAACATGTTTTGTGCTGAGTTGATTAAATTTTCATGTTGAAGTAAGACATACATACTTAAAAGTATGGAAATCAAAAGTGTTTAGCATTTGAATTGTCCAAAGGAAACACATTTGGTACTCAGAACCCAAAAGAAACACAAGCATTAACCACCCCTCCAAGATGCCACCTCATGTGACCATCCACAGTAACTGCCCTTCTTTCCCCAGGGATAAATACTGTAACTCCTGAGTTTATTTTGCTTTTTTTTTTTTTTTTTATGTGGGTACCGGGAGTCGAAATCAGGACCTCGCACTTGCCAGCAGGTGCTTGTGCCACTGAGCTATATCACCGGCCCTTTTTTCCTTTATGTGGGTACCAGGAGTCAAACTCAGGACCTTGCACTTGCCAGGCAGGCGCTTATGCCACTGAGCCATCTCACCGGCCCCTGTCTTCACTATTCTTGACCCTTCATATTTTATATAAATGTCAAAATGGACTCATCAGTTTCCATAAGAAGACATCTGCTGAGATTGTTTTTCTTGTTATTGAATTAAATCTATTTTGGGGGAACCAACATCTTTAAAAAAGCATAAATTTTTTAAAGGATGACACGATAAGGTAGGAAACAATGTTTGCAACTCACATCAAAGTCAATGGGCCTCATATAGAGATTAATATAAAAAAGAGCAACTATATAATAGAGAAATGGCAAAGGACATTAGTGAATGGTATACAGAAAAAGAACTTAAATGCATGAAAGTATGCTCCATCAAAATATGACAAAATTGTCAAATTCAAAAATGTGACAACATATTCTGAGGCTGTGAAGAAACAGAATCTATTATTCTCTGCTGAAGGAAATACAGGTTGTCCTCCAGTGGAAACAATTTGGCCATATCTACCAGAACCACAAAGGTATTTTAACTTTTGATTCAGCAAATCAAATTCAGGGCCATATCCCATAGAAACACCTCTACACTTGGCAAAAGTACAAGGCTATTCATCAAAACCTTCTTTATAAGAACAAAAAGTCTGAAACTACCCGAAGTCCTCCAGTAAACATCTGGGTAAATGACTGATAGTCCCTCCACACAATGAGATACAAGATAATCAGGGAATAAAATGAGGAAGAAAGTGTGAAAAAGGGAAGCACTTTGAGTCTCAGTATGGAAAGGTCTCTTACAGGTCACAATTCCTGGCAGGGCTGACCCTTGTTGGTTTCTTCTCCAGACTTCGAGCTGGCTTTTTTGAACACCTCGAGAAGTGGTTTGCTCAATGTGCCCTCAGTGCCCGGGTTATTGTGGCCACCAAAATCAGTGAACTGGATTCAGAATTGGAGCTGCGTCTACACCTGCACAAGCCAAGAGTCCAGCACGTAGAGAAGGACATCCACAACGTCAGGGCAGGTGTGGGCCCTACTTGGGAAGCCCATCCCCCCCAGTCTTCTCCTGCAGGGCCTGGTCCTCCTGGAACCTTGTGTTTGTTAGCTGCCCCAGGAAATGCTTTGCACATTATCATCATAGGTGGAAGATGTACCTGAGTATCAGCACATCCCAGGCTCTCAGAGAAGGGTAGTACTCAGATTCTTCATTTGAGACTTTTTTAAATTGCCTTATTTTTTTTTTAACACCTTATAGGTGTTAGGGGATGCAATAAGCGTCATCCGGTTTAAGCTCTAGATTTGAGATCAGATACACACCCTTCTGCTGGATGCAGGTAGCAGAGAGCCTCCACATAATCCAAACTCCTATTGCCCAGAGCAGTGAAAGTGGTACAGTCAAACTGGCCTCAAATCCCAATGCTCGTAACCTTGGGCAGTTTGTCTGACATTTGGAACCTCTTTGTCCTCACAGGACATTAAATGCACAGTGCATTAAATGCACTGAAGAATTAGGGGGAAAAAAAACTGCATATGCACTAAGCAGAAGCTCCCTGAGGGCTGGTTCCTTTTCCTTCCCCTGCTCCCTGGCCCAATATATAATATAGAAACCAATGGGCTGGAGAGATGAATTCGTGTCACACCATTTGTTTTTGGCAGAGCTGTGACTGCAGCACTTCTACTGCCACAGACAACAGGGAGGCCTGGGGCCTCTCTGCTTGCCCTAAAAAGCTGTGGTGGGGCTAGGGAAGGCCAATCCTTGTTCTTTCTATTCCATCTTGGAAGCCAGTTGGAACTCAGGCTCATTGGACATGAGAATCCACTGATGTAAGGAAAAAACCCAAACTGCTTGGCTTTGTGCTTCTTGTTGCTCCCCACCCAGACCCTCTTACCTAGGTCTGAGCCTCCTCCTGCACCATCCATTCATTCTCCCCTGCTCCCTGGGGACTCTCCATCTCCCCAGGTTTGTTCTGTCTTCAGCAGGCAGGGGTCTCTATCAGAAGGGAGCTCCCTGCTCACAGCCTAACAAAGCCTTCTCTCTACTGGTAGACCCAGGCTCAGGCTCTGATTGCTGTCTCTGAGGTCACAGCCCATTCCCAGCTATGGTTATGGTGGTAGTGGCAGGGCAAGAGCTGTTGACCTGAGTGATCCCTGCTTTGTAGCTGGCCTGGGAGAGGTAGTGGACGGGAACTGTTGTAAGAAAGGCCTGTGCAGACAAGTCAGGTCCTGGAAGGCTTTAGCTTTCCTTGTTTTCTTGCAGCTGAGCTCTTGCTTCACAAAGAACGGTTGGACAGCCACTGTGCTGGGGTGGTGGAGACACTGAAGAAGGAGAGGCTGATGTTCTGCCAGTTCCAAGAAGAGCAAAACACAAAGAGCAAAAACTTTCAACGCAAGATCTATGACATGGAGCACATCTTCCTGAATGCCACCAAGAGCCAAAAGTAAGGGGCCGGGGTCTCCCTCCCAGCCACGTGGCCCTAGAAGCCTGCCCAGGCTGCTGCTAGTAAAGGAGCAGAAGGCACTCACAACCTGCTTTTGAGCTAATCTCTTCATGAGAATCTAGACTCAAAATCCAGTGGCAACATGTGGTGTGTGTGTTGGGGGCAGCAGTGAGCAGCCAAGGAGAAGGAGACTCCACACTCACAGTCAGCATGTAAGAGTGCAGACGATGTGCCCTGCAAGTCATGTCAATGGTAAGAAAGACCACTTCTCTGGGGAATCAGGAAGAGCTTCCTGCAGGAGGTGGTATTTGCCATGAACCCAGAGGCAGCCTGATCTGGGATGGAGGAAAGTAGGAGGGATGAGTTTTCCAAGCAGAGAAGGAGCACTGGCTAAAATGTGGGTCAGGGAAAAGCAAGGGGCTCCAGGGAGGTAGAAAACACAGTCAGGTCACAGGGAAGACCCTGGCAGATGTCTGTGCAGCTGTCAGGCACACAAAAAACACCTATTCAGAAAAACTTGGTTATAAAGAAGAATCTTTCAGGGTACTGTTTCAGGAAAGTGGGGAAAACACATTACTGGGGGTCAGAGAGAGTCTGCTGGAGGGAGGACAAGAATCCAATTGCACCTAGAATTCTTCTAACAGTTTGGTGGAAGTGGTCAGAGGGAGGAGAGCAGTGCTCTCTCGGTGACACACGGTCATTTTAAATTTCTTTCCAGTGCCCTTTGCTACCCAGAGAAGTTGGGCAGTTGTTCCATTGGGCCCCTAGTTTGGCACTGTGTGTGGAGCTCACGCAGTGTCCCAGGAAGCCCACCCAGGCCCCAGTCACCACACAGCCTGGTCACCCAAGCTGGTCACCGTCACCATCTGCTCCTCTACCCCCCCCAGGCTGGTCACTCTCAGCAGCACACTGCACCGGGAGCTGCTCAGCTATGTGGATGTCACCCAGGTGTCCCTGCGCAGCTTTCGGCAGTACTTGGAGGAGAGCCTGGGCAAACTCCGCTACACCAACATTGAATTTGTCAAGCACTGCAGGTGGGAGTCAGTACTCGGGGCTCTGAGCTGCCAAGGTTTCTCTACTGGGAGGTGGTCTTATTTCTCCCTTAGCTTTTCATTGTCAGACATGTACAAAACATAAAATTTACCATTTAGATGTACATTTCAGTGCCATTAAGTACAATGTTGCGCTACCATCACCACCCAGCCACCTCTAGAACTTCTCATCTAACTCTGTGTCTTTACATGCTGACTCCTTATTTCTCCCCGCAACCCAAGCCCCTGGCAGCCACCACTTTACTTTTTTTTTTTTTTTTTAGTAGTACTGGGAATCGAACTCATGACCTTGCGCTTGCCAGGCGGGCATTGTGCCACTGAGCTATATCCCTGGCTCCACTTTACTTTCTGTCTCTATGAATTTGCCTACTCTGGTTACCTGTTTCAAGAGGAATCATATAATATTTGTCCTTTTATATCTGGTCATTTCATTGAGCATGTATAATGTCTTCAATGTCCACCCATGTTGTATCAAGTATCAAAATTATCTTTCTGTTCAAGGCTGAATAATACTCCATTGTGCACATCTACACACATTGTCCATTTGTATACTGATGAGCATCTGGGTTGTTTCAACCTTTGGACTGTTGCGAATAATGTTATGAGGAACATTGGTGTGTAAATAACCTGCTTAAGGCCCCGCTTTTAATTCTTTGGGGGTTATTCCTGTAAGTAGAACTGGAAGTAGAACTGCTGGCCCAGATGGCAATTTCTCAAGTTTTAAGGAACCATCATATTGTTTTCCACAGCAGCTGCACCATTTTACATTCCCACTAGCAATGCACAAGGGTTCTAATTTCTCTACATCTTTACCGACACTCATTATTTTCTTTCTTTTTATAGTAATTATTTTAATAGACACGAGGTGGTATCATGTTGTGGTTTTTCTTTGTATTGCCCTAGTTATTAATGTCATATGTCTTTCTATGTGCTCATTGGCAGCTTCCCTCCTTATTTTTCTCCCATGATCTTAACTCACTCCTGCACAAAAATGATCCTGCATTTAGTCTTTGACATTTGCAACAGGCTATAGTTGGAGAGTTTTTTAAAAAGCTTGTATTGTTTTAAAAATTAAAAATCTTATACTCATTATAGCATAATCAAACACAAAAATGTACAAAGTAAAAATTGGAAACCCTCCCCAAATAAATTTACTCTGTGATATACATAAACAAAAAAATTGTTAGTTTTATAAAGAAATGGAATCCTAGGATACATGTTGACCATCAGCCCCCACCACTGCCAACAAACACCTTCCATACTGGTACCTGCAAGACTTGCATTTCCTTTAAATATTACTCACATTTTCTAATTATAAATGTAGATTTTTAAAATGAAAATTTGGAAAGTTGCAAAAACTAAGACTAGTGTTTGGCATATGCAAGGCATCTCTGTCCTGCATATCTCTGCATCACTCTAGCACTTTCCCGCTCCATTCTGGTTGATTTCTTCCTATTGTTTTTCCTAGTTACCAATTTCCTCATTACTGTGTTTAATTTGCTGACAAATCTATTCACTGAGGTTTTTAATCTTAATTTTTATAGTTTCTATTTCTATTTGTATTTGATTTTTCCCAAACTGGTTATTCTCTGTTCATATTTTTTAGCTTCTCATTTATTTCCTTAAACATCTTATACTTTGTATTTTATAATTTATGTCAGGTAATTCTAAAGTCTGAGGTCTTTAGAGGGGTGCTGCTTCTATTCCCTGTTTCTTTTCTTGCTCATTCATGGCGTCTTGCTTCCTTGTGGTTTATTTTTTATTATGAGTCACTCATTTTCCTTGGGATTTTATTTGTGGCATTCCTTGAGGCCTAGACTCACATGGAGTTCCTTGAGAGAGAATTCTTGTTTCTGCTGTGCAGTTGAAGCCTTTACCAATTTAGGACCAATTAAAAAATCTCTACTTAATTGAGACTTCTGGGAAGATGCCAGAGTGGTAAGCAGCAGAGAAAGAGCCTCTCTGAGATTTGCTGTCCAGATACTAGAATATAGCAACACGAGGAAGAAAAAAAGGAGGGAAGTGGGTCCCCTGGAACCAGGAATGATTTGAAGTGAGATTTGAAGCCCATGGGGAGAGCGAAGAGAGAAACTTAAACATAGAAGAAGGAGGTAGCAGGCAGCACCTTCTCCCTGAGTCAGGACTCACTGCGTGAGAGGAGAGGTTCAAACCTGTGGACACACAGTGACTGCTGGCAACCCCAGAGGCCACCACAGAGAGATGCATCAGTGGAAGGAGCAGTGGACATGGAGGACTGCATTGGCTGATGGTGACTGCTGTGGGATCAGATGTCCTACAGGAGAGAGCAATTTGCCGGGAGCCATCTTGGAGAGAGGCCAACTGAGCTCAGAACTCAGAACAACTGCTGGGTCCATCTAGCAGCTCCCAGCCAAGTTCAAGCCTGCAGAAGTTGTGCTGACTGTTGCAGGCTGAACAGGTTGGGTCCCAGCCTCACAGCCAGAAATCAGCCTGAACTTCAGGGGAAAAAAGGTGCAGACTCACTGAGATTATCTACCACCCTACTGTAAAGCAACTGCTGGCTTGCTGGGATAAATCATCATGGATCTGGACTCTGTCTCCACACATTGTCTACCAGTGACAGCAGAGACAAACTTTGAAGTGGAATTTTTTTTTCTCTCTTCCTTTTCTTGTTTTTTCTTTTTTGTTGTTGTTGTTTTTGTTTTTCCTTTAGGGTTTGATCTTGTTTTTATGTGAGTGTGAACATGGTTTCTAGTTTTTTTGTGGTGGTTGTTCTGTTCTGTTCTTCCTGTTATTTTTTCCTTCTCTCCTTCCCTCCTGTCTTCTGCACCAGTTTCCCAAAGCTTCCATGATCCTCCTTTGTCCTCCAGCCTTGCTTCTAATTTCTTCCTCTTCTTCTATTTCTCTATTTTTCCCCCTAACCCCTTCTAAATTTTCTCCCCTGAAGGTAAAATTGGCATATTGAGGGCTTATTTACTGCATACAATTTTCTGGTTTGTTTTAGATTTTGTTATATAACCACAAATCTAGTTCATATGGTTAAAGGTGGCAAATTAATGGATGCCTCAGTTTGTCATTTTCTAGGCAGTGTTTGATGCTATTGTTATTGGTGATTGTACCACTTTAGCCAAAGTAACATAATTGTTCTAACCAGCTGTTCTTCCTGGTATACCAAGGAAAATCCTGTAGGCCAGTGCCAAAGAACCAGGGACTGGGCCAAGCAGGCAGCAACTTCTCACCCCTAACAAACTGAAGAGGTAGGGTCTTGTAACATACTCAAAACCCAAAAACCAACGAAACCTGGAAGATACCTCTGAGAAGTAATCATTTCCTAAGGGTTCTAAATACTACTAATAAACAACTCACCATAGGCAATTTACAAGCATTAACCCAGCAATTAAACAAAATAAATAAATAAATAAATAAATAAATAAATAAGAAAATGAGAAGACACTTGAACAAGATGCAACCCTAGACATCCAGTTCACCAAAGGCAAACCTGGGGGCAGTGAGGTGGGACAATCTGAAAGCCACCCACCTGGCCTCTCTGAAGTGGTAACAACAAAGCAAATGAAGAAGGCTCTGGAAAAAAATCAAATCAGAAATAATTTCTCAGATTACTACAGAGATGGTGACCACAATGAAAAACATGCTTAGTGACACTAGAGCAGATACAGATAAAAAAAAAAATTAGAGGAGATTAGGAAAATGATGGAAAGCATGCATGCCCAACATAGGAAAGAAATGGAATCCATAAAATAGATTCAAAAAGATATCCAGGAGACTGAAAATTCCATTGAAAGTATCCACAGCAGAATAAACCAATGTGAGGACAGAATCTCAGACATAAAAAACAGGCTTGTGGTTAGCAATCACAAAAAGAAAGATTCCTTAATAGCAAGGGACCACAAGAAATCAATCCAGCAGCTGCTAGGTGATGCAAAGAAGAATAACATATGATTGATGTGAGTCAAGGAAAAAGCAGGAGATAGCACAAATGATATAAAAAACCTGTTCACAGACGTCATGGCAGAAAACTTCTCTGGCAAGGAAAAAGAATTAGACATACAGATAAGTGAGGCATATAGAAATCCAGTTGATAAAAGAATCTACAGCAAGGCATGTCATAGTCAAGATTCCAGAAATTCAACACAAGAATAGAAATATTAAAAGCTGTTAGAGAAAAGAACAAACCATATAAAAACAAACCATATATAAAGGAAAGCCCATCTAAATCACAGCTGACTTCTCAACACAAACCCTCAAGGCAAAGAGAGCTTGGAGTGAAGTATTTCAAGCCCTAAAAGTAAACAACCTCCAACCCAGACTGATGTACCCAAAAAAGCTATCTTTCAAAAGTAATGGAGAGGGCCAGGGACATAGCTCAGCGGCACAGTGCCTACCTGGCAAGCACGAATCCTGACTTCAATTCCCAGTACCAAAAAACCCCCCAAAAAACAAAAAAACAAAATTGATGGAGAAACAAGATACTTCCATGACAAATAACATCTGAGGAAACTCATGAACACCAAACCAGCACTCCAAGATGTTCGGAAGGACATTCTAGAAAGAGATAGCAAGGACTACAATTCCATGAACACCAACAGAATAAGAATGAATCCACCAGGCAAGGCAAACAACTAAACAGAGGGGAAAAAAGGGGGAGCCAACAACAGGAAAATAACATGACAAAGATATGTCAATACATATCAATTATAACCATCAATGTTAATTATCTCAATTCACCAATCCAAGCAAGATCCAACAATGTGCTGCATACAAGAAACACATTTAATTCAAAAAGAAATTTATAGACTGAAAGTCAAAGGATGGAAAACAATACTCCATGCAACAGGAACCCGGAAAAAAGCAGGGGTAGCTATTCTATTTGCAGATAAAGTGGATTTCAAGCCAAGACTGATTAAGAGAGACAAAGAAGGTCACTACATCCTTGAAAAAGGAACAATCCAAGAGGAAGAGATAACAATCATAGATATATATGCAACAAATACCAATGCACTCAACTATATAAAACAAATATTAACAGACATAAAAAATCAGATAAGCACTAATACAATTGGATTGGGGGATCTCAATATGCTACTGTCACAAATAGACAGATCCACTAGACAAAATATAAACAATGAAATACTAGAACTGAACCAAACTTTTGAATAAATGGACCTAGTAGATGTCTACAGAGTGTTCGACCCCACAACATCAGAATACACATTCTTCTCAGCTGCACACGGAATGTTCTCCAAAATAGACCACACACTAGCTCATAGAACATGCTTAAGTAAATGTAAAGGCATTGAAGTTATCACTTGCATATTATCAGCCCATAGTACAATGAAGTTGGAAATCAATGGCAAAAGAAACTATAAGAATTTCATAAACACATGGAAATTAAATAACACCCTCCAGAACAACCAAAGGGTCACAGATGAAATTAAAGAAAAATTAGACAGTTTCTACAATTAAACAATAATGATAATACAACATACCGGAATTTATGGGAAATTCCATAAATGAAAGCAGCCCTAAGAGGGAAATGTATAGCAGTAAATACCCATATCAGGAAAACAGAGCAAGTACAAATAAACAACTTAATGGTGAACCTCAAACTTCTAGAAAAAGAAGAGTAGGCCAAGCCCCAAGCTTGTATGAGGGAGGAAATTATAAAGATCAGAGCAGAAATTAATACAATGGAGACTAAGTAAACATGACTTGAAGAGTTGGTTCTTTGAAAGATTAAATAAATTCAACAAACCCTTATCCAGCCTTATTAAAAAAAGGAAAGAAAAGACTCAAATCCATGCAATTAGGAATGAAAAGGGTGAAATCACAATGGACTTGCAGAAATCCAGAAGATCATCTATACCTACTTCAAGAGCTTGTATTAGGGTGGAAAATGCAGAAGAAATGGACAGATTCCTATATACATATGAAGTACAAAAGCTGAATCAAGAAGATATAAAAATACTAAATAGGGCCGGTGAGATGGCTCAGTGGTGTAAGCGCCTGCCTTGCAAGCACGAGGGCCCGAGTTCGACTCCCGGAACCCACATACGAAAAAGGGGCCGGTGATATCGCTCAGTGGCACGGGTGCCTGTTGGCGCGCGAGGTCCTGAGGTCGACCCCCCAGTACCCACAAAAAAAAACTAAATAAACCAATATCAATTAATGAAATTGAAGAATAATTAAAAACCTACCAACAAAGAGAAGCCCAGGCCTTGACAAATTCACTGCTGAATTCTACAAGAAATTTATAGAAGACCTAACAGCACTATTTCTCAAACTCTTTAATGAAATTGAAAGGAAAGCAATACTCCCAAATTCATTACTGGAAGCAAGCATTACCCTGATACCAAAACCAGAGTAGGACCCAACTAAGAAAGAGAACTACAGGGCCGGTGAGATGGCTCAGCGGCATAAGCGCCTGCCTGGCAAGCGCGAGGGCCTGAGTTCGACTCCCGGAACCCACATACGAAAAAAGGGCCGGTGATATCGCTCAGCGGCACGGGCGCCTGCTGGAGCGCGAGGTCCTGAGGTCGACCTCCCGTACCCACAAAAAAAAAAAGAAAGAGAACTACAGGCAATCTTCCTAATGAACATAGATGCAAAAATCCTCAATAAGATACTGGCGAACAGAATGCAGCAAATCATTATGATTATACACCATGACCAAGGGGGATTCATCCCAGTAATGTAGTGATGGTTCAACATACGTAAACTAATAAATGTAATGCACCATATTAACAGAGCCAAAGACAAAAACCATATGATCATCTCAGTGGATGCAGAAAAAGCTTTTGACAAAGCTCAACACCCATTCATGATAAAAACCCTACAGAAAATTGGAATAGATGGTCTTTATCTCAATCTGATAAAAGCTATCTATGACAAACCAACAGCCAACATCACACTAAATGGACAAAAACGTCCACTCAAATCAGGAACAAGACAAGAATGTCCATTGTCACCACTCTTATTCAATATAGCTCTGGAAACTGTAGCCAGAGCAATTAGACAAGAGAAGTAAAAGGAATAATAGGAAAGGAGGAAGTTAAATTATCATTATTCATGGATGACAGGATACTCTACATAGAAGACCCCAAAAATTCCACCAAAAGACTTCCAGATTTAATAACCAAATTCAGCAGCATAGCTGGATACAAAGTCAACACTCAAAAATCAGTAGCCTTCCTGTACACAAATAACTAATTCACTGAGAGAGAAATTAGGGAAACAACATTTTTCACAATAGCATCCAAAAAAAAAAAAACCTAGGAATCAATCTAACAAAGGATGTAAAAGACCTCTACACTGAAAACTACAGTACTCTGAAAAAGGAGATTGAAAAGGATATCAGAAAATGGAAAGATATCCCTTGTTCTTGGGTAGGAAGAACCAATATAGTGAAAATGGCCATGCTTCCAAAATTGTTATACAGATTGAATCCAATTCCAACCAAAATTCCAACAGCATATCTCACAGAATTATACAAAACAATCCTAAAATTGATTTGGAACCAGAAGAGACTTAGAATAGCAAATGCAATTCTGGGGAACAAAGGCAAGGCAGGGGGCATCACAATCCCTGACTTGAAATTATACTACAAAGCTACTGTGATAAAAACATCACAGTACTGGCAAAAAAAGAGACCCAAGGATTAATGGAATAGACTAGAAGATGCAGAAACAACTCCAGATGTACTTAGCCACCTTATCTTTGACAAAGATGCCAAACACATGCACTGGAAGAAAGATGCTCTTTTAATAAATGGCGCTGGAAAAACTGGCTTTGTACATGCTAAAGATTAAAATTAGACCCATATCCTTCACCATGCACTAAACGAAAGTCATAATGGATCAAAGATCTAAACATTAAAACAGAAACATTAAATCTGGGGGAAGATAGGATAGGTAGAACTCTTGAAGACTTTGGTGTAGGCAAAGACTTTATGAACAAAACCCCAATCACGAAGGAAATATCACAAAGAATCAACAACTGGGATCTCATCTTATTAAAAAGCTTTTGCACAGCAAGAGAAACCACCAACAAAGTGAAAAGTCACCCACAATGTGGGAAAAAATTTTTGCCAACTGTTCCTCAGACAAAGGATTACTATCAAGAACGTATAAAGAACTCAAAAATATCAGACCCCCAAATTTAAACACCCAATCCAAAAATGGGCACCTGAGATGAATAGACACTTCTCAGATGAAGAAGTAGAAACAGCAAATAAATATGTTTAAAAAAAATGTTCAACATCACTGATCATTGGAGTGATGCAAATTAAAAGATCGCTGAGATTCCATCTCACCCCAGAAAGAATGGCTATTATTAAGAAATAAACCAATAACGAATGTTGGCGGGGATGTGGGGAAAAAGGAACCCTTCTCCACTGTTGGTGAGAGTGTAGACTGGTGCAACCACTGTGGAAATCAGTGTGGAGATTCCTCAAAAGCTAGGACAAGAGGTTCCATTCAACCCAGCTATTCCCCTCCTTGGCATCTTCCCGAAAGAATTAAAAGCATTATATCACAGTCATATATGCACACCCATGTTTATAGTGGCACAGTTTTTTAATAGCTAAATCTTGGAAACAGCCTAAATGCCCATCAACTGGTGAATGGATAAAGAAGAAGTGGTTTTTTGTGCAATGGAGTACTACTCTGCCATAAAGAAGGATAACCTTGAGACATTTTTAGCTAAATGGATATACCTTGAGACCATACCATACTCTTAAGTGAAATAAATTGGACACATGTGTAAATACCACATTGCTTCTCTGGTGTGAGAAACCAAAAGTGTAAATAAGGACCAAAATGTATAATAAATATCGTGAAATAGGAAGAAGATGTTCAAATGAGGAGGGGAACAAGGGAGGGGGGAGGAGGAAAGGAAAGAAGGGAAAAGTTAAAAACAAAAATGAGAAAAGAAGGCAAAAAATCTCTGCTTGAGGTTTTTTTTGGATCACTCTGGAGAACATGAATTCAGCTGATAAGTGTATGTGAAGCCCAGTTTGTGATTACAAAACCTCAGGCAAGAGAGAGCTTTCTTTCCTCCCTGCCCTCAGATCCAGGGTCCTGGTATTTAGTGGGGTTCATTTACTCCTGCAATCTCATTCCCAAAGAATCATCTTTGGAGTCCAGCTCCATGCTATCCCTTCCCACTGTGCAGCCATCAAAACTCAAACTCAAAGTTTGTAGGCACGTCTCCGCTTCAAAGCCCACGCATGTGCCAAGGGGATGTTTCAGTCTGATTTTGCATCTGGAGATGCCATAGAATTCTTATCCTCTCACAGGTCTCAGGAAACCATTCTACTTTTAATTTCACCCAGCATTTTATTTGTTTCCCCTTGGTCTGTCAGTGTACTCGTCTGACACACTGATGCAGCCTCACACCACTTATTAATACGTGCTCCTGTGCTTGCACTACCTGCATTTATTTTTCCATCATCTTTTCCAGTCCAAAACTTAGATGGAAAGTGTGTTCTTAACCACACAGTTTTTGGGAGGGGCAGGAATGTTCAGGTCTGACTGCTGACTTTCACGTCTCCCTAATTATTATCAGATTGTTTTCAGAGGGAGGCAACTTTTCCCCTGAAGAAATCAACTCACTGTGTCTTCGACTGGAGAAGGAAGCTTCCCGGATAGAGTTTGTTGAAAGTTTAATCATAATGAATATGGAGAAGATGGAGAGTGAATATCTGGACCAGGTCAGGGAGCCCTGCCTACCCCTCCAGTCAGGCCCCAGGACAGCCCATCCCAGAGTGTGGCCTCTGAGGCGAGGGTCATGGCCCTGTCTAAGCCATAATTGAGCCCTTCCCCTCCTCTTCCAGACTAAGCCCTCCTACTTTATTTTTTATCTTTCTCTACAGGCCAGTGATGTCATCAACAAATTTGAGAGTAAATTCCACAACCTTTACGTGGACCTTACTTTCATGGAGAAAATCCAGCGGTTGATGACAAATCTACAAGTGAACATCAAGTGCCAGGTAGGTAGGACATGTTCATTATCCATCCTGTGGGTGTTTATCACACACACACCTGCGTACCAGGCACACACAGGCCAGGGTGGCCTCTGTCCAGTGGGACTTGCACTTCAGCTGGGAAAGACAAGTAACTCTTAATAGCCCCTTGCATTCACTGCATCATTGCACACCATGCATCTTGCTAACTGACTTATTTTAACTAGCTATGGTAGTCCTCACAAGAGCTGTATGAGGCAAGCACTGTTTTAGAGATAAAAGCCCCATTTTAGAGATAAAGAAACTGAGGCAGAGAGCAATTCACTCACTTAGGGAGGAACACAGAGTTTTTAATTGATGGAGTCAGAATGCAGACCCGGGTCTGTCACCAAAGATTACAGCCTAAATCATGGACAGGCCATCTGAGCCCAAAGAGGAAGTGTGGGGGACATGTGGGTGTGTACAGGAGAAGATTTATCCTGCAATTGAGGAGAAGCAAATTTCCCAAGGTGGATGCCAAGATCAGGTAGAGCTAGAGGGAGTGGGGAGCTGAGGGAGCAATGGTGAACAGGTCTGCAGGGTCTTGGTCAGGTGGTGGGGACAGGGAGGGTTCAGACAGGGCTAGGTGCCTAGGGCCACACTGGAGGAGGGCCCTCTGGACAGCTGGCAGTGAGAGCGAGGCAGGGAGGTGAAGCTGAGAGAATAGCAGCCTGGATAAGGTGTCAGCAGGAAGAGCCACCGAGAGCAGCATACCCTTTGGAGCACAGTGTTCAAGGACCCACTGGGGCTTGAACCAGGGAACTGAAGAGGACAGGCCTCTCCCAATAGCAGCAGGTGCCTTCCAATAAAAGAAGTTTGCTGAGGTCTTGGACTCTGAGATAGGACTCAGTCCCTACCTCCTCCCCTGTCACCCTAGGAACACTTAATTCACTCATCAGGAAAATGTGAATTACACAAGGAACTTGTACAATCATAGCACCAGTAAATGAGCTAAATGAGCAGTAAATGCATGCTAAGCTCTTCACATGGTCCCTGGTGCGTAGAGAGGCCTCAGTGGAGGCAGGCTTCGGTGGAGGTACCCATTCCAGAAGGAGGGGGAGGAGCAGCCTTAGGGAGCAGGGCCCACAGGGCACGGCACTCCTGCCCTCTTTAAGAAGCATGTTCCTAATGGGCTTCCAGCCAATACTGGCATAAGCTCTTCTTCAGAGCTAGTAACTGGGGCTGTGCAGGGGTTGCTTTTTTTTTTTTTTTTTTTGTCCCTGAAATTGAATTCAGGGCCTCATGTTTGCCAGGCAGGCACTGTGCCTCTGAGCTACATCCCCGGCCCATGGGGTTGTATTTTCAGTAATAAGTATCATAAGCAAAATGCATTTCCATCATGAGCAATATCAAAAAGATAGAAAAGATTGGGCAGGTGCTATAGCTCAGCGGCATAAGCGTCTGCCTGGCAAGCACCAGGTCCTGAGTTCGACTCCCAGTACCCACATATTAAAAAATAAAAAAAGATAGAAAAGATATAAAAAAGAGATACTAATCCATGATTCTCCCACATACAGTCATAATTCCTGTTTAAGATCTGATTTATTAAGATTCTTTCTATATGTGAGAAGCTGGAATATATTTGAATCGACCCTTTGCTTTTATACAACTTTATTAGCTGTATGCTCTTTAAAAATCCTTCAGAAACACCCTTCAGAGCCACACCTAGTGGCACATGCCTGTAATCCCAGTATTCTGGGAGGCCGAGGTAGAACTGCAAGTTTGAACCCAGCCTGGGCAATTTAGAGACTAAGCAAGACACTGTCTCAAAAATTAAAAAAGGGATAGGAAAATAAATCAGTGTGAAGACCCTGTGTTCAATCCCCAATACTGCAAAACAAACCAAAAAACCCACACAAAACAAAACAAACAAACCAAATAAACAAACAAATAAATAAATACCCTTTGAATGGCTTCCCTCTCCTGGATGTGCTGCTGTTTTCCTAAGCATCCCTTTTGGGGAATGCTGGGTGGGTTCCCTTCTGGTCACAGTGCTCAATTCTCTGAGTGCATTTGTGCAGCCACCCAGCCTGCATTCTTGGTGCCTCCTGAGAGTTGGTACCTTGGTCCGAGCACAAATAGTCTAAAGTTCTTTATGCCTTCTGGTGGTTATTATGCACTTGAGCACACTTTGAGGGGCCAGTTTCATTTAAACCAGACCTATTTTATAGAAAAGATTTTTTAAAAAATTTGTATTGATCTAGTTTCTGGTATAACTCTGTATTTTACCCCCTGATTTTATTTTTTCACTGCTTATTTTCTCTGATGCTTTGTCAGACCTTCAACCTGATCACAATATATATTCTAGAAACAAACTTTCAGGACCTCTGGTTTTCTAGGTGGCAAAATCCAACTTGCAGACAGAGGGATTAAATTCTTCTCTGGAAGAGCTCCAACACAAGATTGAAGCTTGTAGAGATCCAAGAGGAGATAAGACAGTGAGTTTTCTCTAGCTTCTGCATGCGAGTACTCAATATATATCACGCTAGAATCATAAACTTGAAATAAACTTACATCTGGGTGCAGGATTTCTCCAGCATACATGGAGCTGGTGTGTCTCTGAGCTCTCCTACTTATTTACGCCCTGCTTTACTCAGCAGAATGAAGGAAAGAAGAAAAAAGAATGCAGCCACCTCACCACCCCCTTAACCCCAGGGAAGCATTTGGAGTCCAGTGAGGTGGGGGTCTACGTCCAGCTTGCTGGGCCTCTTCCCCCTGTGATGTCACCAGGCATCCTTGCTGGACTGAGAACTCAGCCCTGGATGAATGGCAGAAGCAAGGCTTTGCCTTCCCAACAGCCACTTCTTGTTTGACTTTTCACTTGCTTCCTTTGATCACAGCGCATAAACTGCTTTTCTGTGTCTAAGCCGTGAAAAGTCAGAATTGGAGGAAAGTTTGGCAGGAATGTGGTTCTAAATGTCCCCAGACAGCAGATCGGGTCTCTTAGATACCTACCAGCTTGTTCTCCTGCCATGAATGCACATCTCTGTCCCTCCTGTTCCACATGTGCCCTGGGCTCACCTTTGCAGCCCAGCCAGGTGTCTCCAGAAGCAGAAGCCCCAGCCTGAGGGTCCAGAGTGGGAGGCTTCCTGTTCACTCTGTTCCACCTTTTTTTGTCCATCTCAGTAGACAGAGAGTTTCAGTTCCACTGTTGTTAGTACTGAGGTGACATTTACTTTTCTTTCTTTATTGCTAATTCTTATATAGTAATGCATGATTCTTAAGAAAAGTTTAAGCATCCACAAAACATAGAGCACAGAATAGATGTCCCTCTGTTCTCATTTTCTACAGAGACACTCCCAAACCTGTTGTGCACCTTCCTGCACATTTCTATGAATCTGCTGAGTTGACTGCACTTCCGCATGGATGTGCAGAGGAAAGGGGGTTCCTATAGTTTGCCAGTTACTTATCTGGTCTCCTTTATTAATCCACCTGCTAAAGACTAGACAAAACTGGTTAACCCACTGTGACCTTTCAACAGGCTCTTTAGGGCAAGCTCTGCCTCTCTGGAACAGAACCGTTAGGTCTCTCACATTCCCTCCCCTTCCGAACCTGATCTGTCCTCTCCATCAATGTGTTGGGTGGATTCCAGGGGCTTTCCCAGCCTCCTGGGCAGGTGGAGACAGTGTGAGCTTGGGTGTGCAGGTTGTTCCTGTGTTGCTGCAAGAGACTGTTTACAGTCTGCAGGGCAGTGGTTAGGAGACAGTAACAATGCCTTGGATATGTGGTGAGGATGACGATGGTCAAGGGCGTGCACCTGTGGAGTGCTATTCCAAGGAGATGTTGTCATGGCAATGAGAAGTCTACCCTGCTACACAGTCCTACATGCCCTTGCCACCTGCACTAAATGTTTCCTTCTAAACACACAATAATAGAGCTGAAGGAGATCCTAGGAAATATTCCATGTTCCTATCTTACAGATAAAGAGACTGAGTCAAGCAAGTTTATGTCACTTGCCCAGAGCTGAACCCATAGAACCAGGAATAGAACTTCTCATGCCCTGGTCAGTGAAGGATCCCCAGCCCTAGTGCAGCTGCCTGAGAGAGCCAGCCCAGCATTCCCCACTCCCTCGGGGCCCTCCTGCACCCAAGAGACATCCTCACCAGACCAGGCCATTCTGCAGTTCAAGTGGAACCTGTCTGCCCTCCACAGGCTACTTCCTTGGAGCTTTCTTCCTCCATGTTCCCACTAGGTGGTGACCACAGAAGACCTCCTGGGCTGTGTCAGAACTTGGAAAGAAAAACTGAACCAGAGGATTAAGTACCTCAACTGCAGCCTGGACACAGTGTCTGTGACTCAAGAGGTCTATAGGGTAAGGAATGGGGTAGGGCAGGGAGAAGGGTGGCAAGCTGTTGTCTGAGCTTCCAGGAGACCCACTGGCCTCAGTATAGCCTAAGGGAAGAGGAGACTCCCAGGCCTCTACTGGACATCAGGCCTCCTGGGATGCCATGGAAAGATCATAGCTGTGGAGTCAGATCTGAGCTCGGATCCCACGCAGTCCACCTCCCTGCACTGGTCTCTTAGAAGACCTGTCACCTCCTAGCACCACCACCTCATCTCCATCAGGGCCCTCAGGTCAGCCTGTTCATAGGACCTCAGGCCAGCTCCAGCCCCAGCTCAGCCTCATCCTTCCCACCTGTACCCACAAGTGGCCACCAGCCTCTCCCATCCCACCTCACCATTTCTTCCAAGCCCCCATCTCTTGCCAATCTGGCTGTCTGTGTCCTCTCCTATTTCTTGTGGTCTATTCCCTGGAGCTGCAGCTAGACCAAACATTGGAAAACACCCAAATGACTACATCATTCTTTTGCCCCAGGGTCAGGTCCAAGCCCTTCAACCAGAAACACACAGCTGCTTCTATGGTCGTTGTCAGTGGCCCTTTTAGCTCTCTTCTCCAGGTTAGACATCACTTCCACCAAGCCTTCTCTTACCCTGTGCTCTGTGTATGGGTCTCCCAGCTCCAGAGCACTTCCCACTTCCTCATGAGGCCCACAGAGCACATGGTGAAGTCTCCATTTAAAGTTTTCCTCCCCTAGACCATGTGTCCCTCCAAGGGCAGAGCCTGTACCACTTTCACCCCTGCCCAGCCCTCACACTCGACTATGCCCACATGAGATGTTCAGCCACTCCCAGGGAGGGTCTGAGAGCTGGCTGCTGCAGGGGTGGATCACTGCCAGCTCTGCTGTCACTGGCCAGTTCTGGCTGCCCTTCCTTCTGTGAGGAGGCTTCCCTACCAAGCAGCCTGTGCTAGCCACCCATATGACTCTGGTACTGCATCCTGAGAGACAAAGGCTCCCATGGTCCAGCCTAGGCTCTTCCTTTGGGGGATGGCAGGAGACAAGACTCAGAATAAAATAGGGGCCAGCTGAACTAAGTGGCCACTGTGGGCACACTTTCTCTAAGGTCTGTTGGCCACTCAGTCAGCCTTCACCCCTCACTCATTTGGCCAGAAACACCACCTGGGTGTCTCTGAAGCCAGCCCTGCAGGTCTCACTTCACTCTCACAGAAGATGCTAGAACTTTTCCCTCATAACACTGTCCCAATTTTGACCGAGCATTTGTGTAAATGTGCATGTCATGGTTACTTTTCTCTCATTGCTGAGACAAAATACCTGATGCCCAAAGTTAAGGAATGAAAGGTTTATTTAGTTTGTGGAGGTTTCAGTCCATAATTAGCTGGCTCCAAGACAGGGTGGCATGGCAGAGGAGAAACAGTTCATGGCAGCAGAAGACAGCAAAAGCAACAAGAGCAAAAAAGGGGGAGAGAGCAAGCTTCTTTTCCTCCCTTATGTTGTATGCAGGCTACCTGCCCTAGGGTGGATGTAGCGCTCACCGTTCATACCATCTCAGTGCCCTCCTCTTGCACAGGCTCAGGATGCTTACAAAGTGAGGACCCTGTCCCCCTGCTGAGTCACTTAGTTAAACTTCTAAACTTCTCAAGTTGACACAATGAATTAACCATTACAACATCCTAGAGCATAAACAGCCACTCTAGGGCATGTCCTCTACACCCTAGGTTGTAGAACTGCTGAGTTACTTAGTTAAGCTTCTAAACTTCCCAAGTTGACACAATGTATCAACCATAACAGCACATAAATGTCTCTTCTGCCTAGGTTGCAAGCTTCATAAGGACAGGGACCTCATGTGGCCTCCCCACCTCTGTGTCTCGTAAGACACAGGCAGACCCTTGTGGAAAGCAGGCACTCAGGAAAGGCATGAATGTTTCTAAAGACATGAATGAGTGAATGAACAGCCCTCTAAGAGAGATAAGAGCGCTACCATTTTATAGCAGAGAAAACAGAAGTTCCAAGAGGCTAGGTTGCTTGCCACCAACCACTGCTTGGACAGGATAACAGTGGAGTGTGAACCAGCCTGTTGCTTCCCTGGCACCAGGCCCCACCACTCGGTCCTTCTCTCTGGCCCACAGGACACTGCCCTGAATGACTTGGAGGTAGAGAGTGACAATCAAATGTCTTCAGGGACCCCCGAGGAGGAGGCCAAGGTGGACCTCATCAACCCTGAGTCCTTTGCACAGCCAAGCCGCATAGGGAAGCTGATGATTGAAGACCCTGCTGTGGAGGTGGTCAAGATGCTCCTGCAGTAAGTGCTTTCAAAGGCTGGTTTTGGGATCCTGCATGCTGGGGCTCCCATGGGAGCCCAGTCTGAGAGCCTGTGACCTTGGGCAAGGGGCTACTCCTCTCAGAGCCTTGGTTCTCCATCTGAACACCTGAGCTCATGACAGAACCTATACAGGTGCTATTGAGGACTAACTGGACTGCTGCCTGGGCCAGCCTGACCTGTCCCTGTGGTCACTCATGGTGACTATGGAAAATCTTATGTCTTTTTCTTTTGTTTTAGATTTCCTAACACAAGATTGCTTCACCAGTGTGACAAAGACCGGACAGGTATAGGCAGGAAGAGTTGTGGGTTTTGGAGCAGCTGGTGGTGGGGAAGCTGGTGGCAGTTGTGGCCCATTCTTACCTCCTATCCTCTGATCTCATCCTGGGCACTCGTCATCCAAAGTCTTAAAGCGACAACGTTGCCGGGCAGAAAGCTCTATGAAGAAGGTCTTGCCTAGTACCAGTTCTACCTCAGCAGCAAGGTAGAAATCTTCCCAGACCCCAGGCCTGTCCCCGCAAAGGCCAGAGATGACTCTGACCTCAGAATGCCCCACCTGTGCTTGTGATCTGGGACTCCATTGGCATCCAGTGCCAGAGGGGCTGATCTGATGATGGCTTCGGTCATGCTTGAGCTCATCCTAGGGAGGGATGTAACCCAACACATCTCCCACCTGGGGAAGTGTCTGAGAGTTGGGTGTTTGTCCATGACAGGGCAGGTGGATCCTAGCCCTGCCACCAACCCCTGTGGATGCTCATGGTTAGAAAGGGGGACAGTTGGCATCACAGAGCTGATGTTCCTGGGGCAACATTGCAGAGTTGCAGGAGTCCTGGGCTTTGGTGCCCTGGTTATTTGCTCTCTCCACTCAGCCTTGTATGGGTCCTTAGACTGGAGGCTCTGGTTACTGGCCCCACATGAAGGCTTTATGGAAGTCGGATAACAGAAGCCACACGGTCGCACAACTTCCTAGATCTTTTATAAGCTCTGGTTGACATGTCTTAATACCTGCTTTTGAGAAAGTGAACGGAGCCCTGCTCTCCCTTTATCTGCTGAAAGTCTTTTTGAACTTGAGTGTTATGCGCAATGTCAAGAGGAACAAAGACCAACCAAATGAGTGAAACAGAGGGTATTAACTATAGGAGGCAGTCGCTCACCACCAAAGTGGGAGTAGGCTACTACCTTGGTGGATTCAAGGGCAGACAGTGGAGCAGGAACCTTCCAGTGGAGAAGGGGAGCTGGTGGAAGCCAGCCATCTGAAAATGGAGCATCCTGTGGGGTTGGTTAGGGTGCACATCTGGTTTTCTCTGGTTGATCCTAAGTTAGAAATAGGGACAAATATTAGGAAAGTTGTCATTTATTATCAAGTCAGGCAATTATTATAGAGGATATTGGTTAGCTTCCTGGCCTGTCACTAGCAATAGCAGTCTGACTTTTTGTATGTAAGCCTGATTCCCAGCAGGCTGGCTTTGGGATGCTTAGCATAGCAAGGGGGCCAGAGTACTGTGCAGGGTGCTGCAGGCAGTGAGTCAGAGTTCTGTTTGTTCATAGGTGACCCAGCATTGTTCATTTCCGTATTCAACCTCTAGGTGACTGTCTTGATTCATGTCACTAGGGCTGCCACAGGTACCCAACTCATTTTACATCAAATCAATAACACTTAATTTAGTAGCATAAGCCTATCCCAAATATTGTATAGGATATAGTTAATACTAATAATTACTCATTACTCATATGAAATTCTGGTTTAAATGGCATACCATATCTTTATTTTCTAACTCTGGTGACACTACCTTTGGCTCAAACCTGCTTTTCTTTGGTTTCTCACCACAGGAATGGGAGGGTGCACATTTCTGGGTGTGAACCCCTCTGCCTTTTGCCCTCTCCCAGTGGCCTTGGTTGGACATTAGCAGTAAAGGCTTCACCCCAAGATGAGGTTGCCTTCAGGGCTACTGAGGAGGCAGGAAGCATCCTCCAACCTTTTTAGGCTGGGCTCCCACAGGCACAGACCTGCCTTTCCTCTGTCCCCAGACTGCAGAGCACTGACACATCTTTGTTCCACAGCATCACGTGGCATCCCAAGCTTACCAAAACGGAAAGAAGGTACCAGCTGCTTGGGGAAAAGTGTCCTCCCCCGGCTGAGTAAGTGGTGATGGAGTTCCCTTTAACTGCATTGTTTCAGTGTGGTGCGGTGGGGAGATTTGACTGCTGAGAGGAAAAGCAAGAAAGGGAAAAGAGATGGGGAGGTTGGTAAAGAAAAGGGCAGGGAGGAGACAGTTAAGGGTCAAGGTCAGTTTGTCTTGGCTCTTTCCATCTAAGTTTGCTGAGAGACACTTTCAGCAAAATTTCATATTTTTCTAGCATTTCATTAGTGGCAGGGCAGCAAACACTCCTGAAGTTTGGGGGTTTTGGTAGCTTTTTCAATGCTTCCCTCCTCACGCTCATTTTCCTTTATTGTCATCTCGATGATTAAAAAAAAACCTGGTCTGCTTGGTACAGCTTCATTTCAAGCAAACTAGCAAAACATCAAGTTCAGAAAATTAAAAGCCTTGGAGAAAGTCGAGCTCTGCAGTGGAGTCCCCATTCTGCCTAACCAGGGACCCTACGTATAGCACCTCTTCTTCTCCGCCCTTTTGCCCAGGGTCTGATCTCTGGAGCTGGGAACCATGCCCTTCTGTGCACAGCTGCTCCACCAGGCAATCCAGAAGTTGCCTGCCTGCAAGTCATCAGCTAGACACACCTTCAGCCCACACACCAAAGACACTCTGCACCATGAAGACCTTGACTCCCTATTTTCTGTAGTTCATGTCATTTTATCATGTGTAGACTCCTGACATTACCACAACAGTCAAGATACAGAACTGTGGGCCGGTGAGATGGCTCAGCGGCTTAAGCGCCTGCCCGGCAAGCGCGAGGGCCCGAGTTCAACTCCCGGAACCCACATACGAAAAAGGGGCCGGTGATATCGCTCAGTGGCACGGGTGCCTGCTGGCGCACGAGGTCCTGAGGTCGACCCCCCGGTACTCACAAAAAAAAAAAAAAAAAGATACAGAACTGTTCCATCCCCACAAAGATCACCCTCTTGTTACCCATTTATATGCCACTCCCACCCGTATGCAGCCAGGAATCCTCTTTCCACCCCTATAATTTTGTCACTTGGAGAGTATCATACAAATGGTCTCATAGAGCATTTGACTTTTATTCAGAGTGGCTTTTTGTGCTCAGCATAGTGACCTTGAGACCTGTCTTAGTCCATCTGTGCTGCTGTAACAGAATACCTGAGACTGGATAATTGACAAAGAGCAAAGATTTACTTTACAGTGCTAGAGACTGGGAAGTACAAGGTCAAGGTGCCAGCATCTGATGAGGACCTTCTTGATGCATCATCCCATGAGGAGAATGAAAGGTCACAGAGCAGAGTAGGAAAGGAATAAGGGGGTAATGGGAGTAAGAGAAAGAGAGAAAGAAAGAGGGCTGAATTCATCCTTTTATCAGGAATCCACTCCTCTTCAAGGTCTGCCTCTCAATACTTTGCACTGGGGATTAGGTTTCTAACATACGAACTTTGGAGGACACATTCAAACCATAACAAGATCCATCCAAATTGTCACGTGTATCAGTAGTGCATCCCTTTGCATGACCAAACAGATTTCATAATAGAAATGTACCACAGTTTTTAGTGATTTTTAAAAAAACCATCATAGGCTAAGTAGAAATAAAAGTAATTGAGCATTTATTAAATCTCTGAGAAAGGAGAAACTGTCCTGACATGGTACAGTGGTTAATTGCTCAGAAAAGAGAATCAGACTAATCCTATTTGTATCACCCCATTGGGACACGAGGCAAGTGACTTCTCCCCAAACCTCAATCTTTCCATCTGTACAGTAGGTAGGAGAGAACCCTCTTCTTATAGTTGTAGAAAAGAACCAGCAAGTTCTCACAGATCCCAAACTGGGCTCCCTTTAGTAATACGGGATGGTCACCCCGAGAAGCTCTAGTAGAAATCTTGAAATATGATAAATTTGTAGGGTAAAAAAGCAAATAAATACATTAGCCTTTCCCCTGCCCCCCAGTTACTTGCTAAAGAAACCTTGAGAACTCAGTAAGAGTAAGAAGAGGTTTGAATAGACCATGCACAAAGGAGGAAGCACAAGTGGAGATAAACATGTGAGGGAAACACTCAACCTCAATGGCATACAAATAAATAGAAGAGGAGCAGCAGGTCCACTCCATACTTCACCTGAGATTAACCAACACATAAATAGACTTTGGCGGAAACTGCCAGTTTGGGGTGGCGGTTGGAGATGGTCCCTCCCTTTCACTGAGGGTTGGGAGTCAACAGCATGTTGTCTTTCCAGAAAGTAATTTGGCAAGGTCTAGTGAAAGCCCTATGTCTTAGTTACCTTTCTTGTTGCTGAGACAAACCCAAAGTTAAAGGAGGAAAGGTTTATTTTGGTGACAATTTGTAGAGGTTTCAGTCCATAGTTGGCTGGCTCCAAGGCAGGGTGGCATGGCAGAAGGGAATCGCAGGGGAGAAACAGTTCATGGCGAGCAGAAGGCAGCAAAAAAGCAAAGTAGTAAAGAAGCAGCAGCAGCAGACTGCCCCTCCCTTTTATCCCTTCCAGGCTACCTTCCCTTTGGGTAGTGCCACCCACACTCAAGGTGGGCTTTCCCATTATCCACACCCAGAATTATGCCAAACCAATCAGTGGACTAATTTAGTAATCGCAAACATTTATCCCAACATCATACATTTAATCCCAGCATTGCACATCTTATATCCAGCCACCTCTGAAAAGCCCTGCCTATGTCCACAGGAGACTTTGGGGGACATCTACACACAAGCCAAAACACCCTAAAATTATGCCTTTTTGTAGCTCTTCAGGTATGTCTCCCAAGGAGATCATCCCACTGTGAAGAAAAACTTCTTGCACAAATACGTTCCATGCAATACTTTTTATGCCAATTGAAAATGGGAAAAACCATAAAAGTCCAAAATTAGAGCATTGCAGACTGTGGTACATGTATACTTGATGGTGTTCCACAGCGATTTAAGAAAATATCACAATATGGGGGACACTTACAGCTTAATAAGTGAAAAGAGCATAATGTAAAATCACATACATCTAATTATGGCTGATTTTATTTATAAAATTAGCAGAAAGAAATACATTAAAATGTTGGTGTTAATTTTCCCTTATTTTTCAATGTATTCTTAATTTTCTTTAAGTATGATAAATGAATTTTAAAATGAAAGACCAAGTGACCTATACACATACAATTTAGAAAGTGGCAAAGATGATGTATGTGTACAGCAGTCACTATAACACTTTATCCACTTTATCCAGTGAGATATTAAGTGCCCTGACGCTACATGCAATTTGAACGCATCTGCACTTTATCTCATTCTTGATTTCAAAATGTTTGACCTAACTGGGCAGGAATACCCTTTGGGTCTGCAGAAATTTGCTTACACATCCCTGGGGTGTGCACCATTGGCCTCAGGGCCAGAGCAAGCAGGAGGATGTTTGCCTCTACAGGAAGTCCTGCTCATTTGAACACTGTTTATAAGCGATCATTCTTTCTTCTTTCAACCAATACTGAGGCACTGACAGGTCCGGGCCCTGCACTTGGCTAGAGATTGCATGGTGAGCAAAAACAGGCACATAAAATCCCCATCCTGTGTTAAAAAATGAACTCAGACACATTAAAGTGTTCACAAGTTTGTTTGAGCAGACAGCAGTTCATGAAAGGGTCCATGTCAGATGATAAGCGATTTAGGCCTCCACCAAGAAATACAGTGCCAGGAAAAAACTTTTAGAAGGCGTTTGCTGAAACAAGACAAAAGAAAAACTTGGGTTAGCTAAAGTGGAAAGCCTCTAGCTAGGGGTTAGTCAGCTATTTCTGATCAGTTAAGCTTAAATTTTGTTTTCCTAGACCATAACATTCATTCTGAGTTTGCTTCCTTTTTGTTTATGTAGAAACCCTAGGTAGTAGAGCTGTTTCAGCCTAATGACCTCCCAACTCATATTTTAAACACCTGGTGGAGTTTACGATCAGCTGAAAGAGATGATTATGATTAAAAAATTAATCCCAAATCTGCATGCTTAGAGGGCTATAGGGCTGAGGAGCATTCTGGAAGTATTAGGTAGTAGGGAATTAGCACTGAATTGGGATCCAGATATGACCAAAAGAAAGTGTCAGCTTCTTTTTGGAGAGGAATCAGTGTGCATAGACTTGGGGCAGTAATAAGTAATTATAAAGGATAACAGGGGCCAAACAGAGTACTTAGAATGCTCTGTTTGGTTGTGTCCATGTTGGCATATTTAGACAAGGCCCATCAGGGATCTGCTTCCTGTGTGTTGCAGGGACTTTAAAGGGATCATCCTGTCCCTCCTGTGGGAAAGCAATGAGCACCTGCTATCTGTTGCAGAGGTAAGATCCAATTCCCACGGACCTGAACCCACTCTGGAGCACATCCCAGCTGCCTCTGCCTTCTGCAGTCTGTTGATCATGGCTACCTGGGAGTAAATGACAAGAAATGATTTCACCTTCTTCATGACCTCCCTAGCTACTGTCACCTTCTGTGCTTTTTCTCTTCCTAGAAAATTAACCTCATTCATTCAGCATTTAATTGTGTATTTAGGCAGTCCCCAAACATATCTTGGACCCCATTTACATATCAAGTACTGGGCACGCCAAGAGGAACAAACTTGGCCTCTGTCCCCAAGGTGCCCAGAACCCAGCAGGAGACCAATGGTCATGGCAGGGGCACAGGGAGACAGGTGGGGCTGTGGGAGTGGCCCTTGGCCAGCACCATGCTGTAGCACACCACACACAGTACTGGTGCCTTCTTCTGCTACCTCCCACAGAGCTGGGCACCCTTGTCCATCTTTGTAGCCCATGGTCTGTGCCCAGCATGGTGCTTCCTAGTAGGCTCCCAACCTGGTCACAGTTTGAGATTCCATTGATTTGGATCTTGAAGGATAAATAGGATTTGTCATTCACTCACTCACTCAACAAGTAACGAAGACTCACTATGGCCCTGAGTCACACTAGGTGGGCTCTGCCCAGGAGACACGAGGTAGCAAGGCCAGAGGAGGAACGTGAGCAAAGACTAGAAGATGGAGACGAAGGTGGATGGGTGGATCCAGGAGCCAAGGGTAGAGTCCCATGGGGAGGGTCCTCACCCAAGCATGGTCACTTCTCAACGGCAGGATTTTTACCACAAAGAGAAGCACCAAGTCACCAGGCCTGACTGCATGTATGAGACTTTGGACCAGTGTACTGACCACATCAGTAGGAAGATCCTGGAGTACCAGAGCCAGACGGATGAGTACCACAACTCCTGCCTCATGGGTATGTGTGTGTGGCAGGCTGGCAGGTGGGACCTGGGTAGGGCACAAACCCAGAGATGGTGCTTGGCCTTGACCCCTTGTCAGTTGAGGTCACTGGGAGGCACAGGAGCCTCCTTGTGAAAAGATGTTCTCTTAGAATTAGATAAAAGCAACTGTTAAGAGTTAACTGGAGAAAAACAACACAAAAAAGAAAAGTTTACTTTCCTTGAGAAATGTGGTGATTTGTACCACTGAAAACACTGTATTCCTTCCATAGTTATTTTTTACAATTCTGTGGAAATATTTTCTTGTCTTACACTTCACCTATGTAATGCAAAATTCAGAGTTTTTAAGTCTATTTACAGTGTTGTAGTCATCACGACTGTCAGTCTTAAAACCTTCATCACCTCAGCCCCTCCCAGCCCTACATGCCAACAATCCACTTAATGCTTCTATGGTTTTCCTCTTTCTGTACTATCAGGTAAATGGATTCACATGGCCTTTTGTGACTGGCTTCTTAAATTTTGCACAATTTTTTTTCAAAGAGGAAAGGCTTATTATGGCTTATGGTTTTAGGGGTTTCAGTCCATTGCTTTTCGGCCTTGGTGAGGCAAACATCACAGTGGGAGCAACTGGCAGAGAAAGCTGTTTAACTCATGGTGGCCAGGAAACAAAGAAAAAGACAAGAAGGCCCAAGATCCCTTTTAAGATCACAGTCCAATGACTGACTTCCTCCCACTAGGCCTCACCTCTTAAAGATTCCACTACATCCACAAGCTGGAGACCAGGCCTTCAATATGTTGACCTTTGAGGGACACTTATCCAAACCATAATGAGTGGCCTTTCAAAGTATTTCTTTGTCGTTGCTATTCATTTTTCTTAAGGTGTAAACATTTGTAAATTTTTCATTCAAGGTTCACTCAGGGACAGTAAAACCAGATAACAAAGTCCTATTAAGCAAATGTAACTCTAGTTACATCCATATTATATCCATATTAGATCAATACATCCATATTAGACTCATATTAGATCAATACATCCATATTAGATCAGTTTGCTAAGAACTGTCTTTTATTTTGTGTTAGCACATATTTTTTTTTTTTTTTTTTTTTTTTTTTGTGGGTACCAGGGGGACGACCTCAGGACCTCGCGCGCCAACAGGCACTCGTGCCACTGAGCGATATCACCGGCCCCTTTTTCGTATGTGGGTTCCGGGAGTCGAACTCGGGCCCTCGCACTTGCAAGGCAGGCGCTTACGCCGCTGAGCCATCTCACCGGCCCAGCACATATTAATTGTACAAAATAATGTTTTTTTTTTTTTTTAATGTGGTTACCGGGAGTCAAACTCAGGACCTTGTGCTTGCCAGCAGGCACTTGTGCCTCTGAGCGATATCACCGACCCCTTTTTTTCCTTTATGTGGGTACCGGGAGTTGAATTCAGGACCTTGCGCTTGCCAGGCAGGCGCTTACGCCGCTGAGCCATCTCACTGGCCCAAAATAATAGGTTTTATTGTGACATTTTCAGACATTGCCTAATGTTTTCAGGTTTATGCGTGTTGTAGATTGTGTCAGTATGTCCTTCCTGAATAATACTCAATGGTGCTGACCTGCTACATTGCTGTGCTGTGCTCTGTCATTTCAGAGGCAGCCTGGGGAAAAGGAGGGAGGGATTAAGGAAAGTCAGACCTGGGGCCAAAAATATGACTTTGCCATGTGATCCCACTTCCCTGAGGCTCAATTTCCTTGTCTATAGATGGGAGATAGTAACAACATCCACCATGGAAAGCTTTTATGATGATTAATCCTTTGCATGGATTTGCATGCACAGGGAATGAATTATCAGCAGTAGCTCTCATGACTGTGGTTGTAGAAATGACTGGAATTGAAACTACAGGTTTATCTCTAGCTTAAACTTTCCCCAAGTGAGCTCTGAGAGATCCTATCCTACATGACTGTCCTCAAAACAAAGGTCCCGTGATCAAATGGGTTTGGAAAATGCTGCAGATGAGATCTCTCTCTGGCAGATTGGTAATTCTTCATGAGGGAAGACTTGCATATCTTTAGTTTGGCAGGCCAGTGTCCTCACTACTGACAATATGTAAAACACTGGAAAAAATATTTTGGGGATATTATTTTTTTAAATGCATGGATGAGCTAGTTGTAAAATAGAAAACACACAAAAGCCAAAACCTAAGTGAAAATAGTACCACTAGATGATAAATTGGTTACTGCCCTAAATGCATTTGTTAACTCCACCCAAGGTGGAAAGTCCTTCATAAAGTTGGAACCTCACAGATCTCCACCCACAGAGCAAAGTGAAGGAGATACAAACCAAGCTCCTCCTTTTAACAATGAGGAAACTATCTTATTAAAAAAAAAAAAAAAAAAAACCTTGGTACTAGGTAAAGAGGAAAAAAAAAAACCCAATGGGAATCCGGAATTATATGAGTAATCTCTTATGTTGTTTCTAAACCTGAATTCACACTTATTTAAATATGAATTCAATTTTGTTTTTGTGGATCATCCAAATGATCTTAGACTGATACTTTAGATTAAAATAATCTTGAGTTGATAGCATCCAAAACTTGCTTTTTAGAGACTCCTTAAAATTTTCTCTAGGGCTGGTGAGATGGCTCAGCGGCATAAGCGCCTGCCTGGCAAGCGCGAGGGCCCGAGTTCAACTCCTGGAACCCACATACGAAAAAAGGGCCGGTGATATCGCTCAGCGGCACAGGCGCCTGCTGGCGCACGAGGTCCTGAGGTCAACCCCCAGTACCCACAAAAAAAAAAAAAAAAAAATTTTCTCTAGAAACCCCATCTTCAACTTAGACCTCAGATTATTCCCACAAATAAAATTCCCAGAATCAGAGTTCACCATAATGAACAAACAATAACAAAACCCATGCAAACACAAGGAAACAAAGCACCTTAAGCAAGAGACACAGATGTTGAAATTATTAAACACAATATAAAACAATGAATGTACTTATTGTAATACTTAAATAAAAGAGGGAATTGGAAGTGTAAGGAGCAAGAGATTATTAAAATGACAAAGTAGATACAAAAGAAAATCAAACAGAACGTTTAAAAAAGGAGAAATTAAGACTTGAAAATTTAAAGCTAAGAATGGCTTTACTACCAAGTTATCCACAGCTGAAGATGAAACTGGTGAACTGGAAGGTTAAATCCAAAGAAAATATCCAGACTGCTGCACAGAAAGATAAAGAGATGAAAATATGGGAGAGAAATAGAAAGATGTGAATGAAAGAGAATGTCTAACATATGGCTATTAGAGATACCGAGAGAGAGGAGACTAGATCAAGGCCATATTTGAAAAGGTATAGAGAAAGTGCCAGAACTACTGAAAACATGATGCATTTTAAATGAGTTGAGAAGGCAGCAGAGTATACAGAGGAGAAACCCTTTGAACTTGTGTAACCAATATTTTCTATATTGGTTTGACTATAGGACTGTTTTGATGGAATCCCTATCACTATCTATGTGGGAGACCAAAGTTTTCCCTTTGGGAAACTGCTAAGGGCCTTTGTTGGAGAGATCAATTCAGCAACTTGGTTTCTCTCTCTCCTTTCCTGTGGCTCTTACCCTCAATTCCTGCAGAATTACGAGTCCAGATGAAGAGATTTGAGGAGCTGCTGCCCCAGGTGTGTTGGCTGATGACAGAGAATTTCAAGGAGCAGCACTGGCAAAACTTTTGCACCACCATGAAAGACATCCGGAAAGAGTTTGAGAATCAGCAAAAGCAGCTGGAGAGAAGAAAGGTGAGGGACCCAGTACCAGCCAGTTCCACTCCAGGACTTAGGGTTGCTGGGAGTTCAGAATGGAGGCAGGTCATGGGCAGCCAAGTCCAAGAGAAGGAGATGAGCTGGGCTTGGGATTATCAGATGGGGCTGAGAGACAGAAGGCATTGATGAAATCAGAACTGAACTAACAACTTCTCATAGCAGACATTCAGTAAACTCTTCGTTGGATTCGGTGGGAAGGTCTACTGGGTTTGGAGGAGTCATGGTAATTGCAATCAGCAATGATTGTTCACACTGGTCCTTGGAGTCATGAGACATGATTCATGCTGATTTTATTGGACTAAAGCCCCAACTGTGCTGGGGCAGATGCTTAGATCATCCTCTCTGCAAGCCTCAGAGTTAGCTCTAGCCATGCCTCCATCTTGTCTTCTCTGCCACTTGTCCTTCTGCCCACCCATGGCCCCTCACATAACTCAGGTCATAGGACACATTTGTCTGGCAGTGGCGTTGATTGACACAATACATAGACGGGGGACATTTTGATGCTGACCTCAAGTCTGGGTCAAAATCCCTGCTGAATTGTGGATTATTTAATCGAAGGATCAAAATGCCCAGAAGCTCCAGCTAAATCTTGGACATCCCCAAAATCTCCAGCAAATGAAGTCTCTACATGCTTCAGAAAAGAAAAGACAAGAAGAGCTGAACAATGCAATCAAGATGACCAGGGAAAAGCTAGAGGTCAGTGGTGCTGTAGTCTCCCAGTCTGGGTACTGAGGACCACACTGCCCTGCAGAAAGATGGCTCTGATGGAAAGCCACTGGCAAAGCAGGGCCCTTGGTTGGCACCTGGTCCAAAGCACAAATGAAAGTGGGTGGGTTTTGTAGGTAAAATGGTCATTATTAGGTGTTTTACTTTACATTGCTTGGATTTCTAAATTGTTTACAAAATTAGTAACTGAAGTTTTTCATGCTCCACATCTAATCTTATTTCCTCGTCAGTGAAATGTCTGTGTTTGTTGTCTATTTCTGAATTATTTCTTGTCATCAAACTAAATCAGCTCTTGGGAGAGGCCCCTGACTCTGAGGACCAGTTGCTGGTTAGCTCTGAGGGAACTGGCACCATGGCTTTGGGCTCAGCTCACCAGCAGGCTCCCCACATCCTCCCTACAGTGTCCCTCATCTGGCCTTGGTGGGAAGTTCTCCCCCCAACTCCATGCTTGGCCCTTTCCTCCAGGAATCTGCCAGGAAGTACTGTTACTTTTTCATCACCAGCTTAGCCACTTTCACTGAGAAGCTTCTGTTGCAGCTGGATGAAGTGGTTACCATGGACGACATCCAGGTTGCAAGTAAGCATACCAGGCCCGTGCTCTGGTCCCAGGGGGTCAGGAGAGGTTGGCTAGCAGTGGGTAAGAGTTATCTACTTTTCTCCAACTCCACCACAGTAAAAACACTTTCTCCATTGAGGAGATTGATTTTGTTTTATTAAGAACAATTATTTTTATTAAAAAGGCAAATGCTAGATGGATCAAAGATTATATGTAAATAAATGAAATCCTAACAGTAAATATTTTCATATGCTTGGGGTTAGGGCCAAATTTTCTAAGTATGGCATGAGAACCAGAAACCATGAAAGAAATGGCTGGCACTTATCTGAGGCCAAAACAAAAACAGAAAAATGTCAAATATGAGAAAATGAACCACAAATTGGAAACGTATTCCTCACAACCTATGAACCAGAGAAAAAAATTCTTACCAGTCACATTTTTAAAAAGGAGACAAAAAGGAGACATGTACTTCAAAAGAGAAGCAGTTCTGTGGCCAGTGATTAAAAGATGCTCCGCCTCACTGATGATGGAAAATGTAAATGTAAACATTAGTGAGATATCAGTTCTCATCAACAGACTGTCAAAGGTTTAACTTTGGGGGCGACCAGCCATACCGAGTATGTAGGAAACAGAGGCCCCTAAGGGATCCTTAGCAGGTATCTTGTAGGACCATATCTTGATAACTACTTTCTTGGAGAATCCTTTGTCAGGCCCCCTGAAAATTCTGCATGTGGCCAGCATGCCTGGAATCTCAGTACTATGGGAGGGTGAGGTAGGAGGGTAGGAGGATTACAAGTTCTAGCCACACCTAGACAATTTAGTGACTTAGCAAGATCCCATCTCAAAAATAAAAAAGGGCTGGGGATGTGAAGCTTAATGTGAAGACCTGGATTTAAGCCCCAGTACCACAAAAAAAAACAAACAAAACAAAACAAAACAAAAAAACACAAAAACAAACAAACTAACAAACAAACAAAAAAACCCTGTATGTGTATTCCTTAGACCTAGCAGTTCTAATTCTAAGCATGTATACAACAGAAATGCTTGCACACTCTTCCCAGGATATATGTTCAAGAATATTTGTTGCAGCACTGTTTGAAATGGCAAAGAACTAGAAACAGCACCACTATTCATACATAAGGGATTAGATGCATAAGAGATGGTGCAGATATATAAGTGAATACAGTGCAGCTCTTCAAATGAGAGTGGCAGGTCTGTATGTGCTGATGTTGAAGGATGTAAGGAAGGATTGCATGTAAAAAGACAAATGGACAAGGAGAACATGTTTATGACCCTATGTTCCAAAAACATACAGAATATCAACACACATACTCACAGATGTTTAAATGAATCTGTGTGAGAGAGAGAGACTAAGAGAGACAAAGCAAAGGAGAGAGACAGAGCCTGAGGATAGGTACCAAACTGCTAATGATAACTGCTCGGTGGGATGGTGGGAGGCTCCTAAACAGCCCCCCCATACACCATAAAGTGATGATTAAATTTTTTATAATGTGTATACTACTTTTATAAACATAAGATTAAAATCATATATTCATTGTCATTCATTACTAGCCTATAAAGTAATCAAAATCTATTCTATTTTTTAAAGTTTTTATTACAAAGACAATAAATGTTTGTTACAGTTAAGTAAGAAATTTAGTATGAACTAAGAAACAAGTGAACACATTCCTTCTGCCCAAAAATCAAAGGCCTTGGCCCTCCTTGCGCCCTCCCCATACGTGCAGGCACAGATCCAGGTGCAGGGCCTGTGGATGTCTGTGACCTGATCCCCCTTAGGTGGACCCCAGGCTGGCCGTCCTATGAATATTTTCTGTTGCTGTGCATTGTGATTCACTAAGCATCGTCATTTACCAACTCATCTCCTATTGCTGTGCATTGGGCTGTTTCCAATTTTTCACTACTGTAATCACACCAAAGAGAATCTCTGCATCCATGCATTGTTATTTTGGGGCAACAAGCCTTAGCTTGCAGTTTCTGGGTCAAAATGCATACACGCTTTTTAGGTATTGGCTATTTTCCAGTATCAGAGGTCTCTGGGAATGCACCACCAGCAGAGACACTGGTGGTTGAGAGCCCGTGAGAACAGACACCTGAGCTGGCAGCGGAGCCCACTGTGGTGCCTTGCCTGGAACTGCTAAGCAGGGAGGATCCCTGGCACCAGACCCTAGGAAGTCTCTGCCTGCTCTAATCTTGGGCTTCTGAGCCAAGCTTCTTGGCTGTACCATCCACAGCAGATAAGGGTGCAGTCAGGAAGGCTCTTGCTTGCTGGCCCTCACTCCACAAAAGCATATCCTCTCCTTGTCACAAAAGCATATCCCAGGTTGGGTCAGCAAGCCAGACATTCAACAAACAAGCCTGAATGTGTTTGTTCCAGGAGATGCTCTAATTCAGAAAGCATATGAGCAATAGAAAATTCTTCATGTGAGCATATTTGGGTGCTCACATGAGATGTGGGATGATCAGAGCATCCAGCTCAAGGATTTGGAGCTGGGAACCACCCAGGCCACTCCTCAGACTTCTGCAGTGATTCCGACTACCACCACTGCCCCAGCTGCCTGTCTGATGCACTGAAGACCTCTAGTGACGAGGCTGGGAGTGAGCTCTCCTACCTCTTAATGCTACCACACGGGGATACCCCTTGATCTCAGTAACCCAACTCTTCCCTGTCAGGGATGGAGCCCCCCAAACAGAAAATGTCAATCCTTATACGGAAGAGACTGGCCAGGCTCTCCCTGGAGGAAGAGAGTGAGAAGCCTCTGATTGAACGTGGGAGCAGGTAAGAGCCCAGAGTAGCAATAAATGGCTGTGTCTGCTAGGCATTGGGCAGGGAATTCTTAGGGGTTCAGTCTCCGATCTCAGACAGACCTGACAACTTTAGAAAGGCCTTTTTCTCTGAGCCTCAGTTTCCTCATCTGTGAAGTAGACATGGCAGTATACCTCACATAGTTTTATGAAGAGAAAGTTAGATGAGGGTATCCATGGAGTCCCCCGACCCTGCACAGAGCTCAGGAACTATGAGTTTACATGATCAGGACTCATCCTATGAATCCACAAAGAAAAGGAGACCTGTCCCAGAGAGAGGCATATTCCCTGGTCACTGTGGACACTGTGAACCACTCCAGCTGTCTGTCATATGTGATGAGAACTGTCAAATTGCCTGTGCCTTGTGCTCCAAGAATGTGAAAGCAATGACTTGCCCACCTATGTTGCCAGCAGTGACCTTTACAGTGTAGTAGGAAAAATGGGCCAGGACTGCTGGCTGGCTTGCAGACTGATGGGGAAACAGGCCCAGAAAAGATACGGCATTCCACTTCCCCACACAGAACCCAAGACTGAACCAACATAGCCATTACAACAGTATGGAAATACAAAACAGAACTTAAAGAACTGGAACATTAAATGCTTAGTTGGGCCTTTTCTTTTTATGAAGCTGTTTAAAGCTATGATAATTGTTGAGCTTTATCAGCAACAGGGGTGGCAGGTGGGTTTTGAATAATGAAGCCAAACATGTGTTTGTAGGAAGTGGCCAGGAATCAAGCCCACCGAAGCCACCATCCAAAACAAGATTCTTATTCGGAAGACACCCTCAATAACCACCTCTAAGACCACCCTGGGCCACCTGGCTGCGGTGGAAGCCCGAGATGCAGTGTACCTGGTGAGACTGGGTGGGATGGGCATATCCCAGGGAGCACAGAGCAGCTCAGCATGGCTGCCTCAGGAAGAAGGGAGCTGCTCACCACTGAGCATCCTAACATATCCTATAGAGCAGACAACAAACACATGTCAGTGCTTCCCAAAGCCACAGGTTTCAACACTCAATTGATATTCATAGACACAAAGACGTGAGCCAGGGATTGTGTCTGGTATCAGTGCTAGCATGGGTCTAAGTTTGAGCCTTACAGTAGAGTAAGCTAAGGAATATGGCAGGCAGGCATGGAGGTAATGGTAGCAGTGGCTTTGCAGTGGGGGGACTTGATAACAGGAGCACTAACCACCTAAACACCTGCTAGTATCTTCTGTTCTTAACATGAGGCATCTCACTGAATCCTCCTAGGAGGAGGTAGAATGATGGTTCCCATTTCACTGACAAGGACACTGTTGCCTGAAGACACTTGTCCTTCTATGCCATGACAGGGTGGCAGAGCCAGGATTTGATCCCACTGCCTGTAAAACCCCTATGAGGCTGCCTGACAAGAGAGGCTACTCCCAGATGTTACCTCCCAGTCAGCGGGCCTTGTAGCTCTAAAGATCCATGGGTCATTAGTCCTAGTGCTCCAAGAAAGGTCTTGTCCTGCCTGCAGATCTGCTGGTCCTGGGTTTGGGAGAACCAGACATGGTCAGTGCTGGCACTTCCCCAGCTGTCAGGCAGAGAGAGTGGCTGTGCTCACTGAGGTCAACCAGGGCTGGAGGCCAGGGGCTCAGCCTCAGGAGGATGCAAGGATTTCTGAGCTCCAGGAGGCTTCTCTGCAGGACATGGTCCTAGCCCCTGTCCAGCCCCTCTCTTGCCAAGTGATGCCAGCCAAGACTTTGAGCCTCAATCTTCCCATCTATAAAATGGGAGAAACAAAAGCACCTACCTAATGGATTGTTGGGTGAATTCATGGAAACTCTTGCTGGTCCTGCAGTGGGTTCAGACTGCTTACCAGGGCCAGGGATATAGCTCAGCAGCACAGCACCTGCCTGGCAAGCACAAGGTCATGAGTTCGATTCCTGGTACCAAAAAAAAAAACAAAAAACAAAAAACAACCTTTCCCACACTGCTTGCCAGCTCGTTATAGTGCTCCTGGAGCAGAGTGCAGGAGTCCATTCACCTGGTCTCTCCTGCTGCCTTTCTTCCTTAGAAATTCTTAGCACTGTTTGAGGAGGAGCTGAAGAAGATATACAATGACAATGTGATACAAGTGAAGCAGGCTCAGCGCTGGAAAGACAGCTGGATGCGTTCCTTGGACACCATCCAGAGCCTGTACCTGTGATCCCACCCTGCCTCAATTAAAGTTATGTTTGTGCACACTTCTGTCTGTCTCTTGATCCATCTGTCTGTCCATCCATACATCTGTGCTCTGTGCCAGGCGCTGTAGCTTCATCAGGGACAGGACATGGCATGGTTCCAGTCCACATGGAACTCACTTCCAGTGAGGAAAACAGACATGAAAGGGGATGTCTGCATGGTCAGCAAAGAAGCCAGGTATTAGGAATGGGTCACTTAAAATAGATACCAGAGCTTCAAAGGAAATAACTCTCCAAAGGCATGCCTAGCATTTCATTTTTCATTTCCTCTGGGTGGAGCTATGAAAAGGCAGTTTCCTGCAGCTTGGCCTTGAGGTGTGAGGGGTCTGCCTGGCCATTGCTAGGGGATACCCCATTTGGAATTCTGCTCCCCAGATCAGGCACAGAGGGGTATCTGCATGGGCTTTCAGGGAGAGAAGAAGTGAGATGAAGGCTTGCAGGCTCAGGACTGAAATCCGGAGGGATGTGCTCCATGCAGCACTCACCTTCCTGTCCTTCTAGCCATAACCTGAGCCATGACAAGCCCATCAGGGTTCCAACGCTTCACAACCTCCTCCAGCCCAAGACCGACTCAGCCCTCATCCCGTACTACCCTCCCATCTACACACACACACACACACACACACACACACACACACACACACACACAGTGAGAGGGAGGAGTGAGGGCGCTGCCCAGGGAGAATCACGATTCCGGCCTGGCCTGGATGAACCTGCCCAGGGCTGCCCTGTGTTGCCTTCAGATACCTCATGCCAAATGGCCACAAGCTTCAGGGGTGAGGGCTAAGCCAATGTCTGCAGCGATGGAAAAGCTCTCACTTGTTCCTGGGACCAGAGCCTTGCAACATAATGCTATAGCAGGAAAAAAACAGAAAAAAATTTTTGCTCTCTTGAAGATCTTTGGACAAGCAAGCTGCATGGGAAGCTGTTTCTGGAATGTGGGTGCCTGGTTACAAGTTCTAAATTCTTTTGGGATCCACCACCAGAGAAGTTAGGTGGCTTTTTCAAGGTCCCATCACCTAGGTCCCTTCCTTCAATAAGACCCTCTCTGACCTAGGAACTGCTTACCCACCCATGAAATCCCGAGGGGTGTGCTCCACCCAGCACTCACCTTCCTGTCCTTCTAGCCATAACCTGAGCCATGACAAGCCCACCAGGGTTCTACCACCAGGGTGGGTTCTCCTACCTACACAGTTTCACCATCACTGAGAGACTTAAATATACCCAGGGCCCCAGGTTTGATCAGACAGAGCTGCTCTGGAGCTTCCTTTTGCTTATCAGTCCATTGCCTCTCAGGGCCTGTCTCCTGCCCTGCACAGTGGGGATCACACTAACAGTGGCTTCCTGGGGACATCACCAAGTATACATGAGATCATACTTACAAATCCATGGATTGGTGCCACAGGTAACAAATGCACACACTTAGAGCTGGAAGAACTGTAAGAATGGATGGGACACAGCATGGAATACAACTTTAAACCTCCCTGCGTTCTACCAGTGTAACATCTGAAAAGTTACTTCTCCTCTGGGCCACTTTCCATTTTGTCCCATAAGGGGGTCGAAATGGAAGGAAATGTATATATTGTCATCTTATAGCATAAAACCTTTCAATGGCTTCCCACTATGTCTTGGTCACTTTCTTGCTGCTGGGACAAAATATCTGACACCCACAACTTAAAGAAGGACAAATTTATTTTGTCTCACATTTCAGTCCATAGTTGGCTGGTTCCAAGGCACAACGGCATGGCACAGGGGCATGGCAGAACAGCTTCTCACCTCATGGCAGCCAGGAAGAAGAGCAGGAAGGGAGGAGCCAGGGAGGGAGATAAACTTTAGGTCATCCCCCCAGTGACCACCCTCTTCTGACCAGGCCCCACTTCCTAGCAGCACATTTATCTATAAACTCATCAGTGGATTAATCCACCAACAAGTATAGTGCCCACATGATCCAATCACCTCCCAAAAGCCCCGCCTGAGTGCATGAGGCTTTGGGGGCACATCCAGATATAAATCATAACACTGTGATTAGAATCAGACCTAAGTACCTCATCCTGGTCTGCTCATTGGGGGTATCCACAACAGCTTGCAATGACTTGATTCAGAATACAGCAAAAGTGACACGATGCCATTTGGGTGGGACTGCTATTCAAAGCAGCATAGATTGGGTGGTCCATATGTAATAGAAGCTCATTCCTCACAGTCCTAGAGGCTGGAAGTCTGAGATCAAGATGCCATCCTGGTCCAGGTTTGGAGCGGTCCCTCTTCTGAGTTGCCAACTGCCAATTTTCGCTTCATCCTCCTAGCTGAAAGAGGAGGAGAGAATTCTCTGGTGTCCCTTTAAAAAGAGCACTAATTCTTTACCCTCATAATTTAATTACTTCCCGAAGTCCCCACCTCCTAATACCACTAGGAATTAGGAATTCATAATACAGCTTTTGGGGGACACAAACATTTAGTCTATTGCAGCTTCCAAGATTTAATTACCAAAAATGCTGTCTATTTCCTTTTGCATTCTCCTGGGTTCCTTCTCTCCTTTTCTATCTCTCCTCCTCCCGCCTTCTCTTCCTCCCCTCCTTGCCCCTTCTTATTCATAATCAATAACGGGAAAGCAAGGGTCCATGCTCTGAGCTGCCCTATGTAGAGGACCACCCAGAAAGCACCAGGGAGCACCCAGGCCGGCAGACAGGAAGGAACTCAGGCTATCAGTCCACACTGGATCTTGCCAGCATCTCTGTAAGTACAGGGCTCGGGAGCAGGTCCTCCCATGGTCCAGAGACCACCCCTCCAGCTTCCTGAGACCTGAGTGTGGTCTCTGGAGCCTGGCGCCACTGACCCAGCAAGCTGCCTGCCCCCCTGGTGGCCAGCACCAGCACCACAGCCCCAGACAGGAACACGAACCACACTCGCACATTTCAGGGACCCCAAGGCGGTGCTTCTCAGGGTCTCACAGGGGCAAAGGAGAGGGTCTGAAGCCTCCAACGGTAATGTAAGGGAGCTGTGCCCAGAGTCCTGATCCACAGAAACTGTGAGATACTCACCATTTGGACTGTAACAGTGCTCATGTTATGAGAGGAACAGATAACTAACCTAGACCACCAGGCCCCAGGCTCCAGCCCTGCCACGGTCTTCCCTCCCCTCTTCTGTCTTCCCAGGCTCCCCTCAGCCACACTGGTGACCTTCTAACCTCCTCTGCCAAACTCACTCTGTTTGCTAGTTCCTGGTTCAGTGGTGCCTTTTCCCTGATGCAGTTCCCGAACTTGCACAGGTCTGGTTCCCACTTGTTCTGGTCACAGCATAAATGTCACCTCAGGGAGGCCTTTCTCATCCTCCCACCCAGTACCTCCCCACCCCTACCTCAAACCCTGCTTGGTTTTTGCTGTAGCTCTTGCTCTTGTCTTTCACATATACTTGCTTTCATGCTCTGTTCATCCCCCTCCAGACTGAACTCCACTTGAGTGGTCACCTGCGGTCTTCAGCACCTCATAGTGGGCCCATCTGGGTACTTCGCAGGGAGTTAGTGCTGAGGGGGGCATGCTTGCTGAACAAATAATAAGAAAGATTACAGAGATCTGCCTCCCACTTCTCATCAGCTTAGACTCTGGAGATAATCAGTAATAACAGGAGGTACCAGTTGGGCCTGAGGCAGGAGGACGGCCAGAATGACTTCTACATGGCTCTTACCTGGCTCCTGTTGCTCTGGCAAAGCGCAGGGGCACCACTGACCCAGCAAGCTGCCCACCCCCCTGGTGGCCAGCACCAGCACCACAGCCCCAGACAGGAACACCAACCACACTCGCACATTTCAGCGACCCCAAGGCAGTGCTTCTCAGGGTCTCATGGGGACAAAGGAGAGGGTCTGAAGCCTCCAAGGGCAATGTAAGGGACCTTAGGTACCTCCCTTGTCCACTCTTTGCCTACACTTCCTGGAGTGAATGTCCAGTGCACTCAGGAGGCATCCTCACCTCAGCTATAACTCCTCCCACTTCCAGATGAGGACCACAAGGACCCAAGGAGGGGTTTCTTCTCTGGACCCCAGACTGTGTATGTACCAGGCAGAAGGGATCATTGCAAGCTGTAGTGGATGCCACCACTCCACAGGCCCAGATGAGGCACCTCGGTATGATTCTAATCACACTGTTATGGTTTATACTAGATATCCCCTCCAAAACCTCATGCTGTCCTAGATTCAGGATCCCATGCTATGGCTCCTTCTGCCCTGTAGCAAGTCCTCAACCAAGCTCCCGTCCTCCCTCTGCTCTGAATAACTTCCAGAAAGTAAAAAGCATTTTCCCAGGGTCTTGGAGCACAGTGAGCCACTGACAGAGAACTCATGCCAATAGACACTTTCAGTGTGGGGAACCTTTGTGGTCACCTACTCCAAGCACCCCAATTTACATTGTAGGAGAGGGAGGCTTTCTTTTCTGCAGCCCCTATCCACATCGAGAAGAAGCTCATCCCATTCAAGGTCCCAAGAGCAGCAGACTTTAGAATACTGCTGCTGTCCTCTCAAGGCTGTCTGGGGACCTCAGGGAACCTTAGTTTCCCCCTGCCCATGCTCTAGGCCCCTGGAAATGTTGCTTGGAGACTGAATACCACCTCCCTATAGCAAGGCTAGGGAAGTCCCTGTCTCTTTCTGAGATTTAGTTTTCCGAATGTACAATGAGGGATTGGATTTGGAATTGCCTAAGTGTGTGCTTAGTGAGGATGCAGTGTCAGGCCCCATCAACCCAGGATGAGAAACTGGGGTGAGATGTCTCAGGCTCACCTGGGTACAGAAGGCTCCCTAACTCACACAGATGCTGGGGGATACCAGACCTAGTGTCTGTGGCTGGGGCTCTGCATCTAGACCAAAAAGAACATGCTGGTGAGTTCCTGCCTCGCTGCACTTGCACATGCAGTGTAGCAAGAATCTACAGGCAAAGGAGGTCTGGACAGCCAGCTCTGTTCCCCACACCTGCTGGACCTTGGTCACAGGCTCACCACAGGGTACAGGAAGTGATCTCAACCTCATTTAAGCCCTAGGACTGAGGGTGATTAAGGAGTAGTCCCCCACTCAAAAAAAAAAAAAAAAAAAAAAAAAAAAAACCTGAAGTGCTATTCCCAATAGAAGAGGGCCAGGCAAAAGCACTAGGTCTCAGAAACATACACAGGGACTGTACATCTGCCCCTGCCACTGCCCTCACAGGGATATGTTCCAGGGAAGGCATGTGTCTTTTCCAAGGTCACATAGTGGCAAACCTTATACTTTGGTTAGTATTAGAATGGCTACCTATACAATCATGTGTCACTTAACAATGGGGACATGTTCTCTCAATGCAACCAAGAGACATGGTAAACATAAGATGTATCAGGCTGCTGTCTGTATAACATGGCATACTGTTTTATAGTAAACCTTTTAATAAGTAGGAGTATACCATAAATTAATAATGTGAAGTACAGCACAGTAAATATATAAGCCAATAGCATTATTATCATTATCAAGTATTGTGATCATACATAATTGTATGTGCTATGGGTCTATAGAACCAACAATGCAGAAGGTTTGTTTCCACAAGCATTACCACAAACATGTGAGTAATGTGTTGCACCAGAATACTCATTACAATGGCTACATCATTAGGCAGTAGAAATTTTTCAGTTCCATTATAATCTGATAGAACACCATCATATATGCAGTCCATTGTTGACTGAAACACCATTTTGTGGTACACGAGTTACTAGACTCTCCAAAATGAACAAGAGAGAGATATTTTCTTTCTCATGTCAAAGAACTATAGAAACAAGCAGAAATACTGACATTGGACCGACTGCTATGGAAGCTCACAAACCATCTTTCTGTTTTAGCATCTTAGTGTATGGTTTACATCATCATAGTTGTCAATGGAGTTGGTTCCTGGTTACATCAAAAGTTACTGCTAGAACTCCAGTCTGGGCTAGCATTTCAGAGGGCAAGCAGAGGGGAAAAGGGCAGGGCAGAGGGTCCTCTCTCAACGTGTCTTTTCCATCTGGGACGCTTCCCCAAAGTCCCACACTTCTGTTTCATATTACAGTGCCCTAAACATAGTCTGATCAGTTTTAGCTGCAAGAGAGGTTAGAAATTTTAGACTTTAAGTTCGGTGAGTTTCTGCCCTGAATAAAATGGAGTCTCTGTACTTCTAATTAAGAGGAAAATGACAACTGTGGAAATTACCAGTGTTCTCTCCCTATACTAAACTCCAAAAGGAAGAGGAGATGGAGTTATTTTCAGAAGAATCAGGTATTTGTTTACCTGTCACCACTTTAGTTTTCTTGGTGTTTATTCACAGAGGGAAAGAAAAACAAACTTGGTTCCCACCCAGGATATGAGCAGGATCCCTGCTTTCAATTTCCAAGCAACATGGTTGGAACTACAGTATGTCCTTGCTCTGACACTGCAGGTGTCTTTGCTCTGCCAGCACCTGGGAAGTAGACCTAAGAAAACCCCTTGCAATTTTATAAAGGGGGCTGGGAAGTGTGAAGCCTTTTAGGCAAGTGTCATGTTCCTGTGAAGCTTGGTAAAAATTGAATCTCTGTAGAGTAATTTCATCAATTTTGGAAGTTTTCAGTCATTATTTCATCAAATAATCTTTCTTCCCTTTTCTCTCTCTTCCCTTTCTGAAATTCTTATTATATGTATGTTGATCCACTTCCTGGTATCCCACAGTCCCCTTAAAATCTGTTTACTTTGCTTCATTCTTTTTTCTTTCAGTTCCTCAGATTAGACAATTTCAATGGACACATCGTCAAGCTCACAGATCCTTTCTTCTGCTTGCTCAAATCTGCTTTTGAATGCTTCCAGCAAAATTTTTATGCTAGTTATATTTTTCATCATCAGAATTTTAGTTTGGTTCCTTTTTGTAATTTCTATCTCTTTATTGATATTCTCTTTGTTCATATATTATTTCTATTATTTCCTTTAGTTCTTTGTCCATGGCTTCCTTTTTCTCATTGAATATATTTTAGACAGTTGATTTTTTTTCCAGTACTGGGGATGAACCCAGGGCCTTCTCACTAAGCTACATCTCCAGCCTGCTTTCATTTTTTACTTTGAGACAGGGTCTCACTAAGTTGCCCAGACAGGATTCAAACCTGTGATCCTCCTGTCTCAACCTCCCAAAGTGATGTGAAAGGAGGTGGGATCTTTGGAAGATGATTTAGGCCATGAGGGTACATTCCTCATGAATGGGACCAGTGCCTTTATAAAGGAGACCTCAGGAGCTCTGCAGCACTCTTGTCATTACAGATACAAGGGAGGAGTCGGCAGTCTATAGCCCAGAAGAGGGTTTTCATCAGGCCCTGACCAAGCTGGCACCCAGATCTTAGACTCCCAGCCTCCAAAAATGTAAGAAATAAATTTCTGTTATTTATAAGGCACAAAAAATATGATGCCTATAATCCCAAGATGACAAAGACATCAATCTCCAATTGCTACCCAATTGTAGAAATTTGGTGCAAAATATTTGCTAATCCATATTATAAGTATATTCTCTTCACAGAGGTTTTGATAATAGTCAAAGTTTTTCTCAGTCTTCATGCTTTTTACACACTTTTCTTTGTTCTTAAGTCTTTTATTTCGTTCATCAGGTGTACAAATAGGGTGGTGTGGTGGAGGAAAAATGGATGGACTTGAGCCTTTCACTCATTCATTTATTCATTGCAAATATTTATTGTAAGCCTGCATGCGCCAGGTGCTGGAGCTCTGTAGTCATCACGATTAGGGAGATATTGCAGGTGTATCTACTGCTTTATAAGCAGAGCTTTCATAATTGCAGTGATACTTACAAGCGGTTTATAATTTAACCTTCAAACACATGTTCAGGAACATGTACTGTACAGAGAGAGGGGAAATCCAGGTTCGTGCTGACCTACTGTATCCCTCTCAGATTAAGAACTCTAACCCTGATGAAAATCCCTCCTGTCTTACTTTGGCCCAAAGCTTGCAAGTTCTTCTTTGCCAACATCCAGCCCTCAGGGGTTAGAAGACTCTAAGTACAAATATAAAGCATCCTGTTTTAAGGAAGTTGCTGCTGAAAGCAAGGATTCCAGTTTTAAACAAAAGCAAGTTAAGTGCGAGGAGATGTAGAAAAAATTAGGAGGAAGATAAGGAAGATTATCTCTTGTCCTTACAGTGGGGGAGATATAATTTCGGGGTGTAACTCCGAGCAGATCCCTGAAAAGGGTGATTTTTAACTTACTCAACTGATGTGAGTGCTAGGGCAAGAAAGGTCATTTTGTAGTGGGTAATGAAGAATTCCAACAAGGATACATATGTGTATCCCTTTGTCCATTGGTGTAAACTGGAATGTCTTGCTCAGCTTGTCATGTGAACCTTTATGACACAGCACTCTCCTTTTATGACAAATATTTGGTAGCTCCCTCATTTACTCTTTTGTAATGAAATCTACATAGAAAAAAATTACATAAAAAATTCATTGTGAAGTTATGGAAAAAGTTGTTTGTGCTTATATATAAGACAGGCTTGTCATCTACATAAATCACTGGCAAAACATTCACATGTTGGTTGGAACAAGGGAAATGTCTCTGATAAGGGAGAAAGGCAATAAGCATCCAGCCTTGGCTCACTAAATGTCAGGAGGTGGCCCTGATCGCTGTGACAACCAAAAATAACCTCCTGAATGTCCTAAGTTCCCCTGGGGTAGACATTGCTCCCCTGAAGCACCACTGATGAGAAAGAATTGGTCAAACAGCCTCAAGAGAAGGCTCTTTTGCCACTTATTGAATTAACTCTGTCTACAGCCATACCACACTGAACACGCAGATCTCATCTGAATTAACTCTGCCACTGAAGGGAATCTAAAGCTAGAACCAGAGCCAAAGGGCTTCGGAGTTCAGTGCAACCTCCAAATTTAACAAGAGATAAGTCCCAGGTCAAACGACACATAATGATCCTATCTGTGTTACATACTTCTAATCTGAATGCGTACTCCTTGGCTACTATCTGCTTCTTTGATTTCAGAGCAGCAAATCTGTACTTGTCACCTTCCATGTGGGTTCTTCTCATTTCCTCACCCACAGCAACTATCATAATTTTTGTACCAGCAGGCTTATTGACTATTACAGAATCAGTAATATTGTGGTTGATTACCTTGTTTAAAGTACTAGTTACCCCACCTCGTTGTCCCACTCAACACTGGGCTTCTAAGACTGCTGACAACTCCTAACATTCACATCCTCAGAGTCATCCTCATTTGGGGACCCTGTCTAAGGCTGAATGGTATGAACTGACAACTGACAAGAGGGTAAAGATGACCTCTTAGATAGCCAAGACCTTACCGTGTTGATTCCATGACCTTTCTGTGCACAATATTGCTTTAAGCCTTCATTATCCCATTTTCTACTGTTCGATGGCTGTGTGGCCTCTAAAGCTTCAGTGATCAGTCCCTTCTGGGGATTAGTCTCTTTCAGCTGACTCACCTTGGAGGCCTTTGTGGGCAGCTTAGGGGGTTTTGCTTGATCAGCACATCCGTAGATTTACCAGGGCCTGAACTTTAGCAGGGCTCCGGCAATCTGTCCCTTTTGTTTTTCCATTTTTCCTTACTCAGTTAAAGCAAATGCAGTTGCCTAGAAATTTCTCTGCATTTATTCATGAGGCAATAGCTGATGAGAGAGGGAGCAATTATGATGTTAATGATTGACTAAAAGTAGATCTATCCAAAGATTCCTTTTGTCATGGATCTATTTTTCCTGATCTTACTTAAGCAAAAAGCACCCATGAGCCTGGGTTTCATCGGTATACGCAACAACTTTGAATATGCTATTGAGCTTCAAAAAGGAATACTGCAAAAATCATTTACAATTAACTATCTCAGACAACAGAGATGAATAAAATGTGAACTATTTTCAAGCTGTTCACAAGGGAGTTGAGATGCAGAATCATTTGCTATGATTCCACCAAAATATACCTGAAGAAAAAATAAAGTGATCTGGAACCTCAGCTAAAAGAGAAATCACTTTGAGGTGGTAGCTTCGAGGAAGAGAGAGTAATTGAATAATGCCATAATCAAGTCCCTGTGGTTCATTTAGAAATGAGAGTTTTCTATTTAGTTTGTGTTTTCATTTGGAAACAATATATATAAGAAACAATATATATTGGAAACAATGTGTATTGGAGATATATATATATATATATATATATATATATATATATATTTAAATGGCATGTATTGGAACAATATATATGTTGGAAACATAGAGAAGAAACAGATGAATTTGGATGGGAAGTGAGCACTTACAGGTCTCTCGAATTGCCACTCAAAATTCTGGAAGGGACATTTGCAATGTTTCCTGGTAGCTGTAAAGTTTAAGGCTCTGAGAGGGAGGATGAAGAGTATTTTCTTCTTGGACTGTATTGCAAGGATTAAAAAAATCTATCTGGTAAGGGGAAAAAAAGCTACAATTATGTTTCCACAATGTCTCATCCTCCTTCTAAATGGTGCTTGCTGAACTGGGAGGAGGAAGAATGGGAGGGCAGAGTCAACTGAACCAATAGCACTGGGCCCGTCCGCCCAGCATAGGTGTCTCATGTTTGCCTTTGATGTGGCTCTCTCCAAATGAACAGGTTTCCCAGGTGTGGACAAAAGTGCATGAAGGGCTTTAGAAGATTTCCCGCTGGAAATATTTCCATCTTTCTCAACCCAGGTAGGCTGCCAACCGGGCCATTTCCTTCCCCACACCTGGGCCTTGATTTGCACTCCCTTCCCAGGACAGCCTCTCTCTCATGAAGTCTCTGCACAGCCACAGATGACCCACCAGACTGCAGCTTACTGTCCATCCACCTTGCCTACCCCCAGAAGCCACCTGAGCAGAGTGCTCAGGGCCTCTCTCTGGCCTTTGGGATAGGAAATGTGACCCCGCCTCTCCTGAAGGACAGAGCCATGTGCTCCTGGCCCCTGCCCCCATTGTCCAAAGATGAAAAGATGAGCCTGGCTTTTTGCTAACGAAGAATGCCTTTGACTCTAGTTCTGTCCATTTTGAAAACTCTCTTCTTTGGCCCCAGGATGTATGCTTTCCCCAAGACAGCTTTATGTTTCTTTGTTTTGTGGTAATGCAGATTAAACCCAGGGCCTTCCCACTGAGCTACATCCCTAGCCATTTTTCCTTTAAGATAAAGTTCCCTACAAGGCTAAATTGCTCAGGCTGGGTTTAGGCTTGAATTTGCAATCCTCCTGCCTCAGCCTAGGATTACAGGCATGGGCCACCACACCTGGCTACCAGGGCAAGATTTAACATGAGTCCACAATGAGGCTTTTAGGAGTCCAAACCCTCTGTGAAGTTATATGCCAAAATTTGTAGCTATATGTTGCCTTCAGGTACTGTGACCTCTTTCTGTGACTAAGAAGCACTGTGCTAAGAGTAACCAACCTGTGTCATCTCTGATCTCCCTTCATTCTCTTGAAATTCAATTATATCCAGGGCATGGGGTGAATTCTTGAACTCCCTCTGCCTTGGATCATTTTGAAAAATTAATTATTTAAAATAAACACAACTTCCAAACCTGTCTTTACTAAAAGGAAGCTACCCAGGGACTTTCTCAGAACTTCCTGATATGTTTTAGGTAAAAATTTACCTGAAGAATGGACACTTTACCCAAGATTATATGTAAAGGACAAATGCATACATGAAAATATGCTCAATACATTAGTCCTGTGTAAATATAAATTAAGGCTTCACTTGATATCCCTGTACATCCACAGTATAAATAAAATCAAAAAGACTGACAATGCTAAACACTGGAGAAGATCTGAAGTAAATGGAGCTCTTATACATTACTGGGGGACCGGGGTGGACAGGAGTGAGGAGTCAAAATGGTGAAACCACTTAAGGAAACAGTCTGACCGTTTCTTATAAAATTAAGTATACACCTATCTGCAACCTGCAATTCTACTCCTAACTGTGCATGCAAGAAAAACATCTAACCACTCAAAGACCTGGATGTGGTTGTTTATAGAGGTTTTATTCATAATAGCCCCAAACTGGGAATGACACAAATGTGCACCAAATGTGAGTGCATAAATAAAGTGTAACATGTCCACATAATGACACGCTACCCGGCAACAAAAAGGAACTGACTGCAGACAGGTACAACAACATGGATGGTTCTCAAAAGCACTATGCTAAGTGACAGAAGCCAGACACAAAAGACTACGGACTGTATATGCCATTTATATGGCATTCTGGAAAAGAAAAGGCTGTGGTGACAAAGATTAGCAGCTGCAAGGGGCCAAAGGGGAGGGAATTAACTATAGATGGCTCAGAGAAACTGAAATGATGAACTACTTCTGTATCTTGATTGTGGTGGTGGACACATGATTTAAATATATTTGTTAAAACTCACCTAATTGTATGCTTAAAATATTTACTTACAGGAACTATTCATTAATAAAACTGGTTTAAAAACTAGCTGCAGAGCATCACTTTTCTTGGTAAATAGGACAATCCAGACGTGGAACCCCTTTACAAGGATGAAAGATCTCAGACTTGGGGCCAGCTCACATTGTTTTATGATTTATTTTGAACTCCAGAGGGTTTTTTTTTTTTCTAATTTTCTGTTCCCACTGATACTCTTTCAAGTCACACCTGCTTTTTACATTGTTCCCATTGTAATGTAGAGTAAGGGTTGTAATGAGTGCTAGTGTCCAAATTGGGAGTCGGCTGTATTTTAGGTTAAAATCCACTACAAAATTTGGAGTAGATTGGAGGGCACAGAAGGGAGAAAGAGTTCTAAAATAGAAGAGAGGGGATGCAGAGAAATTTCACAGAGAGACATTTGAGCAGAGTTAGTCTCAGATGTAAGAGTATGAAAGAGAGCAGTGTTCAAAGAAGACTCCTGTTCAAAGCCTTTGCCGCTGCCCTTGGGGAGAAGCCCAACTCCTGTGCAAGGATATCACACTCATGATCCACTTTCAATCTGTTCATTGCCTACTGCATCTTTTCACTAAAAGGAACACTACTTATGCACACGCTTATCAATACTCCATAAAGTTTTGTTATTTAACACAGATGTTTAATATATACCAGTTAATTATCCATTCACGTACTAAAGGATACTGGTGTTTCCATTTTGGGGTATTGCAAACAAAGCTGCTGTGAACATTCTTGTACAGGTTTTCGTGTGGATATTTGCTTTTGTTTCTCTTGGGTTAATACCTGGGAGTGGAATTGCTGGATCATATGGTATGTGTAGCACACCTGCACAATGGAGTACTACCAAGAAATAAAAAGATGTTGGTACATGCACAGTCATGGATGAGTCTCAACAGAATTATGCTGAATAAAAGAAGCCAGAACTTCCCCCACAAAAGACAAGAAATATTGTATGATTATGTTTAAATACAACTTTGGAAAAAGCAAACAAATCTATAGCAACAGAAAGCAGATGAGCAGCTGGGGGGAAGGGACAAGGAGAGACAGGAAGGATTATAAAGGGGCATGAAAAAACTTTTAGGCGTGATGGATATGTTCATTATTTGATTGCAATGATGGTTTCATAGTTGCATATCTGTCAAACTCACCAAATTGTACATTTTAAACATATGCGGCTTGTCCTATACCAATTATACCTCAAGCTGTTGACAAAAAAAAATACTGGTTGAATAAGTAGCAGGCTGTTAATAACTGCAAATAGAATATGCAGAAAAAGGGTTCGATGTTGATTGAAGGAATGCAAAGCAAGTGCTCAATAAATGTCAGAGGAATTGGTGTGCAGAAGAAATAAGTGAATAAATATTGGTGTCCAGTAATTTTAGAATGAATTTGACAATTTTTTTTAACGTTTATTATGTGCCAGGCACTGACTGGGGAATACATTAGGGAGCCAAACAAAACTCCCTGCACTCCGAGAGCTTTAATTTTAGGATAGTAAGCAACAAAAACATAAGTAAAATATATAGTGTGCTAGATAGATACTAAGGAAAAATAATAGGACTGAGAAGAGGGATGGGAACTCTAGGCAAGGAGGGTGACATTTTAAGGGGGTAGCCCCCCGTTGCTAAAGTGTGACGCTTGACAAAAGAACTGAGGATGTGAACAGGCCAGGTGAATGTCTAGGAGAATAAAAAGTAACTGGCTCCAACTGGGCATGGAGGCGCACACCTGTAATCCCCGCACTCTCGGAGGCTGAAGCAGGAGGATCCCAGCCTGGCATAGCAAATTAGTGCGATCCAGTCTCAAAATAAAAAAATTTAAAAGGGCTGGGAATGTAGTTCACTGTGAAGGCCCTGGGTTCAATCCCAAGTACCAAGTGGGTGTGTGTGTGTGTGTGGGGGTAATGGCTCCACACGTCAAGAAGGAAGCAAGAGTTGACTGCTCACTAGGGTCGGAGAAAGAGCCAGGAGACCCGACGCCCAGCGGCCACGCCCCCCGGGTCTCTCCCCTGCGGCCGGCGCGCTCCTACCTGCGCGGTCCGCCAGGAGGCGCGCCTGCGCCCGCCCCTTGGTCGTCTTCCGCCGCCGGTCCCAGCGTGGGCACGCGCAGAAACCGCTAGACGGCGTCGGTTTCCCTTCCCACGCGCGGACGCCGGCGTGGGCCGACGCCAGCGGGACGCCCGCCCGCCCGCGCGCAAGCGGAGCCGGACTGCCTGGGGGAGGGGCGGGGCGGGGCGGAGCGGGCCGAGGGGGGCGGGGCGGGTGCGTGAGGTGATTCCGGAGCCTCCGCTGGGGAAACCGAAAGTGGGCGGCGGCCGCGGCGGGGCCCTGGCGGAGACGGCAGCGGGAGCCGGGCGCGGAGGCGCGGGGCCGGACAGTGGGTCCCCGGGACGAGGTGAGCGGGGGTCCCGGCGCGCCGGGCGACAGGTGCCGGCGACGTCGGCGAGGCTGGGCGGGCACCGCGCACCTGGGGCGCCGCGGGCGGGGCCGAAGCCGGGCGGGGCTGCCGTAGGGGTGCAAGGCCGAGGCTGGGCGCGGGCAGCGGCGTCCGGAGCGCTGCGCTTTAAACCTCGGCCGCGGCCGCTGGGGCCGGGCCGGGCTCAGCCGGATCCGATGACCCCGCCGCCGCCGGACGCGCCGCGCAGTGGGGCGTGGACGGGGGGGGGGACCAGGAAGCGGCCGGTCCCTTCCCGGGCCGGGAGTTGGATCTGCTGGCTCTCGGACCCTTGCGTGCTACACCCCGGCTCTAAGTTTCTTAAAGCCGCGGACTTTTCTCTGCAGGCCGCTTAGGAAATGTAGGGCAGAAATGTAGGGGCTCTCAATCGTGAGCCCCGTGGAGGTACAAAGCACCAACGGGTGCAGGGCGGGGGGTAGTGTCCAGGAATAAGTTGTTCTGACTTTCACCGTCATCCCCCGATAGGGTCAGATTCCTAGCTTTAGCAACTGGGAGGGATCTTTTCTGCCCTCATCCACTTTCCCTTAATAGCCCGGGATACCATTCCCAAATATTTCAAAGAGCAGGGAAAGAATATAACTATATTAGCAAAACTTCTAGACCAAGAGGATTTTGATAATTGCCCAATTAAACCGCATGAAAGAAAGAAAACCCAGAACACTGATCTAGTTCATTTACCACCCCCTGCCCCGGTTGCACGGGTGGATACATTGCAGAAAAGGTGTACTACCTAGAGATCTGCAACGACTTAGTGGCAGACATGAAACTTTAAACCCAAGTCCTCATCTGTGCCAGGGTGTCTTGATGTGTATGAATGTGTTGCATACTACATTGGCTTTGCCAACCTGGATTGGCATCTGCGCCCCTCAGTTTACTAATTGTGTAATTATGAACAAATTGTATACTTTCTTGGAACCTACTTTTCTATGTATCAAATGGAAGTATTTAACTTACTCTCCAAGGCTTTTTGAAGATAACACTGTATGTCCTTTGGTTCCTACTAATAGTAAAGCAGTGTTAACTGTCTTCCTTCCATCAAACTGCCCATATTTTACATATTTGGATTTCAGCTTTTTGAGGGCAGGGATGCAAAGACCTTTAAATTTTTTCTGTAGGTTGGCTCACAGTGAAGATTTTTGCACTTCCACTCAGCTGACATTTATTGAACAGAAGTTACATGCAAAGTTCTGTGGTGGTTGTAGGGAATTGCTCTTGGGGCCACATGAATTAGAAACCACCATCTCCTGTGCCCTGCTTAGGACCCTTTGATGGCACACAGCGTCTCTCTTTGCTACTTAAACACAGTGAGACAGTAAGACAGCAGTTGGCAGTGCCTTTGGATTTCAGGCCCTGTAGATGAGAAGTGAAATGTAATCTGTGCTAATGCCCTTTTAAATTTGCTCATTTAGCATGGCTGAATGAACTACTGTATTTTGCATCAAGAGATTTAAACTCCTTGAAGGATCTCTCCTTTAAATTCTCTGTGCAATATAATCTAGTTGGATACTTAATGTGAATGTAAAGAAAAACACTTTATAGTCTAATTCTAAGTACCTACTTTCTGTTTAACTGAGTGCTTTTTGTAAGAACTGAGATATGATATAGAGAAAGTGTTTTGCTTGTGGACGCTTTCACAGGATGGAAGACTCTTGGTGCTTGGAGTGAAATTTAGTTTCATATTTGTCTTAGTTACTTTTCTCATTGCTGAGACAAAATACCCGATACCCAAAGTTAAAGGAGGAAAGGTTTATTTTGGCTCACAGGGTGTAGAGGTTTCAATCCATAATCTGCTGGCTCCAAGGCAGGGTAGCATGGCAGAGGGGCATCACAGAGGAGAAACAGTTCATGGCAGGCAGAAGGCAGCAAACTAGCAAGCAGAGCGACCAGCAGCCACCCTTTCTGTCCCCTATATCTTGTCCAGGCTACCCACCCTTAGGCCAGTATTACTCACAGCCAGGGTGAGGAAGCCTTAATCCTAGCATCGAACCATGAATCAATCCTAGCATCACATATTTGATCCCACCATCACATGTTCTAGATCCAGCTACCTCCAAAAAGCCCCACCTATGACCGTAAGAGGCTTTGGGGGGACATCTAGATACAAACTATAACAATATTTATGTGAGTTGTTTGTCTTTCTTTGTGCAAAGCCTACCTTTTTTCCTCAGGGAAATAGTGAAAAGAATGAAGCTTTCAAGCTGGGCGCAGTGGTGCACATCTATAATCCTAGCACTCAGGAGGCTGAGGCAGGAGGATTACTGCCTGGAAGCCAGCCTGGGCTACACAGCAAGACCTGTCTCCAAAAAAAAAAAAAAAAAGCTTGCAAAAGCACAAAAGTGGCACAGCATTCTTTTCATTATTTCCCTATGATTTAAATATTTTTAAAAGCTTGTTTTTCAAAAAACCTAAAGGTAGTTTTTATAATTTTCAGTTGAAGACATGTGTATATGCCAGTCAGAGTTTCTAATCAGCCCAAGATAGTCAGTGTGACTTCAAAGCAATCTTGGTATTTTGTCCTGTATAGCTTTGTCATGAGTAAGCAAACACATACTTTACATTAAATCTTCAGACCTCATTTAAGTCCTGAAGGAATCCAAGGAAGGTTCAGAATCACAGCTCTTGCCCACATTCTTTGATCTTCCTTGTGGGGAAAAAGAAGACTAAAGTGACTTCCTCAAAGGGCCACAGGTAGTTAGCAGAACTAGGGTTAAAACCCAGATTCCTAAATCATTCTATCATTTCAGACGTTTTTTCTCTAGTTTACAAATTTATAGAAATTCCTTAGTTATACATCCCTTAGTTATACATTCAGTTATGCACTGAAAAATGTCTGAATAACTTGAAATAAAAATAAAAAAGAAAACTCCCTTTAAAAAAAACTTAAGTATAGCACCACCTTAGGGTGTTAGTTACTGTCTTTTCTTTAAAAACCAGTTAGTGGTGGCATAATTCAGGGGGTAACAAGTAGACTATAATTGTGAAGAAAATATAGCATGCTAAACTGTTCTAAGATGAGAGATCATTGAGTAAGGATCTTAGATAAAAACTTTCCCTCTCCGATGCTTGGTTTATTGCTCTGTGAGATGAAGGGCTTGAGTTAGTCTAGGTAATGTCTAAAATCTTTCAGCACAGACATTCTAGAACCTTAAAGTCCCAACTTATTGCTAAATTAGTATCCTCAAGGAAAAGGGCAAACAGTTACCAGGGGATATTTCCTAAAGAGACAACCAGATACTTTAAAATTGAGAAACTATGGGGGCCGGTGAGATGGCTCAGCGGCGTAAGCGCCTGCCTTGCAAGCACGAGGGCCCGAGTTCGACTCCCGGAACCCACATACGAAAAAGGGGCCGGTGATATCGCTCAGCGGCACGGGTGCCTGTTGGCGCGCGAGGTCCTGAGGTCGACCCCCCGGTACCCACAAAAAAAAAAATAAAAATAAAAATAAAAAAAATTGAGAAACTAACTAAAGAAGTTAAGATAAATTACTTGATGATTTGTTTACCCTAATTCGGCAAATTTATTTTGTGATTTAGTGCTACTCTCCAACTTAAATTAATGACATGAAGGATGTAATGAGAAAGATGAGTCAAATAGTAAAGTTGGAAATAGTTGAAAAAAAAAGAAATCTAGAAAAGAGAAAGCATAGATGAGAGCTAGATTAGCTTCAGTAAAGACTTTCGGCCACTGTTAGTTGTGGGACTAATCAGGGAAGACCAAGAGTAGAAGGCATTTATCCAGGATACATCAAAACCATATTCTTTAGAATTAGACTTTTTTGGGCAATTTTCAGGTGTATTAAAGCTGTGAGTTTACAAAATATACTTTTGAAAGAATTATATTAGCTCATTGAAATTCTTTAAATCTTGTTTTCCTAAAGGTGGTCATTATGTGTCCCTACTCCCTGCCCCACCTTCTGTACGTTGTTAGCCCTTGGAGCCCTCACAGTGAATTGTGTTGCAAAGAGAAAAGGGAAAGTGAAAGGATAAAAGGAAATGTCAGGTGCCACCATTGAATCTTTGCAACTGTTGGCAGTTCTTTTGATGGCACATCTTTAAATCAAAATGTGGCAGGTCCCTGTTTCATGTTTAAAGGCAAGTTTCTAAACATAGACCCCAGGTTGCTGTTGGTATCTCTGAGTCAGATTTACTTCCAGCACCCAACTTTATACAGAAGGGGTAACTGTCTGAAAAGAAGCCCTGGTTTTGGAAACAGAAGCTAGGGTTTGGGTTTTTTTGTTTGTTTGTTTTCTTTTGTTTTTGTTTTTGTGATTCTGGCCATAAAAATAAGTGAGAGCTGAAACAATTTCCATGGATGAATATCCAAGAATTAAAGTCAGAAAAGTAGGGTTGAGCACAGACTCTGTTGCTCTTTTGAATACTCTAAAAGACTTTGGCTTCTTGTTTGAGTGAGAGAGGAAGCAGTAGAGGGTTTTGAGCAGAGGTGTGACATGATAAGATTTATAATATAAATGATACTCTATTCTGGTGGAGAATAGATTCTGGAAGACGAAGCGGAAGCAGAGAGGTTAGCTAGGAGGCACATGCAGGCAAGAGATGTTGGCATGAACCAGGGCGATCACCATCAGGAGGTGGTAAAGAGTGGGGGAGTTGTGGATGTCATGTATCACTTGGTGACTGGATGAGGGGAATGGGAACCACTAATATCAAACCCCTCATCTTACAAATAAGGAGACTGAGGCCCAAGAGAAGGAATTTGTCCCAGGAAAATAAGCGCTCTTTGCATAGTGGTGTTAGACTTGAGGCACACGAGCAAGAGGAGACACAGGTACAACCCTTTATAGTCCTCTGTTTCTCCACCAAAATCAAAACTCTACCACCTATTTGTCAGCAATTACTATTAAAAGAAGTATTAAAATGTGGACTTTATGATAAAATGTGCATTAAAGAGAGATAGTAGGAGTTATGTGTGTGGCATAGGCCTTTCCTGGGTCAGGTTGGGAAATGTAATTTAGAGAAAGCAACAATTGCCAAGAAAGATAGGCAAGCATGAGGTTAGGTAGAGTGGAAAAGTGAAAAATAAGGATGACTATTTCTGTGCCATACAGATCAGCACTGCTTTTTAATTTCTTAGGTTCTCACTGTAAGTATATTCCTTGTATCTACATGGAACATAAACAAGACTTTGCGGCAGAAGGATAGGGCAGTTGGGGCAGGGCACATCTAGTATGTATGTCTTTTTTTTTTTTTTTTTTGGTCTGAGACAGGGTTTCACTATGCAGTTCAGGCTGGTCTTGAGCTCACTTTGTAGCCCAGGCTTGCCTCGAACTCACAGTGATCTTATCCACCCTGCCTCAGCCTCCGAGTGCTGGAATTACAGGCATGCGTCACAGCACCCAGCCGTATGTCTTGACAGACTCTAGAACCTGAGAGGAGACACATTCGAAGAGGGTGGGGTTAGCGTAACAAACATTAGACACAACTTCCCAGCTTTAACCATCCTGTGTGACAGATAGGACATAAGTGTGTGTGTGGCCTTCAGATCCCTCTATCCTCCAAAATTAAGCGCCCTATTTGGGCAGCCCCTGCTGGAAGCTGTTTAAGAGCAGGAATAAGGAAGGAAGTTAGAGTAGTTATTTCAGGGACAGGAAGGGAAAGCTGTTCTCCTGGAGGTGGAAGGCAGAGAAGACCTTTGCACATGGCTACCCATATAACAAGTCTTTGGTTCGCTTCTAAGATGGGGTGAGACTTGTCCTTTCAAACCATCCTTATATTATGAGATGTGTTCTGTGTTAGTAATTCAGTTTCTATTAGTGAAATGCATTTACCAGAGATATCCCCCCCATAAATAAAGCTGTTACACATTCATGTACAGGTGTTTGTGACATATGTCATAATTTCTCTAGGGCAGTTACCTAGGAGTGGGGTTGCTGGATTGTATATTGAGTATTTGCATTGCTTCATAAGAAATTGTTTTTCAGAGTACTGTTTTGCACACCCAATCAAATTGTAAGCGAGTTCCAGTTACTGTGCATTCTCACCAGCATGTTCATGTTGTCAGTTTTTTTCAAAATAGCTCTTCTAATATATATGTAGCGATACTTCACTGTGGATCTGATTTGCATCACCCTAATGGCTAGTGCTGATGAACAGTTTTTCATGTGTTTTTGACCTTAGCATCTCTGCTTTAGTGAAGTCTGTATTCAGATCTTTTGTATACTTCTAGTTGGGCTCTTTGTTTTATTATTGAGTTTTGAGTGTTTGTTTGTGATGGTTACCAGCCCTTTACAAGATTGTTATAAGTAATACTTTCTTAGTCTGTGACTTGTCTTCTCATTTTCTTAATAGCCTTTGGAAGAACAGAAACTTTATTTTTCCAGTATTAGGGACTGAACCCCAGGGTGCTCTGCTACTGAGCAGCCCTTTTTATTTTTCATTTTGAGACAGTCTTGCTAAGTTCCCAGGCTGGCTCTGAGCTTCTGATCCTCCTGCCTCAGCCTCCTACATAGCTAGGATTATAGGTGTGTGTCCCTGTGCTTGGCTAGAAAAATTTTTTTTTTTTTTTGTGGGTACCGGGGGGTCGACCTCAGGACCTCGCGCGCCAGCCGCTGAGCGATATCACCGGCCCCTTTTTCGTATGTGGGTTCCGGGAGTCGAACTCGGGCCCTCGCGCTTGCTGGGCAGGCGCTTAAGCCGCTGAGCCATCTCACCGGCCCCCTTGGCTAGAAATTTTAATGTGATCCATTTGTCAAGTTTTTCTTTTGCAGTTCTTAAAAAAAAAAAAAAAAAAAAAAAAAATCTGGGTCTGATCCAAGGTCACAGAGATTTACTCCTGTGTGTGTGTGTTTTTTTAGAATTTTTTTGTATTAGATTTTCAATTCCAACCTAAATGATGTTTTTAATTTTCGTATATGGTATGAGGTTTGATTTTTTTGCATCTAGATAACTAGTTGCAACAGCACTATTTGTTGAATTTTCTTCATTCAATTTCCTTAGCACCTTGGGTGAAAATCAATTGACATGCATGGATTATGTGTTCTAGATAATCTTTTTCTGGGTTATGTACTCTGTTCCATTGGTCTTCATGGCTTTCCTTTTGACAATATCCCACTGTTTTGATTACTGTAGTTTTATAATATCTTGAAATTAGCCTTCTGGCATTGTCTAGGACCTCCAGTGTGAGAAGGAATAGGAGTGGTGAGCGTGGGTATTTTTGCCCTACTCCAGTCTTATGGAGAAAGCATTCACATTTTTATCTTTGATATTGTGGGTTTTCATAGATGATCTTTATCAAGTTAAGGATCTTTTTATTATTTTCTGGGAATTTTTCATCATAAATGGATTTTGAATTTTGTTAAATCTTTTTCAGCAGTTCATGTGATCATATGGTTTAGTCTGTTGATGTAGTGTAGTACATTGCATTAATTGATCTAAGAATGTTGAACCAACGTGGCATCCCTAAAATAAACTGTTACCCATTTTATTTACTGTTGGATTTGACTTGCTAGTGTTTTGTTAGGAACTTTTATATATATGGTCATTGATCTGTACTTTCGTTGTAATATTTTTGCCTAGTTTTGGTATCAGCATAATTCTGGCCGCATAGAATGTATTCAAAAGTGTTCCTTAACTTTGTTTTCTGGAAGAGTTTGTATAAATGGTATTGATTCTTCCATAAGTGCTTAGTAGAATTTGCCAGTAAAGCAGTCTGGGCTTTCAGTTTTCCTATGTAAAGATTTTTAAACTATAAATTCAAATTCTCTAATAGATATAGGGATATTTGGGTTATTTCTTCTTGGGTGAGTGTTGGAATTTGTCTTTCAGAATTTATCCATTTCATTCATCAAGTTTGTTGGCATAACTTGTTCATAATATTTTTTTTAATGGCCAGGGTTTGTATTGTGGCCCCTTTATGGTAATTTGTACTTGCTTCTTTTTTAAAATTTATCAAAAAAAAACAAAACAAAACAAAAAAAAAACAGAAAATTAAAATTTATCTTTCTAGGAGTTCATCAGTTTTATTGATGTTTTCAAATAATTCGTTTTGGTTTTATGATTTTTTTCCTGCTGTTTTAAAATTTTATTACTTATCTATTTCATTTTAATATTGATATTTTTTTTCTCATCCTTCCTTCTACTTGCTTTTGATATAACTTGTTCTTTTCTTTTCTTTTTTTTTCTCCAGGCAGATTAGATCACCAATTTGCCACTTTCTTATTACAAAAACATAAAATGATGTAAATCGCTTTCTAAATAATGTTTTAATTGTTCCCATCAAATTGTTATATATCATGTCTTCATTTATTTGAAAAATTTTCCAGATTTTCTGGGGAGCCTCTTTGATCTTTGTTTATTGAGTATTGTGTTGTTAAATTTTCAAACACGTAGGAACTGTCCATATACCTTTCTGTTACTGATACTTAATTTTGCTCTTGTCACAGAATATTCTTTGTATGATTTCAGTTATTTTAAATAGGTTGAGTATTGTTTTAAGTCCCAGAATATTTCTGTTTTGTTGAATATTCTATGTATTCTCAGAAAGAGTATTTATTCTGCTATTGTCAGAGTGGAGTATTCTGTTGATATTAGTTTGGTCAGTTTGGTGGAAAGAGCTGTGTAGCTCTTCTGTATCCTGCTTACTTTTTATCTACTGGTTCTGACAATTACTAAGAAAGGAGTTTTGGAGTTCCAACCCATAAGCGTGAAATCTCTTCTTTCAGCTCTCAGGTTTATGTCCCTCGAAGCTCTGATGTTTCATGCAGCTACGTTTGGGATTGTTATGTCTTCTTGATGAATTAACTTCTTAGTCATTATGTAATGTCCCTCTTTATGCCTGGTAATGTTCCTTGTTATGATATTAATGTTATTTGACGTATCTTTTTTATTCATTTTTACTTTTAGCCTACATATGTATACTTAAAGTCAGTTTCTTGAAGGTGATATACAGTAGAGATGTCTTACTTTCATGTCCCCTCTGCCAGTCTCTTAACTTTTTATTGAGATATTTCAATCAGTTATTTTTAATGTAATTATTGGTATGACTTTTAAAAATACACCATTTTTCTCGATGTTCCCTATTTTCTCTGTTCTTTGTTTTCCATTTCTTTCTCCCTAATCTTTTTTTTTTTTTTAAACTTCTGCCTACTTTCTCAATACTGTTTTGTTCTAGTTTATCTTTGTTACGGACTGATTAATTATATGTATGTAAATATGTGTTTTTAAAAAATTCTAGCAGTTGCCATAGGGTTTACAATATATGCATCTTTATCAGATTCTGTGTTCAAATAATTATATTTCTTCATAGACAGTGTAAGAAACTTCCAATGATATTCTTCCAATTCTTCTCCCTCATGATTTGTGTTATTGTTGCACACTTTACCTTTACATACATTATGCACCCCATGTGAAGGAACATTTCTGGTGGTAGAAATATATACCTTGACTGTGGTGATGAGTACATGGGTGTATATATTTTTCAAAACTCAAACACATAAAATGAGTTAATTTTACTTTAAGTAAATGTCCAATATAATGCATATACTGAAGACCAACAAATCTGCAACCAGCTCAGATATCTAGCCTAAGTTCCTAGTAAACATATATGTGTGACTATCCTGTGAGCATTCACAACCCCCACATGTCCAAAAATGAATCCCTCATGCTTCTCAACTGGGAACTTGGGAGGAAGCAGTAATGAGTTTCTGTGGATTCTACCTTTTAAATACCTCTGAACTTGATTTTTTGCTTATTCCTGTTTGCAGGACTTTCACATTTCCAGGTAGTCTTAACCAACTATAAGAGTCCTTCCAATTTATCTTCCCCTCTGCTAAATAGTGATCATTCTAATATCAGAGCTGGTCATTTTATTTCCCTGTTTAAAATCCATATACAATCCCACATTACTTTTGGAAAATGCACACATATTAGCATAATGCAGTTGTCTCAAAATCTGTCATTCCCTCCTCTATAGCCCCTCTCAGCCCTCAGCTTGGAGTCTTTTTCAGTCACAACTACCACAAAACTGTGGGGAAATCTCAGGATACACCATGTCCTTCTCTTCCACCTCTGTGCCTCTGCCCATCCTGTCCTTCCCAGCCACATGGTCCATCCTTTTCCTCCTGGTCTGGCTGATTTCATCTTACCCATCAGGACTCCATTCAGGCTGCCTCTTATCTGGTAGCATTCCCTAAAATCTCCCCCGCCCCAGGGCTCTTTGGGGCCTTTCTGACTTTCCCCTGCATTCTCATTGGTATGCTGCGCTTTCCTAGCATGGTAGTTATTTCCAGGTATTGTTATCACAGAAAGTACTCATCGCTAACTTACTGCTTACTCTTAACAAGTTTCAGCTCTGAAAATCTGTGTGAATTCACAGACTCATGAGCCGTAATATAGTAACCTTTCACTGTGTTCTTATAGGCAAAGATGCTGGAAGCAGATCTGGTTTCAAAGATGCTACGGGCTGTTCTACAGTCTCACAAGAATGGGATAGCATTACCCCGCCTCCAAGGAGAATACCGATCCTTGACTGGAGACTGGATCCCTTTTAAACAGCTTGGTTACTCTACTCTGGAAGACTATCTGAGAAGTGTGCCAGCAGTTGTCAGAATAGATAGTAGTAGATCTGGAGAGGTAAGAAGGCAATTGCGCATGTCAGAAGAATCAAACCAATTTGTAATCGCCAGCCTGACACCTCCAGTCTCATACCTTCGATAGAAGTCAAAGTGATAATTCCCCTTTAAGTGGTCTGAAGCACAGCCCAAGTTTTACCCCTCAAATTTTTCCATTGTGAAAATAAGATTTTAACCACTCTAAATAAAAAATTTTAAGTTGAAGTTTACCTAAATTCAACATCAGAATAGCTGTACTGGGGGGCTTTAAGTGCATACACATCACTCTTACCCTTTACAAACCTGTTACAACTGTTTTTGCCAAGGTCACTTCACTAATGACTTCCTTTTTTTTTTGGTACTGGGAATCAAACTCAGGACCTTGCGCTTGCCAGGCAGGCTCTGTGCCACTGAGCTATATCCCTGGCCCCTACTAATGACCTTCTTATCACCATATCTAATAAGCTGTTTTAAAATTTCATCATTTGCCTGCATTCATGGCAATTCCTGCCACCTGGACCTAGCTCATTCCCTAGTTGGTCACTCATCACTTTACTATTACAGGGTCTCCCTGAAGTTCTCAGTCCCTTTCTTCTCTAGCCTGCCCTCTCCTTCACAGAAATATTATCATGTTAATCTACCACTTTAAATCCTTCACCTTCCCCAGGAAAAAAATACTTTACGTATAATGGGCCACTTGGTGGCAGCAGGCAAATCTTTGCACTTTCACTATCTTTCAGTAGTTTCATTTCTTGGTGCCTACCCATTGTGCAGTATGATAGATGTAGACAAACCACCCAAAAGACAAACAAAAAAGGCCTGTCTTCCCTCCACAAAATACTGTAGTTTCTTGGGTACATTTCTACTTATGTAAATATATGGAACAGGTCAGGTACGTTTCTCACCAAAACTTATCATATCGTTTCCTCTGGGAGTGGGTGGGGAGGAAAATGCAGTCAGGATTGGGAGACCCATAAAAAGGGAAGTTCACCTCATCTAATAATTTTTATAAAAGAAAATATAAATCAATTAAATATTGTATTAATAGTAAAACGTACTTTAATATCCCTTAGCTTCCCAGATAGATTTAAGCCCATCTTTCTATTTGTGTCTTGCAATACATCCAATACATACTCAGCACAATGTTTCTATTTAGCTTCTTTGCTGCTTTCTTTTTCCTTCCTATGTTTCTTGAGGATGGACTGTTTTTTCCTCCATCATAGTTCATATTTAATAAATATGTGTTGAATGCATGAATAAGCAAATGTCCAAATAAATAAACTAATAATACTTCATGTAGTTAGTTACTTAACTCTTTGTTCCCTTATTTTGGACATTTTAAATGTTTCCAGGTTTTGACTATTAAAATACCATCCCCCATTGAACATGTTTTTCTTTTGAATTATATTCTTGTAATATATTCTCAGGAATAGAAATACGGGACCAGAGACTCGGTAAGAACATGTTTTGGCTGCAGTATAAATCCTCATCATTTTCCTGTTGTTGATTTCAACTTAGAGTGAAAGACTTGAAAACTAAATAGGTCTTTAGAGATCTAGTCCTGAAAATCTTGATGTTTCAGATATTTTCCATAATATCTACATAGCATACCAATTTTTTAATAAAAAAGAAAAAGCTGAGCTGCTCTGTTTTAAGCAGGTGTAGAGGGTCTAGGGATCGTATCTGTCCTGCTTTGCCTTAACACTCATACCAGTGGTGGCCCCTAAAACCCCCATGGAATTCCATGGCTTCAATGGCCAGGGTTCAAAAAAGCAGGTCTAAACACCCTGCCTTACAGCTGAGAATACCTTACTGAGATTTGCCCAGAGTCATCCAGCTGTTCTGTTACAGGAACAAGACTAGGCCTTAGTGGTCTTGGAGACAGAGTACAGGGTAGTAGATATGAGACTCTTTGGCCCCAAAGAGATAGTCTTGCTGTGTGACTTGGAAAGTTACTTAAGTATACTGAGCCTCTGCTTCTCTGTGTATAAAATGGGATAAGGAATATTTTGTGGATTATATGAGATAATATATTCAGATCAGGAATTTCTTTTGGTTTGTCCATTAATCTTACAGTACCTGGTACCTTGTAGATGTTGATAAGTACTTCTTTAAGGAATAAACGAAAATTTCAATTTGGAGAAAGATTATTGTGTGTACTAGGTTATACTTGATTCCTTTGTAGAATATATATATTTTCATTCTAACGTTGTCAAGGAGAAAGATATACGAATATTTGGATACAGTTTGATTTTGGACACGGAGGCTCATCTACTTCTACAAATGGACCTCTAGGGAACACTCACTCTGAGAAGTATTTCTCCTCTTACTCTGCCCCTCATGAATAGATTACCTGCTATGCTGTGGCCTGCACAGAAACTGCAAGGATTGCTCAGCTTGTGGCTTGTCAGAGGAGTTCTAAAAGGAAAACTGGGCGGCAAGTTAATTGTCGGATGAGAATGAAGAAAACCATGCCATTTTTTCTAGAAGGTAGGGTTTTTCATATGATAAAAATGTTAAACCTGTTCATGAATGTATTGTCACAAAGAATACTTGAAAAACTGCTTGATATATTCATGATAAATACCTGTATTTGTTAACATCCATACGTCAGGAGAAAAAGCCTGAACCTAGGATTTCCATTTGAAATGATTAAGTGAACATGGTAAGCATGATTTACAAAGTGAAACAGTTATACATTGTGAAGTAAGTAACTCAGCAGATTTTCACTATTTGTGATAGCAAAGAACCTAGGTTTTTGTTCTCTTAGATATTTGAGGGGAAGCATCATCCAGAATGTTGAATGAACCAACACCCTATGATTTAATGTCTTCTTAGCAAATTATGTCTTTTGGGATAATACCATTTTCAGAAAAATATGAATTATATAATATGGAAAAGTGTTAAAGACAACTCAGCCTAGTATACTGAAAACTTATTTCAAGGAGCTTATAGTCCTAAAACTGTAAATTCTGAAGAAATAGTTCAATAATAATATAAACAAGTAGATGACTAAATGCTAGAATGAGCATATTAGACAAGACAGTGATCATTATGAGTGAGAATGGCAACGGAGGACTTTATGATGGAAGGGAGACTTGAGCCCAGATCTCAAGTTGTGGGTAGAATTTAAATTGATGAAGAAGAGATGGAAGGACTTCTCTGTTCGTGAGAATGTGAAGTGGCTGCCACAGAAGTGTTCATGTGTGCCAGGCAAGTAACTGGAATCTAGCAGGTGGAATATCTCCGGCTAAATGCTCCCAGAACTCTTCTTCCCTCTCACCAACCCCCCAGGAGCCCCTCTTGTGTTACTGCAGACTGTCTTGAATATAGAGACCCACAGAAACCATCTGGTCAGGAGAGTGGCATAATAAGACTAGGGTTTGGGGAAGTCAACTGATTCCGTTATGTATGCCTGACTTCATAGGAAAACCAAAAGCAACCCTCAGACAACCAGAACTTGCTTCAGCTTTTTCTGTCAGCAAAAAACCTAATCCAACACTGTTAAGAGACAGAGGAAATTCTCTTGGGATTAAGTTTGATGCCGAAATGCCACCTTACCCAGTACACACGACTATTGGAAATGAAGTATTCAAAGACATTCCAATGCAGAGGCATGTGACCATGTCTACCAACAGCAGGTATTTCGGGCTTTATCTCACTAAAAAGGGAAGTTTGGTGAACCTAGGATAATAAATGTTTTAAAAAATGTATTCAGATTAAGACAGACTTTCTGTTTTGGCTAATACAAGACCATGTGTGGTACAAAAGTACACTTTTCCTGGCTGCCTGGCATTCTCTGAATGTATCTCCATTCTGCAGCTCTATTGGTAATAACTCTTTGCAAAATTCATCTTCAAAGTTCTCACAGGTTGTTCTAAGATGTTGTTTTACGATTGTTTCTAAAAACATTTTCTTACAATTAATTTTAAGTTTCTAAGTGACATCTGATTGAGTTGCATACTCTATTTTGCTCCAATAATTGTGTCCATAATTATGCAATAGTGTTAGATATTCTTGCACAAGAGTACTGGACTAGCAAAAATGGGAACCTAAAAACCTTAGTTTAGGTGCTGCTATGCACTAGCTAGGGGAAATAAATTGTTTCATCTTTTGGGTCTGTGGTTTCCTCTTTGGCAATGAAAATGTGAAACTAGGTGAGCCTTTCTGGTTCTAAATTGTATAGTTTTATGTGGTAGCTCAGAGGTTGGCTAACTACAATCTATGGACCAATTAAGGCCCGCTGCCTGTTTTCGTAAATACAATTTTACAGGAACATGACTATATTCTGTTTCCATATTGCCTGTAGCTGCTTTTGCATGGCAGTGGCATAGTTGATTGGTCATGCAGCACAAGGATGGTCAGGAAAGCCTGAAACAGGTACTGCTGGATTCTTTCCAAAAAAAACATGCTGACCCCTGATATAGATGAGTTGGCATCCCATTCTTTTGTCATTCCAATTTTAAAATTTGTGTCTTTTCACAACAGACTTGTCCTGTCATACTTTCTTTAAGTCATTATTCAAAAATTCCATTTCATTTTCCCCTGGAACTTTCCCTCCAGATACGAGAATATTTAGGAAGAATTAATCTTTTAAAAAAATTTGGTAGAAAAAAAAATCGGTAGAAAGAGTACTGTGTATTTTTAGAATCTCTGTTACTCACTTGTTAATGCAGAAATATGATATAATTGTACATACTAAGTTTTTATTAATAGCCTACAATCTAATCATTCCTTTCAGAATTAAAATATTATTATCTTTATCTGTCTGTCTCCAGGGAGGCTTCTGCTCAAGGTAGAGGCCTCTGTGGCACGGCCCACCTTCTCCTACAGAGGGCTAAATCTGTCTAGATCCTCTTTACAGTACATTCTACATAGACCTCTTTACATTCCCCCAAAAAATATTATAAGGAAATGTACTTCATTTCAAAGAATTGACCAATTTTTAGTCTTTCATAGTATTAAAAAATTGTGCTGGGCACACTACCATCATTGATTGATTCAGACATTCTTCTAGCATTCACTCTCCCGAGCATGAACTAACCACTGGGAGCACAAATAACTAAGATGAAGGAAAATACATGAATATAAATACTGTTGTGTGTGTGTGGTTTATTTGTCCTCATATTTGGAAAAATCTTCCCATGTATATCCAGTATCATTCCTATAAAGTCATTTGGTAAAGGTTTGAGGTAAGGACCTATGTTTCTTCTTTTTCAGTTGTATGTGCAGTCTTTCCCGTCAGCTCTGGAATACCACTTATGTTATGTGCTAAGACATAATGTAAATTTAATGTTTCTCAGCTTTTTACTATTTTACTAATCTGTCCAGTTATTTTAAATGTTGTAACTTCGTAATGCATTTCAAAATCTGATGGTTCAATTCCTTCAATTTTTGGTTATATTCTAAAGTAGTATTGTCAACTGTTTATCCTTTTCATGGTTTCATTTATTCTGTTTTCCTAATACCTTAAAGGTGATTAGGGAGCCGGGGATATAGCTCAGTGGGGCAGAGCCTGCCTGGCAAGCATGAGGTCCTGAGTTTGATTCCTGGTACCCACAAAAATAAAAAATAAAAGAGGGCTGGGGATATAGCCCAGTGGCACAGCACCTGCCTGGCAAGTGCGAGGTACTGAGTTTGATTGCCGGTACCAAAAAAAAAAGAAGGTGATTAGTTGGAAGTGGTACATCCAGGTTCCAAAAGAGACTGTCAAACATCTTGTTAAAGTTTAGCTTGTAGAATACTTTTTTTCTGACTAAATACGAAAGATGAGATTATGTTAGATGTCATTTTCTTTTTTTCTGATTTTGGAATATTTTTATGACTTGTACTTTAAATGAAAAGTATGTTGTTTAAAACTTGGTATTCTTTTGCGTCTTAGGTTTAGCTCCAAGGCACCCCACCCACCACCTTTTCAGATGCATCTCTCGAGAACCTGCACTAAGGAAGTGAGTGGTATGTTTTCCAAACATCTTAATGATACATACTGGCTTCTGGAGCCTCAGGGTCCCAAGTAAAGTATAGTATATACTTTTGTATACACTACAAATTATATAGGGTTTGGCACTTGCTCTCACTTTCTACTTGGAGTGTATCTCTCCTTTTTTTTCTAATTTCTTTACGTCAAGTCTAGTGGTCTTAAGACAAAATAGTGCCTCTAAGGATATCATCATTATTCTGACTTGAGGCCTTCCTCACCCTAGACCTACTCTGTTTCACACCCATGTCCCTGTATACCTCCTTGTCCTGTCCCTCATTAGGGGATAATCTCCCAAGACTTCGCAGTCTGAGGCCTTACTTAAAGAAAACCTATGCTCTAGATTCAAAGTATATAGATATGGGACTTTAACTCATTAAAGAATTTCAGAACTCCACTGCTTAAAAGCTGGCATCCTAAACTATATGCAGTGACTGTTTCAGCTCTAAATATGAGTGTAAATTGCTCTTTAGGTTATAAAATCCAGAAAGGCTATTAAGAAAACAATAGAGGGCTGGTGAGATGGCTCAGCGGCGTAAGCACCTGCCTGGTAAGCGCGAGGGCCCGAGTTCGACTCCCGGATCCCACATACGAAAAAGGGGCCGGTGATATCGCTCAGCGGCACGGGCGCCTGCTGGTGCGCGAGGCCCTGAGGTCGACCCCCCGGTACCCACAAAAAAAAAAAAAAAGAAAACAATAGAACATAGAATAAAGTCAGAGAATCTGAAGGTTAGAAATTCACCCATTCAGTAGTTCATTTTCTCCAAGCAACGTATAAATCTCTGCCGAAGACTCAGCCAGAAGGATATAGTGTTTTCGGAATAAGTGCTTATAGTGTATAAGGTGTGAATGTGATTTTACATGATTCATTGCCTTTTTTTCCATAAGAACACATCTGTATTTCTTATGGAAATTGAATGATTTGATTTTTGTTTATGACTTATTTTTACATATGCATTTTCTGAGATCTGACTACTTAGTAGGGACATACACCCTTTTAGAGGCTTGTATCAGTATAAGCTTTTTTCTGTGCAAACAAGACTTATTTCCAGAGGATTGCTGTTCACCTGGCAAGCTGAAACGTACACATGTACACAACTTTCCTACATGCTAACAACCTAAATTTACTTCCTTAATTTGCTTGACACAGGGCACAGGAGCTCAGGTGCCTCTGTGGGGCTCAGGTCCCACAGAGCAGGTACAGTTGCAAACTCAACCAAGGGTCAGTTGCTGACACTGTCATTAAGAGAGGTCTGGCCACTTTGGAGAAGTGCATCATTTCCTCCTTCTCCATCCTTTTCTGGATTCTTTTGTTCTCTGTGCCTAAGTCTGGCAAGGCCAAGTCATCATGGCCTCTGATGGGAAGAGCAGAATTGGGGTCCAAGCATTCCCAAATGGGAGCAGTTTCCATTTGGCTTCCTGGCATCCAGAGGCCACTGTCCCCCAAAAGGACTATATGTCTGTATCGGCCAATTAAAAATAAAATTCCTGAATCGCAGCAGAAATACCATCTGATTAAAATATAAATATATTTTGTACATTGATGATAATTTTAATGTACTCTGACCTCTATCCCAGTTGAGTTTTGAAGAGGGTTAGAGTGAATTTCAGAGTTCGTAAAATAACAGAGCTTTCAGCTATAATGAAGACTGAGATTTGTTTTAGGATGTGAACTCAAGTATCCTGAGTTTTAAATTTTTTTTAGAAAGTGAGTAGAAAAGCTCACCAAAATATACTTGTGAAAGATAAATATTGGGGAAATTTAAAAATTGGTGTCATTTATGTGTAGGTTCCAAACCATTTATTCATGTTTATAAACTGAAGCTAGGGTGATTTTTGTAACTTCTGTGTATTGTTAAATTATTTATTTTCATTAATAAAGGGGGAAAATGATAATAATCTTAAAACCTGGACAGCTTTTTATCTTCTGTTAAATGTTCTTCAGTCTTACTGTTAAGGCATTATATGCTTTGTGGGATATAGCTTTAAATTCAGCATCGTATATATATGTGTGTTACCTAAAGCGTTATCTTCCTTAGTTGCAAGTAGAAAATAGTTAATAAATTTTATTATTCTTTACCTAGAAAGACAATTTTGATGTTTAAAGTAAACTATAAAGCAGCCTGGCAAAATAAGGGGGGCTAAATTCCCTCTTGGATGTCTCTTGACACCAGCTGGTATTTCTGGGTTAATGTAATGAGGTTGTCATGGTGCTGTGTTGCTTAATCCTGCCCCCTGCTAAGACCCTTGACCTCCACAAGCCCACAGAATAGCAAAGCTTGAGACACAAGTGCTACGTAATGGGGATAATCTACCATGTTACGTATTTTAGTTAATTCTATCATTTTTTAATTTAAAGAGAATTTAAATAAGACTGTTGAAAAAACAAATGTCACGCCTCCTGCCTCTCACACTTACAAAATGGATGAGGTTCAAAATCGCATAAAGGAAATACTAAACAAGCATAACAATGGCATTTGGATATCCAAGCTTCCACATTTTTACAAAGAGTTATATAAAGAAGACCTTAATCAAGGAATTTTACAACAGTTTGAACACTGGCCTCATATTTGTACGGTACGTTTTTTCCTTGTTCTTCCCTTCTGATATCTCCTCCCTGCCCAGGTTTTGGATCTTGAGTTACTGGTCATAAAACCTATCTAGGAAACACGAAGCACCTTACGTATGTTGCCTCATTAATCTTTATCTCTAAGATTAACATGTGTGTTCTTATTCATTCAAGAAATATGTCAAGGTTGAGGGCTCTGTTTTAATTGTTGCTGTTGCACATTTTCTTTTAAATTATTTTAAAAGTGTATTTAATGTTTATGTAAATATACCTTTTGTATTGATTGAACCGCTACCAATAAACACTGATAGTAATTTTTATTAGCTTCAACTTTTATACATTTAATTCTTGAGCATTTTTAAAGATTTTCAGCTGAACAAATTTTAGTTATTTGGCTAATTATTAACATTGTACTTTCTTTTGAAATTAATACAGTATTCATACTTAAAATTTTTATAAACTTTCTTCAGAGTGAAAATTTCTAATTGAAAATGATTTATCAACTTCTATACCTGTTCCTACTTGGGAGTTTATGCTTATAATAAGATGATGGGTCAGAGTAGTTCATTAGAAATTTTAGTTCAGCCAGATGTAGAGACAACTAGATTCTTAAACCCAAGTTACTTTTAGATATTTCTTAATGTTTTTACTTACATAAAATATATTCAAAGTATAACTGTCCCAAATGGTAGCATTAACAACTATTTGGTGCTTCTAAGTTTGAAGAATTAATATGTATCAGTTGTATGTATGTTTTGAGAAAGGGCTTTATTTCTTTAGTATGTATTTTGGCTCTCAAACCTGTTGGACAAATTATAGGCTACTCCCTCATCACAAGCACCTGGCCTAAAGAAAGTATGTATTTTGGCAACTCTTTTTCTTCTAGACCTTTGTCACCCATTTAAGCCCCATGCCCACTCCTAAGCAGGAATCATTCATTCATTCGACCATCCATCCGATTCATAAAACCATTCATTGTGCACCTGCATGTGGCAGTCACTGTCTTAAGTGCTAAGAACACAGGTGATTAAGATACTTGGAACCTAGTGAAGGAAACAGACATGGAAAAAATTATTTGAGCAATGCAACAAATCTTAGAATATGCAGAATAAAGAAGGAAAACAAAAAAAAAAGTCAAACTCTGAAATATGGCTTTGTTCTCTTATTTACAAATTCTTGTTATAAAGTGTTCTTGTTTAATGTTCATAAAAATGTTAACCTATGATTTGTGTGAAATGTAGGACTTACTCTTAGAATGAGAATTGCCAAGGTTGCTTTTCACTACATTGCATTTTTACTCCATTTGGGGAAGAATTTTCTCACTGTATGCAGGTTCATCAGTATTGTCATATACTTTCATATAACCTTATTCTCCAGGGAACTTTTGAGGACATTTCATCAGACTGCTCAGTTTGAAAGTTTAGGGCCTTTAGCCCTTCTTGGAATTTATTTTTAAATCCACAGACATTCATGAACTTTATAGTAAATTTTCAATGCATGTAGAACCTTTTTTATTGTCAAGATGCATATGTTATTTGTTGCTAAGCTTTCATAAAGAAGTCTTGAGTAAAAATTTAAAAAATAAACTTAATATTTTTAATGTATTATGTTTCTGGTTATTATATATTCCATGATAACTACTAGTATTTGTATAGCTCAGTTTATGACTTTTGGGGGAAATTTTCATCCTTGCTACTCTACAAATGTCTACAAAGTTCCAGAATACCTCTTGCTGAGGTGGCAGATGAGAAATTATCTCATTGATGTTAGAGTGTTACCTAAAATGGATGATTAACTCCTAATTGTCAGGTGCTAGAACAACTGATACTTTTTGTTGTTGTTCCTTTTTGCAGCACTTGACTTGCCTTTATTGCATTATTGTTATCTGTGTAATTAGTGAAGTTGGTACAGTAAGCAGAAAAACTGTACCTTCCTTGTCTATATCTGGTCTCAGCTTTGAGTAGGACTATTTAGGCATATTCACTACCAGGTGTGAGGCGATGATGATTTGCTGAGTGAGGCATTGTGTCTAGGATACCCCAAACTGCCAGTCATATCAATGCCTATTGATATTTTTAAAAACTGATATTTAACCTCACAATATTTTAACAGCCTATTATTGTTAAACATCTTTAAACAGTTATACCATGGTTGTTTTAAAACAGCTTTAAATAGTTATACTGTGATAGTTTTCCCTAACTTGTTTTCACTTGGTTGAAAGGCAGAAAAACAGCATACGTATGTTGATGTTATTACATAAGATTCACACAGTCTCAAAAGCATGCAGAAAATACAGGATAAGAAGGAACTTGGTAATGGATCTCTTTCTGTCTATATGGCTTGTCATGAACTCAAGAAATCCAAGTGCAGTGTGTTTTTAAAATGTATTTTCTCCTTCAATTATATAAAACATTTTATGTAAAAAAAAAAGATTGGTAATTTAATGTGTGAAGAAATATCACCCACAGTCCTGCCACCTAAAAAAAAGAAAGCCACTTGCAGGGGTTTCTCTTTGATTATCAGAATTGGCAGCATCTCAGGGACCAAATAGCAGTTCTTGAAATTTTACCTTCATGAAAGTTCTAATCCACTATATCACAAGGATGCTATCACTATATCACATATCATATATATAAGGATGCTATAATCCACTATATCACAATAACATTTTAAAGCAGGTAGAGCATGCTGTGAATTTGTTGTTCTTAACCTTTTGAATCCCTCGGGCAGCCAAACATACTGTTGGAAAGTTAAAGAGAATATAGACTCATTAACAAATGATGAACCAGTTTTATGGTGTTCCTAGGCAGCTTGTAAGAGACATGGGAATTGCAAAGATCCTGGTGCAGTAAGCTCACAGACCGAGGATAAGAGTTATCATTGGGTCCTGGGAGGACAGTAACATCTCTTGGTTGTTGTAGAATAGCACTCTTACTAATAATGTATTTAACCTGTTGTCTTTGACTGGTATGTATAAAATGCTTCTGTGTGCCAGCCTCTGATCTGGGTGCTGGGGATTGAACAGAAAACAAGCCACATGATCCTTGTCCCTATGGAACTTTCTGTCCAATGGAGAAAATAAATGTTGACTAATGATAAATGTGGGATTGTTGTAAGAGAGAAGTGCAGGATAGGAGAGTCCAGGGGTGGGGAGAGGAATATGTAAACGGAGGACTCAACTTAGTCTGATGAGTCCAGAAAAGCCACCCAGAAGAGGTGGCTATAAAACCTGACCAGTAGGTTGATATGAGTTAGGCAAGGAGGATGGGAGGAAGAAGACCTCAGGCAAAAGAAAGCTGTACCAAAACCCTGAAACAGAAAAACACGACATTTTCGGGAAGCTGAAAAACGTGCAAGAAGAGAGTGGCTCAAAAAAGAAGCTGAAGTGACAAATGCTTCATTAAAGAATCAACATTTGGTGAAAACTAGCACATCCCTCCCCTGAGGTCATCCAGGGTGCTGGCCTCTGACTGACTTTGATTTCTAGGGAAATTCCAAATCTTGCAACAATGACTGTTGAACATCAGAGCTTTGGTCAGAATTGTCTGCCGTGAAACATACTGGAGAAACTTCTGTGTTCCTGCCTTGACCAGCGTATCTGTCTTCATTCATTTTCTGGCCTGAAGCAGTGTGAATTGAGAGGCTCCTTTTTGAACTGGTCTAAGTGCATTCAGCTGAGAAGAGTTCCTGCCTGTGACCCCAAGACCTACTGCAAGAGAAACATTCTAAGTTGTGCTGGTGGCACACCAGGCCTTAGTTATAGCACATAACATTTTGTGAATGACAGACTGAAATTACAGAATATAAAATGCGAATGGAGAAAAATACCTAGTTATGCTGATTATTAATAGCTTCTATAAAATGTTTTACTATTGATCTGTATTTTTTGTTATATATCATCTTTATCCATTAGAAATTACTGAATTTTAAATTGTTTCATACTCTAATCTCAGACTCTTAAAAATATCTAAAATTTGGAATTGCATCAAAATAATGGTTTCTGAAATACGAAACAATGCAACAGCAGTTCTGTTGCTTACATAGAGATTTTTGTAATATATTTGGGATGTTTAGGAGTCTGGCTTAACTTTAATTGTGCAACTTATATAAAAATAATAAAGCACCTTTCAGCCCATGAAAAATGAATTGCCTCTTTTAAAAGTCAGGATGTTTCTGGGTTAAAAGCAAACAGCTTGGATTCCTAAGGAAGTAGAACATAAACAGCAGAAGTAGCAGGTGTTTAGTAAAGGTAGCTGCTGTTTTCGAGGGGCAGCCCAGCTTGAAGCAGACCAAACCCCTTGGTGAACCAGAGGCATACCTTGCATGCCTTACAGAGGAAGTTACCTCAGTAAGAATAAGGAGAAGCTAAAGAGGGAAGAACAAAGTTTAAATTGAAAAGAAGTGAGAGCAGTGAAATGAAGTGTAAGAACAAAATTCCAAGAATTCCAAATTCCAGTGTTTCTGCCACTGGAGGAAATGGATGCCTCTCCTGTCCTCAAGCCTACCAAAAGTACTAAGAGCAAGGAAAGCCTTGAATGCACAGTGAATGCCACAGCTACTGGCCACAATCGTTCAGGAAGACTCTGCATGTATTTAACAGGGAAGACTATTCCTGAAGGAACACATAAGCAAGCAGCCTGACCTTGGGCCAACATTGAAGGAAAATGTCTTAAAGTTTATTCTAATACAGATAGTTGCAATGTCCGCCTAAGGATAGCATCAGTGAAGTCTTTGTTAGGTAAAAGGGTGAGAGTGTTGGCCTCAAAATAGAGATACTATAAAATGACTCATTCAAGATAGTGAAGAAAGTTTCTCTGAGTAGATGGCTTGTGAGCAGTCAGCGGATACAAGAAGGAGCTTCTGCCTTCACCAAATGTTCCACAAACTCTTGTACTGTCTTAGACTTGATCAACCGAAAGATTATAACCCCTTCTGAATATGTTAGTTTATCATCACTAGAATCAGTAAGCTGCTGCAGAGATGTGTATGGAAGCGGTTGGTATGGAACATTGAGTTGGATGGGTTTTGCTGGTTTGCATATATTTTCCTGCATACAGTTCAGGGTCCTCCTGCTGTCCTTACATGCTTCAAATATGCACCAATTAGTTTCTCTTCCTTGTGACCAAATCATACCACTGGGGACCATTTATCCTCCATCTCTTCCTTAGCCTAACTTTTTCAGCACTTCTCAGCTTTAGGACAAAAAGGCTACCTCTGAAGGAGGTCATCAACTAGTCAGTCTTTCTGTGAATTGATTAATCATTAGGGCCAAACTTTTGGTCAGTGGCACTGTGAGGTTTTCATAGTTGCTGGGCACCAAGGGATTTTTTATTTATCTCTAAAATCAAATTTTTAAAATGGCTTGTTTTCTGTTGCTTTTGATTTGAGTTTATAACCATTGCTAATGGTTAGAGTGCTGGAAAGCAGGTACCCAGGTAAATTTGAGTTTATCACACTATCTCAAGTTTCTGAGTGGTGACCATATAAAATGAAGTTTAGGATTTAAAGCTTCAGGACAAAAAGCTACTACTCCATGGAAACGAAGTTGTGTGCATACCAGTTATTTGGAAAGCTGCTTGATTTGATTGGGTGATAACAATTCTGTTATGGAATCCAGAGAAAATTCTAAATCCAGAGACAGTTCAGAGGTCCAGGCTGCAGAATTAGCCAGTGAGCCTTCGGAGACTCTCAGAGGAGTTTGGCTTTAACAACTTTAAGTTTATAGCACAGGTAAACTAGAAAGGGAGAGATAAAGATCTCTTAGATTTAAGGGAAAACAAATTTTGAGGTAGGTAGGGTGAAGATTTATTTTTGTGAGCAAACAGATTCCTCAAGAAACTAATGTTTTCAGTTCTTAGGTCTCATGTCTATAAAATCTAGTAAGTCTGTTTGAAATTGACAGAAACCCAGAGAGGTATGAGCTTGTAAATGAGGTAAAGTATAAAGCTGAATATAATGAACTTGTAGGGATAGCTAATTTAAGGCGTATTTCATGTAGAGTCTTCTGATGATGGACAAAGGAGGTGACTTATTTCCATGGTGTAGGAAGTTAATCTTTTATGTCACCTATTTCTCCTGTTGGGAGGTGGGAATGAGGGTCTACACACACTGTGTACATAGTATGTGGCATCACATGTCATGTCACTTCAAAGTCATAGCACTGGTGATTTTTTGGGGGGTGGACATTGGATGCCAAAGAAAAGAACTAGAGCCACAAAACAAAGAAAAACATTAAGGAGAATGGCATTATTATGATTCTGACTCTAGAGTCAGTCGGGGAGACCTTTTGACTCTCCTCAGGTATTTACCTAAATCAAGTGAACTAAAGAACTAAAAGCTATAAAAATCTCCCTTTTTAAAGATTGAGCTGAAATGTTTAGCAGCTGATTATTATGGCAAGGAAATACTAAAAGCCATATTTCAAATAGATGTTGACCTTGGCCATTTATAAAGACCAGGAAGTGGCAGTTCTGTCTTGGGGGATGAGGCAGGGTATCATACGTGTCTTGTCAGATGCCAGAGCGCAATAAAGAATGGACACCATACTGCAGTGTATGGTGTAAAAATTTCTTAGCTCTGGGGCAATTCTTGGGGGCTAGAAAGAGACAGAGTAGTGAGTCTGTTTTATAGTGGGTCTACATTTACCAAAAAATTAAAAAGAGGTGCCATGTTTTGTGGATGACAGATACCAATCACAGTACAAAGCTCAGGAAAAACAAGTTTCCATTCCCATGAAAATTGAAAAACAAAACACTTTAAGCTAAAAAAAAAAAAAAAAGCTAGTTTTAAATTATATTTTTAATTCTAAAAATGTTTCATGTAATTTTCTCTTTGAATTAAGAAACCCGTAAGCCATTCTCCAAAGATTAGTTAATGAAATATGTGGAGGAGGCATGTTTTCTGTATCACTTAAGTTTACCTATGAATATTTGCCTAAAAAATGCTGAAGGATATCTGAGTCCACTCTGTTTAGTGTCAGATTCAGTTCCTGAAATCAGGTCTGTGTTCAATGTTCCTTTTAGTAAATGCTCATTTGAATTTTAAAAGGCCCAAACACTGAAAAACAGATGGAATTTAGGCACATAACTAACTCTTCTGAGATGAAGAAGCCAGGGTAGACTAAAGATTGCCTATAATTCAAGGAACTAGTCATTGGGGGTCTGCGGGGTCAGGAGTGATTACCTCACAGTAAAAACAAAACTGCTGAGGAAAGAAATCTGTCTTCTAGTTTAAGATGACTACTTGATTATTGCTTGGACTTCGGATAAATTCAGGTCAAAAATTTACCTGAGTTTATAATTGAGTGTGATGGTGCATGCCTATAATCCCAGCTACTCCGAAGGCTGATGTGGGAAGGAGGATCCCTTGAGCCCAGGAGTCCAACATCCCCCTTTTTTTTTTTTTTTTTTTTTTAATGCGGGTACCGAGAGTTGAACTCAGGACCTCGCGCTTGCCAGGCAAGCGCTTATGCCGCTGAGCCATCTCACCGGCCCAGGGTAACCACTCCTGACAAGAAGTGTCTGCAGCTGCTAACCACACACTAGATCACCTCTGCTGCTGTTGATGCTTTAGGCTTTTCAGGCATGGAATTTTTCCTCAGTTCTCAAAACAAGAAAAGAAACACACATTGTCAGAAGAATAAAGAGGGAAATCTGAATGCTTTATCATTTAATCTGAATGTTAGTATCGTTCACTTCAGGGGCTGGGGATGTAGTTCAATGGTAGAGTGCTTGCCTAGAATACACCAGGCCCTAGGTTCGATTTAAATCCCAGCACTGCAAAAAACAAAACAAAAATTTAAAGACCCACTCCAAAAATGGGCATCTGAGATGAATACACGTTTCTCAGATGAAGAAATACTAATGGCAAATAAATATACAAAAAAAATGTGCAACATCACTAGTCATTCGAAAGATGCAAATTAAAACAACACTGAGATACCATCTCACCCCCAGAAAGAATGGCTACTATAAAGAAATCAACTAATAACAAATGCTGGAGGGGCTGTGGGGAAAAAGGAACCCTTCTTCACTGTTGGTGGGAGTGTCGACTGGTACAGCCACTGTGGAAGTCAGTGTGGAGATTCCTCAAAAAACTAGGGTTGGAGGTCCCATTTGACCCAGCTATTCCCCTTCTGGGCATCTTCCCAGAAGAATTAAAAACATCGTACCACAGTGATATATGTGCACCCATGTTTATAGCAGCACAATTTGTAATAGCCAGATCTTGGAAACAACCCAAATGCCCATCAACTGAGGAATGGATAAGAAAGATGTGGTATTTTTATACAATGGAGTACTATTCAGCCATAAAGAAGGATAAACTGGAGACTTTTATAGGTAAATGGATGCAACTCGAGAAAATACTCATAAGTGAAATAAACTGGACGCACATGTGTAAGCATCGTATTGTCTCTCTAGTATGAGAAACTGAAAGAGTAAATAAGATCCAAAATGTACAATAGACACGGTGAATCAAAAAGAAACTGGTCAATAGGAAAGAGAGACTGGAATAGGGAAAAGAAAGAAGGGAAAGGGAAAAAAATTGTATATATATATAAGATAGATACACTACCAATTTTACTTAGTTCATTGAAGAGTAAGGTTTGAGCCAATAATGTTTGGACAATTGAATGCTAATGTCTGGTATCCTGAATAACTAACTTGAAGATAATAATATGTAATGCATTGACCATTGTTACCCTCATATTATGTTGTTTTGAAAATTTGTTCTTTTTTTGATTTGTTTTGTTTTTTCTTCTTTAAAATTAAAAAACAAAACAAAAAACAAACTCCACTTACGTGTCATCAGAAATATACTGTATAGTCAGAATGAAAGGATTCTTTTAATAACAAACACATTGTCTTTTATCACAGCTCTTCTTTGGTAATAAGGCAACACTTTCATGGTACATACATATATACTTTCTCCCTCAGTCCCGTACAGAGAGGGAAGTAAATGAAGTTAAATATTTGTTCCTTGGATGATTGGGGTTCCTGTAAGCTTGTATTGTCTTATTACCCTAGTGGAGTCTGTAAGGGCTTAAAATGTAGCTGAGGAATAACAATATGATCTGAAAAAATAGGAACATTTCAGAAGGCAATGACTATTTACTTTAGCCTAAAGGCCTAGTATAGGATATGAGAAATTGTTTTTGTCAAAGGCCAAATAGTAAATGTTTTAGGCTTTGCAGGCAGTGGATATATGTAGTCTTATCACAACTGTTCTGCCATTGTAGTACAAAAGCAGCCACAGATAATACATAACCACTGAGTGTGATTGTGCTGCAATAAAACTTTATGTAATTTTCACATGCCATTAAATAATTCTTTGGATTTTTTTTTCAGCCATTTAAAAATATAAAAATTAGGGGCCAGGGATATAGCTCAGTGGCACGGTGCCTGCCTGGCAAGCATGAGGTCCTGAGTTCAAATCCTGGTACAAAAAAATATATATATATATATAAATTATTCCCAACTTACAAGCTGTGGCTGCATTGGGCTGCAGGGTAGGTTGCCAACCCCTGGTCTAGCAATAGAAAGCATTAGAACTTGAAAATATGGTGTCATATATCAGTTTCTCTTTTGCTGTATAATAAGGATGCATCAAACTGTATCCCTCAGGCATGGAAGGCAAAAGTAAAGATTGGATGACACATAAATGCCAACTATGTCTAACACATGTTCATTGGAATGACAACACTTTCAGCTAACTTTCTGCTGCAGTGGTTGTAAAAATTACATAATTTACCTCTGGAACATCTTTTTTCTAAGTAATAGAAAGCTGAGGGTCTTCTTAGGGTATTGCAAGGAGACAGAGTATACCTATTTTGTCTAAATATTTCCTTGTATTCTTCCCATTGATTTATTCCTGACAGAGCTGGTACCTTTTTATAACTTAATTTCTCTTTGGATTCAGTCCATTTTGTAAGTTGTTGCTTTGATTTGGCAAAGAGAACCAAATGGGCAGAAGCACTCTTGATTTACTAGGACAGTTAGAGCCTAGAAACGTCACAAGTGAAATTAATACTACTTTTTTCCTGAAACGTGATTCATCATTTGCAGACAAGGCCAATGCATTAAAATCTTAATAATTGAGAAAAATAAAATGTACACTCCTTTGTGTGATTAATTTGAAAATGATGTTGCTCTCAAATATAAAATGAACTAATATGTTTTCAGGTTGTTTATAGCCACTAATATGTGTACCATTTGCTTTCTTTTACAATGTCAGGTAGAAAAGCCTTGCAGTGGTGGTCAAGATTTGCTTCTTTATCCAGCTAAGAGAAAGCAACCTTTGAGAAGTGAACTGGACTCTGAAGTGCTTCCATCCCCTCCACCCGCTTCCAAACAAATATCACCATCAAAAGGGAGTTCAGCCCCTATGCCAGGAGAAAGAGAAATCAAAGAAAAAGTGGCACAGCTGCTGATGAAGTACTCTAGTGGCCTTTGGGCTAGTGCACTCCCAAAAGCATTTGAAGACATGTACAAAGTAAAATTCCCTGAGGATATTTTACAAAATCTTGCCTCACTTTCTGATGTATGTACCATAAACTACATTTCTGGAAAGTCCCAGAAGGCTATCCTCTATGCTAAGCTTCCATTGCCCACTGACAAGAGCCTAAAAGATAAAGGGCAAGCACAGGAAAATAATGATATCAAGTCAATAATTGAACAAAAATATTTACAGATAGAAAAAAACATTGCTGAAAGCACTGACACCATTATGGAGGACATAATGATTCCTCCTCTTGTCATTCCAACTGAGGCATCGCCGTCTGTATTGGTGGTTGAAATGAACAACGCAAATGAAGTGGTTATCAGGCAAGTTTCATTGTCTAATTTGGTAGGATGCAGGTATACTGTTATTACTTGACTGTTCGCCACATGGGTGCTGGGGCTTGAAGGATGAGTAACATATCCTTCTAATGAGTTACGGTGAAGTTAATGATATAGTGATACATAGTTAAATGTTCAAAATATGCATCTATTCTTAGAAAAATTACAGTCTTAAAAATTGGAATAATATTAAATCCATGTCAGAGGCATCATGGTAACTCTTTATATCGAAAGCAATACCAGAGGTGCTCTGGTGATGAGCCTTATGATACCATTGCCTAAGTGCCTAACGATAACTAGAATGAAAAAAATTAGTTGCGCTCCCAGCACTTGACTTGGGCTTTTGGAGAAACTACAGAATACCTAAAAAAATATAGGAATAGTATAATTTGCTATTAGCTGCTCTGTAGAAAGAATGGTAGCCTGTGTACAGCCAAAGCTGTGGAGCACCAGCCAGGGTATGGCTTTGGCTGGACAGATGAGGAAAAAGCTGGTGCCAAACAGAATCTAGGCTCCTTCAACCAAAATGACCCCATGGTTTGGGCTTTTGGACACCCATAGGTGAGCTGGAAAGCCTCAAAGAAAGACTTTTTCAAAAAAATAAAAATCCTTCCATGAAAGAAGAGCTTTAAAACTCTTACAGTCTTGAATCTGAGTGTATGATGAAGTGAACCTCAGTTTCTTAGGATGCTCAAACTAGAAGAAGCTTTAGAGAGGTTTTTTTAACACAGGGATACTGAATATATAAAGGTTTAATCTAGGATCTGGTATGAACTGAAGATATAAATAAGTTTTTGAGGATTATAGCCTGCTAATATATTGAAGTAAAGTAAAATGTCAAGAGGCATATCACTGATTCCAAACATTTGACATTATAAAGAAAACCTAAATCTACTTCCACGATAGAATCCTCTGTATCTGTTACCAGTAATCATCGTTGCCATTGTCAGACCAAGTACCCACCACTGGCTGGGTCAGTCATGTGATTTCTGATGCTCTTACCAAGGAAGGGCTGGCAGGAATCTAGATTGTTCTAGGACGTTAGTAGCAGGGTTTGAAGCTATTCCCAGATAATTAGGTCTAGGGTATTCAGATTATTTAGGTACTTTTTTCCATGTGCAGCAAGGTGGCTGACAAACAGTAAACATGATTGGTAATGTCTGCCGTTAGGTTAACTCTAGGTCATTAACTGTGGAGACTTGGCAGGCAGACCCCTGTCAGATTAAGCTCTGTTCTATACCCTGTTTTTCACCCAGGCAGGCAGAGAGTAGGCCCTGGAAGGTGGGCTTCTGGCTCACCCTGAGGGGTCCCAAGGGGTGCTGTGGCAGACCCCTCAGATGAAATACAGGAATCTATTGTCTTCAGTCTCAAAAATTTATAAAACTTTGTATCCATGACATACCTAATTGTCCTATACATCATTCTTTACCTTCTTGCTCAGGTAATTTGTTGACCACTACAACTCCATTCTTGCCACTGTCCACTCTCATTCCAGCTGTAACAACATCCCCTACCTTCACCCCAGCCCTGTAGCCATCCTTCTGTACTGGCTGCTACAGGGACTGAAGCCATCTGTAGCTCCATGTGCTTCTTTCCACCTTCTTCCTCCCCACTTTCCTCCTCCCCGCCTTCCTCCTGCTTGCAAGACTGTATACCATGGGACCACCATATCAGGCTGCAACCCGGGCTCTACCAGTTGAGCTCCAAGGGCTGACATAGCCCTCCAAGGAGGACAAGACTCCAGGCGCCAGGAAAATGGCACATAGGGCCAGCTGCAGACCTCCTAGGAAACTCCCAGAGTGCAGTGCATTCCAGGCAGTGCCTTAGCATTTGCAAAGCTTAGTGAATTTAAATGATAGAGCATGGCAAAGCATCTTCAACTGTTTTTAGAGTGGATAATATAATATTTCATTTTAAAATAGCCATCGCCTCAAAAGAGCATCGTTTCATTTTATTGAAGACTATTTTGCAGTTTTTTCTTTCTAGTTACAAATGGGTTGTCTGTGGCATCTTCTCCCTGCTGATGGTTACCAAGAACACGTGGAAACATGCCCACAGAAATACATAGTTTCTTATTACTACATAAACTTATTTGGAGCCCTCTGTAAAAACTGAAACAATGCAGAGAACAATGCTGTGGCATACCCTCTCCTCTGTTTCTAACTGAAAGGCTACATCTTATGGCCCAGACTGCTCGTATTTCATGACCTAAATTTGATTTGCCAAGTTTTACATCCTATAAGAGGCCCTTAATGTGGGCAAGAAAATAACTGCTTGTTTGTGGCAGAAAAAAAAAAAAATAGTATGTCTTGATGACGTGAACTGGGGCAAGGTGACTGCAGTTGTCAACAATAGGCAGTTGTAGAAAGGGCTGGGAATTGTCTGAAAATAATACTTCTCAGAAGACATACATTTTAGAGGCATTCTGCTAGAACATGTCATCAGAACTCAACACCTTATTGTAATTTGATCAGCAGCTTGGGGATATGGAGGTCAAATGCAGGCCTTGGTGAATGCTAGGCACATGCTCTACAACTAAGCCACAGCCCTGGTCCTAGGCTTTGTTTTTTTTTCTCTAGTAAAGTCTCATTGCTTGAAGAGTTTGAGGTTTGTTCCGAACCAGCCTCAGAGCTCTGCTAGTAATCCAGATCTCCAGCAGTTTTAGTCAAGATCTTAGGGCAGCCCTCACTTACCTGGTCCCCTTTAGGTCTCTTCCTGTCTCTTTCTCTCTGCCCTACTTGAATCTTTCTCAGCCTCATCCTCCCCAAGATCACCTTCATTGCTTACTGCAGAGCACTGTAGTGTGCTGGGTTGTAATCAAGCATTTGTCCTGTTGCGTGGTGCATTGGACGTCAGTCTTTTTTTACGTGATCTCTACATACACTCTCTTCATTTATCAGGAGATAAATGTTTCGTGAGCATACTGCCTCCCTGTAATGGTGAGCAAATCCGAAGCTGGAACCAAAGATGGCAGTAGGGAAAACAGAGTAACACTAACAAATTCCTGTGGTTTTTCTCATTAAGGATGCTTAATTTGTGTTCTCTGCCTTTAATTAATCCAGATATGTGGGCAAAGACTACTCTGCTGCTCAGGAGTTAATGGAAGATGAGATGAAGGAGTTCTACAGTAAGAACCCCATGGTTGCACCAGTCCGGGCTGTGCTCGTTGGGCAGCTGCTAGCCGTAAACGCTGAGGAGGATGCTTGGTTACGTGCACAGGTCATCTCAGCAGAAGAGAGCAAGATAAAGGCAAGCAGTTGTGACTTTGTCCTAGCATTACCAAGATACACACTTCATTTTTTGTTAAATGTAAATGTTGTTTCTCATATTATGTCCTTTTAAATTGTAAGTAGTTTTCTCTGGAAGGTGTAAATTATCCCCATCAGCTGTTAAGTCAGTGGTAGTCATGTTACCTTAGTGTTTCAGTAAAACAAACAGCTTCTCCACAGTAGTACGCAGAACCCATGGTCTCAGCAGAATGAGGCTTTCCCTCCTACTGCCCATACTGACCAGCTGAGTGGGCAGTTAGCTCATCAGGGCAGTGCTTCAAGTGAGGGAAGCTGAACAGTCAGAAAGCTGCTATTCTTCCTCTCCCTGTGTTAACCAGTGCTCGGGCCATTCTCCAGAGGCTGCTCCCAGGCTCGCCTCTCAGTCCTCTTGGAAAGGTCGCAGGGTTCCTTCACCACTCTCCTCCAGGCTTCCAGGCCTGGCCTTTGCCTCTTCTTACTCCCTATGAACAGCCCAGGAAGCAGCACTCTCATTGCAGGCCCAGGCTCCCTCGGGCCTCACAGCTCCCCATGCAGTGTGCAGAAGAGAAGTGGATGATTCTGTCTACTCTGTGGTCATCGGTATCTGCCGACTATTTGTGCTGTGTCACTTCCTTTACTGGTGAAAGCTGTGTGTTTATTTGGAAATAACCTTATGAATAATAGGCCTGCCTCCTGAATCTTTGAGACAAGGGAGCAGCTGCTTTATGAAGAATTTGTTGGGAAAAGGTCATTTCTTTCTAGATTGCCAAGATGTTTCCTTTCACTAAGGGTGAATGCACTTCAAGACTTCTGTGTATTACCAGCCTGCTTGCTAAGCTAGTGGCCCTTGCCATGATAGTTCTCTCCGCTACACAGTTTCAATCTCCTTGTGTGGAGGACCCTGGCTGTTTGGGGAAACATGTCTAAAGTTCTTTGGGTTCTCTCTAGACTTTGCAAGCAAGAATGTATACTTCCCTTTCTGCAGTCACTGTTCTACAATACAAAACCCAAGTCCACATGGCATTCTCAGCCACTGGCCATATCCCATGAGTGCCACTAAGTACAGATACCCACCCCTGAACTCAGCTTTCAGTTACTCTCCACCGAAACCCCTCCCCTGTGCACTGCGAGGAGGGCAGGGAAGGAGCTCGCTAATTCTTACCCAGTTTGTTCAGTACTTCAAAGAGGCTGTGATCCTGTCCAGAATTACGATCAGCCAGCCACCTTTCCCATTCACAAAGAAATTTAGGAAATTCCTTAACATAATCTGTAGAGACACTACTTTTAAGAAATTTGACTGACTGTAAAAATCTGAACATTGGAACAGTTTGGCATTTAAACACTTATTATATGACCCCTAAGTATTTATACATGAGAAATGAAAATACAGGTCCACAAAAACAGTTGTACATACATGTTTGCAGCAGTTTTATTATTAGTAACCCCAAACTGAAAATAGCTCATGTGTTCGCCAACAGTCAAATGCATGAACATATTATAATTAATTCATATAATGAAATACTGTTCCACTATCAACATGGTTAAGTCTCACAGACTTTGTGCTGAACAAAAAAAGTCACAAAGAGTAATATTGTATGAGCCAGTGTAAGTGGTGTCTGAGAAAGTTAAACTTCATTGCAGTAATAAAATCAGAGCATTGGTTACCTGGTACAGGAGGTAGAGGGTGGCTAGTTGCAAAGGCAAGAGGGAACTTGTGGGAGCTGGTGGAAATGGTCTGTGTTTTGATTATGGTGGTGATTATATAGTATATATGTTGGTCAGAACCCATCAAACTACATACTCTAAATGCCTTTCTTTTTGTCATTGTAGACTATACCTGGATAAAATTTGAAAAACACTGTCAAAAACTTAAGAACCAAGGTAGTCACTGGACCAGGGGAGCACAGGGCTTTTGTTTGTGGTGGAGGCACTCACTCTGCCTATATTTCTTTGCCCTTGGTCAAGTTCCTCTGTTCGTCTTGGCCTGTAGTTGATAGGGGATAATTCTCCAAATATTCCTAGATACACAAACACTTCTGCCCATTTCTCTTCCCCTGCCCTTAGGAGATTTAACAGATGCTAAGCTATTTTAAGGCATAGGGATTTCTCATGAAGAAGAGAATTATATATAAATCCTAGTGGGACATTAACAGTGTCGCACTGTTTATAATAAACAATGCATATACTCCATAAAGACAGACTCTGGTCTGCAGTCTGTATTGCTGCTGAGAGTTATGGGCTGTTAGAAACAAGTATCTCAGTATTTTGTATACAGTGTGCTCTTGAGATAGCAGTGCTTGCAGCAAGCCTGTCCTATTGTTTCCTACATCCCTGTGGAGCTGACAGATGTCTCCCTTTATTTGGAAAAGCCCCAGCTACTTAGCACCACCCTGCTTCTCAGTCTGCCTGGCAGCAGGTACCAATCCCCTCCTTGCTTCCATCTGTGAGATCCTTGGCAGGTAAGGAGAAACAGGGGCATGTGGGGACACCCTGAGGCTGATGCCTGCTGGCCTGACCAGACCGGTATCCTGGGTCCATGCTGTTACTTGGGTAGCGCTATGAGACCTGTGGCCACTGGGTGGTGCCAGAGAACAAGGGACTGGTTGCCTAGATTCTGAGCCTACTAGTGCTGATCTCAGTGCACTAAAGAGAGCAGAGTACACACAGGGTGGGGTGTGGTGAGAGTCACATTGAGCCATACAGGGACAAGTGTTTTCTATAAACTGTAGCCATCACACAAATACCTGGTGTTATGATTAAAAACAAGAAAGAAAGGAAAGAAGCAAGCTACAGACATTACAGAAACTCTTTGAAGACTTTGGAGCAGGTAGTCTGTTGTCTGTGGCCACATTGAGAATACATTCTACATCACCTAGGAGTCATGATCTCAAGTTCTGTCCCATTAGGCAGTGTCATCTCCGTTTAAGTGGGGGAGAGCAGAGTCCAGGCTGTGGGTGGCGATAGCTATGAAGGACACAAAAACTGCCTGACTCTTGAACCCTGTGAGGTGGGTGAGCAGGTAGTGATTCAGGGTGGGAGTAATGAACTTGTGCAGTTAAATGTCTGGCCACCTGCTGTGGGGACCCTGCCAGTGATCTGAGCCCTCATGTTGAATCAAATGTGACTTGAGGCCTCCAAGAAGTGATTTTTCCCATACAAGGAAGACTGGCCTGCAGCCCACTTAGCACACACATGGTCAGGGAAAGTGTTGATGGTTTCTCTGCTTCTCTTTCTCTTTAGACTTTCTGCTGGGGAAGAGTTTTATATATTTAGTATCACGATCTAGGTACCATGAAGCTGGTATATGCACCCTATATTCCTGCAAAAGGTGGAAGGGAAGGGACCTGCCACTTTTTACCTGTTATATCTTAGCCAAGCCCCTACCCTGATTTGTGTTGTTTTGCTTTGCTTTCTTGTTGTCATTTTTCAAACAATCATCTGCTTTCATTAGAGCATACTAAGTTTTCAACACTTCAGATTCTTATTCTAAACCACAGCTTAATGTTTTTATTTTTAAAAAAGTCTTTGTGTTTCTATAGTTCTTTTCAAAAGAATGTTCTGTATACAGAATCTAAAAATAATACCCGGGTTCTTAATGATCTGAGCCAGTGGTAAAGAACAGCTATGGGAACAAAAAACTGTCCAGTAAATTTGGGACCTTTTGCTGAGCTAAATAAAGGCTCAACCTAACTTCGCACCCTTGAAACAAACAGAAGTACCAATTGAAACAAAGCCTCTCCTAGCTTTGTGCAGGCAGCTGTGGTGCCCCTTAATTTTCTGATACGGAATTAAATGGAGACAGTTACATGTATCAACTAAATGATTTTTTTAAAGTGAGGATGAAGAACTTTAGCCTAAACTTTTCTTTTTTTATCTTTAGGTATGCTATGTTGACTATGGTTTTAGTGAAACTGTTGAAAAGAGCAAAGCATACAAATTGAACCCAAAGTTCTGGTCACTGTCATTCCAAGCTACTAAGTGTAAACTAGCAGGTAAGGGAAACTTAAAATTTAAAAAAAAGTGTCTCTATTTTGGTAGGTTATCACCTCTGTACTTTTGGGTGGTTGTATTCTGAAATGGCCCTAGTATCTCAAGGTGCTAAAATGTGTTATTTCTTGAAAGATTTAAATGAATTCATGTTTAATGTGCTCTGTATAAGATGTAATTGTTACAAAAATGTTATATTGTTTTATTGTATTTTATTGTATATAGTACATCATATTATGTTTTATAAAAACATCTGATGGCCATCTGAGCAGTATTTTTGTTTGTTTGTTTTGTTTTTTTCCAATTTTCCTCACTACCCTAGTACAACCAATAGAGGCCCTCTATCTTGGGATTTGATCATTTCCAGTCTGGTTGCCCCACATGAGGTGACCCTCACCCTTTTCCTTCTGAGATGGATGGTGGAGATATATACCACTGGCACACCCTCCTGAGCCCAGGCTGAGTTTTCCTGTAGGTCTTGTGTGGGTTCTTGTACTCAGTGAATCACTGTTCTTTTCTTTCTGCCTTATGAGAGCAGAAAAGATCAGACATTTGTGAGTGCTTTGAAGGGATAAACCTGAGGTATGGAGGCCAGTGGTCAGGTTAATGGAAATATGCATTGTGCCTTGGCAGACTGGTGCTAAATTCAGAAAGTGATCATAATTCCTAGGTGAAGTTCAGTGCTCTAAAGAAATGCTCCCGTGCAGCAAGGATGAGTGCTTATGCTGTTGGAGCTGGGGCTGACTCTGAGCTGAACTGTAAGTGGGTCTAAGAGCCTGTTAGAAACTGGTGGGAGCTGGTTTTAAAAGGAACAAATCAAGAGCATAGGACAAGATTTAGGATGCTGAAATGAAAGGTTTGAGAAAAGCTACAAAGTCATGTGTCTGGAGAACAGGACATGAGAATGGCCACTTAGGAGAAGTCTGTAAATTTTAGTTTGTGGATATAAAGGAAGAAAATAAAGAAGTAGACATTAAGTATCATTGTGGGAAATAGTAAGCTGGTTTTAATTAGTTTAATAGATTAACTTAGAGTTGTCATATTCATGATATATAGAATTAAAATTGTCAGAGAACTGAAAGAATAATTGGACTAAAACAAAATTCACCTGATACTTTTGTTATCTTCAGGGTTGTAATGGTGTACAGGGAGACAGGAGACGAGGAGAAATGTGGTAGTCTCAGTTTCCATTACAGAGACAAATAATTGTATATGTTTAATTAGAAATTTTTAAAAATCAAGGATAGAGTTTTAGGAAAGACACTAAAATAAATGAATAGCAAACATGTTTAATACTTTCTTATATGTATTAGTCTGTTTTAAATATGTGTTTGTATATAAAGTGAAGGCTATTTTTTTAAGGTAGAAATTCTGATTGATCATCAGTTTTTCTTCTTATTTTAAGATTTTCTGGGGTTTGGGGATATAGCTCAGCGGCACAGCACCTGCCTGGCAAGTGCGAGGTCCTGAGTTCGATTCCTGGTACCAAAAAAAAAAAGATTTTCTGTCTTAGTGCGTTATTCAAAGGGCATTCACATTGTACTTTTAAAACCCATAGATGAATAAGGTAAAGAAGACTGTAAAACAGAGCTTCCATATAAAATATAGTAATTCTGAGGTAGATTCATAATTTTAATAAGTGATCAAAACAGATACATCAAACCATCCATCTTATGATAATTCTGTTAAGAGGTAGAAAGTAAAATATTCACTATTTTTCAGGGTTGGAGGTTCTAAATGATGATCCTAATCTAGTGAAAGTGGTTGAATCTCTAACTTGTGGGAAGATCTTTGCGGTGGAAATACTTGACAAGGCAGATACTCCACTTGTTGTTCTGTACGATACTTCAGGAGATGATGATATCAATATCAATGCTACCTGCCTGAAGGCCATGCATGACAAGTCACTAGAGGTTCACCTCCAGGTACCCCTGTGATCACCATTGTCATCTCTCGTATTGTATGAAAGATGAACAGAAAAGAGCGCTATAGATTTTAGGCTAATAATTGATATAGACATTACATTAATATTGAAGAAAAAAGAGGGAAACTGGAAGAAGAAAATGTTAGTAGTAATTATTTCTTAGTGGATTTTTTATTTTCCAGTTTTAACATTGAGTGTGTGTTAAATTTATATGAAATTACTCTACAAAGATAATAAAGGAAAACAATAATAAGAGAAGGAAAAATTAAATCCACAAAGATATTTATGATTAGCTTTAATGTTTTTTAAATGTTTGGGACATAAAAGTCCCAAAAGAGGGAACCTTTTCAATAAGTTATAGAACATTCATCCTAAAGAATAGGATGAAATATTTAAATGATCATTTTAAAGACTTAATTAAAACATTAGGAAAAATAGTCTTAATGAGTAGAACAGCTGGGAATTATCTTTATATCATAAATTGACTAAAAATCTCTAAAATTAAATCTTTGATTAGATTTTCTAAAAATTGCTAAAAATCATGTTACCAGTGAAGACAGGTTAGAAAGCAGCTGGTAATGGAATCGATTTTGTAAGAGTTCTTTATTTTCACTTCCATTAATGTTGCAAAAACAGGTTTATGAGATAATTTTTATTCTAAATAGAAGGGAAGACAGTAAGCCAAAGTGAGAGACATTGTTAGACTTTCAGACAATGGAATGTGATAATATATACAAAATTTCTCTTTTGTGCCTGACACAAATGATTAGTTAAATGTAAGTTTTACGCTTAAGTTAGGAATTTCATTCTTTGTAGCTATCCACTAACTTAGACAACGTCAAGATGCAGACTTTTAATAGGATATCTAGGTAAATATCCCTTATGGAGTTGAGAGCACCGTTCTGTTCTCAGGCGTTCTTGGTGTGTCCTTTTCTTGTTCCAGGTCGATGCCACATACACAAATGTCAAAGTGACAAATATTTGTTCTGATGGAACACTCTTCTGCCAAGTGCCTTGTAAGGGTCTGAACAAGCTCAAGGACCTTCTGCATAAGATAGAGGATTACTTCCATTGCAAGGTATGGCAGAACACTATTCCTCTTTAAAATTATTCCTAAAATTTAGTGAGTACCTCACTAAATTGCATAAGTATGAATAATTTTTTAATAGTTTGAGGTAGAATCTCTAAAATGACAGGTAGTCACCCCAGACTTCAGAGCTTTGAGAAGAAGAGGGGGAAAAAGGCCTACCAGTTTCTGAATTGTAAACTGAAGGTGATACTAGTGTACTCCAAAAGGATTGTCCTGAGGCTAGTTGCAGTACTGCTTATGACAGTGCCTGGATATGATAAGTGCTCGTCAGTTGATAGATTTGTTATTTGTAATATACAGTTGATTAGTCCTCAGAGCAGCTTCTTGCCTTTCTCTCCTTGAGCCAGCTGGCTCTTCTGTCACAGGCGAGGAGAAACCCTGGAATTTAGGAAGATAATAAAACCCTCCTCGGACCGGTGATTTAGCTCAGCCACGTAAGTGCCTGCCTGGCAAGCGTGAGGTCCTGAGTCTGATTCCCGGTACCCACATTAAAACAAAACAAAACAAAACAAAAAAAACTCTCCTTAACACTGCTCTCATCTACCTTAGGCATTGCTCCCCAAACTACTTCTGGTCCCTGAAAATTTGCTGCTGGTAAATATAGTTCTGCAGTTTAAGTTCTATAAATAGTCTCCTTACCCTTTGATTCTTATTCATGTGTTTGTGTTTGTTTTTCTGAATCGGGACCCGTAGAAGTTTTAAGTTTCTAAAGTGGTTTCCTTACCAATAAGGGACATTGTAACAATCTAAAATAAAGCCGTGGTTTCCAAGTCACTGAACCTTACTGCCACTTCAGCCCTGAGCCCTGTGCCCCTGCAAGTGAAGCCTCTCTCTAACCTACATGGTACTCAGACACCTCAGGATACCCTATTCAGCTTTGTATTTTAGCTACTTGGGTATTTATTTGCCTTAATAGAATGTAGGTGGCTCCTCGTCCTCCTCCCTCTCCCTCTCCCCCATATCCCTTCCTCCTCCTACCATTGTCTTCCTCCTCACCCTCCTCCTTCTTCCTTTTCCCCTTCTTCACATATGTGGCAGGGGGTGGAGGGTACTGAAGATTGAACCAAGAGCCTTGGTACTAAACTACACCTGCAGTCCCTTTTTGCAGTTTTTAATTTTGAGATAAGATCTCACTAAGTTGTCCAGACTAAGCTTGAATTTAAAAGTCCTCCTGCCTCAGCTACCCAGAGTACTGGGATTACGGGCATGTACTAACATCTGTAACTTCAGTGTAGACTTTTTGGGGACAAAGACTATGCCTTGCCAGTTTTCTGCATTCTTTACAGCACCCAATCCAATGTTATATCCAGAATAGGTATTCCAAAGTATTTGCTAGATCAGATTAAACCTATAGTCACTCTATTATCTGGAATTGAAGCATTACATCTATAGTGTTACCTCTTTCTGTGATTGATGATGTATCTGAGACCCCAAAGAGGTTGACTGTGTTGATTCATTTGCATGAATGTCCTTATAACCTGTAGTGTTGACAAGCACTGTTGATATTTCCTAGTGCTCTGGTAACCCATGTGGAGACTTTGGGGAAAGCAGAAACTCACCTGAAGAAAAAGAGACATGGGCAGGTCCCCACCTTCAGGCTATGGCAGAAGGGGCAGATGAAGACACCTGGCATTTCACTAGCACTCGTACATATATGTGTTGATAATAATTCTTTTGTTTTGGAATTAAAATCTTATTTTTGAATCCAAGTGTTAGAATATGGAAAGAAGAGGCCTTCTGGACAGATGGCCCAGCCTCCTCACTTTTTATCCATCCACTCCTAACTTTCTGTCATATTAAAATCCTTCTTCGTATGTAACTGATGGAACCAAAACCTAAATTAATCACTGAATTCTGCTAACATTTTAACAGGGCTGATTTGTGAGCCTATACAATAGGGTAGAGTAAATCACTTGACTTTGACAGCACCCTTCCTGTGTTTACTGCCTCCACTGTGTCTCCCTCTTTGGCTCGTGGGAAGTCTGGTTACTTGTGGGTAACAGTCTGCCTGCACCTTAGCAATCTGTTTCTATTGGCGTAGCCTTATACTCTTTGCTAAGAATTGTAAACATATCTTGGGTTTCTTTTTTTTTCAGCACATGACTTCTGAGTACTTCATCTCACTACCCTTCTGTGGGAAAATTTGCCTCTTCCATTGCAAAGGGAAATGGTTACGAGTAGAGGTAAAATCAGTTCTTTGACTTTTTAAAACTAATTATGGAATGTTTAAAATGTACAAGCAGAATTTTAAAAAACAGAATAAGTATGCATGGACTCATCACCAGTTTATGGAAGAAAAAAATGACCAACATGGTTGAGCTCCCTATGTGCCTTCTGTTTTCTTTTGCCAGCACCCCTGAGAGAACTACCAGCTGAATTTGGTGTTTCTCATTCCTATTCATTTCTTTAGACTTTTAATGTTTGTACACATATTCTTTTTCTGTATGTTATAATATATAGATAGAACTATAGAAGTGAATTTGCATTTAGACTATATATAGTAAAAATGAATATGACTAAATGAATAAATATTCTTAAAATTTATGTACATAGTAAAATGTATTTATTCTCCTGAAACATGCCTTTTCACTCATTATGTTGATGTATGCAGCTCTAGTTTGTCTATTTTCACTGCTGAGTGATATAACAAAATGATTACCATACCATTACCACACCATTCTTCTGATGATGACCATTTAGATTGTAATTTTTGTTATAAATAACAATGCCATAAATCCTTCTATGTATATGTACCAGGGTGCATACAGGAGTTTCTGGGTACAGGGCCGGTGAGATGGCTCAGCGGCATAAGCACCTGCTCGGCAAGCGCAAAGTCCTGAGTTCAACTCCCCGTACCCACATAAAGGAAAAAAAGGGCCGGTGATATCGCTTAGTGGCACAAGTGCTTGCTGGCAAGCGCAAGGTCCTGGGGCTGACTCCCAGAACCCAAACTAAAAAAAAAAAAAAAGAGTTTCTGGGTACAGGGAATGTATAGCTTTAGCCTTATTAGTACCTCTCCAAGTCACCCTTCCGTTGAGGGTAGAGCCCTTTGAGAGTTCTGGCTTTCTAGTAAGAGTGCTTCAGATCCTCCCTCCCTCCTGCCTGGTCCTAAGGCCACATCTGTTGTTCAAGACAGCTTTGGCTTTGGTGTTCACATACTCTTCTGTTTCCAGCCCCTGGGTATTGTCTTATTTTCTGGCAAGTTCATTTACAAAGTTGTAAATAATTTTATCCTGTATTTCCGTATTTTTTAAAAGGCAAGTTTTGAATTTTTGTGGTTGCTCTTTCTTCCTCTCTTTCCCTTTCTCCATCCCTCCTCCCCACTCCCTCCCTCCCTGCCTCCCATTTCTAGTTTGCCCAATTATGAAGTTGAAAGTCCTGGTTTAACTTTGTTATTTTTGTGGGGTTTTTTTCTTTGAATCTATAGGTTCTTAACATAGATGCAAGGATCTCTATTTTAGGGAGTCCCCAAAGCTTCTGAGAATTGTATGCAAATTTTTTGTGTGTATGTGTTTGCATTTTACATTTGGGGGTAAAAAGGATGCATAATTTTCATGACTATCACAGAAACCAACCCTTAAAGGATAAGAACCATTGCTTTATTGCTTTTTTAAAAGGCTGCCCAGCATTGTTTTTATAAATTATGCTGATGTTCTCTTTAAAACTCGTCATGTCTGCATCAATGAAAACAACAGTTTTGAAGTAATTACTGTCATTATTGTGAGTGTGTATCAGAAGACTGACATCTGGAGTCAACCAAGGGTTGTGTGTTATATACTTAGCCATAAATTTCAAAAATGACATATCAAAAAGAACATGGCATTATTCATATCCTAAAGCTCTGTGCTAGTGTATAATATATAAATGTAGAAATACTTAAAAAAATTTTTAAAACAATTTCAGACTCTTAAGAGTTGCAAAAATAGCATAAAAAGCTCCTATTTGCCCTGTACTCTTCAAATGTTAACATCTTATATAACCATTGTACAATTATAAAACCAGGAAATTAACAGTAATACAATACTATTAATTAATCTGCAGAACTTCTGACATTTCCTAAATTGGCCCCCAAATGTTCTTTTTCTGGTCCAGGATCCAATGCAAAATCCCACGTTGTATGTAGTTGTTGTGTCTTCTTAGTACCCTACAACCGGTAGTCAATCAGTTTTTCTTTGTTATTTATAACTTTTTGAAAAGTAACATAATTTTGTAATTATCTCTCAATTTGAGTATCTTTATGTTATGAGTATCTTCAGGTTATGCATTTTGGACAAAAATACTTTCTCAGTGGTCATGGTGCATATCTGTAATCCCAGCTATTTGGGAGTCTGGGGCAGGAGGATTGCCTAGGTAACTTATTGAGACCTTGGCTCAAAATAAGTGGGAGGAGAGGGTGATATAGAATAGTGGTAGAATACTTGCCTAGCCATGCATGAGGCTCTGGGTTCTATCCCCAGTACTAAGAAACAGGAAAAACAAAACAAAACAAGACACCTTCTCAGTATATGCCCAAATACTTCAGATAGATATGTGATATTATTTGTATTACTACTAAATTGTGTATTGTCTATTTTTGAGGTAGACAAAAGGTTTAAGTATTATCTCACTGATGTATAGAAAGGAAAAAATGATCAATGTAGAAATAATTATAGAAGTAATTATTGCGTGACTCTGTGTAGTTTCTGTCTCTCTCTTTTTTTTTTTTAAGCTACCCAGGCTTTTGCTTAAGCTAAACAAGCACTTTACCACTTGAGCTTCCACTGAGCTACATCCCCAATCCTTTTAAAATTTTTTATTTTGAGACAGAGTCTCACTAAGTTACCCAGGCTGGCCTCAAACTGCCATCCTCTTGCCTCACCTCCTGAATAGCTGGGACTGCAGGGGTGCACCATCACACCCAGCTCCCTAATTTCTCCATTTTTGAACTATTAATTTGGACTTTATTTTACCTCTCTGACTTCCTGAGTTTTAAATTTTTTCTGTTAGCAAAATGATAAAAATTATTAAGTTCTCTGACAAATCTATAAAATATGATTTAAAAAATCAGATTGTATCTTCCACTCAGTAGTATTTGTTAAAAATCAACTTACTTTATAATGTCCTAGAATAAGAGAAATAGTAAATATTACTGTTTTTATGAATTTTACTGATTATTATTAGTTTACTGATTAAGTGAATTAAAAACTAGATGTTAAAATCAATTCTCTAAAATAATATTTGATATATAAGTACATTTTAAATTAAGGGACGTTTTAAATTATTAACACATTATTTTGCTTTTAATATGAAATTCAAGACTGTGTAAGATGCAGTTCCACAGAAGTATATTGGTCTTTCGGATATACTAATAAATTAGCCAATGCTTGTCTTATTTCAGATCACAAATGTTCATAGCAGCCGGGCTCTTGATGTTCAGTTCCTAGACTCTGGCAACACAACCTCTGTGAAGGTGTCAGAGCTCAGAGAAATTCCACCTCGATTTCTACAAGAAACAATTTCAATACCACCTCAGGTACAATTAGTCACAAACCTGGAGATTTTGTGGGAGAGCTTTGGATGTGTTTGTTCATAATCGTGTTGTGAAATGCTCTCTTTTTTTATCTTACTAATGATCGAAGTCCTAGTTAGTAAAAAAAAAAAAAAAATCAAATTATCCAAGTGTGATTATTTATCCGTTTTCAGAAGTAAAACTTTTCTAAGACAAGAATCCCAGTCATATTTACAGAATATTGTTTGATGTATGTTTGTTTTCAAGTACACCAACTCATTAGGCTGTGTTGTCCAGTTAAAGGTTCTATTTTTATTATTAAATGAAGTACTGACTTCTACACAGCTCCAGGATATTGTATATAAATGTTTATTTCCAGAGTTCATGGTTAAATTAGTCAACCATTCTCTGGAAATCTGTTCATATGTTGTATGTTTTCATTTCTTATATATTTTCCCCCATACATTTTAATAAGATTTACCTCAGCCTATCCTTCCCCTCTTAGTGAACATTCAAATGATAAGAATTTTTAATTATTTTTAGTTGATTAAAGTTAACAGAACCGGGCCGGTGAGATGGCTCAGTGGCTTAAGCGCCTGCCCGGCAAGCGTGAGGGCCCGAGTTCGACTCCCGGAACCCACATACGAAAAAGGGGCCGGTGATATCGCTCAGCAGCACGGGCGCCTGCTGGTGCGCGAGGTCCTGAGGTCGACCCCCCGGTACCCACAGGGAAAAAAAAAAAAAAAAAAAAAAAGTTAACAGAACCATTTACTTTTTGGGGGAGAAGTACAGAATTTTGTATAGAAATTAATGTATTTTTTAAAAATAAAACTAATAATAATAGCAAAATGCCCCTTGACTAATACTTTCTAGAAGACCTCTGTCATCAGTACTCAGCATATAAAACCAGTTGTCCATAACTAGTATAGCTTTTTAGCATTTCTCTCACTCCAGTCTCTATTGCCTTTTCTTTTTTCTTTTTTTTTTTTTTTTTTTTGTGGGTACCAGGGGTCAACCTCAGGACCTCGCGTGCCAGCAGGCGCCCGTGGCTCTGAGTGATATCACCGGCCCTTTTTTCATATGTGGGTTCCGGAGTCGAACTCGGGCCTTTGCGCTTGCCAGGCAGGTGCTTACGCCACTGAGCCATCTCACTGGCCCCATCTATTGCCTTTTCTAATAATGACTATTACAAAGAAGCTGTTCAACATTTATTCAAGCCTGTCTTCGAAGTCATTTTTGCTCTGTTGCTCAGCTATAACACTGGAAGTTGATAGCCTCTCAGTGCTGCTGTCACTTTCTAACAGTTCTGGCCTCTGCAGCTCCTTTTGGGAACATCAGTCCAAGGCCAGCCTTCCCTCGAAAAAGTTCACTGGCCTGGAGGGGTGGGGGATCCAGACCACTGCTATCTGTCTGCAAGTCATACACTAGTACCCTTCTTATGCTGCTGCATTAACTGGGTTAGACATTTTTTTATAATCGTATCTGAATTCATTATTTGGTAGATAAGAGGACTAATGGTTGGGGACTCTTAAAGGCCCCCTCACCCAAGCCGCTGATTAACATCTGTGTAAGAGGTCCAAGTCACTGTAGCAAACTGATAGTCTGTCAGTGAAAACTGACATTATGTTTGACTGTCTCTAACAATATTTTAAACTTGTGAATTTGTGGCCAGGATTTTAAAATCAGAAAATTTCTCCCAAAAAATGCCTACTTCTGGCTTCTGTTTTAGTAAACTAAAGTATCTGACTGTCCCAAGGGTCCTTGGTGGGGTGGTACCCTTAGGAGATCTGAGTGACCTCCTTCTCACCTGGCACAGCAAGAGGCTTGGAGCCCAAGCCCAGAGGGTAGAGGTAGGGTGGAGGAGAAGGGGCTTAGAGAGGAAAGGAGGAATCAGGGAGGTAGGTTTCAGACCCTTCACAAAGTTGCCTCCATCAATTCAAAGGCTCACATGTGGCTGAAAGGATCTGCAAGGTCAGCTCTTATTCCTTACTGGGGCCATTCTTCAGAAACTTGAGTAATGGTAGGGAAGGTAAAAAGCATCGGCAAAAATGAGGCTTTTAGGTCCCTATGGATATCAGTTTTCCTATCCTTTCTAATTCTCATCACAACCTCCTTCAAAAGATTAGCACAAATGCTTGATACCCACGAGGTGCTCAGGAGATGAAGGGTGAAGCCCATAAGCTTCTAGAGATAGCCTGAAAGCAGTTGGATTTCCTTCAGATGTCACAGGAAGATCTGCATATAGTCCCAACCCTATCTGCTCCACATTGTAGTCTTCCACAAGCTAGGCTCTCCAAGTCATTTCATCACCTGCAAAATGGTGTCATGGCCCCTGTCATGCAGAAAACTGTTGTGGGGTGAGAAGCACTTGGTACCAGCCCCGGATGATAAGAGGAGAAAAGACAGTAGTAGTGATATAAATAGAGCCAGGAACATAGCTCAAACCAAGAGCAGTGATTATCATTATCAGCTGTGGCTCTTACTTGCTCTCTTGGCAACGTCTGACTTGCAGGAAAATAACAATGACATTACTCAGTACTTTTTTTTTTTCCATAAGTACTTATTTTAAGATGTATACTTTCTTCCCATCAGGCTGTAAAGTGCTGTTTAGCCGATCTTCCACAGTCTATTGGCATGTGGACACCAGATGCTGTGCTTTGGTTAAGAGATTCTGTTTTGAATTGCTCAGACTGCAGCATTAAGGTTAGTATCTTACTGGTCCTGGTACCGCTAGAAAGGGAGCTTCTAGTCGGAGAGGCTCAGTGGTTTTTGTGAATTTTATCATACCATAAACAGATGCTTTCACATCAGACACATTTTTTATATTCAAAAGGTTGGTTACACATATATCTATAAGATATTTCATGGTTTATTTCTCATTTAATAAGTTACCCTATTCTGCTATATTACATTTATTTATTTATTTAGGTACTGGGAATCAAACTCATAACCTCGCGCTTGCCAGGCAGGTGCTGTTCTGCTGAGTTATATTTCCAGCCCTACTTTTAAACCATTTTTATAATTTTTTTCCTTATTAATAAGATAGCAGAGATAGTTTTTTGCTCCAATTTTGCTTTGTGATAAGGAATTAAGTCCCCAAAAGAGGGATCTCGTATCTCTTGATACATGTTTCTAAGGATCAGTTAAATAAGTCCACTATTTTTCCCTAATGGAGAGTGTGTTATAAGCACATCATTTGCTTATAATCTTAATTTGTTTATAATCTTGGTGTTTGCTTCTTTTTTGTAAAGTTTATTTAAACTGCTTTACTTGTTTCACTTACTCTTGTTTCCTTTTTCTGCACTTTTGCATCTTCAAAAACCTTGTTCATGTTTCCAGAACCAGAAATGTGAGAATGTTATTAGCTGATGTAGATAATATTTTATATAAACGTGTAACCATGAAGTGTCTTAAACCATATTTTCACTAAGATTTCTAAACCATTCTAACAGACTTCCCTATCTTTATACTTATCTAAGGCTTATAGTGTTGCTTGCTTAATTACATACTATTTAATGTTCTTCAGTTGTCACATGTTAATGAATGCTGTTTTCTCAGCTACTTTTTAGTGTCTCGGCTACTTGTTAAGGGCCTAAAACCATGGTATTGGATATGCAATAAAAATACTTTTTAATGGTAAATTTTAAAATGGTACCTCTAGTGTAAATATCAAAATAACTTATAAGTCAGCATGTCATTAGTATTTCAAAGGATGAATTTAAATAGACTTACCTCTCTGGGGAAAAAATATTTTTAAAGTAAATTACTGTAGATGGATTGCCTTGCTGGTGTCTCCCTCTCTTCCTGTATTCCTGCCTTTTACTTCTAGCTTTCTTTGTTAAAAGATGTAGCTGAAAATACCTCATTTTTGTCCTTTGTAAGGTAAGTCAGCTAAATCCTAAGATAAGTCAGAAGAGCTGATGCCTTTGGGACACATGACAGAGCAACCCCAGTTATCAGATACCCCCTTGCAGAAGGAGCAGAGGTAGTTAGGAAGTCAGAAGGTCCCCTGAATCAAAAGTGCATAATTGTCATTTTGGCCTGTGCAGTGGGGCTTCCATCCTCTTTTTCTCCCCAGGTCCCTTTCCTCCATTTAGTTGGGAGGGAGATAGGAGGAAGGCACATGTATTAGAACTAAACAGGGAATTCGGACCAGAGATCCCCATGAGTATGCTGGACACCAAAGCTTTTTCCTTCCCACCCATGTCAGAGGGTGCACCACGCTGAAGCCAGATGTTTATGAAATCTTTTGCTGAGGCTGGGTGATGAACACATGGGATTTCATCATACTGTTCTTTCTATTTTGAGCCCTTTGGGATGTCATTAATTTAAAAACTTTGTGACATATAGAACTACTTGCTTTTTCTCTGTGATAACAACCTCTAGCAAATTTTCAGGTTTTCTCAGGTTCTCATTTCTATTAGATTGCAGCTGCCTTACAGGCTATTTTGAGTTGATTCTGTTTATTGCTAGACTCTGATAGATGATTCACCTTACCTTAAATAAAAGGAATCTTAGCAAGTTTTTTCTCTGTAAAATACTATGTTTTAATATTTAAGATTAATATAACTGCCTCTCAGAATTCAGTATAAATTTGGATTTCTTAAATTATTTTTTGCATTTTCCAAAGGTTACAAAAGTGGATGAAACCAAGGGCATTGCATACGTGTATTTATTTACTCCTAAGAACTTCCCTGATCCTCATCACAGTATTAACCGCCAGATAACAAACGCAGACCTATGGAAGCATCAGAAGGACGTATTTCTGAGTGCTGTGTCCAGCACAGTCAGCTCTCCTACCAACAGAAATGGCAACGTACCTGTGGCAGGTAGCACAGGAGAGAATTTTAAGAAAAGTGTCCCCAAAGTCATCAAAAAGCCCATGGTGGACCACACTAGCTCCTCCTCCATGGAACTGCCACCTCCTCTCCACTTGTCAAAGCCTGGGCAGCACATGGATGTGTATGTACCTGTGGCCTGTCACCCAGGCTACTTTGTCATCCAACCTTGGCAGGAGATCCATAAACTGGAAGTCCTGATGGAAGAGATGATTCTGTATTACAGTGTGTCTGAAGAGTGCCACATAACGCTGGAAAAAGACCAAGTGTATGCTGCAAAGGTGGAAAATAAGTAGGTCCTTGGATAAAGCCCTTTGTTCTATTCTTTTCCTAAGAAAAATGTGTAGAATGATGCTAAGGGTCCTTAATCTCTTCAAGGGGATTTTGAACCTCAGGAAAGGAAATTATTAGTATATGTTTGCAATACATAATGAATACATTCATCGGGTAATATTGGTACATATACACATCCCTCTTAATCCTTTTTGCTTTCCCTTCCCCATCTTTACTGCCCGTCTTCCCCCATCTTTAGGGCCCCTTCCCATCTCCATAAGTTAACCTCCCTGTTTCCTATCATCTACCTTTTATTTTGCTCTTTAAATTATTTATACTTTGGGTTTTTCATATAAAAGAAACCATACAATATTTAACCTTCTGTGTGACTTATTTCATTTAGCATTATAGTCTCAAGATGTATTCAGGAATGGAAATTTTGAATGTAAAGCAAAACCAATAAATTGTGCAGTTTTTCTCATATTTAAAATAATGTCATTTATCTAAAAATCTAGTAACCATTTTCCTGTTAAAACCTAATTATTACCTGAAATAAAGGTTTAAATATTGTCCCTATTTTTCTATTAGAATATTATTTTTATTCAGAAAACAATCCATTTTTTAATTAATAACTTTTGTATTTTAAAATGTTTATTATGGAAAATTTAGAAGATACATTAAAAAAGCATAAGAAACTAAAATCAGCTACCGAAACATAGCACTTGTTAAACTGCTTATGTAAGTTCCTGATTTTTTTCTATGCATATTTATGTAACTGGTATATTATTATTATTGTACATAAAATTGTACCTGCCTTTTTTCCCCTTACATTATGCTACAAACATTTTTCCACATGATAAAATTTTTAGAGATCTTTTTAATGGTAGTCTGTCATGGAGAAATCATAATTATCATTCTCTTTTGTTATATATGGTTTTTTCTCCCAGGTTTTTCACTATTATAAATAATAGATTGTTATCATAAAATCTTTGTATCTCTGGTTATTTATTTATGAGGTACATTCCTAGAAGAAAAATTTCTTGTTGAAAGATGACAGGATTCTTGATACACGTTGTCAGTTGCTTCCTAGCAGTGTGCCACCTTTTGTAAGGAATGATAATGCATTATTTCACTATTCTTGGGCCTTGGGACCCTGGGAACCATATTCTTAGGTTTGTTTAATGCTTGTATCTGTTTTCTCATATTGTCTTATTTGCAACCATGCCTGTTCCCTAAAGTCCCTTGGGATGTGCTGGCTCCATCCTAGTGAAGCCTAAGCTCTCCAGTTTCTACTCTCCCTCTTCATGCGTGCCACCAAGCCCTGGCGAGTGACAGAGCTATCCTTGTCCTGTCTGCATACCAGCTTTCCTAGGGGAAATGAATGAGCTTATTTGTTAATGCGGAAGATAAAAAATTTGTTTTCTCTCTTCTCTCTAAAATACACACACACACACACACACACACACACACACACACACCACCCCAAAACTCAGTTTAAAAGGTCAAAACTTATTTTTGTTACATGAAATGCTTTTATTCTTTCTTAAGATAGCAAGCATAGGCATATATAAAACTACCATTTTCATGGGAGACTAAACCTAATTTTCAACTCTCAAAAGTGAAAAGTCTGGTAGCTCTCATTTTGAATGGTATGCAACCTACATATCTCACACTTCAATTTGTATAAATTTGTCTCAACCAGAACTCTTTGCTGGATGATTTAATTACAGTTAAAACCAAACTAGTAGTAACCAGTTATTCATGGGTGGGAACAGATTAATGTTGACTAATGGTGGGGAGTTCCTACTTTCAGGAAAGGAGCTGTATATGGAAGGATAACTCATAAACTAGAGACCTCTAGTGTAGGCTCTCTAACTCCTCATCTAGCCTTCATGGGTTTGAACAGTTCTGCCTCAAGACTGTTAGATTTAAACCAGCTAATTTGTTACCAGATAATCAATGAATATTTTATAGATATGAACAAATTAGTGTAAAGCTTTTACAGCTTATTCTCTTGCATAAGACTCAGAACTATTTACTAAGCCTTGTTCCCAACTACAGTAAGGTAAGATTTAGGAATTTCATTTCAGATAACATTTTTTATTACAGTAGTTTTCAAGTCTTATCTCAATAAGAAATGCCTGGAAATCCTATTAAAAATACAGATTCCCCTTCCTTACGCCAAACCTCCTGAATCAGATTCTGGTGGAGCCCCAGAATCTGAGTTTTTTTTAAATTTAGTTTATTGGTACATTTTAGATATACATAATGATCATATTCAGAGAATCTGAGTTTTTAACGAACTGCAGGCAGCACCTTGCACTGAAGTTGGTAATCTAATCAAAACTGAAGCCTTTATGTAAGTTACTAGTTTTGAAAATCGAAAGATAAATAGAAATACATCGTATTATTTTTCTGAGACTTTCTCCTCACTGCTCTGTACTTATTTATGGACTGAAAATAGAGGCAACCATCATTTTGCCCTGTGCAATTTAAAGATAATGCTATTGGTGGTAACCAAGCATTTTCATCTTTCCTTGAACTTACACAAATTAGCAACCTTTATCAAACTGGCATTTCTACATATGGAAAGTCCTCTCCAATTTGGTCTGAATTTCATATTTATACAGTTTTTCTTCCAAATAATAACTACCATTTGCTAAGCGCCTGATATAATCCCAAGTAATGTGCTGGGCACTTTTTACATAATATTTATGCAAGTGAGTTAAAATTAACTATTACATGAGATAACTGAAGCTCAGAGAGGTTAAATAAAGAGCTTTGGGTGACACAACTGGAAAATGGTCCAGGTGGGACTCCAGCTCAGGTCTGCTTGGCCCCCAGAGCTGAGCTACTCGTGAATCCTTCCTGTGTCTCAATTGTATTTGGAACTCATGCATTATTGCTCTTTGCACTTTGAGTCCATCTGAAAGTTTCAGGAGTTCTTTCAGAATTCCCCGTCACATAACAGTATTTAAAGTTGTCCGCTTTATTCACCTCAGGGCAGCTGAATGGGTTCCTATACCCGTTCTCCTCTAGGTGTTTGCTGGGCAGCCCAGCCTAGCAGTGTGTTACAGTGAGGGGTCTGCTCTTCTGCTGGGCTTGTGGCTGATAAACCTGTCCAGAGAACAGCAGGGCCTGCTTCCTGAGGAGGAGGAAAGCTCACACCATTCAGGTGCTGAGACCACAGTCTTCCTTTCCATAGTATAATCATCCTTTTAAATCGTGTGATTGAAACTGTAGGACATCAAAGCAATCTTTCATATATTAAGCTTGTAGTCTAGGTTTTCTCTCTCTCCTGCTCTCTCTCTCTTTCTCTCTCTCTCTCTCTCTCTCTCTCTCTCTCCCTCTCTCTCTCTCTCTTTATGATGTTAGGCCCAGGTTGGAGAAAAACTATATTCATGGTAATTTCTTTGGGGCACCTTGAGCTCCAGATCTGAAACAAGGCTCCTCTTTTTCCCCCATACTCTCCTACCTAATCCAGGTTCTTTATTTTAGGTGATAGGCTGGATTTTGTTTTGGTTTGGTGTTTAATGTCCTCATTCAGCATAATTAAAACAGTAAACTTTTCATTCAAAACTTTTTTGATTTCTCCTCAACCTCCCATCTTATTTTGACTTTCCATCTCTGCAGTCTCCCTTCTAGCATTACTGGAGTGTTGGCTTCAAACCACCATACCCTCTTGAGCCTTTTGGGCTTTTATCTCATGCACTTCTTGAGCTCCAGCTTGCATACCCCTTTCCATCTTCCAAACATGGACTGAGTACCACACATGTGGCTATCCTCTTTCTCCATAGGCTGAAAGGGTCCCCTGGCCTTGTGCTAATTATCCTCCATGGCATCTGTTTCATTCTGCTTAAGGATGGTTGGTAATTTATGTGTCAGTGTCCTCCCCTAGCTCTGAGAGGCCTATAAAAACCTCTTGAATGATGCTACCTAATGGCAGGTGCCAGCAGGGAGGCAAGCAACATCTGCACTGCTTTCACAAAAGATCAAAGGAAAACTTTATTGAGCAAATTTACAAATCAGAATTAATCAGATCAAAAACTTCTATGACAGTATAGTTTTGTATTTTGATATTTTGCTATTAATTTTCTATCATAAAACGTTTACTTAACCTTAAAGCAGCTGTTGACTTCGTGTGTTTTCTCCTTGTAATCTGATGTGTACCTAGGTGGCACAGGGTGCTTTTAAAAGGAATCTTGACCAATGGGCTTGTATCCGTGTATGAACTGGACTATGGCAAACATGAATTAATAAACATAAGGAAAGTTCAGCCCCTAGTCGACATGTTCCGAAAGCTACCATTCCAAGCAGTCACAGCTCAACTTGCAGGTAATTTCCGTGGAATCTGAACTCATGCTAAAACGTAGTTTATATTGTCATTTTGTTCTAGGTAATGAACAAGCACAGAATCATTGCCCATTGAAGAGTTGTTGTTGTTGTTATTTTTTAATACTAACAACATCTTGACCGTAATAGAAATAATTTTGATGATCTTGTACTATCATGCTATACCATTATATCTGCTGTTTCTGTTTTTTCCTACTCATTTCTGCCTCTGGTTTCAGGAAAGCATGAGTATATTTCTAAAGCTACACTCCTAATACAGGTATTATATGGCATTCTGCTTTTCCTCACTTAGTATTTTTCCCTATTTGGGGGTATTTCTGTGGTTTTGCTAATTATTATACCCCCACCTTAGTGTGGTGCCTCACACATGCTAAGAATGCATTCTCCCACTGAGCTATACCCCCAGCCACTGCTAATTATTTTTAATGGGTACAAAATATTTCACTGAGTCAATATTTCCTTATAGTTGAACAATTAGATTGCTTACACCTTTTATTTTAATATTAAGGGACCCTACAGATAAACTAGCAAAAACAAAGAATAATAAAAACAACCTGAATAACCAATAGAAAGAATATTTCATTATTATTATGGTACAAATTATACATCTACAATGTGGAGTATTTACATAATCACAAAGCATTTGGCCAGGTGAGTTTCCAGTTTTACCACAGGCGACAGCATGCAAGTGTGCCGTTTCACCACATTCACACCAACCTTTTGACTGTTATTAAAATTTGAGGAGCTGGGGTTGAGGATGTATCTCAGTGGCAGAACACTTGTTGAGCATGTGTGAGGCCCTGAGTTTTAATCCCCAGCCCTGAAAAAAATAAAATTTGAAGAGCTGCTTTAATAGTTGTGCAGTGATACGTGTTTGTAGTATTGTTCAGTGAAGTTTTCCTGTGATTTTTTGTGAAAGCAGTATAGATGTTGATGGCTCCCTATAGGCACCTCTGCCATTAGGTAGCTTAAGCAGTTGGATAAAGCTCCACTCAGAGGCCTGTCAGCATCAGCCACAGGGAAGGAGGCCAGAAGAGCTGGAGCACAGATACCCACAATCACCTGAGCTCTCCATGTCCTGCCACACTGGCATATGTGGTATTGTGACCACACAGTGCCACCCTGACCCCTTTGCTCTCTGATCCCTGCAGTCCTCAGCCCCATTGACCCATACATGTCACACACTAACGTAAGCTGTTTGATCTCAGCAATGAAAGAAATGATGTATATAGATTCTCCTTTTATTTATTGATCAGCTTTTATTAGAAGGTTATATTGCCTTATTTTGAAATATTTGCCATTTTCTCTATGTCTCTATTATAATTTAAAGGAAATTCTCATGGTAATTGGATAGAAAGCAAAATTGGCACTTTGCACATGGCATGCCCACCTTTTAGACTGCTTTGGATTCAAACCTCTAAGCAGTTTCAGATTTAATGGTCACCTTTTTTTCATTTTTCATTTTTCATTTCATTAATGTTCAAGTTTTACTAACAACATGTTCTATCAAACATGAGCATTGAACTTTCCAGACAGGAGTCTATAAGGAATGAGTGCCTGGCACCATCATCCGCATCACTAACATAATGGTCATTTGTGCTTACCATGTGCTGGCAACTCGACCACCCACTTTAGAGCTTTCTTCTTGTCTAATATATACAGTTAGTGCTATAAATTTCCTTTTAATCACTACTTTTGTTTCATCAAATTTTGATACACTATTTTTTCATTTTTTAGCTTCAATTTTTTTTGCATTCTATTTAGAACTTTATTTTTTCAGTTTTTATTTTTATTAATACATGTTTCCAATACATAATCACTGTATTCCTTATAGGGAGTTCTGTACATGACACATCTTAATTCTCTCTCTCAACCCCTTTCCCTCTCCCCATACCTTCATCTCTTAATTCCCTTCTCACATGAGAAAGATCTGTCTTCCTACTTTTATTATCTAGTCTTTATTTTGTTCTTTCTTTATATTTTGGGTTTCTTGTGTAAGAGAAACCATGTGATATTTAAGCTTTTGTGTCTGATATTTCAGTTAACCTTATGGTCTCAAGGAGCATCCCTTTTCCTACAAATGATTCAAGTTTATTCTTTATAGCAAAGTAATACTCCCTTGTGGATAAATACCACATTTTCTTTATCCATTCATCCATTGTTGGGCATATAGGCCACTTTCAATACATAGCTATTATGGGGCTGGGGATATAGCTCAGTGGCACAAGCACCTGCCTGCCAAGTGCAAGGTCCTGAGTTCAATTCCCAGTACCAAAAGAAAAAAAAAAAAAGATGTAGCTATTATGAATTGTGCCATAAACATGGGGATGAATGTATCACTGTAACATGTTGACTTTAACTCTTTCAGGAACATACCTCGAAGGGAAATAGCTGGGTCAAAGGAAATTTCTAGTTTTAGGTTTTTGAGGAATCTCTGTACTAATTTTCATAGTGGCTGTACTAGTTTACATTCCCATCAATGATGTGGAAAGGTTCCTTTTTCCCCATAACCTCACCAGCATTCATTATTACTTGGTTTTTTGATGATAGCCATTCTTTCTGAAGTAAGATGGAATCTTGGTGTGGTTTTAATTTGCTTTTCTCTGATGACCAGAAGTGATGAATATTTTTTCATTATTTATTGGCCATTTGTACTTCCTCTTCTGAGAATTATCTATTTTTTTTATATGTCCACTTTTTGCTTGCATCTTTATTTTGGAGGGTCTAATTTTTTTTAGTTCTTTATATATTCTAGATCCTAGTCCTTTGAGGGATAGCTGAGAAAAAAATTTTCCCATTCTGTAGTTTGTCTCTTCACACTGTTGGTTGTTTACTTTGCTGTGCAGAAGCTTTTTAATTTGATATATCCCATTTTTTGATTCTTGGTACTATTCCTTGTCCAATTGGGGTTTAGCTCAAAATACTTAAAAATTTCTCTTGAGATTTCTTTCAACCATGTGTTAGAATTTTGTTTGTTTTCATCCTCCAAGTTTAATTTTCCAGCTTTATTTTTTATTTTGGTTTCTAATTTAACTTCTTTGTAGTTCGAGAGAAGACATTGTATGATTTCTGTTCCTTTAAATTTGTTAAAGTTGTATTTTATATTCCAGGATGTGAACTATCTTGGTGACTATTCCATGTAAATTTGAGAATTATAATCTGCTGTTGTTGGATGGAGTCACTTATATATGTCATTTAAATCCAGTTAACTGATTTGGTTGTTGAGTTCAGTATTTGCTTACTGATTCTCTGTTGGGTCTGTTCATTTTTGATATAGGGGTGTTAAGGTCTAAATATGATAGTGGGGCCGGTGAGATGGCTCAGCGGCATAAGCGCCTGCCTGGCAAGCACAAGGTCCTGAGGTCGACCCCCGGTACCCACAAAAAAAAAAAAAAAAAAAAAGTGATAGTGGATTCACCTGTTTCTCCTGGTAGTTCTATCATTTTGCCTTACATATTTTGACACTCTGATGTTAGGTGCTTGCACATTAAGTATTATTATATCTTCTTGGAGAACTGAACCCTTTACCATTATGTAATGCTTCTCTTTATCCCAAATAACTTTCCTTGCACTGAAGTCTGCTCTGTCTGATATTTTCTTTTGATTAGTGTTAGCATGGTGTATCTTTCTCTGCCCCTTTACTTTTCTCTGTATGTGTCTTTATATTTGAAGTGGATTTCTTGCCAATAACATAATTGGGTCTTGTTTTTTGTTCCATTCTGACAGTACCTGTCCTTTAACTGGCATGTCGAAACTAGTGAGGTTTAGTTATTATCAATGTAGATTAATTTCTACCATATTTATTACCATTTTCTATTTGTTGTCCTTATTCTCCCCTTGTGCACACACTGGGGATCAAATCCAGAGCCTGCACACTGAACTACATCCCTAGCCCTTTTTTAATTTTTTTTTTAGTTTTTATTTTGAGGTGGGATCCAAGTCACTAAGTTACCCAGGCTGGGCTTGAACTTGTGATCCTCCTGCCTCTGCCTCTCAGAGTGCTAGGATTACAGGCATGTACTACCATGCCCAGCTTTGTTTATTCTTATTTTTGTCATTTATGCTTTTCTACTTTTTGTGGGTTTGAGCAGTTTATGAGTCTATTTTTAACATATCATTCATATTTTTTTCCTTACCTTTTTTTAGTGATTGCCCAAGAATTTGCAATATACATTTATAACTAATCTATGTCCACTTTTAAATAATGTTATACTGCTTCATAGGTAGTACATATACCTTATAACAAAGTAATTCCTTCTGCTTGCCCTTTATATTTTTGCAGACATTCATTCTACTTATGTATATAAACATAATGAAATACATTGTTGCTATTATTTTGAAGTTATCTATTAGATCAATTAAGAATAAAAAAAATAAAATTTTATGTTCATTCTCTGATGCTTTTCTTTCTTTATATAGATACAAGTTTCTTTTTTTTTTTTTCCTCTGAAGAACTTCTTTCAACATTTCTCCCAAGGCTAACAAACTCTTCCCATTTCTCTTTGTCTGAGTTTCAGTGCGCATCCCCCTTCCCGCCCCCAGTGCTAGGGATTGAATCCAGGGCCCTGCACATGCTGAGCCAGCGCTCCTCCAGTGAGCCACACCTCCAGCCCCTCTCCTTTACTTCTGAAGGATACTTCACAAGGTCCAGAATTCTAGTTGGTGGATTTTCCCTCTCAACACTCCACTCTCATTGCTTGAATATTTTCTGAGAAGTTGGGTCTAACTCTTAACTTTGTTCCTGTGTATATAAAGTGGTTTTCTCCTCTGGCTTCTTTCAAGACTATTGTTTATCTTTGGTTTTCTAGTGTTTGAACATGATATACCTAGATGTATTGGGGGCATTAATCCTGCTTGGTGTTCTCTAAGCTTCCTGGATCTGACACTAACTGGAGAAAATTCTGTTATTATTGTTTCCAACGTTGTTCCTTTCTTTCTTCTCCTGGTTTTCCCTGTAAACATATATTTAAACCTTTTGGTGTTGTCCCCCAGTTCTTAGATATTGTATTGTTTTTCCTTTTTCAGTCTTTTTGTTCTTTGCTTTTTAGTTTTAGAAATTTTTGTTTTCACATCCTCAAGATCAGATACCTTTCCTTGGCCACGTATAGTCTACTAATGAGCCCACCCAGGCATTCTTTTCTATTGCAGTGTTTTTGCTTTCTAGTATTTCTTTTTTTATTATTTGTACTTAAAATGTCCATCTCTAGGTGCGGGGGGGTACACACCTTGTAATATCAATGCTCTGGGAGGCTGAAACAGGAGGATCACAAGTTTGAACCCTGAGCAATTTAGGAACTTAGCAAGACCTTGTCTCAAAATAAAAAAGGGCTGGGGATAGGGCCGGTGAGATGGCTCAGTGGCTTAAGCGCCTGCCCGGCAAGCGCGAGGGCCCGAGTTCGACTCCCGGAACCCACATACAAAAAAGGGGCCAGTGATATCGCTCAGCGGCACGGGCGCCTCCTGGTGCGCGAGGTCCTGAGGTCGACCCCCCGGTACCCACAAAAAAAAAAAAAAGGGCTGGGGATGTAGCTCAGTTTGAAAGTCCTGGGTTCAATTCCTAGTACTGAAAAAAGTGTCCATCTTTCTATTTACATTATCCATATTTTCTTTTTTGGTGGGGCTGGGGATTGAACCTAGGGTCTCTAACATGTTAACCAAGTGCTACATCACTGGGCTACTCCTGCAGCCCCTACGTGTTGTCTGCTTCATTCATTAAAGTCCTTAGCATATTAATCATAGTTGTCTTAAATTCCTGGTCTGATGATTCCAGCATTCCTGCCATGTCTGACTCTGATTCTGATGCTTGTTCAGGCTCTTCATTCTGTGCTTTTTGCCTTTAGTATCACCTACAGTGTTCCACTGGAGGGTGTACGTGATGTACATGTTGGGAGGGGGTGTCCCACAGAAAGGCCTTTAGAAATGCAGTGGCAAGGGGTGTGTGTGTGGGGGGCGTGTCTGTAATCCCATGGTGAGGTCTGAGTTTTCTGCCAACCGGCACCCCAGTGCTATGAACTTCACTCATGCTTCTCAGGGTCCACCTTTGGGTGGAGTGAGATGGCTAGAGGAGAATGGAGTTTGGCATTTCCCTTCATCCAGGTGAGTGAGGCTCTGATGAAACCCCAGCAGGCCAGGCTTTGTTAAGAGTCCTTTCTCCTGGGGGCCGGTGAGATGGCTCAACAGCATAAGTGCCTGCCTGGCAAGCGTGAGGGCCCGAGTTCGACTCCCAGAACCCACATACAGAAAAAGGGTCGGTGATATCGCTCAACAGCACGGGCGCCTGCTGGCGCGCGAGGTCCTGAGGTCGAACTCCCAGTACCCACGAAAAAAAAAAAAAGAGTCCTTTCTCCTGAAGGCAGGGCTCCTTAACAAAAGCTCTGGTGCATTTCACAGTGTTCCTTTCCTGACCCTGCTGGAAGCACAGGGAATTTTTCTCTGATTGTCATTGTGAGGACCTGGAGGTAGTGCTCTCGGAAGGAAAACCTGTAAAAGTGTGGAGGGAGGGGGAACATAACTGGGTCTGCTAGAACTTTTATCACTCAGCTTGTCCATGTGAACCTCCAGCAATTTGTCACAGTCCAGGTTTTCCTATTCCTGCACTCCTTTGAAGTTTCGGGTCATTGATTTCTGTTCCCGTAAATTGTAACCTATTGTATCTGCCTTTCTGTCCTCCAGTTTTGGGACAGAACGTTGCCCTGTAACCTCACTTTCTATTTTCCCAGCTTTTTGTCATTAGGATGGAATGACAACTTCTTACCTCCTTAAGTTCTAGCAGCCACTTCATTGCACTGAGTTCTCCCCATGCTGGGGGGCTTAGGTACCAGACACTGTTACCAGATCAGGAAACAGAAGCTCAGAGAAGTTAAGTATCCTGCCCAAGACCCCACAACCTCAACTCCAGCAATCTGCTTCTCCAGAAGCACCCCTTTCTTCATTGTATGCTTCCTTCTCAGAATGAAAGTTATAGTTTGGAGGTCAGGAGATCTAGATTCAAGTCTCTCACACATCCCCATAAGTATTTATAAAATAGCCAGTCCATCCCTGTCCTGCTTATGTCTCTGAACTAATAGGTGGACCAGATGAGAGAATGAATATGAAATCCCCTTGTAGACTAAGCAGGTAGCACAAATGTATGCCTGTTTCTTGGTACACCTATGTCTGGAAATACAGTCTTGCTGGTGAGTCTCATCTTGGCTTAGTTCCCTTTCTAGGCTTACTCTTGCCACACCTTTCCACCAACTTGTCAGTCACAGAGCCTCTCTGGCATCAGATTACAAGGAGAAGAAATGTTCAAGAATGTATATGGTACAAAATGTTTCTCTCTTGCTCCAGCATAGCCATTCTCTAGCCAGAGGAGTGATACAGACGGGGAGTTTCATGGGAGTCATCTGTTGTGACATACCCATTGGAGTCATCATTTTGGTAGACTTGGTTCTCATTCAGCCAAGCCCTAGGAAATTTATGAATATCCCTAGAGTATAAGAACTCTATGGAAGCTAAGTTCCATCTAACTCCATAGAAGCTAAGTCCACAGTATATCCTCAGTGTATAAATCAGAATATTGTAAGGATTCTCTAGGGTCCTTGGGATGAGCCTTTATGCACTCACAAGTGGGGTCACTCTCAAGGTTCACAGTGGGTTGGGTTGCTGCTTCATTGTCTGTGACTTTTACATGGACGTCCTTTGTAGCTGTGTGATGTGGCTTTACATTTGATGCCATGAACCATAGATGTAATGGAGCTACTGCGGGTCATCTCTTACCTTGCTGATCAGGTTCTAGAGGTGTTATCATTTTACTTATTAAATAATATGACTTAAAAATTGTCAGGGCTGGGCCGGTGAGATGGCTCAGCGGTTTAAGCGCCTGCCTTGCAAGCGCGAGGGCCCGAGTTCGACTCCCGGAACCCACATACAAAAATGGGGCCGGTGATATCGCTCAGCGGCACGGGCGCCTGCTGGCGCACGAGGTCCTGAGGTCGACCCCCCGGTACCCACAAAAAAAAAAAAAAAAAAAAATTTGTCAGGGCTACTGCAGATAAAATGAGACGTTTAAGCTTCTCTTGTGAGAAATTCTTAGTAATTGAAGATTTTACCCTTCTTGCTCTGTAGATGGCAAATCTAAAACTATGTCTAGGACTCCCAGACCTTCATTCCCTTGGCATAACTGATAGCTTGTCTAATCTAGTATATGTGGACTTAGTAAAATGTTTTTAATCTCAATTTTGTTTTAAGTTCATACTTAGAATTCTCTAAATTGACTTCTCAAGTTCAAAAGTCACAGGAATTTAGAGATGCATAAAGCTTAAAATTCATCTGGTCCAACCAGTTTCTTTTATGATAGGTAAGCTAAGGACCAAGAGATCAGTTGATATGCCCAAGATCACACCGCCTGACAGAAGAAGAGCTGGGAAGAGAACAGTGACTGAGTCTTCTGACCTTGAATGCAGTGCCCGTTCCATGGCACTCTGTATACTTCCTTAAAAATGATACTCTAGGGCCAGTGAGATGGCTCAGCGGCACAAGTGCCTGCCCGGCAAGCGCGAGGTCCTGAGTTCAACTCCCGGTACCCACATAAAGGAAAAAAAGGGCCAGTGATAATGCTCAACGGCACAAGCGCCTGTTGGGAAGTGTGAGGTCCTGAGTTCCATTCCTGGTACCCACATAAAAAAAAAAAAAATGATACTCTAAATAGATCATATAGCAATTCTTTTTTAAACTATATTTGGCCCATCAGGAAAAAAAAACTTTAAGAAAAGTGTCACTAATATTATTGATATTTTCTCAATTATTAGTTTATGTATACCTTAAGTATGGGAAATGTGAACAGTCTTTATTACTTCATTTGATAATACAACATCAAATCTCAAATGCAACTTGTATTGGTAGGTAAAGTCTTACAGAAGTGACTGCACTCAGAGTAGAGAAACTGCAATCTGGTCAGCTATGTGATTGTTCAGCAGCTGTTTTCCACCTTAGGTAGTTCTAACCTGGGATGCTTAAGCTACTTTAGAATGGATTAATAGTTTTCCATTAAACCGATCCAAGAAAGGCATCTCCCTCTGTCCTTCTCCTAGGAGTGAAGTGCAGCCAGTGGTCCGAAGAGGCTTCAATGGTGTTTCGAAATCACGTGGAGAAGAAACCTCTGGTGGCACTGGTACAAGAAGTTATTGAAAATCCTAACCCTTGGGACCGAAAAGTAGTGGTCTATCTAGTGGACACATCGCTGCCAGACACTGATACCTGGATTCATGATTTCATGTCACAGTATCCAGTAGAATCTTCAAAAGTTAATTAGTCACTGCTTCTGAGACCTTGACAACTAATTCAGATTTTTTTTTAGCAATAACAAAATGTAGTAGGCTTTAAAAACATCTTATTTCTGCTACATGGCTCTGACTGTTGTGGGAGATTGAAAAGAATATGCCAGTGTTTAATGAGAAATAGTTAACAAGTTTTGTTTTGACAGAGTTGACTTTTCAAAGAAAATTGCACTTGAATTATTACTATAATATTAGAATAAAAAATTTATCAATATAAAAACTGGCTACTTTGTCATTTGTAGGCATCATAATCTGAAGATGGAAATTTCCTTCTCCATTAATGTTGTCTTCCTTGCAGTGCTAGGTTCTTTTCAGTTAAATTGAGTATTTCATGACTTAACTCTAGCCTGGTATGGTGGTTATATCCCCCAGCAAGTGAGCCCCAAAGCATGTGAAGACTTACCTTGAGTCTGTAGCACATCAGCATTACCACAAGAGCAGGCCAGGCAAACCACCATGTCCCTCATTCCAAATCTTGAGGGGCTTATTGCCCAGAGTGTCCAGACCCAAGAGCCAGGCTGTCCATAGTCTTCCTGCCCAACCTTGTCCACCACATCCTGATACAGCTGCCCTGGACCTTTATCTTACCCTTTCCCCCTACATGTGTTCATCCAGGACTGCTGACACCCTAAAACAAGACCTGCTGCCTTTCTAAGTGTGCTTACTCCAGCCCCTCAGCCAGCTTGCAGCTCATTCTTCCCACCATCTTTTGTCAGTGCCCTGTCTGACCTTCTGGGCTGACTGTGAAGCTTTCTCTAGTGCCCTTTTCTACTCCATTTTACTTTGATTATGCCTCTCCTGATGCCCATGTCTCACTGAACTTCGTAGTACACAACTAGTAGTCTGTGTACCAACTACACTAACTAGATTATGAGCCCTTGAGGAGTGACAAGCCTTAGTCACCCCTTTAGCTGTAATATATTGGTAAATGCTTGAAAACCAGTTCTTGGGCCGGTGAGATGGCTCAGCGGCTTAAGTGCCTGCCTGGCAAGCGCGAGGGCCCGAGTTCGACTCCCGCAACCCACATACGAAAAATGGGCCGGTGATATCGCTCAGCAGCACGGGTGCCTGCTGGCACACGAGGTCCTGAGGTCGACCCCCGCTACCCACAAAAAAAAAGAAAAAGAAAACCAGTTCTGATAGGAGCAGGGATGTGAGCCTTGATTTGTACTGTTTGACGGTTTACATGCTGTTCATACGCCCGCCATTGTTTTCTGGCTAAGGAGGTGAATATGGAGATAGATAAAGATACATAAAAGGGGAGTGAAGTCAAGTCTGAAGGTCTAGGCTGATGATTCTTACCCAGTTTGAGAGGAAGTTTAAAAATTTGATTTTGAGTACACTAAACTTGAGCTAATAGACCTTCAAGTGAAGATACACACACTATTAGAAATATGGAGTGCATTTCAGAGGAGAAAGCCAGGCTGGAGATAAGCTTAAAGTTATTTGTTTTTATTTCAGAAAATACAGAAAAAGAAAAGGAAAAAGACCAGATGTTTTAAGTTTTTCATCTTAAGCATATAGAAATTATCACTAGCTTTTTAAAATTCATATTTAATATATTTAAACTGAAAACTCAAGAATAGCTATGCCAGTGATTAAAACAATCATGATGAAATAAAAATATTCTGATATGTAAATGTTTAAGTCAAATAGCATACTTTTTTTTATAATAGTCTCTTTCCCTAACAACAACAAAGACAAAAACCCTCAAATTATGTACAAGTAAAGATGAAGTGGTTCTATTTCATTGATTAGAAAGGCTTCTATTACTTTTTAAAATAAAATTATGTTTGTTGATGTAACTGTGAAATTAATCTAGTGCTGGAACAGTTTGGCAAACAAATGAACTTAGCCTCTACTCCATCCCATATTTCCAAGTCAGTCCTAGGTGGATTGGAAACCTCAGTGTGAAAGGTAAGATCAGAAGACAACACAGGAAAAATACCTTTGTAACCCAAGGGTAGGAAACGGGACACACAAAGTCCTACTGATAAAGAAAAAGATGGATAGACTATTAAAACTAAAAACACCAGTTCATCAAAGACATTAAGGAGAGGCAAAGCACAAAGTCGAAGGGTATAGTTGAGATACATACAGTGATGCCTCAGTTTACAAACCGTTCTTTTCAAGATTCCAGTTATGAACCGAGTTGGGCAAGAACAGAATCAAATCTAATGGTTAGGTTTGGGAAAGTATTTAATGGGAAAATATGACTTGGTTCTCATCCAGTTCAGTTTGCGACCAGAATCGTGGAAAGAACCAAGTCACCACTGTATTGAATATAAACAGAAGACTATTCAGAAGAAAAACGGGCAATAATTTGAACAACCTCTTCACAAAAGATGAAATCTAACTGGCCAAATAAACATAAATGTGTACCAGTAGTCTATAGGGAATACCATTTGGAACCCCAAGGTGATACCATGCTCATATACCAAAATGGCTACTACATTGTTTCAGTTCTTGTTAATCCCAAGCGGTGTTAAAGGTGTGAAACTGCTGTGTAAAATAGCGCTGTACAAAGCCTTTGGAGGAAGAGGCAGGCATTCACGAGTGCATGCACTTGGAGGACACTAGGAGAGAATGTTCACAGCAGCACTATTTGTAATACTTAAGCAACCTGAATGTCCACTAACAGTAAAATGGATTTTTAAAAATCATAGTATAGTCACAGGATGGAAAACATTACAGGTGCATGAAACATCACATACAGGGCCGGTGAGATGGCTCAGCGGCATAAGTGCCTGCCTTGCAAGCGCGAGGGCCCGAGTTCGACTCCCAGATCCCACATACGAAAAAGGGGCCGGTGATATCGCTCAGCGGCACGGGTGCCTGTTGGCAAGCGAGGTCCTGAGGTCGACCCCCCGGTACCCACAAAAAAAAAAAAAAAAAAAAACCATCACATACAATCTCATAACACAGAGTTGAGAAGACAAACTGCAGTTGAAGACAAACTGAGAAGTACAATAAAGCAAAGGCATGATTACCAAAAGGGTCCAGAAAACATCTGTGGGAGGGAGTTGTGACCCAGGAAAGACAGGTTGGCTTCTGAGCTCCTGACAGTGTTTCCTGACTGATGGTTGATTTGCACGGATGTTCACACTGTCAAAATTCAGGAAGCTTCAACACGTTTGCACTTACATGTTTGAGACCATAACGAAAGTGTTTTTAAATAATTTAAATATTAAATCACCAATTGTCTTGAAAAATATATGGCAGAGCCAGGCCTGGTGGTGCACACCTGTAATCCCAGCACTAAGGAGGCTGAGGCAGGAGGATTGCCACAGGTTTGAAGCCAGGCTGGGCCACATAGTTCAAGGCTAGCCTGAACTTCACAGTGAAATTCTGTCTCACAAAATAACAAAAAAGGAATATACCTCTTGAAAAGTGCATAGAAACACATCTTTGTGAAAAATGGTTTAAAAACTCTCAGTTATAAACAGTACCAGGATTGAGTTGATTTTTATTAGTGTCTCCCCACCCAAAACTTTCCCATAAGGCTCCAAATTGAGACATTTTCCTATGGCCCACAAATTTCCTTTGCATGTGCCATTTATTAAAACGCTTAAAATTTCTGTTTAAGTGATTTGTTCTGGAAAACAGCCTTTTAAGAAAGCGGAACTTTTTTGTTGTGGTTATTTTAAGTCCTTATTTTGGACACTCCATTTTCCCCGTAGAGAGAATGCATTTGACTCTTGGAATTGCGTGTTCACCAAGTGATGTTACAGTATTAAAGCTTGGGCTCATGCCAGACCTCGCCCAGCTGCTGGGAAGATGAGATAGATCGCTGCTTCATAGGAGGCGAAGGTGCGGCAGCCCCTTGGCTGGCTTTACTCCGTCAAAATTGAGGACCTCCGAAAAATTCTAGGCCCCGCAGGAATAAAAATCTGCCCGCTTTTTCCAGATAACTAACTGTACATCGCTGAAACGCTTCCTGGGACTAGTAGAGAAACAGACCCAGGCAGCGGGTGACGCACCTTCACCTGGGACGGAGGCAGACTGCCGCTGGCCCGGCCCCTGGCCCGCGCTGCCCCAAGGGGTGTCGCCCCCTGGCCGGGGACCGCGCGCAGAGCCTCGGCGCCCCCAAGTGGACAGGGAGGGCGGAGGGAGAGGGCGGAGGGAGAGGGCGGCGGGCGGGGCGGGGCGCGGTGACAGCGCGGAGCTGGGCCCGCCCCGGCTCCCACCCCCCTCAGCCCACAGCGCCCGCCCGCCCGGGCCGCCCGGGAGCTCATCCAGCCCCGCGCCCCGCTCGCTCGCCGGTCACCCGCGCTCTCCCCGCCGCCAACCGCGCCGGCCCCCGCTCTGCGCCCGGGTAAGCCCTTCACCCTCCTGGGGTCCCCCTCGGGCTCGCGGGGCTCCCTGCCCCCGCGCTTGGGCCCCAGCCATATCTGGGCAAAATATTCAGCTGTCGCCGCCGCCGCCAAGAGGGACTGAGCGTGGCTCCCTCTATAAATAGCTGCCGCTTCGGGTTGCCTCCGGCTGGGGAGCCCGAGTGTCGGGGGTCCGGAGCCCCGCGCTCCGCTCCGGGGCGCTCGCGTTCCCGCCTCCCCGCTCCCGCGGCCCCGGCCGGGGCGCCCTCCGCTTGGACCTTCGCGTCGCCGCTGTCAACGCAGGGGGACCGCGGGCACTCGGCTGGGTACAGGTGCCACCCGCGCCGGGCGCCCGGGCGTGGCCTCCTCCGCCCGCGGAGAGCCAGGGGGCGGGAGTGGGGGCGTCGGTGCTGGCGGGACGCGGAGCCCGGGTTCGCGCCGTGCCGGCCGGGGACAAGAAAAGTTTCCCAACTGCGAGAGAGTACGGGTTTTAAAGCACCACCGCACGCGCGGATACAGCCGTGTGGAGCGAATCAGAGACCCTGGAGGCAGGAGTCGCCACGCTGTGGTCAGCTCGCGGGACGGCCTTGGAAAACCCCCGCCCTTCTCTGGACCTCGGTTTCCCTGTTTGTAGGAAGGAGCTAGGGACCCGAGCAGTGGGAGCAGCGGGACGCGCGCTGTTCACCGGCTTCGGGGCCGGGATTCGCAGTGCACAGAGCGGTGGCAGAAGTCTGAGACTGCCCTGGCTTCCCCACCTCGGATCGTATCCTGGGACCCACTAAGGCCCTCGGAATAGCGCGGGCTGTGCACTCTTCAGAAAGTGCGTCCCTGAGGTGCTCAGAGACATTTTTGCTGGGTAGCCAGCATGGCTTTAGCAAAACAGCAAGTGACCCATACAGCCTAAGACCCTACAAGCAGGCAGGACCAGGGCTTCCAGTGCAGTGCTTCCTAGGCGCAGTTTCTCTCCTGTATGGCTCTCCTCCGTTCCCACCTAATGCTACCATTACCAACCCTCACGGCAGTGCTCGCTTTCACCCTCCCTCTGAGACTCTTGAAGGCCACCTGGCCCAAGTTCTTCCATGGCCCAATCAAAGAGCCAGACTGAACCTAGATGCTGGACCCTGAGCACCCAGACAATCCCATCTATCTGCCCACGTGAGCGCCATCTTGTTATCCATGGAGGACCTCAGAGCCCCCTGCTCAAGGTCACTAGCTGGACACTAGGTCTGCAGTCTCCACCACCTTTCCCATTTTTCTCTGGCCCTTCCCTCTGTAAGGCAGGTTTTGGGGCTCTCTGAGCAACCCACCAACCCCCCCTCTTTGGTGGTCTGCTGCTGTCCAGGACTTTCCTTTGCAATAGCGCCCTCATCCTAGTTTTATTTCTGTTTCTACTTCTTTTATGTGTTTTCTCTAAAGCCATCTCAAAGCCTCACACGTAAAAGAACTAAAGGGAAATGATGCCAAATAGTCACATTTCCTTAATTCAAGCCATACAACAGACAGGCAGAGTGAAAACAAGGAACCCTGTCACTTTAGTCTATTATTTCTAATGAGCTGGTCTTAAAAACCCCTGGTTTAGTCACTGGCCCTTGGGTTCCTCCCCCATCTAAGTGGAAAGCCAGTGTCCTCTAAAAATAGCCTCCGCCCCACCTTATCTGAGTCTCACACCTTCTCCCTACTCCTGGGCAGGGTGATTTCCAGCAGCTCAGCAAAAACAGAAAATAAGGAGTGGGTAGTGGCATCTCTGGGTAATGGAAGGTATGCTGGCCTGGTCACTGGGACCCTGGCTGCAGCCCCAGCTCTGCTGCCCACCCAGAGTGACCTTGAGGAAGGAGAGGATGGATAAGGTGATCTCTAATGGAGCTGAAATCAGAGGCTCCCTTGTTAGACCTTCTGCCATGAAGAAAAAAACATGCCAGAGATGTAATTTAGGGCATCCACCCATGAAGAGAAGGTGGGGAAAGAGTGGGAGAAAGTGGCTTCCCAGGAACCAAGAAGGAAAGAGGTGGGCAGTGACAGTTGCTGCAGAAAAGAGGGTAGCAAGAACTGGGAAGGGGCCATAAGAATTGACAGGGGGTATGGGTGATTTTGACCAGGGCATGGCAGAGGATTTAAAAATAGGATCTGCCAGTGACCTAACCTCTCTAAGCCTCAATTTCCTCCTCTTTACAATGGGGCTAACAATAACACCTACTTCCCATGGGCAGCTGTGAGAATTAAGTGAGATGATGCTGGGAAAGCCCTCAGCCCAGAGCCCAGTACCTTGGGACAGTATTATTAGTGTTAGTGAGGGCCAGAGGCAGAGGCAGGAGTTCTTGGGAGCTGAAATAGCCCTCAACACTTTCCAAAAACTTAGATAAGAAAGGAAGGGAGATGGAAGAGAGCAGCTAGGGACAGGGAACAGAGGGGAGGCAGCTGTTTTGGGGATGATGAGCGTGATAAAAGGTAGACAAGAACCCAGGAGAAGGCAAGAGCATCAGAAGACAATTTAAAGGGTGTGCCCGTGGCAGGATGGATTGCCTTCCTTAATGACCTGCTGAATGTCACAAGCTCTGCAGGTGGCCTTCATCCCTGAGCAAACCAAGCCCAGCAAAAAAGGTAAAATGAAGCAGGTCCTGGCTTGGTTCTCTGTGTCCCCAGGCAGACTTTGGTGTATATGAAGGAGGGCAGTGTTGGTCCATGAAGGGTGTTTGACCCTGCCCAGGGACCTCATGACCTTGGCTTATTTCTGAAGTGACATCATCTATTGATGACTCGTCCTGAGCCCAGGCGTAATGGCCTTTTCCAGTTAATGTTTTGATTTTTCGGTCTTACTAATAGACCAGTCAGGCTGCCAACACTTCTAGAGAGGCCAATTCACTTTCCCCTTAGGCCAGAACAACAGATAGATCGATTATTTGGGTGCTAAGAGCCATTATCAGTTGAAAGCCACAGGACAGTCCTGCCTCTATGGCATAACATGATTTAATTCAATTCTGGGACTATTTCCTCCCTATTCTTTTGGTAAACTCTTCTTGGTTAATTATGATAGGACCTGACTTGCTTTGCTCTTAATGATAATGAAAGAATGAGCTCATTGGAGTCAACCCAGGACACAGTCTGGAAGGATTTTTTGGCTTTAGGAGGGACTGGGTCCTTGTCTGATCTGAAAAACTGAACAAACTCAAGCATTTTTCTCTTATATCATTTTACATAAGAGCTGGACATTACCTGGCCCCAAGAGGAACAAGGGAGGGAGAAGGAGACAAGTCCCCCTATCCCCAGCCCCAGCCACCCCTCACTCTGGGCCTAAGGGAGTGGCACCCCCAAGGCTGTTCCTAGACATGCCTGTGGTGTGTGGTTGTCTGTGACCACTGGACATTTGCTCGCATGGCCAGAGGAACCCAGGGAAACAGAAATGCCTCTTGACCTCACTCAGCTTTCTTCATGGACTCATCTTTCTACCAGGCCCTTCTATGCTGATGCCACTTCTAACCTTATTTTCCTTCCACCCCACAACTTCCCACAACCTCATTCACCCCAATGCCTCCAACTACTACTCATCTCTCAAGTTCTTGTGTCCAACCTGACTGCTCTTCTCAGCTCCTGGCATCCCTGACTCCTACCTGTTAGACAAAGCCAAAGGATTCCCCAAAGGTGCTTCATACCCATCAGGCCCAGACTCAGGCTCTTCTCGCAGTCCTCCTCCTGTGTTCCCATCTTGGTTAGCAGTGACACCATCCACCCAGGCACTGAGTTGGAAGCCTCTCCTCTGCCCCCATCATGTGGTCACCTAGAGCTGTCTGTTCTACCTTGCTGAATGTCTCATATCAATTTCTATCCCCACATCCACCTCTCCAGTTGAGGACTTTGTCATCTGGCAAGTGTCAGAGCCTTTTTAAAAATTTCTGCATGCTGCTGGTAAAAGATCTTTGTGGAACACAGCTATGATTGTGTTAATTCTCTCCTTTCAGGGACTCCCCATTTCCTACCAGATAAAGACCGATTTCTTAGCATCAAACAAGATCTGGCCCCACACTACTTCTTTGAAATGATCTCTAGGCTCTCCCCTAAGTTCTGCCTACCTTCCTGTCCCGCCACACCATGCCATGTCTTCATGCCTCCCTGCCTTTCCGCTGCCATTCCTTCTTTCTGGAGTGCTCTTCTGCCCCTTCTCAGACCATGAACTTATGATTGTCCTTTACAGCCAAGCTCCTTAGTGTCTTATCTGTGCTCCCACAGAAGTCCTGCAGTGCCATCTGAGTGCCAGCCACACTGTATTCTAACTAGAACCGTCCATTGTCATCTTCATCTCTTGGTAAACTGAAAGCTCCTTGAGGGCAAGATGGTGGCTCATTTACTTCTTCCTCTCCAGTATCCAGCTCACAGTGCAATTCTTAACACAGTGCAAGTGCATTAGGTTTTAATAAATGGCTGGCCACAGAGTGAATTAATGCATAAAGAGGAAGCAAGTGAAGGCTCTATGATTCCCATGATAGGCACTCAACACCCACCAGGTGTACAACTAGTTTTCCCAATCCCCAGACGTCGCCTTCCTGTTCTGTTCCCTGCTGCCTCAGCAGCCTGTATTGGCCCATCCCAGTAAACAGCTAGAGCACTGATCTGTGCGCTCATCTGGAACTCACAGTAACCCTGTGAGGGAGAAACAGCAGTTATTATGCTCTCCTTTTTGTAATTGGACAGTGGACTCCAGTAGGAATTGCTCTAAGTCATCCAGTTGGGGTGCATATTCCAGAAAACTGAAGTGCTCTCCAGGGTTTGATAAGCTCGAGGAATGATAGGCCTCAGGTTCTATGTCAGTGCTTCTCTAATGTGCATTCCAATCACTTAGGATCTTTTTAAAAATGCAGGTTCTGTTTCAGTAGGGGTAAGATGAAGCTTGAGAGTCTGAATTGCTAGTGAGTCTCCTTGTTTCTAATAAGTCTAATAATTCCTAATAGGTTCTAAAAAGCATCATAAGGTGTTTCTTCTTTTATTAGTACATGTTTCCAGCACATAATGGTTACGTAGATCATGCAGAGTTCAGATTCTGATCTCGCATCCACAGACCACCTCACAGAAAGCACCAAGGTCAGTCCTGGTTGTCATATTTTCTCCTGGTTGTTGCATTTAAGATAGCGTTTTATAGAGTCTATGTGAGTATTTGAGCCTTGACTCAAAATCAAGGGCTCTTTTGGTCAGCCCATTGCTTGTAAGTTTGATGTTATAGCCAGTGCTGTGGTGGGAACATGAGACACCCAAGCCCCTGAAACAGCAAAGCCAGTGAGGAGTATACAAATACAGTTTAAAGGTGAGGGACTTCCTCCATGCAAACTCAGATTTAAAAATTCAGACCGGATAGCAGTGTTGCATGTATTTGTGCATGGATTTTATTGCATTCCATTTAATACCATTAAAAGTGTCAAGATGGCTTAAAATAAACCTATACAGGCAATATAACTGGTAAGAACAAGTTTTTGTTTTCTTTTTTTAAGACAGGGCAGGAACATCAAAGATTAGGTCATGAAATTCTTTGAGGATCTAATTATCACCTTTGCTCAGAAATAAAAATCAGGCCGGTTAGATGGCTCAGCGGCGTAAGCACCTGCCTGGCAAGTGCGAGGGCCCAAGTTCGACTCCTGGAACCCACATACGAGAAAAGGGCCGGTGATATCGCTCAGCAGCATGGGCTCCTGCTGGCACGCGAGGTCCTGAGGTCGACCCCTGGTACCCACAAAAAAAAAAAAAAAAAAAAGAAGTAAAAATCATAAACACAACAGTGCACACATAGTGCCGGTGGTTGCAGGGGACCCCTGAAACCCATTCAGAAGCATAGGTGAAGAACACCTGACGCAGAAAATAAGGAGAGAAAACTGTGACAGCATCCTGGCTGAAGATAGCAACTGTATTCGGACAAATTATCTCAGAAATGAGCCATGGCAGCCAAGGGGAAAGGGAGACAAGATGAATGGGAGGATTCCTCCTATCTGATACAAGTGAGAATGTCAGTCTTTCAGCAGGGAGAAATGTCTTCTTAACCCTAATTCTTAGCGTATCATCATGACAGGACGGTAGACAGAAGGCAGCTCAGCAGAGTGTTTAAGAGCATGGACTCCGGAGATCTGCCTCCTTGGGTTCAAATCTAAGGTCTCTCAGTTACTGACTATGTAATCCTGCATAACTTGTAACCACGCTGCGCCTTGGTTGTGGGGATTGAATTAGTTACACGTAAAAGCTTAGGATGGTGCCTAGAGCATTGCAAGTAGCATGGAGCATGAGCATAGATTCCTGCCTAGATTCTAATCCTGGCTGCACCACACATTAGCTTCGTGGCCTTGGTCAGTGTGCCGAGTTGGTGTTCCTCACAAAGCCATGTCCACCTGGAAGCTCAAAATGTGACTCTACTCGGAATTGGGTCCTTACAGATGCAATTAGTTAATATGAAGTCACACTGGATTAGGTCAGGTCCTAAATCGAGTGACTAGAATCTTTATAAGAAGAGTGGACACACATGGGGAAGAAACCATGTGATGATGGAGTCAGAGATTGAAGTGACGGAGTGACGAGCCAAGGAAGGCCAGGATTACTGGCAGTCACCAGAAGCTAGGAGAGGCGCAGAACAGATTCTCTCTTCCCTTGGTTCTCCCAGAAGGAACCAACCCTGCCTTTGGCTCAATTTAAATTTCTGGCCTTCTGAACTGTGACAGAAGACATTTCTGTTGTGTTAAGCCACATAGTTTGTGTGCAATTATTATGGCAGCCCTAGGAAACTGACATAGGTTGCTTTCTTCCCTGCACTTAAGTTTCTTCATCTGTAAAATGGGACTAATAAAAGTGGGTACTTATTAAGATCGCATGAAATAATCTGTGCAATGAGTTTAACAGCGTGCCTTGTGTGCAGTAAGTACAGAATGACACTTGCTATAGGAGGTACAGTGACATAAAAGACAATATCATAATAACAGCCTCAAGGAAGGTATCAACAGTATCCCACAGTATGTCTTACTATAATTTGTTTACCTTAATGCCCTGTTAATGAAATTTTGTGTGGCTTCAGGCTTTTTGTTGAAATAGAGCATAACCATACAATTTATACATGTGTCTTTGTACAATTAAGGGAGTAAACAAGTAGGGTAAATTCCTAGAAGTGAAATTGCTGAGGCAAAGGGTATGTGCATTTTGACAGATATCACTTGTATTACCTTGAAAAAGGGTTTGCCAATGTGTCCTCAGGTTCTGTGTGAGAATGCTGACCTCCCCTCCTGTCCTGAACATGGGCAGATCTCAGGCTTTTTAGTCTTTGTCAGTCTCATAGGAGAGCATTGATACTTCATTGCTCAACTTGCTTCTAAGTATGAGTGACTTTCATTATCTAGCTATGTGTCTTTTAGCCATTTGTATTTCTTATGTGAATTGCCTATTCCTTTCCTCCTCTCACATTTCCTGGGCTGTTCTATTTTTGTTGCTTGTTGTTGCAAGACCTTTTGTCTATTAAACAAATTAGCCTTTTGTTCAATGCACAGCAAATATATTTTTCTCTGACTTGCTATTTGCCTTTTGGCACTGTTCATGATGATTTTCATATTTTTTTCAGAACATACAAAAAATGCTTTAAAAATTTTTACCTTATGTTAACACCTGCTGTGAGGCAAGGTAGTAAAGTCTGTGTTTGTAAGACAGAATGAGAATAGGGGTGAGTGCTACAAGTTTTTCTAGAAGTTCACAATGCAGCAGCTCCCACAGAGTTCTGGTGGCCTCTTCTGTGATGTTTGGCTTCACGGAACCTTCTGGAACTGGTATGGAAGTAAATGAAAAGGGCAGAACATCGTGAGAGCCAAGGGAGGCCTGAAGTAAGGGAGGCAGAGAGAAGTGGGGGAAGGAGTCCCAGGTGGAGCGCAGCATGCTTGGGGTCAAGATGGGCAGGTAGCTGGGACAGGAAGATGCTTTCAGCATCCTTTCCTGGAACCTTGTTGCTTGCAGTAATTCCTGTGGTGACTCAGATATCATGATGACCTCAAGAGATGCAAAATAAATTATGCACACGCACACACAATATACCTTTCTAATTTAAACCATTTGACAACTTTGACTGACGTGTGCACCTTTGAGGCTCAGTGTGCTCTGGAATGGGTCTTGAAGCAGCTGCCAAAAGTAATGGAGTCAAACACTATGTTTAGCATCCCTGCTTTTTTAAAAGGTTCTTTTCCCCTGTACTAAGAGAATGAGTTCAGCCAAGGAAAATAAATGCAAACAGGACAAAAAAACCAAGTCTTTTAATGATATCTAAGCTTTCTCCATTCATTGCTCCAAATGTCTTTCAAAATAGAACCTGGCCTTAGAGGGCCTTAAATATCATTTCACCACTCTCCATCAGCCACCATCAATTGAGACGACAGCCTTCTCTGGAAGACCTCATCTGGGGTCTGTAACCTCTGCTCACAAGCCTGTAGTGACAGGCACTCCCTAGATCCTTCGGCACCACTATTAGAAAGTTCTTTGTGCTGATCAGAAATGTAGGTCTTGGTAATACCAAGATATTCATTTTTTTGCCCTCTGGGAAACCAGAGACCACTTCTGTTCCCTCTTCCCCAGTCAGCCCATTGCAGGGTTTCAGAGTGTGACAGTGTTCCTCCTGGTCCTTCAACTGTGATATCTGACACCCAGCTCACCTTCTCTGTACCCAGCACCACTCAAGACAAAGCCCAGTTTACAGAAGAGTTAGTCTACATGGCAAATGGGCATATGAAATATGTTCTGTATCCTTAATCGGAAACACACAATGAGATACCACTACTACTCACCAGAATGGCTAGACTGGAAAGTGCTGATGATACCGAATGTTGTCAAGGATATGGAGCAGCTGGAACTCTCATTCATTGCTTGTGGGAATGTAAAGTTGTATATTTACTTTGGAAAACTGTTTAACAATATCTACTAAAACTAATTGCATGCCTACTCTGAGAACCAGCAATTCTATTTCTAGGTACATAGTAAAAAATTTTTAAGTGACTGTTCCTATGAAAAAATGTATTCATAACACTATTTTTAGTTTTCATATACCAGAAATAATTATCAGTAAATGAATCAATTACGGCATATTTCTTATAGTGGAATTCTACATGACAGTGAGAAAGAATGAAAGCAACAGACTAAATTACTCTCACAGATACAATGCTGAGTGCAAAAAGCCAGGCACGTTGTGTATTTCAATTTATGTTTTGTTTTTTAAAAAAGCAGCTAATCTTTGGTTTTGAAGGTCAGAACAGCAGTTACCTATGAGGAAGAGAAATTGGGAGGGGGTGTAAGATAGACTTCTGAGTGTCTGGAAATGTCATGTATCTTCATCTGAGTGTTTACAGGGGTATACATTGGACCTTGTGCTTGGTCCACAACTCTACATTCACTGTCTTCACACACACACACACACACACACACACAAATGTAATGAGTTCTACACTTAAAGTTCATACTGGACTATATATAATCTGTGCTTTATTTAAAAAGAAAAATATACCTCCCCAGCAAAAGAACGGCAGCCCAGAGATAGGCTCAGCCCAAAACCGAGCTGCCTTTCCCTTGTTTGGGCCACTGCACTTTTTTTCAGTTTTTATTTTTTGTTAGTACATGTTTGTAATACAAATGATTACATTCCTCACAGGGAGTTGGTATATGTACATAACACATTTTTATTCTTTTTTTGCCCCCTTCCTCTCCATCCATCCCTTCATCCCTCTTCCATTTGCAAAAGATCTATCTCCCTATTTCCTATTATCTATCTTTTATTTTGCTTTTTATTTATATTTTGGGTTTCTCATATAAGAGAAACCATGTGATATTTAAGCTTGTGTGTCTGGTTTATTTCACTTAACATTATGGTTTCAAGGTGCATCTATTTTCCCACAGACAATTCAAGTTTATTCTTTATAGCAAAGTAGTACTCCATTTTATATAAATACCACATTTTCTTTATCTATTCATCTGTTGATGGGCATATACGCTGCTTCCAAGATTTAGCTATTATGAATTGTGCTATAAACATAGGTATGCATGTATAACTGTAATATGATGTGTTTAATTCTTTCAGGAAGATACCTAGGAGGGAAATAGCTGGGTTGAATGGAAATTCTAGTTTTAGTTTTATGAGGAACCTATATGCTGATTTCCATAGTGGTTGTGCTAGTTTACATTCCCACCAAAAATGTAGAATTTTTCTCCACAGCCTCACCAGCATTCATTATTATTTGATTTCTTTTTTTTTTTTTTTTTTTAATGTGCGGGTACCGGAAGTCGAACTCAGGACCTCATGCTTGCCAGGCAGGCGCTTATGCCGCTGAGCTATATCACCAGCCCCTATTATTTGATTTCTTGATGACAGCCATTCTTTCTGGAGTAAGATGGAATCTCAGCAGGGTTTTAATTTGCATTTGGCCACTGCACTTTTATTAAAATGGCTACGATCTCACCTTGGCTTTCAGGCCATTGTCCCACGATGTTGATTGATGTTGGGTGGGTGGTTGCTGGAGATCCACATCTTCCTCCTGGCTGCTCAGCCATGTCCACCATCTAGGGCTTAAAAAGTTGGGTTGTTGGCCCTGAGACAGGAGGGGACTAGGGGATGGGTAAAGAACCCAGCAATCTGAGCTGTGTTGTCCAGTCTCTCACTTTCCCCTCCACAGAATACACAGCACATATTGTGCTTTCACTTTGCAAAAGAATCCTCAGCTCTCAAAGGCCAAAGGCTGCCAGTCAGTGAGACACAGGCAGGGATTTTAGTCCAAGCCTGCAAGGCCCAGTCCACACTCTCCTCTGCAACCAGGCTGGCCCAAGATGAGGCCTCATCTGTAACAAGGGGCTAATGGCACAACACAGCGCCCCTCCTCCAAGGGTGCTGGATGAAGACATGGCATGTGTCACATCCACCAAGGATCTCTGTGTGAGTCTTCTCTCCCCAGTTTATTATAAGTCTCCTGAGAGCCGGAGACTCTTTACTTTCTGTCTCTCCTACAAAAGCCCAGAATGCCCTGCACATAGTGGATGATCAGTAAATACTCACTCAGTGAATTAGGCCGTGGAAACTGAGATCCAGAGAAGTGCAGCAACTGGCTGAAGATCCCACAACCAGTCCTCAACCCAAGTGGGGACTGACAGCCAGGACCCCTGATTCCTATTCCAGTGCTCCTTCTGCCATTGCACAAAGGCTGCAACTTCTAATGACCAGAGGGGCTGGAGATTGCAGCGGGTTTAGCAGTTACTAGGGAGGAAAAGGCCCAGCACAGGTGAAATGAGGGTGAGTGGCACAGAGGGCTCAGGGTGTATGTCCTGGGAATAGGGCTGGGAAGGGGATACACACCTGTGCAGGTGCACAGAACCTTGCTCTCAGAGGGGCTTTGGGCTTGGTCCAATGCTCTGCAGTCACTGCTTGAAATTCTTACTAATTTTATCTTTGAATTTGTAATTTTAAGTGGAGTGCCACTGGACAATGAAGCATGCCAGGGCTTAGGACTTCAGCTTATGTGGGGCCAACAGCTTTCTGCCTCTTTGCTTTCTGGATTCCAACTCCCCTGCCTCTGGCCTTGAAGGCCCTCCCCATTGCTGCACCTGCCCCTGGGGCCCTCTGCTTCCTCTGCCCCTGGGCATTCTGCTTAAAACTGCTGCAGGGCAAGCTTCTCATACCCCCCCCATCTTGGTCCCCAGTGTCTTAGCGCAGAGGTGGCAATGCTCACAGGGATGGCCTATTACATCGCAACCTCTGGCCAGGACACTAGGGACCTGGAGTGGGATGGATGAAGGACTGTTTTGGGGCAGCAGCCAGTGGGCCAAGGAAGTGCCTGCATTGACTTCTCAGCCCCTACCCCCCGCAACCAGGGGAGGGTGCATTCATCCTGCCTATGGCAAGAGAGGGAAGTTGGCAGCCGGTGGCCTTATTGTCCAAGCTCTGAGTTGCAGCACATAGCCACCTGTGTGGATCATTAAATAATAAATTAAAAACAGCATGACAGATCCAGAGAGAGACAATGAGAGAAAGGAAAAACCTTGTTATTTTGGTACCTTTAATGGTACCTTTTTTTCTTGCCTTTTAAACAAAGGGCCCCGTAATTTTATTTCGCATTAGTCCCAGAAAATTCTATGGACAGTCTTGTCTGGAAGAACCTTTTTATGCAAGGCAAAGTGAGAAGCTGGGCCACCATCAGCAGGGCTCCTGGAGGAGGCAAGAAGGCCTGAAATTTGGACTTGCTGGCTGGGAGCTTGGTTCTCTCATCTGGCTATTTCTCCTTGCGTCTCCTCTTCTCTCTTCCCTATTGACCCCAGCACAGGTGACAACATGCCCAGGAACATGAAACTGCAGGTCTAAATAAAAATGGTAGGTTTTAATAAGCTGTGAAAGTCTTTGCCCATCAGGGGAGTCATTACTGGCATAATTATCATGCCATTTTATTACTTTGATTTCGACTCTAAACACTGAGGAAAGGTATGCTCCCTCAAACTTCCATGACCCACTTATCTGTCCCTTCCACGTCCAGCTGAGTGCTGGCTGACTTTCTTCCCTCTCTGGTCACAGACCTGGGGTAGGACCCATGGGTCCACCCTGCCCCCAGGGGATCTGTTTCCCTGACAATTCAGTTCAATCCGCAGTAATCACGCCTTTCCTGAGCCAGGCTAGGGCCGGATGCTGTGATGCGATGTCACATGTGACTGCTGCCCTTACCTGGCCCCACCGTGGGGCACAAAGAGATGTGGGAGTCACAGTACCCTCCACTGGCAGGGAAAGTACAGAGCCCGTGTCAGAGCAATGGCCAGAGCCCGTGGAGAGGAAGTGTGCTTTGAGGGCTTCATAAGTGTTAGAGGGCATGGAAGTGGACCATTCCAGGCTGCAGAACAGCAGGAGCATGAACTAGGACTAAAGTTTCATGAGTGTTCAGGGACAGGTAGGCTGTGCAGCCAGAAGGGAAAAGGCCTGGGGGGGGGGGATTAAAGCTGGGGCTCCACCAGTCTTGATGGCCTCAAACCAGGAGCGGGAGTTTTCTCTCTGTCATAGTGGGAGCTGTTGCTGGTAGTTTGAGCTTGGGAGCAACATGAGAATGATTCTCACCAAGATAATTTGAAGGCTGAGTTGAGTGTGGGCTGGAAGGTAGGAGATCTGAAGCTGAGGATGGGGCCATTATGATAATGTAGATAATGAAGGGCAAGTACTGTGAGAGGAGAGAAGGGGGGCAGATAAAAGGGAGTTAAAGACAGGATTCCAGCCACAAAAACAACCACTGTACGATTCCACTCCTGTGAGCTACACAGAGCAATCAAACCCCTAGAGACAGGAGGGAGAATGAGGATTGCCAGGGAAGAGCAGACAGGGTCCTGGGAGTTAGTGTGTAATGGCTGCAGCGGTTCAATGGGGGAGACAAAAGAATTCTGGAGATGGATGGTGGTGGTGGTAGCACAACACAAGATAGCACTTAACACCACAGAACTACAGGCTAAGAATGGTTAACATGGGAAGTTTGATGTGATGTGTATGTTAGTACAGTGTAAAAAGAAATTATAACAATAAAGAGGGAGAGGATTGTCAGGCATAGGGATTGACAGAGTTGGGGAGGGGAGGGGATCTAGGCTGACTTTCAGGTGGCCTGGGTAACTGACAGGTGGTGGAGGTGCCAGAAGCCAGGTGTGCTAGTCAGCTTTTTATTGCTGTGACAAAGTACCTGAGAAAAGCAACTTAAAGGAGGGATGGGTTACTTTGGCTCATGGTTTAGCCATGATCAGATGGATCCATTTTTTTTAGGTTGAAATATCATGGTGGAAGGGCATGGTGGAGGAAAGCTGCTCACCTCATGGCAAGCAGAAAGGAGAGAGAGGGAGAGGAGAGAGAGAGACAGAGAGAGACAGAGAGACAGAGAGAGAGCGAGGAACTGAAGACAAGATGTACCCTTCAAAGGCACATCCCTAGGGACCTACTTCCTCCAACTAGGCCCCACCTCTTAAACAGCCCATTCAGCTATGAACTCATCAGTAGATTAATCCACTCAATGCAGTTAGAGCCCGCACGATCCAGTCACTTCCCAAAAGCACATAAACTGTCAACTGACCCTTCAACACAATAAGCCTTTTGGGGAACATTTTGGATCCCAACCCTAACACCTAGTGAGGAGATGGTGGCATGGCATGCACTTAGGGCTGGCCATGTGGGGCCTGAGGGACTGCAGGAATAAGTGCCCAGCAAAGAGCCAGGCCTCAGAAAGAAACCCATCTGTGAGTCATCATCATGTCGTTGACAGACCCCACACAGATAAGAAGAGCACAGAGGAACTGGGCTTCTCCAGGAGACTTAGGAAGAGAGGTCAGAAAGTAGGAGAAAAGCCAAGAGTGTGAGTTCTCCTTCTTGTTTGGCTTCAAAGGCACGGACCCATTCAAGGTGCCTCAGTACAGTGAGGGGTCTGGGGAGAAGGCAAACCTTGTAAGGATCTTGGTGGTACAGGGGTCTCATGGGAATCCAGCTTCAGCCATGGCTATCAGGCCTGAGGGAGCAGGGCCCTGGGCACCTGTGGAGATACCATCCTCTCCCTTTCTCTCAGGCTGTGTGAACTGTCCCACTTCTCTTCACTGCCCCCCATGACCCAAGTCAGAGATGTTAGGGGTTGGGTTATAACACCGCTCCCCAGAGATGTACCTGTAAAAGTGACCTTGTTTGGAAATAAGGTTATTGCAGATGATCATGTTAAAATAAGGTCATTATAGCATCCCTAATCCAGTATGACTCATGTCCTTATAAAAGGGAAATTTGGACATAGACATATAGAGGAAAGACAATGCAGACACAGGGAGAATGTCACCTACAAGCTAAGGAACACTTGCAACTGTCAGCACAAGGACAGAGGGCTGCAGCAGATGCTCTCTCAGAGTCCTCAGAAGGAGCTCCCTGTGAACACTGCCTGGATTTTAGACTTCCAGGCTCTGGAACAGGAAGCCAACACATTTCTGTCATTAAACACATTCCCATCGGCTTGAACCATCAGTGGTACATAGATGGCTTGTACCACCTGATGAGACTGTCCCATGCTGCCTGCTGTGATTTAGATCTGCCCAGCCGTGAAACACAAATTACAGCCCCTTCATGAATGTGTTAAGCCATTCAGTTTGTGGTGCTTTGTTAGCATGGCCCTAGAAAACTAACACCACCAAGAAATGAAGGGGCTTCTTTGCCCAATTTGTTTTTCTCCCCCCACCCCTAGGCCATAAGTCATTGACTAGCCAATCAATTGGCTACCCTTGAGACAGACATCCATTCTGTCCAGTGAGCTGGGAGCTGAGAGTGTGAGGGGGTATCACATGATACAAAGCATGGCTGCCCGAGAGGTGCCCTTTGAAGGAGGGCTGCAGGGAAACAGCTCTCTTGTGAGGAACAGGGGACATTGCAGGTGCTCTTGTGTTCCTGAAGCTAAGGCAAGAGAGAGAGATATTCATGAGAGAGGTAAACAGTATTGTCCCAGGATGCAGGATTTCGTGATGAGGGATCATGACATAATACCCCTTTAACCAAAGAGTCTTTCAAAAAAAAAAGGATAAGTACAGGAGGAGATGGTGTATGAAGGATCAATTTTGTAAACCAAACTTTCTTTGCCTGTCTTCAAGATGCTCCTTGGCTGAAATAAGAAGGTGGTATAACTGGAAATTATTCACTTGAACTTGTGACTCAGCTTTTCCTGAACCTAGGAAAATACATTCCATAAATCAAGACAGATGTCTTGGCATTTCCTTCTTGCCGAGTGTCCCCACATGGGCAGATGCTGGAGGAGCCATCGGCGGAAGTGACCCAATCTACTTCCTGTGAGAGATGTACAAGAGCACTTTGTACTCCAAGAGTCCCCCTTCTAAGAGGTTTCCTTTCTGCAACTTTCCTGATAGATAGCTTCAGACCTTGGCACAGTAATATTTACTGTCCAACCTGCCAAATCTTACTTCCTGGCACAGCTCGTAAATTCATTTTTTGATGTTTAGCAGAGACTTGAGGCTTTTGCCATGGAGAAGCAAGAGTGGCTGGATAGACACAAGATTTAGAAGACTTAAATTTGTGAGTGTGTTTTAAATTTATTTAGCTGTGGGTAACAGAGGAGCTGTTCTGCTTCAGGAGGGCCATTGTGGGAGCCCCAATGGCTCAATTACCTCTTTCCTGCTGTCCCTCCACTCTGGGATCCCCAGCTCCCCACCCCTCCAAGGCTTGGTCCAATCTTGCCATGTTAAAGATGGATTAGTAAGAGGCTCAAGATGTGATATGTACATGAACCAATACCCCATAATGAATATATTCATTATCACAAGCATATGCTAATAAAAAATTTTAAAAATAGAGATTAATAGAATCAGAAGCAAGAAAGGACTTGCCCAAGGGTGGTAGGCCAGAACCCAGATGTGTTCATGCCCCATTCCTCAGATGGTACCACTGGGCCAGGCACAGGGCTAGGCCCTGGAAACATGAAGACAAATAAGACATAAGTCCTCCCACTGAGGGGCCTTACAGTCTGATGATAGTATATGTGTGGAGGAAAGTGGAGAAGCTGTAGAGACTCCAGCAGCAGCAGCAGCTTCATTATAATAGTGGTCATGCATTGAGCCCATATGGACTATACAAGCCCCAGGCTGCCCCCTCATTTCTTGTTAACACTCAGTCCTTATAACATCCTATGGGGCGACCACCACTACACTCTCTCTACACAGACAAGAAAGACAGTCCAGTGATTTTCAACTTATTTGATCAGTAGAATCCTTTCCTCAAGGAAAATCTTATAGAGAATTCCAAATAAACACATCAGGTAAAATCAAAGGTGAGCCCTTCACTTACCCTTAAGTCCCTTCAGGAGTTTGGGGAAACCTTCATAGAGATCTTCTTTGGGCATGGTTTAAAAGCCACCCAAGCAATCCAGTTCTATCATTTTACAGATGAACAAGTGGAGGCTCAGAGAAAGAAAGGAACTTAGCAAGCATCATCTGAGGAATTACCATCACAACTAGCACTCCACCCAAGTCCTGGAAATCTTAGGCCTGTGCTCCATCCCTGACACCTCTCTTATTAGGAATCAGAGGCCTTGTATTAACAGTTATATAATACAATCTTCTCCAAGCTATATTGTAAGATCGAATTTGCAGTAGGCTCTGTTAACAAGCTGGTCTCGTCTCTTTCTTGCCCTGTCCCTTCCCCACCTCCAGTTCCCTAAAACATGGACCGCAGCACAGCTTTGTAGAAGCTGCCCCTGTGAGCCAACTAGATGAGTGTGGCTTGAAGCTGACAGCTTCAGAGTTTACCTTAGGAGTCCTTAGTTCTTCTCAGCTTATTTAATGTAATGCTTCATCACTCTGTAATATTCACAGGACATTTGACACTAGAAGGAGATTTTAAAATCCTACAAAATAGGCATTTTAAAAATTCAACAGCACCTTGGGATGTGTAAGTGGTATATTAACTTTCCTGCATGTGATAAGAGGATACTTCTTCAGGAAATTGGATGATTGCACCTCTCAGGGTGGCATTTCTGGGGGTGGCCTGCTGCCTGGTCCCCACATCCCTCCTTCAGCAAGCCTTAGAGTTGCTACTTACTTCTCTCTCTCTCTCTTTGGCTTCTTCTCCAGCTTCTTCTGCCCAAACTGGATTTGATATGGATTTACTTCTCCCCATTCCCTTGTCCTTGCTTGTCAGTCCTCCAAGTTCTGTCTATGATTTTATTTTTTTTAAGGTTTTGTTGCAAATCATCTAGAAAGTGAGTCAGCTGGCAAAGATAAGAAGCATGAGAAGCTTCCAGGATTCCAAAACTGTCTGACTTCCCCAGATCTGTGCCCTGGCTGGTCCTATCTATTCAGTGTCCCTTCTTGTGTGGTTCTAAGTTGCTCTCTGATGTGACCCAGAGGTGGCTCTATGGCTGTGTTTTCCAAACTTTGTTTCATGAGATTCCAATTTTGGGAGCAGTATCTCAGACATGGTGTTTTGTCAAAAAGATTGAGGAATTCTGCTTGCAACCTATTCCTCTTGCATAGTTGCACAACAAAACTTTTTCAAAGTCCTGTGCTCCCAAGTGTTATGTAACTTGGTACAACCTAAAACCTGTTTGACCACTGTCTAAGTCCATTTTCTAAGAGGTTTATTTAGCTCACAGTTTTGGAGGCTAAAAATCCAAGGTCAGGCAGCCCCATCTGTTGGGCCTCTGGTGAGGGCCCTCCTAGCTACATCACAACATGGCAGATGGCATCATGGTAGGAATGTGTATACAAGGGAGGACTCACATGGAAATATAGGAAGCTGGAGAGCAAAAAGGGCTAGCCTTGCTCTTTTTATAACAATTCCCTCTGCAAGAACTAATTCATCCCACAAGACCAGCATCAATCTTTCCAGAGTGTAGCACCACCAGTGACCTAATTACTTCCTGCTAGGTCTCACCTCTGAAAGGTTCCATTATCACAACACCACTGCACTGGGGGTGAAGCTTCTAGCCCAACAACCTTTGGGGAGCAAACCATATCCAAATTGTAGCAAGCACCAAACTCTTGTATTTTGCAGCCCATTTAAGAGACACTAGATTGGAGACCACCCTGGATGTCTCTGTGAGTGTGTTCTGGAAGCCTCTGAGCCCTTCATTAGAATCCATCTTGACCCTAGGATGAAGATCATGGATCCTCTCTCTTTCCTAGAGTCACTTAGGAAACACCAAATTAGGTTGTTTTCCAAGGCCCCTCACGAAGGTTTTTTCATCTATACCAGACCATTGTCAGCTGCTTATACTTTCTTTGGAAGTAGATGGCAGTGAATCAAGGGGGGTGCCCATTTATGGTCTGAACATTGCATTCTTTGGGTCTGGTCAAAGGAAGACGTCGGACCGAGCCAAGCCATTCCTAGAGAAAAGGATGGTACCGGGATTTCTGTATTTGGGAAGTAAGTCCTCCTTATCAAGCCAGCTTTCACATACTCAGATTTCTCCTACAAATGTGCTTCCCCCCAGACTTACATTAGTAAAATCCACTCTCAGCTTTCGGAAGTGGAGACTTATTCTGTTAGTTTAGTGAACTTTGGTTTTAATTTATTTTAGATTACTTTAATTGTTTCTAACAAATTAAAGGCATTAGATTGATAGGTTGGTTGTCTTTTCTTAGTTTTCATTTTTCTTTACTATGAAACATTCCATTAGTCATTTCATAGACGAGCCGTGGGATTTGCTGTTTGTTTGCACGCAGGTCTAAAAAAACTGCCACGAAGAAGATGATACTGATTATATAAGTATGCCAGGCTGGCTGTAATAAAGTACCACAATCTGAGTGGTTCAAACAACTGAAAGTTGGGGCCGGTGAGATGGCTCAGCGGCGTAAGCGCTTGCCTTGCAAGCGCGAGGGCCCGAGTTCGACTCCCGGAACCCACATACGAAAAAGGGGCCAGTGATATCGCTCAGTGGCACGGGCGCCTGTTGGCGCGCGAGGTCCTGAGGTCGTCCCCCTGGTACCCACAAAAAAAAAAAAAAAAAAAAAAAAAAAAAAAACAACTGAAAGTTGTCTCAGTTCTGGAGGGTAGAAGTTCAAGATCAAGGTGTTAGCAGAATTATTTCCTTCTGAAGGCCATGAGGAAGAATTAGTTTGTGGCTTCTTTTCTAGATTCTGGTGGGTTGCTGGCAGCCTCTGGCATTCCTTGGCTTATAGAAACATCATCCTGACCTCTGCCTGCTTCATCATATAGCGTTCTTCTTGTGTGCATGCTTGTGTCCAAATTTCCCCTTTCTCTGAGGACACCAATTATATTGGATTAGGGGCCCATCCTACAGCAGTATGACCTCATCTAAACTTAATTACATCTGCAGTGACCCTGTAGGATTTATTTCCAATTAAAGTTATATTCTTATTTGCATTGTGGTACTGGGTTACTGAGGCACTGGGAGTTAGAACATCAACACAGGGAGGAGACATAATTCAACCTATTGCACTGATCCTGTACACAGTGTTACATTCCATTCTGCAGTATTTAAGGAAAGGCTGATGGCCCAGGTCAGGTAGAAGGAAGGACATGTAGGGACAGATACTTACAGAGGTCATAGAGACTGTGCAGCAAGCTCATGTTTTCCAAGAGGAGAAGAACCTCCTCAGGGCTGGCAATAAGACAGCAAAGGAATTAGGTTCATGTTAATGAGAAACTTTCTGCTGTATGCACAGCCCTGGGCTGGGTCCTGGGGAGACGGAGACAATACAAACCTGGACCCTGTCCATGGAAAGCCCAGTGGGAGAAGGATGCATGAGCTGCAGAGAAAGGTGTGGACCCTCACCCATTTACTCATAATTCATAGTCATGCCCATTACAGCCAGCTACAATTCATCAAATCACATGCCCTAAGGACATGTTTTTTATAGAATTAGTCTACCTGGATGTACAGTTCCATTATAGTAATTATCATTCTGGCAATTTGTAAAGCATGCCCAGGTCACTATGTAAATAACAAGCATCCTTTTGCTTGAGAGCAAATCTGAGGAGGGTCTTTCTAAGATTATTCTCTTCTTGGTAGGTCATCGATCAACACAGAGACTCAGAAGACAAAGATAAGTCCTTCCACAATGTCCTACAGACGAGAGCTAGAGAAATACCGTGACCTGGATGAAGATGAAATCCTGGGAGCCCTCACAGAAGAAGAGCTCAGGACTCTGGAAAATGAGCTAGATGAGTTGGACCCTGATGTGAGTGGGTGCTAAGGGGGAACATATGGTCACAGGTGCAGGGCAGCACCATTGCCACCCGGGGTGGGGGAGGGTACACATCCTGAGGCTGCCACTGCCTTCTTCCTTGTATGCCAGTGATACTGAATAACATTGTCTTTGTAGAGTTTTTTTTTTTTTTAAGCGTTGTATTACAGTTCTCCAGAAAAACAGAACCAATAGTGTGGCAGGGAGGGATACACACACACACACACACACACACACACACACACATATATATATATATGGTTTTGGAGGCTGACAAGTCCAAAGATCTGCAGTTGGCAAGCTGGAGAACAGGAGAGCTGATGATGTAGCTTTCTAATCTTAATGCTGGTAGGCTGAAGACATAGGAAAAGCCAGTGTTTTAGTTAGAGCCTAAAGACAGGGGCAAAAAACTACCAGTGTCTCAACTGAAGGCAGCCAGGTAGTAGGAAACACCCCCCCCATGAAGGGTCAACTTTTTTGTTCTGTTAAGGCCTTGAACAGATTGGATGGGGCCTACCCCCGTTAGGGAGGCCATCTGCCGTACTCAGTCTACAGATTCACGTATTAATCTCATCCAGAAAAACCCTCAGAGATATAACCAGAATAATGTTTGACCAAATGTCCAGGAACCTGTGACCCAGTCAAGTTGACTCAAAATTAACCATCACAAGTCTACCTCTTACCGACAGTATCTGTCTCTTCAAACCATAGTTAATTTCCAAATAAAGGCAGTAACAAGATCATAATTCTGCCAATATGATACAGCCATCCTGTGTAAGACAGAAAACACACTAACCCCTTTCCCAGAAGGGGAGGTGAAATCTTTGAATGGTGTTTATTCTTCTCAATATTCTGTTACTTAAACACTATATGGAAAGTTAACAATACTTAAGTACTGTGATATAAAGTCAGTGCAGCTTATGCTACATGATAAGGGAATAAGAGAGGAAAACCCAAAGATATTTGCTACACACACACCCATACACACACACACACACACACACACACAAATGCAAAGATATTTGCTAGGCACATATATACATGTGTATAAAACAAGGAGGAAATTTTCATAACAACTATAGCTTTTATTTCTATAACTGGTCAGATGGAGGTAGCTGGTATTTACAACTCTCTTCTTCCACTATTAATTCTGTATTTCCTTTGTCTTCAGCAAGCTCCTCAGCGAGCTGTAGCTCTGTACCTGGTATAGTGACCTAAACCTTCATTCCTGAAAGGTCTGGGCCTTTAATAGCCTTGCCTGGATTGGGTTGTTGTTTTCTTGTATTTTTCCTGCTGACTTGTGCTCCCTGTGCCTTAGCAGTGATTATCTGTGGCCTGGTGAAATGCCACTGAAGTACTCTTTTCCTTGTGGATCACTGTCAGGTGAGAGTCAAGCGATGATTGTTTCTTTAAAGGCATGAAATCTGCCATTTTTAATTCAAAATATATCAAATGGAAATGTACTGAATTCAGTAGCATTTACTATCTCCGTCTCTGTGCCAGGCATGAACCTGGGAACCTGGGATGAAGACCTTGCCTGATAGGCCCCTAGGAATCTCTTCCTTGGTGTTGCTCAGGGCTCTCGCACTGCCAGCCAAACCGCACACAACCTCTGCCTCTTGATGCTGGGTATTCTGACTGCAGAGGCAAACTCTGAGCATTAAACTTTGTAAATGTGCCTACTATGAAATGCAGTGATAAAACATCAAGCGAGACTAGTGCTTTCTTTCTCGACTGATTAATTCCATGGTACAGGTCCCCCACTATCCAGAAACAATGTTCTCGACAGAACAGTAGAGTGGCCTTTTGAGCACCGAGTCACAGCACCAGCTAGGTGGCAGTACCTTGCAGGGCTGTGGCAAGTTTCTCTAGAAGGCTGTGTATGCTCTGAATCAGGGGCCAGTGTGGGGTGTTGTTTTCCGCATAGCCAAGACTCACAGGCTTAATCACGGGACCTAGTGATACAAGAGACACCCGACAGGACCGCCTGAATTCCAGACACAGTCTTCCTTACATCTGTTGAGAGTAACAGTCCAATGCCCTGGGTAGTCAGGATCAGTCAGCCCCGCCAGGCTGTGACTCCCGTCCTGCCTGTTGATTCTGAGGCGTGTAGCACCCAAGTGGCCAGGGGGCAGTCTTAACTTCCTATTCGGTGGAATCACTGGGCCTCCTGTAAAAGAAAGCATTTCTTATTTGGAACTAAGACTTCTAGACAAGCAGAACCGGAAGTAGTAATTCTGCTAATGGTCAGTAGGGGTAATGGTGTGTGCTCCCACTCGCGTTTCCAACCTGGGTTTCTGCACCTGTGAGTCCTGGCTATGCGAAAAACAACACCCCACACTGGCCCCTGATTCAGAGCATACACAGCCTTCTAGAGAAACTTGCCACAGCCCTGCAAGGTACTGCCACCTAGCTGGTGCTGTGACTCGGTGCTCAAAAGGCCACTCTACTGTTCTGTCGAGAACATTGTTTCTGGATAGTGGGGGACCTGTACCATGGAATTAATCAGTCGAGAAAGAAAGCACTAGTCTCGCTTGATGTTTTATCACTGCATTTCATAGTAGGCACATTTACAAAGTTTAATGCTCAGAGTTTGCCTCTGCAGTCAGAATACCCAGCATCAAGAGGCAGAGGTTGTGTGCGGTTTGGCTGGCAGTGCGAGAGCCCTGAGCAACACCAAGGAAGAGATTCCTAGGGGCCTATCAGGCAAGGTCTTCATCCCAGGTTCCCAGGTTCATGCCTGGCACAGAGACGGAGATAGTAAATGCTACTGAATTCAGTACATTTCCATTTGATATATTTTGAATTAAAAATGGCAGATTTCATGCCTTTAAAGAAACAATCATCGCTTGACTCTCACCTGACAGTGATCCACAAGGAAAAGAGTACTTCAGTGGCATTTCACCAGGCCACAGATAATCACTGCTAAGGCACAGGGAGCACAAGTCAGCAGGAAAAATACAAGATTAGGAGTTAAATGTCCTACTTCCAGCCCTCGTCCTGTCGCTGAGACTCTGTGTGACCTTGGGTTATTTGCCATCCTTCGTTAAGCTTTGATGTCCCACCCAAGAAATGATGGAGTTGTCCCTTTCAGGACTAAGCTTCCATTAGTTTATAACCTGGTCTTATTTCCAGACTTGATGAAGTGGCTTCTTTCCGGATAACTCAGACTCCTTATTTAGGACCCGTGGGATGATGAATCCTTCTAGCAGTGAGCCCTTATCTTGCTTTTCACGACTTTCACCTGCTCAGGCAGGAGGTGGCAGTTCCCTGGCAAGGCTGTGCAAGGTGCTGGAAGGTGGCATTGGTGGAGAGACCTGTGGGTCCCTTCTCCTTCCCCTGCCTCGTCTCTGCTCATTAGCCTGTGTTTCAGGGGAAACAAGCAGTGGAGACAAGGAACAATCAAGCTTCTGCTTTTTTTGCTACAAAACAATTCTGCTCTAATTCTTCCTTCTGTCACTGTCACATAGAATTACAAGAACAAACAGCTTTCAAAAGTGAGAACACACTGTGGCTGCTTCTAATGAACTCTATAAACGTGGATCAGGTACCTGCCCAGCCCCGGGTCCTGTGCTGGGTACCCGCAGCGAAGCTCGGCAGGGCTGCTGCCCTGTGGGAGCTCAGGGTGTGGGGAAGTGTATCCTAAATGCAACAGACAGGTTGCTCAGAGAGAGGCCAGCTTCTTATGGTGGGAAGCTGCACGGTGCAGGTGACCTTGGAACCAGGCCCTAGAGTTTCCAAAGTCGAGAAAAACAAACAAACAAAGAACTCCAGGCCCAGTGAATGTGTCCTGCAGAGCAGGCCATGAGTGTAGGCCCTGTCAGGGAGATACCTGGGGAGGAGAAATCTCTCTCTGTGGGATCTCTGAGTAAGGTTAAAGGCAACTAGAAAGGGGTGTGGGGCTCGACAATGGGAGGGGATGGCACAGCAGACAAGAATTTAGACATTTCGCAGTGGTCCAGGAGTCCTCAAGGGGCAGTGACACAGTGTAGGCTTGGTGGCTTCAGGAGCTGCTCCTGGCACAAAAGGGAGGGGCTGGACAGGTGCCAGGGATTAGGGGGAGAAATAGAAGGGGTTCATGTGGGAGCCCAAGTGTCCATGTCCTTCCCAGCTGGCGGTGGACACCACTTTTCCTGAAGATAAGGAAAGGCCCTGTCCCTCCACACCCCTTCCTGCCATGCTGCAGAGAATGAGGAGGGGGAGGAGAGATGTGGAGCCCAGGCCCTTCAGGTTGGCCTGGTCTGCCCTTTTGCTCTATTGGAGTTGCCCTGAGCCCCTGGACAGGGCCCAGGTTAGATGATGCTGTGGTTGTAAATGGGGCATGTGATGACAGGGATCAGAGCCCGGGTTCAGAGGGAGGAGGAAGCCCCCTCCACACTGAGAGTGTGGCCACTCAGGACTGTGCTAATGTCCCAGCTGGTAGCTCTGTTTTTTCTCCGAACTCTCACAGGGCCCCTACACCAAACACCAGGGTATGTGGCCTCAGCAGCGAATTCCTAGGCCTCTGCACCTCACATGCAGCCAGCTCTGACGGACAGGGCACCAGAGGCTCCAACTGCTGACCGGCTGGCCTAGAGTCACACAGCAGTGTGCGAGTGTCAGATTGCATACAGGATCCAAAAAAATGTGCGCAAGCAAGCCCCCTTTGGCAGGGGAGGAGCAGCTGTGCACATGGGTCTGGGGGCAGGTAGGAGCCATCTGAGACCTGGGATTCTTAACTCCTGGAGTTTCTAAAGTGAAGTTTTCAAAGACCTTTTTCTCTCCCAGTTCAAGGAAAAGAAAAGAAACTGAAGACCTGCGGGAGATAACAAACCTGGTGGGTTTTCTGTCTCAGCCACACAATTGGTCCCTTCACTGAGATCAGCTGTTACTTGATTTGCAAATAGTATGTGCCTTTTGAACGAGCCAGCGGGGCTCCCTTCTTCCTGGGAGCACAACATGCCAGCTCTGGTTTCACCAGCAGGCCCACATGGGCCCAGCTCTGAAACTGTAGCTCTGGGAAAGGCCAAAGGTATGCAGATCATGCAGGGGGAGCGGCAGTAAATGTTCAGCCCCCCCCCCACCAGTCAGGAACCCAGCCAGAGAGGGAAAAGGACTTGCTCTAAATCACCCAGCAGAACCAGAGCAGAACTCACGACCTGTGCCCACGCCACTGCCCTCAGTTCACTCCACTCTCCTACGTCTATTTTTGTGTTCCAGTTGCTGATATGGCACTTTTGACATGCAGGCACTGTGGTAAGTGCTTGAAGATATAACTCACATAGCCACCATCATTATCCTATGAAGCAGGCACTCTTGTCACCCCCATTCTACAGGTGAGGATACTGAGGTGGAGTGACTTATCCAAGGTCCCACAACTAGGCAGTGGTACAGCCACAACATGGTTCTAGAGTTCATGTTGTAGCCACCCTGCTTGAAGGCTTGATGGGCATCTTCAGGAAGGGCCGTGAATATGCTCTGTGTCTGTGGTTCTAGAGGATTTTGTCTGAAAAATCACCTCTTTTCTTGCTTGAAGGAACCTGAGACAGAAACCCAGTTCCCAAGCCTGTCTACTCCGGACTTAGGCTTCTGTTTTCCCTCTTTGGATCTCAGTTTCCCTGCCTGTCAAATGGACTCACTTGGCCCAGTTGGTCTCAAATGCCTCCTCCGGTTCTAACTATGTGTGATATCCCCAGCTATTCCTGGCTGACTTCTTACCTGAACTCAGCAAACACTTCAGAGGGAACACTTTTTGGTTATGCAATTGTTAAGCACCAGTGTCATGTGATGGAGTGGAGTACGAGAAGTTGGAAAGCAGCTCTGTTTGCAGCAGAGGAGTCCAAACTTGTGCACATTTAAAAAAAAAAAAGTCCCTAAAACTTTCACTCTGGAAAAACTCGAGCTTATCATGAGATTGTTGCCCTCGGACTCCCGTGGGAAAGGAATGCTTCATGTGCTGAAAGTCTCCGCTGTTGACTGATTCCCTGGAGGAGCTCCCCTTTATCCTCTCTCTGGAATTAAGTGGATGCGGCTCTGAAGCAGAGCCAGCTCCTCCGTTCAGACTGCCTTTGTGCTGGGCAGGGGGAAATCAGGCAACACACAGAGAAGTGTGAGAAAAATGTGCTGGGAATGGTGGGCAGGTGAACCGTAGATACCTAACATTTATTGGGTAAAGCCCTACATGGATTATCCCATTTAATCCTCTCAGAGGGTTCTGGGTTTAGCCCCATTTTTAAGGTGGGGAAACATGCTTAGAAAAAGAAATTGACCTGCCCGGGATACAATCTGGGTGCCTGGATAGTCATGGCCAGGTCGCCTGTGCAATTAACCAGCACTCCTGTGAGCGTGTGTGGGACCCATCCCTGAAGGACTCCAGAGAACAGACTAGAATTGTCTGCAAACTTGTTTTCTGTCCAATTGGATTTTTTTTTTTTTTTTATGTGGGTACCAGGAGTCAAACTCAGGACCTCGTGCTTGCCAGGCAGGCGCTTATGCTGCTGAGCTATCTCACCGGCCCTCCTTTTTGATTTTGAAGTTGTTACATTATGTTCATCATAAAGACTAGCCTTTAAAAATAAGAAATTAAGAATCCACCAACACAAAGACTTTAAGTATAAATATTGCTTCTTTAATGAGGCTTTAGGGAAATATTTTTTAAATTCTTTCAGTAAAAGGATCCACGTATTTGCAGGAGAGAAGATGGGAACATAATCTCAACCTTATAGTGGAATTGGATCCTAATAATTTATTTTCAAGTCAGCTATTGGGAATCTGTGACACAATATAACCACAGAAACAATAGTGGAAAGTATCAGGCTCTTTACAAACCCCCTTAGTTATTATTAACTGTTATTCTCTATTGAGGTGTTCTCATGCCACATGCTGTGCTGTGCATTTTATGGGCATCATCTCATATGATCTGCACTGGAATCCTATAGATTGATCCTCATAGGCTGGGGTTCATGCCATTCTATAGATGAGATTGTAGGCTAAGGGTGCCAAGAATCACACAGCTATTAAGTGATTGGCTCCATTCAGACAGACCCTGCCTCTCTTAGCCCATGTTCCAAGGGGTTTGAAAACAAGGGGCCACAAATTGCAGGAAGAAATGATGGAAGAGAAAACCTAGAACTATAGACTCTCAGAGCTGCAAGGATGCTTAGAAATCATCTTAGCCATATGAGGTATAGGCAGAGAGGCCCTGACTTACAGAGTCTTTCCTGGACGTGTGTCATTCACTTGGTGCTTTATGTCTCTCACTGAATCTTCAGACCAGTTCCATACATGTTACTCTTTGTGATGAAAAATCAAAACAATGACAAGACTGAAGCTGAGAGAAGTGAAAGGACTTGTTCATGGTCTCATAACAGGTCAGTTAGAGCGTGGGCCTCCATCAGACTTCACAGAACCCACACTCCTTCCATGCACCGTGCCCCAGATGGGATCCAATAAGACAGAGAACTCTTGGCCATCCTGGAAGCAGCCAAGTTTGGTCCACGGGACTGTGGTTCTCGCTTGTAACACAAACCGGTGGAATTGCAAGCTCAGGACAGAAGTAAACAATTGAGATGGAAAGAAATAAATCTCTCCTCTAAAAATAGGCACTCATCCTTAGAAACACTGCCGGCCAGCTGTACACAGAGCCGTGGATGGACCTGATGGGGCCGAGCAAATCAGGCCAGGCCTCAGCGTGTCTCCACCCAACCCTTGACACCTCCACACCCCTATATGCACTCTGCTCCCTTTCTCTAGCACCCCTCCCTCTTCCTCTGCTGCTGAGGGACCTCAGACCTGGAGCCCTTCACTTCTCAGGTCTGAATCCTCCCATTTCTCCTAACCCCATGCCTGTCCCTTCAGAATCTTACTGTTCCTCCCCTCTACTGGCACCTGCCTCATTCTATGGACACTGAGCCCCTTTCCTTGTGATTTCAACATTTTAAGTAGGAAACATTTTAAACATAAAGACAACAGAATAGCCAGTCATGGTGGCACACACCTATAATCCCAGCATTCGGGAGGCTGAGGCAGGAGGATCACCATAAGTTTGAGGCCAGCCTGGGCTACATAAGCAAGTTTAAGCCAGCCTGCACTACATAGTGAGACCCTGTCTCAAAAAAACAAAAAACAAAACAAAACAAAACAAAAAAAAGAGAGAGAGACAACAGAATATACCTGTGTTCCCGTTATCTAGATATATCCAATGTTAACACTTTACCTTATTTGGTTCAAATCATCCTCAAAAAGAAATTACTGTAGATGAAGTCTGAACCCTATTTTCTCACCCCTCAATCTATTCCTAGCTTTTTCCACCTTTCTGGGCACTTCCTACCTGTGAGGCAGCAAACCCAGGTACCCACAACATCAAGTAGCAAACGGGTCATTTTCTTGAGGCAAGTGGGAGTACGTTTATTATCAAAGAAGGGGAGACTTGATATCAGGGTCTATTTGGAGTCCACCACTGTGGGTTTGTCAGTTTAATGGCCTTATGTTCTGCTGTATCAAAAGCCCTGGTGTAGAGTAACAGGGTGTTGGCAGAAATTTAATCAATTCCAGGCCCCCAAAGAAAACATTACAAGGGCCTTGCTCTCTAGCTTGGCATTTCCCAAAATCCCCATGAATGAGCCTGGTCCCATTCTCACACTTGTAGGCTGGCACCTTTCATAATGTGTCCCATCTCTCAAACTTGTGGTACCGCAGTTGGTGGCCCAGCAAACAGCTCAGGACAGCAGGTACGAAGTGGAGGCAGGGTGTCCAGATCATACTGTCCTTTTCCTGGCTACAACATCTGTGCTCTGAGACTGTGGGCAGTTTCTAGCACCCTGTGACCGGTGCAGGGACTCGGAGAAGACTAAGGTATATCCCAGCTAGTCACTGGGGCACCCAGTCTCCTTAGAACGAGATATAGGATACACATTATATACAAGCTGGCAAGTTGCCTTGGGCGGTTTAGAAAGAGAATCACTGGATCCACGTGGGAGAACTGCAGAGGCCCAACAGGTACCCAAGGAAAAGATGAATGCAGAGGAGAAAGAGGGGTGGCACTGCAGGCAGAGGGTGTGGCCTGAGCAAAGGCTTGGCAATGTGTGAAGAGGGGGCACAGTTGTGGAAAATGGAGGAACCAGAGCAGCTATGACAGACTACTGAAGAAGAGAGCTGGGGGAGGGAGGTAGAGGTAGGTTGGGATCAAGTCATTAAGAGCTCTCTGTTGCCTGCCTGGTGAGTGTGGTTGTGATTCCACACGTCAGAGAAGGCTTTGCAATTGTTGAGCATGTTGGGGAGTGACATGGGCCCAGGTAGTGGTGCTGAGGTCTGGCTGGCTACTAGCAGGGAAGGAAGTGGAGGGGAGAGGGCTGAGGCTGGGAGAACAGCCAGGAGGCTGCTCTGATGGTCCCAGCAAGAGACGCAAGGGCTTGCAAGAGGGTGGTGACCAGGGGTGGAGACTTGTCAGAGCACTGCAGCCTTAGAATGACCGTCACTCCTGCCCTAGCAAGTGCTGCTCCCACGATCTCCCAGGCCCTTGCCTGTGCTGCACTTCCACTCTCCCTGAAACATTTCTTTTCCTCTCCTCACCTGCTGCCTCCTCCCTGGTCACCCAGGAGGCTCAGAGCTGAGTAAGGTGCCCAGACTGGGTCATACATCTCCTCCCTGGCTGTGAATTCCACTGGAGCAGGGATTGCATGTCCATTGTCTCAGGAAGCCCAGTGACCAGCACAAAAGGTACAAGGAACTTCTTCCCCAGTGCACAGTGCAGAATAGCAGGGTTAGAGGAAAACAGGGAAGGGAAGGCTCAGTCTTCCTTGTGCCACAAATGCTAGAAAGAGACAAAGTATGCTGTTGTCACCAATAGCTCCCACCACAAATCAGTGTGGGATTTAAGCTGTGGTTGGATGTCGGCCTCAGTGTCCCACGAAGTCTGGGGAAGATGAGTTTTGCCAGTCCCTCAGTGAGGTCAGGGTGGCCGAGCCAAAGGCCCAGCTCTTTCTGGAGAGAACGTGAATACAGGAGCAGGCCCAGAGTGCTTGTGTTTGGTATGTGTAGGGGGGTATGTCTGGAGAGAAAGGGGCTCTCCAAAAAGATGTCATGATTGTGGGGCATGAGTAAGCTGGCCCTGCTGCCCTGCTGTGGTGGAGGGAACAGAGGAGGGCAAGTGTCTAGGACACGCTTGTGGTGAACTGTTTGAAACAGGAGAGAAGAGTCAGGAGTGGGAGGAGAGTTTGAAGACGTTAAGCCACCTCCATTTCACTCTTCCCCCAGAACAGTAGCTCTGTGCCTCTGTGCCTCGGTTTCTCCATGTATAAACAGAGGCTAGCATGATAAAAGCAGAGGCCTGGCTTCCAGCACTTGGAGAACAGAACTGGTGCTCATGCCAGGCCACATCTAGTTTCCAGGATCTATTCCTAGAGTAAGGCAGTAAGGAGTGATGAACGTTTGCCATGGGATGGAGGTTGCTAGTCCTGGACAATCAGACCATCGTGTGACCTCGGGCAAGGCCTCTTCCCTCCCTGGCTGTAGATGCTGGCAGCATCCAACCCAGAGGCCATACCACTGCTCCAATCTCTTCTAAGTAGGCATTTGTGGTCCTGTCACAGAAGAGGACCCCAGCACTCCTGCTGCCCAAACCAAGGGAGGCATGTCTTGCATCTCCTTACTCTTAGGCATTACTTATTTGTAAAAAGTAATAAAATCACTTATTTTTTTGTTACTATGAAGAATTGGGTTAAGGGATATTTTATGTACAATTCGCCACCAGTCTAAAGATAGTTGTGCTGATCTCAAGCATGCTAATTATATACAGGACCATCTGTATATAAAACCAGGCTTCCTGGCTGAGTGGCTATCAAGCTAAGTGACTTCAGTTTTTTAAGCCTCATTTTCCCCCCAATGAAAAAGTTGACCTAGCCAATCTCTTAGGCCTTTGTAACTCTGAGTTGTTAGGAGTCTATGGTCCTTTTAATACATTGCTGTGTGTGCATGCATGCACGCGTGTGCACACACACACACACACACACCCCTGAACAAGCTCACAGTGGTTCTAGCCAGGACGGCTGCTCATGTAGCCCTCCCTATCTGTAGCAATGATAAGTGTGCAGGAACTTGATATGTAGCCTTACTGGCATCTGTCTTCAGGGTGTGAGAGCCCTGAGCAGCACAGTTAAGGGTCTGTCAGAGTTTCCATTGTCTTTTGGACAACTGGGTCACAGAGCGTGGAGGTGAAAGTTAGATGAAGACATTAAGCTGCCAAGCTGTACATCTGAATTTAAAGTTTTAACTACTGAAAGAAGTCACCCTTTAAAAAATCAGAAGTAGGGAACTACAGGAAATGTTGCCTAATTTTTTCCACTATGATTATTCCAAGAACATATTAAACTTTGTGTGTCTATAGTTTAAAAACCTCTTAATCAAAAACCCATGGGCTGGTGAGATAGCTCAGTGGCATAAGTGCCTGCCTGGCAAGCGTGAGGTCCTGAGTTCGACTACCGGTACCCACATTAAAAAAAAAAAAACAAAAAAACACCATGCACAGTGGTACCTCTGTTCATGAACTTAATTCTTTCTGTGCTTCTGGTGACAGAATTCTTTCCACAATTCTGGTTGCAACCTGTTTCTTTAGCCCAGCCCCCGATGTGGGCAGAGCATCCAGTATCTGTGGAATAAGTGAATGAATGTGTTGACTTTCTCTACATGGAATTTCTGTCTAACTTACATTGGATGAGGCACAATGGGAGTGCATAGGGGGCTGAGTCTGATTTGTAAATGTGTTTTATTTTCCCTGAAGACTGTTTTGAAAATGTTTGGACTACATGTCATATTTTTAAATCAAGAGATTTCACATATGAATAAGCAGATCTACTAACACCACCCACATTCCTACATGTCAACAATTCCCCGGAGATGGGTAATGTGAGGGCACAAAAGCGCCAGTGTGGAATAATCCCCACTACTCCCAAGTGTCCAGCAGCTATATTTTAGGCTAAGATCAGAGATTATCTGATATATCTCCTCCTTAAAACACTAATTTTTCTGTCAGGAAATGAGGGGTTCACCTGGACATAAGTCTCTGCCCTCCTCACAGGAGTAAATTTCCAGTTGTGTGTAAGGATATGAAGATTTTCTGAGTTTTATATGCAAAGCTCTTTCCCAAAGCAAATCTCACTCATAACCAACCTATCTTTGGGGTAAGGATGTACATGTGACAAAAGCACATGCCTGCAGATTCCCTTAAAGCAGAACGATGACTATTCTGATGGAACCAGATTGAAGTGTCGCTTTGAACTCACAGTATAGAAAGTGCCTGTCCAGTGGATTCACCTTTTGCACATTTTAAGATTAGGACAATGAGCCGAGTGCAGTGGCACTTGCCTGTAATCCCAGCTACATGAGAAGCTGAGGTAGGAGGGTCATGAGTTTGAGACCAGCCTGCAGAACTTAACCAGACTTGTCTCAAAATAAAAAACAAAAAGGGCTGGGCGTGTAGCTCAGTGGTAGGACCCCTGCCTAGTATGTATAAAACCCTGAGTTCAATCCCCAGTATAGCAATGAGGCGGGGGATTCATACCCATTACCTATCACTGCCCCCTCCCATCTTTCCCAACTGTATTAGTCAGCTCAGGCTGCTGCTATAATAAAATGCCATAGACTGGGTGTCTTAAACATTAGAAACTTATTTTCTCACAGCTCTAGAGTGTGGAAAGTTCCAGATCAGGGCCTGGCAAGGTTAGCTTCTGCAGAGGACCTCTTCCTGGCTTCTCACTAATGGCTGCCTTTTGACTGTGTCCTCTCATGGCAGGTGGTTGGGAGGAGGACGCTGTTCAGCAAGCTTTTAAGGACACTAACCCTATGGGCTCAGGGCTCTCTTGATGACCTCATTTATCCTAAACTACCTACTTATGGGCCCTATGTCCAAATACGGTCACACTGGGGGTTAGGGCTTTAGCACGTGAAAAGGGGTGGGGATGACACAGTTCGGTCCATAGCAGCAGCACCAGGCAACTACTAATTTACCTCCTGTCTCTACAGATTTTACTCTTCTGGACATTTCCTATAAATAGAATCATATTATATGTGGCCATTTGTATCTGGTTCCTTTCACTTATAATGTTTTCAAGGCTCATTAATGTTGTAGTGCTTCGTTCCTTTTAATGGCTGAGTAATATTCATTTATATGAATCTGCCACATTTTGTTTATCCATTCACCAGTTGATGGACATTTGGTTTGTTTATACCTTGGGCCATTATGATCAATGCTGCATTCATGTAACAAGTTTTTGGATGAACATGTTTTTAATTCTTTTTCACCTGCAAGAGCAATTTCCAAGTCATGCAGGAACTCTTATGTTGAGCTTTTTCAGAACCTGACAGACTCTTCCCCAAAGGGCCCATATCATTTTACATCCCTCTCGGCAGTGTATAAAAGTCCCAATTTCTCCACATTCTTGCCAACCCTTGGCATTATCTGTGCTTTTTATGATGGCTGTTGTAGCGGCTGGGAGGCAGTCTTTCACTCTGCGTTCGATTTGCATTTCCCTCATAGTTAGCGATGGCTGCCTTTTGACTGAGTATCTTTTCTTGTGCTTATTGGGCATTTTTATATGTTCTTTGGAGAAATATCTGTTCAAATCTTTTGTGGGTTTTTAAATGGGGTTACTTGCCTTATTGAGTCATAAGTGATATTTATGTATTCTGGATACTAGACTCTTATCAGATACACAGTTTACAAATACTGTGTTTTCTTTCAATCTGTCTCTTCACTAGTGTCCTTTGAAGCACAAATGTTTTTAATTATGATGAAGTGCAATGCATCTATTTTTTCTTTTGTTGCTTATTGTTTTTGTGTTATAGCTAAGAAACCATTTCATAATCCAGAGTCACTATGACTTATGCCTGTGCTTTCTTTAAGAATTTTATTCTTGTAGCTGTTATGTTTAGGTCTTTGACCCATTTTGAGTTAAAATTTATATACTTGTGAGATCACATGCTGCTTTTGAAAACAAGTTGCAATAGTAATAAATAGGGGCCGGTGAGATGGCTCAGCAGCGTAAGCGCCTGCCTGGCAAGCGCGAGTGCCCGAGTTTGACTCCCGGATCCCACATACGAAAAAAGGGCCGGTGATATCGCTCAGCGGCTCGGGCGCCTGCTGGCGCGCGAGGTCCTGAGGTCGACCCCCCGGTACCCACAACAACAAAAAAAATAGTAATAAATAATTTTAAAAATAGGCAAATTCGGGCCGGTGAGATGGCTCAGTGGCTTAAGCGCCTGCCCGGCAAGCGCGAGGGCCCGAGTTCGACACCCGGAACCCACATATGAAAAAGGGGCCAGTGATATCGCTCAGTGGCACGGGCGCCTGCTGGCGCGCAAGGTCCTGAGGTCGACACCCCGGTACCCACAAAAAAAAAAATAGGCAAATTCTTTGATTTTAATTGGAATGGTGTGATATTTCAGTAATATACCATTTAATGGAAAGAAAATAATCTCTGGCTCCTAATGAGCCTGATATGCTCAATATTTACATTTAAAAGTTGCTAAACTACAAATTGTTAAAAAAGACTTTTCATATTTTTGTATTATCAAAGATTAACTCCTTTCAACAAATTTTATTTTATTTATTTATTTATTTTTGTGGGTACAGGGGGTCGACCTCAGGACCTCGCGCGCCAGCAGGCACCCATGCTGCTGAGCGATATCACCGGCCCTTTTTCGTATGTGGGTACTGGGAGTCGAACTCAGGACCTCACACTTGCTAGGCAGGCACTTTTGCTGCTGAGCCATCTCACCGGCCCCATCAACAAATTTTAAATAAAAGAAGATGTATCTTAACATGTTATGTAAGTAATATTTTTGAAATACATTAAACAGTTTTTAATTTCCCTATTATAATTATATAGTTTCTGTTCAATGCATTAGTTCGCAGTCAGGGGCGACTTTGCCCCTCAGAGGACATTTGGCAGTGTTTAGAGACATTTTTGGTTGCCATGACTGGGGAGATGGTGCTACTGGAATCTATGAGATAGGGACCAGAGGGGCTGCTAATATCCTACAGTGCTCAGCACAGCTTCCACAAGGACATGTCCAGCGCAAGATGCCACTTGTGCTGAAGCTGTGAATTCCTGCTTTATCTAAATCAATCACCTCTACCAGGTAGATTCCAGAAGCAATTTTCATGGATTTCTTTCAACACAATACTGGGGGCCAGCATATGCCCCAGCCCCTTAGTGCCATCAAAACCCTTTATGGTGACAAAAATCTTAGGCATTCCCTTGAGGGGCCCCTGGGGAAAACAGGAGCACTTGCTTTCAGGACTTAATTCATTTTGTATTTGTGTGTTTGGATTTTTTAAATTTTAAAATATATTTGGATAATGTATTCCCTATTACCTACATACTTGCGCAGCCAGTCTCTTGTTTAAGTGCATTTTATCTGGTTGTGTAACAACAGTAATGAGGAGTCATCATTCTTGGGTGTTCACTACAGCAGGCACTGGGCCGAGCACTCTTCCTGAGTTATCTGACTTAATTTCCTCAACAAGTCTATGAGAGAGTGACTGTCATTATTTACATTTCACTGCCATGGAACCTACCGCACCATGAGACTAGGGCACTTGTCCAAGATCGTATAGTTGTATCATTATTACTCCATGTTGGGGCTTAGGCTAATGTGGGGTCAAACTGTGACATGCAGTCATGTCACAAAAAGGCTGGAGTGTTCATTGTGGGTACTGTAATCACGTCCAGGCATTTGCAGAGCAGTGAAGTATGCATTCATTTACTTATGCCATACCAAATGCTCTGCCCTGGGGGAGAAGGAAGAACACACACAGCCAGTCCCATCTAACTTTGTCCACAGAAGCATGGCTCTTCCAGAAGCACCACCATCCTGGTCCACCTGTCGTGGTGGACAACATCTGAGAACATCTGCTTAAGGAAAGTTGGTGTGTGCGAGGCTTCACTTATATTCCTCGTACTCACCCCCAATCAGTCAAGGCTTGATTTTCTGCCTCCTAATTGTCTTCTCATTAAATGCTCCAGTTCCCAAATGTCTCTCCTGCTGGGGCCCTGAATGCACTTGCACATATTCCAGCACCAGCCCTCAAGCCCTTACCTTGACCTTGCACTTTGTGGGCCCTGGTCACCAATAGCCCTCGCCAAGGTGGGTCATGCCCTGTTCTCCCCATTTGCAGCTACCACTCTTCCTTAAACAGCAATGTGGGGCTAGACAGTGGGAAAACATAACAATCACACACTCACTGACTGGTCCTGTCTCCCTCCTGGGCTTCATGCCTCGGGGTGCCAGGCACACGGCCATCTCCACAGCCATCTCTCATTCCCTCTCCAAAGGGGCTGTAGAAAAGGGTTTGGGGAGAGCGGGAATGATGGAAGATAAGCATTTTGGTGCTATCAAGATTTGAGGGCCGGTGAGATGGCTCAGCGGCATAAGTGCCTGCCTGGCAAGCGCGAGGGCCCGAGTTTGACTCCCGGAACCCACATACGAAAAAAGGGCCGGTGATATCGCTCAGTGGCACAGGTGCCTGCTGGCGCACGAGGTCCTGAGGTCGACCCCTGGTACCCACACACACAAAAAAATAATAATAAAGATTTGAGATAGAACGACTCTCCAATTTAGCCAATTTGAGGGCATAGCAAGAGGTTGTATACCTGCCTTCCGGTATGCTCCTCTGTCTCTCCAAGTGCCTGGGGACAGGAGGAGCACAAAGAGTAGAGATGAGGCTTCCCTCTCCCCCAGACCTGAGGAGGGACCCTGGGTTTTGTCTCTGAAATTCCTTGGGCAAGTCTTTCCTTACTCTGAGCCTCAGTTTCCCCTCAAAGGGAAGATATATACATTAGATGATCTCTAAACATCCTCGTAGCTTTGACTCTTGAAGGTTCTGGGAGCTGAGTTAAAGTGAAGTTCATTGGGTGATTGAAATCCACCCTAATTAGAAAATTGCTTTAGTAGTAAGCCCACACCTAGGAGCCTGCCCATGTCTGAAGAAGAGATCACAACAATTGGTGGACGCTATCTTTCTTGAGAGACCCATCTCCAGGGGCAATGTTCAAAATATTTAACAGTCAGAGTGTCCTGAGAACAGACCCATCACAGGCTAAAAGGTAGCCATAGGGGCTGCTGTGAGAGTGCCTCACCCACCTGACGGTTGTGGTGGGCCTTTCTCCTGATTTGGGGGGTGGAGTTCTGCCTCTTTATGCGTGATTCTCCATCCAAGACCCTACCACAACCCCCGTTAGCTTCTTTCTCCAACCTCTTGATACACAACTGCTATAAATATCTTTGTGTCTCTGAACACCAGCTTAATCCCATCTACCGCTCAACAGTCGTTTCGAGTGCCCTGCGTGCTCTGCCTATGCCAGCCGCCCTTAATCCCTTGCTTTAAAATGTTAGAGGCAAGAACACCTGCTCCTTGTCTGCTCTGTGACCTTGGGGCAGCCCCTATCCATTTTGGGCTTTCTGATTCTTTGCATGTGAAGGTAGGGACTTGGATGGATTCCATAGCTCTGAGGTCCCTGCTAGTCAATGATGAGTTTCTGAATTGCAAGCCTTCCTCAGCTGACCACTCTTTCTTTCTTTCTCTTTCTCTCTCTCTCTCTCCCCTCCTCTTTCTCCTGCCCCCAACAACGTCCATCATAGAATGCACTGCTGCCTGCAGGCCTGAGGCAGAAGGATCAGACCACCAAGGCGCCCACAGGCCCCTTTAAAAGGGAGGAGCTCTTGGATCACTTGGAAAAGCAAGCAAAGGAGTTTAAGGACCGAGAAGACCTGGTCCCCTACACAGGGGAGAAACGAGGTACTGAATGATGTTGCTCTTGTGAACATGTCATTCTCCAGGCATGGCGAGGGCCACCTGTGAGCCAGACCCTGAATTGGGCCAAGTGTGTGGGGAACTCCTTTTCTTCATCCTTGTCTGGCCAAGAAACACAATCCCAACTCCAAAAGTGGTGATGCATGCTATAGTTTAAGTTTGGGAATAGACTAAAGAAAGATCCACCCAGAACAGCAAAACTTTTTCTTAAATCTCCTTTGACTAGGGTGTCCTGATTATTTTTCATTCAAACCTAAACAGTTTTGAGAGTGAAAGAAGGATCTGTTGATAATGATATCAGGACATGAGGCCCAAAGAAGGACAATCTTATGCAAATGAGAAAAAAGAGGCATCACCCTAACTTTTCCTACTCTCTCTCTGCTCTTTCTCCAAAGTTCCTCTCTGGCAGCTGCAACATCCCTGCAAGACTCTCTGCCCCAGGCTAAGACAAGCCATCCAGCAGTCCCCAGGGGAACAGAGAGCTACTCCCCGACTGTTCGCCCTTCCAGGCCTCCCACTGCCCTCCAAACCATTCTGCCCTTCTCTTCTGTCATTCTTGCCCACAGTCATGAGGGCAGCAAGTAGGGGAGAACACGAGTTTGAGTTCTGTTCCTCAAACTTTCCAAGTGCTTTTCCACCTTAGGACCTTTGCACATACCCCTAGGTCTAAAACGCTGGCCCTGCTGCCAGCTCCATGGTGTCCCTGTGGCTGTGTCTTCCTCCTCTTAAGCGGTATCATGGTTAGAAACACAGCCTGGAGCTAGGCCTGCTTTGATCTGTAGTCCAGGTTCCACTATTAACTAGCTGTGTGAGCTCAAGAAAATCACCTCCGTTTCCTCCTCCATAAAATGAGGGTGTTGGAAATAATATTACCAACCTCCAGAGGTTGTTATGAGAATTAAGTGCGTGAGGATATATATATATAAAGCTCTTAGCAGTGCATCTGGCGTGCAGCGAATGCTATGTAAGCATTAGCTGTTATTATTCTTTAGGTCTCAGCTGTGCTGTCTTCTCTCTCAGGGACGCCTCCCTGTCTACTCTGCTAGCATGCGCAGTCCCCCTGCAGCTCTCTCTTGGTTATTTTCCACCCCGGGAGCCTGCGTGTGTCCTCCATATTCACATTTTATCTGTATCTTTATTTATTAGCTTTCTTTCTCACTAGCTTGTATGCGTCCTGAGGGCAGGGACTTGGACTGTTTTTGTTCGCATGGTACCCTGAGCACCTACTCAACACAGGGCCTGGTATGCAGTAGGGTCAAGCAGACAGTTGTTGATGAATAAATGAGATAAAGTAAGTAAATGTTTAATGCACCTTGGAACACAAGCCCCATGACTGTAAGAACTGTATCTGCCTTGTTTAGCATTATATCTGCCCACCTAATATGCCCTCACACATAGAAGACACCTCAAATATATGTTGGGTGAAAGTATTCATTTTAATTGATTAATGCTGTAATTACTTGTCTCTTTCCAGTCCCTTCCATCTCCCCACCCCCAAGAATGTAAGCAGGGCAAGCCAGGCTCTGCATCTGTGTCTGTCACCTCTATCCCTGTTGCATTAGCACAGTGCCCTGCACTGAGTAGCTGTTGAATAAATAATAAAATAAAAAGGCACACAGAAGGAGACATTGTGAAAAAGGCTTTGAGCCATCCCATGTCCTGGAATTGGAGCTTATCCAGGTTTTATTGAAAACTGAAAAGTTGTTCTTTTGTATGTGACTATCCAGTTGTGCTAGCAGTTATTGAAGAGATAATTCTTTGCCATTGAATGAACTTGGCACAGTCATTGAAATCAATATGCCATTGATGTTTAGCTTTATTTCTGGGCTTTCACTCCTATTCCATTGTCTATACGTCTGTTCTTATGCCAGTACCACACCACTTAGTTAAGTTTTAAACTCAATAAGTATGAGTCTTCTAATTTTGTTCAGGATTTTTTTGTCTATTTGTAGCCTCTTGCTATTGCATACTAAGGGAGAGGATGGGCTTTTCCTGTTCTGCAAAATATGTCATTTGAGATTTAGAGAAGGATTACGCTGAATTTGTAGATTGCTTTGGGTAGTATTGTCATCTTAATAATATTAATTCTGCCAATTCATGCATTCATAATTTTTTGCATTTATTTAGATCTTTAATTTCTTTCAGACAAGTTTCATAGTTTTCAGTGTACAAATCTTTCAAATTTATTCTCAACTGTTCGATACTTTGGATACTATTGTAAGTGCAATGTTTTCCTGATTTCCTTTTGATTGTTCATTGCTGCTACACAGAGACATGGTTTATTTTTGTATGTTGATCTTAAACCCTGCAAAATTGCTGCATTTATTAGTTCTAACAGATTTTTTTCTATGTGGAAATTCAGTTCTGTCCATACAAGAGCATGTCATTTGCAAACAGAAATAATTTTACTTCTTTTCCACCTATTCCTTTTTCTTGTCTATTTACTTTGACTAGAACTCACAGTGCAATGCTGAATAGCAGCAGTAAACGTGGGTATCCTATCTTGTCCCTGATCTTAGGGCCTGGCACATAAGAAGCACTCAATACATGTCTCTTCCTCTTCTTATAAAGTCACTAATGCTATCAGAGGGGCCCCACCCTAATGACTTTATTTAATCCCAATTACCTCCCCAAGCTCCCATCCCCACATACCATTAACATATGAATTTAGCAATTTGGTTTCTAACACTTAAGCTCTAGGGAGCAATAGACAAACCTCAGTGTATATTCAGTTTCTCATAACCGAAAAGGAATTGTTCATGATGTTTTGTAAACTTGCTTTTTCACACAACATTGATCTCGGGCATTTTCTTTCTTAGGAAGTAGCCACCTCCATCATTCTGCATAATAACTGCTGGAATCCCGTGGGGAGGGGGGGCTACACCATAACTTCTTCAACAGTCCCTCCTGGCGGACACACAGTGACCATCCTCATGCCTGCCAGTTTATTCCCTCATTCTGTTATGAGCCTGACACTTTAAAAATAGAATGTCCCATGAGGAAAGAAAACATTTTTGTACTTTTTTTGTCTTTTAATAATCTGAGTGTATTTTATTTATTTTATTTAGAAATGTTTACAAGTTTTTCTACCATATTAGAACCCTTGGCTAAGGTATCCCAGACCCTGGCATTCTGTTACATTTTCCCTTGTATTTTTCCCTACCTAAAGGTTGGCCATTGTTTTTTTTTTTTTTTCTCCTGTGGGTACCAGGGGTTGACCTCAGGACCTCACGTGCCAGTAGGCGCCCATGCCACTGAGCGATATCACCGGCCCTTTTTTCGTATGTGGGTTCTGGGAGTCAAACTCTGGCCCTCGTGCTTGCCGGGCAGGCGCTCATGCCACTGAGCCATCTCACCGGTCCTTGGCCATTGTTTTTGGTAGATAGTAATATATTTAGGCCAGGTTATAAAATCATTCTCAAGTATAGGGATGCTATGTTAGATCCCTGATTCCCATTCTGTTGGTCCCCAGAGGGACTATCCGCAGGGAGGATCCTGCTGTGGTCCACTTCCAGGGGTCCCCCATTGTAGTTACACACCCTGATAGGCCCCATGTGTTTACAGGAAAGATCTGGGTCCCTAAGCAGAAGCCAATGGATCCTGTGCTGGAAAAAGTCACACTAGAGCCAGAGCTGGAGGAGGCATTGGCAAATGCCTCAGATGCAGAACTCTGTGACATTGCAGGTAAGAGGCATTCCAGAAGCTTCCCCTTATCTTCCAGAGGTTTGACCCACATCTGTAGGGAAGATTGTTTGGTTCATAGGATATGTATATCCTATTTCTAACAACAGACCAACAGTGCTAAGGTAAAAATCCATTATGAAAAACCAAACTGAGGAAAATAAAGATAAAAGCATCCAAGCCCACCCTCCCACAGAGCCACTTGTTGCCATAAGATTCCCCTCCCCAGAGTTCGATTTTCAGCCTGTGATGTTTGAGGTGCCACGTGGACCACCAGGGTGGAGATGGTTGTGCATGAAGGTCTGGAGTTCAGGATGGAGATCTGGGCATGATTAGTGTCACCAAGCTCAGGGAAGACCACATTCTTGGACCTGGGATCTGAAGGGCCAATGCCAGGCTAGGGTAGGAATCTTTCATGGGGGCAAGTCATGGAAAAGGGGCAAACCTAGCGTTGAGGCCAGTTAGCCACTGATGGGCTGGAACCAAAGACCAAGTCAAGATAGGCAGACCTGATCCAAGAACTCAGGAGGCAAAGCGAGGGTTCCAGGTTGGTTGGGAGACTTGGAGGTACAGAGGCCAGAGCCCAGGTGGGCTGCAGCTATCTCTACCTCATCACATCCATCAGCCTCTTGGCCTCTCATGGGAGCCATGTGTGACCCTAATGGTGTTTGGGACATGGTGATGGCACTCATCTGTAGCAGGGCCATGGGAGGAGAGCCAGTGATTCAATTATGTGCCAAGAGTGACCCTGATCAGTGGTGGCCATAGAAAAATAGGAACCAAGGAGTGAACAGGAAGAGCAAGTGTGTAGCCCACATCCAGACAACCCCTTCCTCAAGAGACATGAGGTATGTGGAAAGACAAAGAGCAGCAGCAGAAGGCTATGAGAGAAAGGTTTCTGTTCTTCCCATGAAGCACAGAAGCAGTGCCTACCTCACCCATGTGGGCCTAAACACCAAACTCAGGAGGCCAGTTTGCTTTACAGTTAAGGATGTGTTTTGTCAGAAGCCGCATGAGTCACATGAGCCTACATGCTCTTCATCCAGTTCCACAAACCCACCCGCAGATGAGGGTCCCCTTGACTTCAGGTTAATTTGTGAAGCAAAGAAGACTGATGCCGCCATCCCACATCTCCACATCGACTCACTGTGCAGCTGTTTTTATCCTGTGCTTTCTCCTGCAATCACCCTGCGTGACATCACTCCCCTCATTAGGCAGCTCCGGGGGATTATCAAATGACTGCTGTCAGAACCATGGCTCCTGCTAGCCTCTGAGCCAAAACAGAGCTGTGACACTGAGCTAAGGTTCCGCACTGGTTTTTTGAAATCATTTCTCTTCATTTTTGTTGGCAAGCTGGTTGTTATTATCTGTCCATGATACCATGCCCTTCTGATGTCTGGGAAGGAGTAGGGTGCTGAGTCTGTCCCAGTGTTAACAGGCTGTTCCTGGACACCTGTTCTTTGACATCAGCCATTGAAAGGTGGCAGTGCCTCTGGGGAAGGAAGAGGGGAACATTTGCTGAGCACCTGCCACGCCCCAGGTGCTGTGTGAGTTGTTCTCAGTACCTGTTGCACTAAACGACCACGACAATCCTATGGGGTAAATTCCATTATTGTTCCCATTTTACGAGAGATCAGCTGGGTCCTAGGGCTAGGTCATTTGTCAAGGGGCCAGATGATGCCAGGCTCTGTGGCCTTACATGTTAGTATATAGAGTTGGGTGGCTGAAGGAGAGCAGCTCTGCATGGGTTAACTTCAATGTCTCCACATGAGATGATGGCTGGAACTATTGCCAAAGGGACTGGGGGTGGCAAGCCCACCATAGAATGGTGATGGGGCTTTGGGGCCTTTCTTGAGGAGGGGCTGGCTGTGGCCATGAGTGTGGATGGCTAATAAGAGGAGAAAAAGCAGGGAGAGAGGACAGGGGTCTCCAGATCACCTGTAGTCTACTTGCTCAGCTCCCAGGCAGGGCATTACCATCAACTTAGCCTTCACACGCACATAGTCTGGGCTTTACCCAGGGCTTCCTACACACTGTATGCCAGGCTCCATACTAGGCCCTGGTGAAAGAATCCTAAGAAAACAGCCTGATTCCTGCCCTCAGATGGAGCCAATCTAGGCAAATGTGAAATGACAAATGAGAGAAAAGAATGGGGTGTAAAAGGAACACTCTGGGAAGAGACGGGGTAGGTGAGGGAAGAGATACGGAAGTGGGACCTAAGGGGGGTGAGTAGGGGTGAGCTAGAGAAAGCTCGGGGAGAAGGGTCCAGAATGGGGACAGTGCAGGACAGTGGCTCTGCTCCGGGCCGAGCAAGAGGCAGGTCCTTCTGAGCTGTTTTGCTGCTGTGTGGAGTAGGCTTGATTCTGGTGATAGTAGAAACCTGTAGGAGGACACTGGCAGATGTGCCGCACTGACTCAAGTGTGATACAGGTAAGATGCATCATTTATGCATTCATTCATTCATTCACTCATTGAGTCAGTGTACATTATGGAGCTCCTACTGTATATTAGGACACATCAGATCCAGTCTCTGTCCTTGGGGGTCCAGGAGGTGATAAGAAGGAAACACCAGAAGCATGTAGATTTCCATACTAAAATGCTCCCACAAGGCACTGAGCAGAGTTCATGGGAACCTGACAGTCTTGGCATGTAGCTGTGGGTTGTAGCTCAGGGGCCACTGAGAGTCAGCTGTAAGTACTTGGAATTTTCAGTGCCCATGCCCGCTTAGGTTGCAATCCTGGCTGGCCTTTAAGGACCTCTCCAGTGAGGCAGGGCCCAACCAGGAAGTGGGATGGGAAGGCTCATCCTTCAAATAGGCATCCCCAAGCCACCCATCCCCTAGGGCAGTTGGCTAGTGCTGGCTCTTTTGGCTCTCAGAAGCAGTCCTAGCCAGACAGACAAACCCTAAGTTCTGGTTACTGTCATGCCCTTTGACACCTGTCCTCCTCCCATTCTACAAGTGTTAGGGTGCAGCTTATCCAGGAGAAGTTGCACAGCACCCAGGTCCTGGGCTGCAGCCAGTTTCTCCCACCTGCCCCAGGATGCGGGAACACACCTTGCAGCCATCTGCCCAGTGCCAACCCAAGCTGTCGGCAGCTGGAGAAGCTGGAGATATGTTCTGTTATCAGCCTGCATCCCGAGTGGAATTACAAATGGAATGAGCTCTGCCAAGGGAGAGAAAGGAAGCAGAACTCAATGTTCTTTTTCAGAGTTCAAAAATAGTCCTTTTTGAGTTTTGAGGAAGATCTAGACTTTTTTTTTTTTTTAAATCAAGTTCTCCAGTGCTAAATTCAGCCTTGCCAATATCTACAAAGAAAGAAGTAGCAGGCAATGTGGCTGTGTTGTTTTCTTCCATTGCTCACTCCTGGTGCATGGAGTGCACAGAACCAAGTGAGGGAGACAGTCACAATTTTGTGTCTAGGGCTGGCCGAAGGTGATGCTAGCCTCAGACACACCAGGCACTGTGCTCAAAAATGGCAGTTGACCTCAAGCCCTCCCTCTCTCCCCTGCTCCCTCCTTCCCTTCCTCCCTCCCTCCATCCTTTCTTCCTTCCTTCCTTCCTTCCTTCCTTCTGAGAGCCCTAATTTCCTCTGAGCTGCCAAATGGTTTTATTCCTTCTTAGGCCTTCTATTGACATATATTAGCTCCAAAAATATATTTAATTAGTCCTTAGAATTCCCAAATTGAGAGGATATGACCTGTAGATGGAATACTAACTTAGAAGCCAGGAGGGTCCTTTCTGAAAGGTTTTCATAAATCATTTCCCTAGAAAATGAGGGGTTCAGAGCACTTGCCTTAAATGTTTATTGTAAAGAAATCAAATAGGATAAAGACATGAGAAATGGTTGTGTGGCTTGATACACTTTAAGTGAGACCAGCAGCCATATGAGGTCACATCTTTCACATGATTCCCAGAAACCTTTCCAAATTCTGTTTCCAACCTGAAAACCCAGCAACCCAGAACTACCATGAGCTGCTGTATGTGGGAGCTGGGGCTGCCAGCTCCGGAAGGTGACTTGATGATCTGACTCACCTGCCACTGACTCAGGCCTCAGTTCTGGCTGCCCACGTCCACGCAGCCTAAATTAAAACCTGGAGAGCTCGAAAAACTGCAGATGCCTCTTTCCCTACCAGTCCTCTGTAGTGATGAACAGGCAAGCCTAATTTTAGCAAAGACTCTTGGGATATGAGAAGCAGCAGGGATTTTGAGATCATCTCATCTTGTTGTTCTCGGTTCTCATGGATCATCAAAATCACCCAAGGAAATAAAAAACCATCTCTCCAGAGACTTGCCCAGGCTAGTCCAGGGTAGAGCAGGCTCCCTGGGTGATTTGCATGGGTGGCCACAATTGAGAGTCACTTATCTTACCCCCTGGTAGGATCGAGGAGGCTGAAGCCCAAAGGGAGGAGAGGACACGTCCAAAGTCACACTGGCACATAGTGAGGACTAGAACTGGTGTTTCCAGGCTCTTCATGAGAGCTCTTCTGTTATTTGTCTAACTGGTACCTAATGAAATGGCTTGAGGACTTAAAAAATTCATCACCAAATATTTACCAAATATATAATTTATTCTGAAGAGGTGGAAGAGAGATAAATAATATTCTTCCCTGACATCTGGAAGCCCACAGCCCAGCAGAGGAAGTATGCAAATATCTAGGTATCTCTAACACCAGGCACTCTGTGCTGTAACAAGAACACCAGGTTGTGGGAGAAATGGTGAGGGATAAGGAAAAATACAGGAAGGCTCCCTGGTGAAGGAAGGGTTACTCCAAGTCTTGAAGGAGGGGAAGCTAGACTGGTTAAATAAAATACAGGATGTCCAGTTGAATTTAAATTTTAGATAAACAATGAATAACTTTTTAATGTAAGTATATCCCAAATATTGAATGCGAAATACTTGTACTAATATTTTTAGTTGTCCATCTGAAATTCCAGTTTCACTGGGTAGGGAAAATCACCCACAGAAGGGACAGCATTGGCATAGGTAGGGGAATCTCTGAGCATTAGTGGTTTGTGTAGCCAGAGCAGGAGGAATGTGGGTGAGAGACAAGGCTGTTGAAACAGGGTGGGCAGGGAAAGCCAGGCTCTGGGGTTTGAACCTGGCCATCATAAGCCACCATCTTCCCATCAGGACAGCTATAACAGCCTCATGGTTCCCGAACATACATCCCTCCACAGTGAGTTCTCCAAACACAGCCAGAACTCAGACCACCTCACTCCCTGCTCAAACCTTCAACAGCTTTGCAGGCCGTGCCTAGGAAAAGATATCAAAACTCCTTATTTCATCCCAGGAGACTCTTTAGGATCTAACCTTGCCCGTGTGATACAATCTGGAGGGTGCAGATTAAGGAAGGTAGTGTGAGGCAATGGTTCTCAGCCTCAGCTGCCCATTGAAACTCCCTGAGGAGCTTTAGAAAGTGCAGATGCCTACACCTCAACCCCAGAGACTTTAGGTTAATTGGTCCAGGCCAGGCTTGCACATGAGGAGTTTCAAAAAATGCCCAAGTGTTTCATTTGTGCAACCAAATTGAGAATCACTGATCTAAAGCTTCTTTCCTGGCTCAGAGCATGTATTCCAGGACTAGAGGGTATTGTGACCACCACTGTTATTACTACCACATATTCATCTCGTCTTCTGATATGACCAGCCTCCGACCTCCAACCTCACCTACCTGCCTCTGGGCCTCTCTACCTGCCATGCCTAGCTCGCTTCTCTTGACTAGTCACCCTTCTCTCCAAAGTACAGTACCTCTTCTATATTCTTCCAGCCAGAACATACTGAACTTTCTTTCCAACACTATGTACCCTGTGCTTATGTTTTTAATGGTGTGGGCACTTGCTTAGCACCCCTCTCCCCCCAGCAGACTGCATGAGCAGAGACCTTGTCTTTCTCGTTCTCCTCTGGCTCCCTTTCTCCCACACACTGGGGACCCTCAGTAAATGAATGGATGACAGAATGGCTGAGCATGGGATGATGAGCCATCTTGGTATTTCCAGAAAGGTCTTTCTGGTTGTTCTGTGCTGAATTTTGGGAGGTAGAAGTTAGGAAGAGATGGAAGCTAGGACACCAGTTACTCCAAAGCTGTGATAATATGGATACTCATTCACTGACAATGCAGTGGCTTCCTGATAACCCCATTGTAAGTTGAAAATACTGTCAGTCCAAATTCATTTATTTTTTATTTATTTATTTATTTATTTATTTATTTATTTATTTATTTATTGGTACTGGGAATCGAACTCAGGACCTTGCACTTGCCAGGCAGGTGCTTGTGCCACTGAGCTATATCCCCAGCCCCCAAATTCATTTTATACCCTAGCCTTCCAAACACCATAGTTCAGGATTACAGTACACTGTAGAGTATCTGTTATCTTTCCTCATGATTGTGGGGTTGACTGGGAGCTGTGGCTCACTACCACTGTTCACCATTTCAAAAGAGTATTTCACTGAATACAGCTAGCCTGGGAAAAGATCAAAATTCAAACTATGGTTTCCACTGAATGCATATCACTTTCACCTTATCATAAAGTCAAAAATCGTGAGGAGAACCATTGTAATTCAGGAAGCATCTGTACAGCCGAGAAATAAGAGGACCTCAACTAGGACAGAGGTGATGTCATGGGAGGTCGGCCAATGTGAGAGACCTAGGGAGGCTGAATGGCTTGGGGGAGAGGGTGTCTAGAGGGAAGGAGGGCCGTAGCATGGAGCCCCTGCTGGGAAAGGTTTCTTCTGTTGAGGCATGTTGGATGGAACATGCCAGTGGGACCTCAGGAGGACCTGGGAATATGAGGTTAGCACCAAGAGAAGTCCAGAATGGATGGAGATCTGAGAGTAAAAACAATCTCACATTTGAAAGTATTCATGTAAGTACTTCTAGCCATTTCTGTGAGCAAAGTTCTTGGGATGTGGAAGGCGGGTCCCCAGAAGACATCTCTGTCTTCAAGAGCAGAGTCATTAGCCTTCTTTTGTCCCCGCAGCTATTCTGGGCATGCACACGCTGATGAGCAACCAGCAGTACTACCAGGCCTTGGGCAGCAGCTCCATCGTGAACAAGGAGGGACTCAACAGTGAGTGCAGGCCCTGGCTTCCTGGCATCCCACCCTTTGCCAGGCCCCACAGCTGGCTCATGAGGGTGCTTTGGAAGACAGGCTTGTCCTGTGTCTTATTTCCTCTGCTTTCTGATGCTCTGGCTCATTACAGAAGTTCTAAAATTTTATGTAACTAAATATGTCCATTTTTCCCTTTGAGTCTTCTGGGATTTTGTATTTTGTTTATCTTCTTCATCCCAGTATCATAATCCTATATTTTCTTCTAAAAGTTTTAGAGGTTTACTTTGTATATTCCACTTCTTAATACACCTGGAGTCCATGTTTGTGTGTGCTGTGGGATAAGAGTAAATTCCATTTTTAAATAAAGACAGTTGTCCCACACCATTCTTTGCATATTTATCCTTTTACCACTGGTCTAGATGGCCTCCTTTATCATCAATTTTTGCATTCCTCTTCTGTTCTACTGTTCCACAACTCCCTTTGTCTTTTCCTGGGCTGATATCACATTGTCTTTACACCACTGCACTGTTTGAAGCTGCTGTTTTGGCCCCAAAGAGAAACAAGCAGGCCCAAAGAGTAACTGTCCTTCCTGTTGGAAGATATATGCATTTCTTTCCCACCTGGGGGTTCACCTTATCCTCACAAGAGCCCATTGAAATAGTAAGCACAGGAGGAATGAGTATCCTTACCTTATAGGTGAGAGCTTGAAATTCAGAGTTTAAGGATTTCAGGAAGTCTAAGTTTACAGGAAGCCAAAGGCAGCTGCCAAAGAGGGCCAAACCTCCTGGCTCCCTTGGCAGACTTCCTTTGACGTATGGCAACCTGGGTAGCCCCTGCAACATGTAGCCTTCCCATGGACCTGAACTCTGCCTACACTTCCTTTCAAAATGTTCTTGTATTTTGTTAATCACCCTAGGTGTGATTAAACCTACACAGTACAAGCCTGTGCCTGATGAGGCACCAAACTCAACAGATGTAGAGGAAACACTGGAGCGGATAAAGAACAATGACCCGGATCTTGAAGAAGTTAACCTCAATAACATCCGGGTAAAGTCCCTTTATTTCACTTCACCTATGTGTATGAGGAGGGGGCATGTCCATGTCACCCAGATGCCAATGGTCCAGGCTGTGCAGAGCAACAGGGTCCTGTTTGTACTCTGGATGTTTCTGAATCAGGAATAGAAGGAAACCTTTACAGACAGGAGTGTTGCGGGGGGGGGGGGGCTGGACAGTGTAAACAAGCACATCCCACAGTCCTGGTTTCTTTTAGAGGATGACTTCAGGCCCAGATGTTCACCATGGGCCAACCCAGCTCCGATCTGGAAACCTGCCACGTTATTCAAAACACAAAGATTCTCTTAGATAAAACTGTGAGTCAGACCCATGCTGCCGCATGGGATCTCAAGGCTGAAGAGCCCAGTGCCCACCAGGCTTGTGTGGTCACCATACCCTGGGCAGGCCCTGCCCTGAACCATCAGTGAAGCTGCTGGACCATGGTCACATTCAACTTCATTTTACAGCCACAGAAGGGAGCTGTTGGCCCAGATGTCCAAAGAAATATCTGAGCTGTCTGCCCACATCTCTGTGACATTCCCCTGTGTGAACAACCAGGCAGAGGAGAGACTGGTAGATGGTCAGCCCTCCTCCAACCCCAGACAGGCTGCAGGAGGAATTCAGGGGCAGGAGCAGCTGCCTGCCCACCTGCTCAGCCCAAGGCCACGGGATTAGTTCTGGGAGGGTGGAGGGGGGTAAGACAAAATGCCAGCCCCTAGCTCCTCTCCTCTTTCTTCTCCATTTTCTTTTCAGTGGCTGCCAGTCCCGAGGCACAATCAGATTGGAACCCTGTGCCCCAGTGTTCTCCTCCACCTGGCTCTCCCGCTCTACTCCCTTGGGAGCTTAAGTAACACTCTGAAATGTGAGCTTGGCCCTCTCTCTGTGCCTCAGTTGTTTTCTGTATGCCCAAGGGAGACACTGGCACAACTCAGAATTGTGCATTCTGACCATGAACCGCACTCTGAGGCCTTGGCCAGTTCCCTCCTGTACCATGAGGCAGTTGGATCAGATCAGTGGTTTTCTCTTGAGGAGAAGAAAGCACATGTACCAATGCCCAGGCCCACTTGAGACTGGTTGTTGTATTGTCTGGGGCAGGCCAGAGCCCCCGCGTGGTACACACATTCGCCAGGACCTGCTGATGTGCAGCCAGGGCAGAACCTCAGCCTTAATGTCTCTTAGTGTCTACTGCAACTCCCCTCGTGTTTTCTAGAAACAGGTACAGAGAGGGAATGAGAGTTCCCCAGAGTCACACAGCAATACAGATGCCTTGCTAGTGGCTGAGGTGGAGGTCAGGGTCCAGCCCCACCTCTACCCCCAATCCTGAGCCCTTCCTATCTCCATGCCTTGATTTGTGCCTCTCCTTTGCCCTCCACATGTACAGAAGAGAGTTGTGGGTCCTATTGAAAATTGAAAATTTCAGGTGTTATTTTCTGTCTGTGTACCACAAAGTTCTCCCCATATCTTACGCATCAGGGACGAAGCCCATTCAGCCTTTTGGCCAGAGACTTGCTAGGACTCAGGGAGGAGCCGGGCTGCACGCTCCCTACCCCCGTCCCTGGCAGGTGCTGCTGGTCACTCTGCTTCTTTCTTTCTGCAGAATATCCCCATCCCCACCCTTAAGGCATATGCAGAAGCCCTGAAAGAAAATTCCTATGTGAAGAAATTCAGCATCGTTGGGACACGGAGCAATGACCCCGTGGCGTTTGTATGTAATCTCTGTTCTGCTGTGTGGATGGTGGGGGGCTAGACACAGACAGGTTGGGCATGTGGCCTCAGGAATGGCTGTGTCCACTATTGCAGAGCCCTGTGTGGTGTGGTGACGGGACCAGGCTAGGAGCCAGGAGGGGATGTGAATGCACAGCCATCACCCAGCACTACCTATCGTCATCCAGCTAATCATCACTGCCACCTGCTTCTGGAGGTGTGGGTCTGCATGAAGAACTAGAGGTCAGAGAGATCAGGCAACTTGTTTGGTCCAAAGTCACACAGGAAGTGAGAGGCTGACCTAGCATTCAAATGAAATCATGTGACCCCTATTGTCTCTACTCAGTGACTCACCTTTGGAAAAGGCTCCTGGGCCTCAGTTTCTCAGTCTCTAAAATCATTGTCTTCATTAACGGATCCCAGTGACCAATTTTATATGATTTTTTTTACTCATATCTTAACAGATACTGATGATCAAATTAATTTGTACTTATTGTAAAGTAACCATTAATTCTTCTTAAAAATATTCAAAGCACATTTATTGAGAGTCTCTGGGCCCAGCACTGAGAATCCAACTGTGACTAAACAGTCTCAGCTCCTACGTTCATGAACGCACTGGTCCTCTTGGCCATGTGGACACCTATGAAAACAGCACAGTGTAATTACTATGACACTAGGAACAGATAAAAAGTACAGGAATTAGCTTACCAGGGATGGTGATTAACCATTTAGAAGCAATCAGAAAATTCTTTTCTGATTTTTAAAATAGGTAGGACAATTTTATTCAATATTTTTGAAGTGATAGAATTTTCTTCAATATTTTTGAAATGAGAAATAGCTTACAATCTCCCATTGCTGCTAGTGGGGAACCTCTGGATTGATGACCCCTGATTTCAGGGGACACTGAGTTTGTCAGTGATGACACAGCTGGCAAAGCCACATGCTCCATATACTAAACAGACACATCCATGATGGCATTCAGCTCAATGCCACAAATGTTTCTGGACATGGACTCTGTGCCAGGCTGACAGCTGGTATCAGTCCACTCATACCTGCATACACAGTGCCAAATACTGAAATGCTTCTGGGCCAGTTGCAAAATGCACTGCCAGGGCTCTGTAAGTGCCCCCACTGCCTGCGCTATGCCCTCCTTTATGATCCACCCTGCCAGGAGTTAGCATGTGGCAGGAGAGGACCTCTAGCATTTGCTTGGCTGCCAGGCCTGAGTCTGGTACACCTGCCTACTAGTTGTTAGGTACTTGGATGGTTAGGCCAGGCCAGACCTTTCCTGGGGCCCAGGCAGTGCTGTGAAGCCATAGAGAGGACACAGACAGGGCCCCTCAGCACCTCCTCACAAATCAGGCCTGGTCATAAGGCAAGCTGACACACCATCCCAGAGCACACTGCAGTGGGAAACCCAGGAGAGGTGATAACTTTGGCACAGAAGACTTCCGGGCATCTGGGCCTTCCTAGGTTTCAGCACACAGGGGCAACACAAAACAGCAGGCATTGCTGGCTCAAAGAGTCATTCCAAACAACAGAGCCCACCTATCACTGTCCTGAGCCACTCAGCTGCTGGTGTCTTCTTTCCCCACAACACATCATTTCCACCAACTGCTAATTACCTCATTTCCATCAGAGGCTTTGATTGTCATCTATACCCCATGGCTGAATCCCTCTGAAATGTGCTGAGGGCCACCTGAGCTCTCCTCTTCCAGCTGGCCCTGGTCATTTTCTGAGTGGGTTGGTTTCCCAGCACCTCTTCTGCTGTTGCTCATATGAAGAAAACGGTAATTCTGTGGCACTTCAACGGGACAGTAGAAGAGATGAGCCCAGCATACATAGAGGAGTTGAGACTCTGCTGGCCATTCAGTGAGCACTGCCTGAGGACTGACTGTGTGCTGGGCACTATGTGGGCCCTGTGGCAACATGGGATAGTCAGGTAACTTTTCAGCCCACCATGGAAAATAGTCTAAGGGAAAGATACTACATTCATAAGCAACTGTGGCGAGGTGTGGTAGCACACACCTATAATCTCAGCTAATTTGGAAGCTGAGGCAGGATGATCACAAGTTCAAGGCCAGCCTGGGCAACTTAGGGAAATCTTGTCTCAAGATAAAAAATAAAAAGGGCTGGGGATGCAGCTCAGTGGCAGAGGCCCTGGTTTTGATTCCCAGTGCCAAATTAAAAACAAAACTGAACCAAGGAATGCGAGTTCCCGAGGCAGTGATGGATAAATTCTGTGAGGTTCAAGAGCAGCCTCAGTTGGCTGAGTGTCTCATCAAGAGCTCTTGGAGAAGTGGGTGTTGAGAATGACACTGAAGGGTGGGCAGGTTTTGAGAGTGAGCACAAAGGGCGTTGCAGATGGCGAGGATGGACTGGGCGAAGGTAAAGCGGTGGGAGAGCCAAATCATGAGCAGGAACTGCGAGCAGCCTTGCTGACAGGGCACAGTGAAAGCTGATAGTCAGTGGATGCAGGGGTATAGACTTCTCCAGAGGAGGTGCTCAGGAACCGGGGTGGGTTGGAGGGGAGGAGAGACACAGAATCATGCTTGTGAAGGAAGTTCTGGAGATCATCTTGCCTCTTCCCATTGGCATTTGTGGATCTACCCAGGAGGGCTCACGGGCTTTCCCAGGGAGACTCACAGGCATCCCCTCTCTACTTCTGTGGTTAAGGCCCTTGCTGAAATGCTCAAGGTGAACAAGGTGTTGAAGACGCTGAACGTGGAATCCAACTTCATTTCTGGAGCTGGGATCCTGCGCCTGGTGGAGGCCCTTCCACACAACACATCTCTGGTGGAACTGAAAATTGATAACCAGGTAAGATGGGCAGGGGTGTCCTCATGTCCTTTACCATGTACTGCACACCATCCCACTCTTGCCCATCTACCACTGGACAGAACAGACAATGCTGATTATAGAAGCTCCAGAGTCCAGCTGTACGGGACCTCCAAGGCCATCCAGTTCACACCCTCCACCCTGCTGCCTTCTTTCCTTCTCGTTCCCGCCACATGCTCTGCCAGCTTCTTGTGCTCCCTAGTGATAGGGAGCTCACTCCTTATCAGCATCACTGCTTCACTCTCAAGCTTTGAGAAAATCAACCCTTAGACCCAGTGTAAATCAGCTCCCTTTGTAAGTCCTGTTTGTTCGTCTTAGTTCTGTTTCCTGCTGCCCCCCGAACATCTCATAAACCCCTGGATTCTTCTTCCCTGGGCTAACTATTCCCGTTTTCTTCAGTCACCTTCACTCAATGGGGCTTTAGAGTCTCCTTCCCACTGAGGTTACTCTGATCAAACTCTAGTTTGCCTTTATCTGTTACTGCCTGGAGTTCCTGTCTCTCTCTGATTACTGTGGTTTATCTTTGGGCAATTCTTTCAGTCCTGGCTTTCTAAGAGGATGTTAATCACAATGGTGGTTTGTGACAGTGACTTGTATGTTACATGGTTGAGAGTCTACTGTGGGCCGGCTCTGTGCCGTGCACCCCGAAGCCATCATTTTTGATCTTCAGAACAGCACTGTAGGACGCAGGTATGATCAGTCTCAGTATGCAGGAGAGACAGCCAGCCACCCATAGAGGCTGAGACAAGCAACTTTCTCAGGGTCACAGATTTAGCACTTAAGCAGGATTTAAAACCAGGTCTCTTGAACTCCAAAACCCACACTCCTTCCACGACCACATGTTGCTTCTAATACTAAAATGCTTTCTTCTTTCTGGATAGGGAACCCAGGATGTTTTCCCTACGTGAAACTTTTGGTTATATAGTTATACAAATATAGGAAAAAGATTGGAAGGAAATATAAAATTATAAACAGTGGTCATACCTGAGTGAGATTATCAGTACTTTTAAACTTTTTTATTGTAAAACATGGCAACTAGACAGAAGAGTGCGTAAACTGTAAATGTGTAGCTTAACAAATCACAACAGGCATGTGAACCACATCTGAGTGAAGAACTAAACCTCACCAGCCTCCAGAAGCCTTTGACTGCCTCCTGCCATTTATAACCCTTTTGAAACTCTCCACAACTTGCCCCCACTCCTGTTCCTCCCTCCATGCCATCTGCCTCCTGGAATGTCCTCGCTGTCCCTGTCCTCCTGTCTGCAGAAAGCCCCTTTTCCTCAGGGTTCAGCGGAAGCCTCCTTTTCCCAGTGGTGTTCTGGAGCAGCTGGAACCAGCTTGCAATGATTGATGTGCCCATTTCTCCAGCTTCAGTGAGCAGTGATGGCACATGGCATGTTTGCACCTTGAAATCACTCTGGTGGGTGGGAATATCTGCACTACGAAAACTGGCAAACACTACATAGCAGGCTTTGGGGGAGGAGTGAAGGCATGGACCACATCTACTCCTATAGCCTTCACAGCTCCTCCAGCCTCTGCCCTGAGAGAGTTAGAAGCTCCCTCCTCTGTGTTCCCCTAGCACCTCAGCTTCCTGGCACTATGTTTGAGTTATCTCCACATCCCAGTGTCCAGCTCAGGACCTGGCCCTGCAGGGCTGCTTTGTAAGCGAGGTTGCCCTGAATGATTGTGCATATTGTTCACTGTGCAATGAGGTGGCAGAGGAAAATGCAGTGCACAATTTACTTTCCAAGCTGTGTGCCTCAGTGTGGGGCTTTGTTCACCCTGAGAGGGCACATTTTCCTAGCTCATATTAAGAGACCACACAAGCCAGCAACATCCGGGTTGTATGAACTTGCTGCATTGAACTCCTTGTATCTCCTGCCTGCCAGTGGTCTTGGCTCTGCTTCACCGTCCCCAGCCCCTCCCCACCCTTGCCTTTCTGCCCCTCCCCTGGTCATTGCTGATTCTGCTGTACTGGAGGCAGCAGCAGCAGAGCAGATGGAACAAAGGCATGTAGCAGGCTTGGCCGCAGCCCTGGACCAAGCCTGGGCTTGGTGACTCATGTGACTCCAGGCTTTGGCCTTGCAGGAGTCAGGGTCTACCCAGAGTCAGCTGAAACCTGACTTCCAGGGTAGAAGTTAGCCAAAGATGACATGAGCCCTCACCTTGGATCATTGGGGTGGGAGCTGACAGTGAGCTGCCCACCTTGTCTATTGCTGCTGTCCCTCCAGAGCCCACAACAGAGGCAGTGCTGATCTCCCCCTGGATGAACACCTGGTGCAAGAACATTAACTTCCCTGTGGCTCAGTTTCCCCACTTGTAAAATGAGGATATAAGAATCTACTTCTAAGGAGATAATAGATGTAAACTCCGAGGCTGGTGACTTTTAGAATTACTCTGCTGGTAATAGAGGGAGCTCACACTTCAGGGATTACTGAGCAGGTGCCACGAGCCAGGAGCTATCCTGGGTACTGTGTGTCCATTGCCTCATTTCATGTTCACAAAGACTCTGTAAGTGGGTAGATGAGGAAACTGTACCAAGTGGGCTATGTGACCTGCCCAAGATCACATGGTGGGTAAGTAACAGGGGCAGATTCAAACCCAGGTCTGTGGGACTCCGAAGTCCACGCACAGTGCCTGAGTCTCTGCAACAATTGTTGCTTTGTGTTGCCTGGCTTGGTTCTTCTCATCCGTCCCTTTTGCCTGGTGGTGCTGGGCTGCGTGTGTGAGTGAGGCTGCAGCTCTGCTCTCCAGGAATCCCACACTGCCTGGGAGGAAAAGCCGATACAGAGAGGAGCATTGTACCAGGTACTCCAGCAAGCCACACACAGCAGACGTGAGGTCCACAGCACCCTCAGTCAGGAGCAGGGATCAAGGAGGGCTTCTTGGAGGAGGCAGAGTTGGAGCTAAACCCACAGGGTGAAAAAGACCTCAGAAAGTAAAATGGAAACCATGGTATCCTGGGTGCAGGGAAAAAGAGAAGGCAGGGTGACCCATAGAGCCCACCTAAGCAAGACTTCTGGTATGTCCAGAGGAAAACCAGACAGTGGTTGGGAGCACAAAGAGCTCTGAGTGGGTAGGTTGAGGGAAAGCGGGCTGTGGGGTGTGCCCTGGTTCCCTGGCTGTCTGGGAGAGGATTGGGGTGGGGAGGAAACACCAGGGTCTGGGAGACCAATGGGGTGCTATGGTCACTAGGGTGAGGGCGGCTTCTGGGGAGTGTTCCTGCTTCACTGCAGTCTTCATCAGATTGGAGTTGGGCCTGGGGTGGGGAGGGAGGAGAAGCAAATGGGTCTCAATGAGGAGCTCTGCTGACCCAGCTCAGAAGAGGGCCACCGTGCCTCTCTCAATGTGTCCCGGGAGGCCTGGGCAGAGCTGCCTCCCTTTGGTGCCCTAGCCCTGGGCTGGGGTGAGGGAGGAGTGGACAAAGAGGAGGTGGTGAGTGGCATCTGATTTATTCCTCATGCTTGGTTAGTCACTGAGGTCTTTGGAGGCCAGAGCTTTTGCCTCAATCCTTGTGCTTGTAACCTGTGTCAGGGAGACTCTGTCTTCCTTTCTCCTTATACGGCCAAAGAAAGGGATTTGGGGAGTTCTACCCTGGGTGACATGGAGCCTGGCAGGCTGGCTTGGCCACAGGCTGGGATTTGGGAACTAGGATTCTGAGCTGTTTGTTTACTCTACTCGCCTTTTTATCTCCAGGCAATGTTCTGTTGCCCCTGAAGTTGCCCTGACACCCAGTGGGGGTAGGAAGACTGAGGGGGCCCTGTGTGGGGACTGTAGGGCACTGAGAAAATGTCTGGGATAGCCTCCTTTTACAGGTGGGGAAACTGAGGACCAGAGAAAGGACGGGACTTGCCTGAGGAAACAGGTCAGGTTGGTGGCAGAGCCAGGACTTCGATCCTGGCTGCACTTATGGATGGAAAGAAGAGGCTCTGTGGTCCTCAGGAGCAGACTCCAAAGGCAGGAATCTGTGGGCCCCACCAATCCTATGCCATAACCAAAGAGGTCTCTGCTGGCTTCATTTGCCCTCCCAACTCCCAACCCACCTCCCCTCCTGTAGCCCTCACCCCTCAAAACAGATAAGGACCGCAAACATGGCCCCCTGCCCCCACAGAGAAATGTGCAATGCCTGTGGGATGTTGTCCAGATTTCCCACTTTTCCTCCCAATATTTGTCAGTGGCTGTGCTTCATGTTTTGAAGAGAAGCTAAAGGAAGTATATTACATTTTCTTGTTTTTTCCGGATGGGATGATTTGTGTCTGGTTTTTTTTTTTTTTTTATCCTAACCTTGTGTATGAATGTATCCGCTATCTATAGCTGCATAACAAATTATTCCAAAATTTAGTGACACAGCCTCAGGGTCCTGTGAAACAAGAATAAACATGTATCCACTCAAAGTTTCTGAAGACCAGGAATCCAGAGGTAGTTTGGCTGGCTAACTTTTCCCAGAGCGAGCCATCCAAGGCAGAGGAAGAAGAATGCCTCCAATGTTTTTTATGACCCAGCCCTGGAAATCATGCAGGGGCTCTTCCACCATATTCTCTTTGTTAGAAGTGTCATCAGGCACAACTCTTGCTCAAATGGAGGGAATTAGGCTCTACCTTTTGAAGGGAGGAGTATCAGAGTATTTTGGAGACATTTTTACATTACCATAGTAAGAACCGCCTGTTATTCTGTATCACCACAGTGTGGCCAGAAAGCCCTTTCTAGCCAGCAGAGCTACCCAGGGATGGAACAGGTGCCTCCCAGGGCAAGGAGCTCCCCAGAAGGTGTCTGAACAGAGCACAGTTCAGCAGCTCAGAGACAGGGGGAAGTTTAATACTGGCTGGTGCTCAGGACTTTGGTGTTGGACTAGATAATTCCCAGAGCTCTTTTCTGTTGTATTTCCAAGTATTCTCACTTATTCCTTCCTAGTTCATCACAAAGAAATGGGCAGAATTGGCTCATTCAAAGTACAAAGTGAGCTTCTTGATGTCCATGGCTCCTCTCTTCAGAATGGAGTCTCAGAGCCACCAGCTGATAGCCCTCAGTCACAGTGAAGGCGTGAGAACACAAGCTGTCACACACAGTGCTGAAAGGCACGCCACATTTTATAAACTTTTGGCGGGGTATTATTCATAACGTTAATTCAAAATGGGCCCGTATTTCAACCCAGCAATCCCGCACTGCCTTTTCCAGACTGCAGAATACTCCCTCCCGCCCCGCCAAGTCCACTGCCGCATCATTTGTAACAGGAAACATGGAATCATCTTAATTAGCATTAATGCCTGGGCACCCCAGAAACAAAAGGAATGAAGTCGTTTGCTATGTACTGTACTGACTTAGAATATCTATTCAGTGACATGGGCAAGTTGTAGAACAGTAAGTATTCTATGAATCCACTTGAAGAAAAAAAGTGCAATAAAACAAAGCAAACCCCTATTTCTATCACAGATTTCACACACAGAGACACACCCCACAGACCGTGGTGGATACGTCTATGGAAAGGGGGCAGCATTGGGAGTAAATGGTGTGCAGGGAGATTCTTTCAATTTACTTTGTTGTAGTATCATCTGAATTTTTAATAATGAGATTATATTCACTCACAAGTGATTCATTCAACTCTATGTAATTCTCAGGCTAATCTGAAGGGGAGCATAGGTTCTTCCCGGACCACCCTCTCCCTAGCCCTGCTTCCAGACTCTGCTGCGGCCACTGCTGGCAGCCCAGCCCTCAGTCTTTCCCCAGGGAGTCCTCATTGCCTTTCACTCACTGTTAAGGTCACCCTCCTGTTTTTTATGTCATCCATGGGAGCTATTCACAGACTCACAGGAGGTAGGTCCCTGAGGGGCAAGCCTTCCTCACTGGTGACCACATCTAGGGAGACCCTTAAAAGAGGTGGCTGCCTTCTATTTACACACCTTCAGGGACAAGCAGGTTTCTCCCTTACCAGGCAGCTCCTCAAGTGTGCGGCACTTTTAATCATGCATGTTGAGCCAGACTCCGTGTGTTCGAGGTTTCTTAGCTCTACTCCTGCCTTCTGAGCTTCCTCAGGCCATAGATAACAACTAGCAGACTCGGGAGTCAACGGCCTGTGTTTGAATCTTCCTTCTGGAACTGATCAGTAATTTAGGGGAAAATTCTTAATACTTCTGTGCTTTGTTTTCCTCGCTCGTAAAAAGAAAGTGATGATAAATAGTACAAATTCCATAGTTTGATGGGGAGGAGAAAATGTGGTAGGTTTTGTGAAGTGCCTATGACATTGCTTGGCACACAGTGGTCACTAAGTAATAAGTTACTTGAAAAGTAAGTCAGAGACCCGAGTGTTTTTCCTGGTTTGCTAGCCACTGCTTCTTTCATCATCTGTGAGATGGAGGAGTCTTGTTTTGTTGTTTTGTTTTTCAGTACTGGGAATTTACCCAGGGCCTTCACACTGAAGGGGCTACATTCCCTAGCCCCCTCTTCCCTTTTGTTCCTTTTCAGTTTTGAGACAAGATCTTGTTAAATTGCCCAGGCTGGGCTTGAACTTGTAATCCTGCTACAGTAAAGGAATCCTTTTAGTCTCAGAGTTTCTGGAGTTTGAGAAGAAAACAAGAAAGAAACTTCTTTGAAACTTTAGGTTTATTAATTTTCTATTTTACTCCTTAATGTGAAAATAATGGGTTTGGGGTTGGGAATGTAGCTCAGGGGTAGACTGCATGCCTAGCCTGTGCCAACCCCTGATTTTGATGCCCAGCACTGCAGGAAGAGGGGGAGGAGCCAGAGGAAAAGGAGGAGAAGGAACAGAAGAGGGAGAGGGAGAAAAAGAAAGGGAAGAGGAGGAGGAAGAAGAGGAAAAGAGAATAAGAGGGAGATAGAGAAAGAGAAGGAGAGGGAGAAGAGACAGAAGAGAAAAAAAGAGGAAGAGGAGAAAGGGGAAGGAGGAAGAGGGGGAGAAGGGGATGCGGAAGGAAAAGGTGGAGGATTTTGGTCCAAGATTTATACTATTTGGACCATGTGGTCATGATTATCTAATGGAATCTGGCACCTTCTCACACACACCCAGACATTGTCTACATGTATCCCAAGGATGTTGGACACTAATTTGAGAATCTGGGGCCTAAAGGATCCACTGCAGTCCTTCCAGCACCAGATCAAGATCAGACCTTGGCTCTGGCATTAATAAACTAGAGGCGTATAGTCCAGCTTCCATCCCTACATGGGCTCAGTTTACTCATCTGTACAATGGAGAGGCTGGTTCCTACCCGCCCTACTCACCTCCCAGGGGGTGTAGGCAGGCAGGATGGAGGCGGTTTGTATCTGGGGACTGTGCACACCGGACCAAGCTGCATGATGTATCATACTGGCTGAGGCAGACCTTGCAAGCCGGGGCTGACCCTTCACTCAGGGCAGATTGTACTTTCTGAGACTGGCCCATTCTGCATTGCTTTCCCAGCAGTGCTTTCCCAGCAAGTGACCTCAAGGACAGGTCAAGCTTCCTTTTAGATAGGTTGCAGGGGATCTGCCAATTTCTTCTTGGGGCCCCAGATAGTCCCTGTCCCTTTTGCCAGGCCCAGCCAGCTGGGGTCCAGCACCGTGCTAAGTCCTCCAAGGATAGGTCAGAGCTCTTCCCAGCATTCTCAGGAGCCTTGCCACATAGGCTGGTGGAATTTTACCAGCATCTCTTTGCCTCTTGTGGTCGCCCAGTCTGAACGCAGCTGAGCCCTGGGGAACTCGGAATACCTGGAGATCTCCACCAGGACTTTCAGCTGCAGGTCTGTTCAGATGTCAGGCTGCTGTTTCCTCTAACCCTTTCATGGTGCTATGTACTCAAGAGTGCTCTTAGTTGCTTCATGCAACTCAGTTCCATGAAGTTTGACCCAGGAGACCCTGAGTTCTATAGGCTCCCAGGAGCTTGCTGTCTAGAGTAGCACCAAGACAATGGAAATGTTCTCCATATGTGTTGATCACTGTGGTAGCCACTAAGCAGTGGCCATTGAACACTTGCAATGTGGCTAGTGCAACTGGGAACTGAATTTTAGAGTTTATTTTATTTTAGTCATTTAGATATAAAGAGCTGCATGTGGCTAGGAGCTACTGTACTGGACAGACAGGTCAGGTTGGAGATAGATTTGGAGGCAGGAGACCTGAATAAGGCAGGAGGACTATACCGGGTGTAGAAAGGGACATCTAGTGTGCCCCTTGGATGTGGAATGGGAAAGGATCAATTCCAGGGTCCAGATCAGGAAGGACCTTATGGGGAGTTTTGAAGCACTGACGATACATTCGCGGGGGATGGGAAAGGCAAGAGTACTCCACGTGGACGACAGAGGGCACAGAAGTGTTTAGGAATACTTTGGCTGCACTAGACTCTGTGAGGCAGACCACTAAAGATAAACACGCCAGTGAGGAACAGGAAAGAAAGGGAGGCGCTGTACTGCGGGCCTGAGCAGGGGTACCTCATTCTGCTGGGCTACTGAGGAAACACACTGACATCATGCCGCTCAGACACCAGGCCAGGCACGGACTGCAGGGAGCTCTCGGTTCACAGCAGCAGTTACTGGCCTTCAGAGGTATTGGAGGTGGTTGTGTGTTTACTTTCTACATACGGTTTGTAAAATTACTTTCTAATTTGGAGATCATTGTAGATTAGCGTGCAGTTGTTAGGAACAATACAGAGATCCCTTGTGCTCACAACCGTGGGAGAAGCACTGATACAGTCAAGATACAAAGCAGGCCCATCATCACAGGACCCCTCGTGTTGCCCTTCTATAGCCAAACCCACTTGTCTCCTCCTCCTGTCCTCTACACCCCAGGAACTGTTAACCTATTGTGCATTTTAATAGGTCATTTCAAGAATGTTATGTAAAAGAATTTGGTATAATTCTCTGGAGATTTATCCAGGTTGCTGCACATATCAATAGTTTGTTCCTGCTGGGCATAGTGGCACATGCCTATAATCGCAGCTACCTGGGAGACTGAGGCAGGAGTATCGTAAGTTTGAGACCAACCTAGGCAACATCATGAGACTCCCATCTCAAAGAAAAAGTTTGTTCCTTTTAAGTGTCAAGTACTATTCCATGGTAAGGACATACCATAGTTTGACCATTCATCCCATTGAAGAACATCTGGGTTGCTTCCACTTTTGTCAATTACAAATAAAACTGCTCTAAACAAACATTTTTATTTCTCTGAGATAAAAACCCAACAGTCCAATTGCTGTGTCATATGGTAGCTATATATTTAGTTTTTAAAGACACTGCCCCACTTTTGTCCCCAGTGACTGTGCCCACCAGTAATATATAAGTGAACCAAGTTCTATTTCCTTGCCAACACTTGAGGTGGCTACTGTTTTTTATTTTAGCCATTCCGATAGATGTGTAATATCACATCGTGCTTTTGGTTTGCATTTTGAAAATAATTAACGATGTTGAGCATCTTATCGTGATTATTTGCCAAATGTTCTCTTCAATGAAATGTCTGTTCAGATCTTTTCCCTACTTTTAATTGATTTTTAAATCCAATTGGGTTTTTAAAAATTATATCAAATTCATATACCACACAACTCATTCTTTTAAAGGATATGATGCATGGATTTTATGTAGTTGCAAAGTTGTGCAACCATCATCATCTAATCCCACAAAACAAAAACTCCGTGTCCATTAACTCTCATTCCCCACTCACCCCTCCCCTTACCCCTGGCAACTACTAAGCTCTTTTCTAGCTTTATGGCTTTAGTTATTCTGGACAGTTCATATAAATGGAATTATGCAGCTATGTGGTCCTTGTGTTTGGATTCTTTCATTTAGCATGAATGAACTTTTCAAGAGTTAATTCATGTTCTTGCATGTGTCAGTACTCCATTCCTTTTTTATGACTAATACTCAACTATACGAATCTACTTCCTTTCGTTTATCTATTCATCAGGTGGATATTTGCATTGTTTGCACTTTTGGCTATTATGAGCGTTTATGTACAAGTTTTTGTGTGGACATATGTTTTCATTTCTTTTCCATATAAAGTGGTATTGCTGAGTCATATAGCAACTCAATTTTTACCTTTTGGGAACTGCAAAACTATATTCCAAAGCTGCTGCATCATTTTCTATTTCCACTAGCAATGTATGAGTGTTCCACTTTCTTCACATCCTTGTTATCATCTGTTATCTTTTTTATCATAACCATCTTTTTGTTAGATAGAATCTCTTCTTTAGAGAAATGTCTATTCAAGTCCTTTGCACACTTTTAATTAAATTATTAAGATTTTTACTGTTGAGTTCTAATAGTTCTGTATGTATTCTGGGTAGTATCCCTTACCAGATGTATGATTTATAATTTTTCCCCATCCCGTTTGTCTTTGTACCTTCTTTAGTGTCCTTTGAAGCACAAAAGTTTTAAATTTTGATGAAGTCCACTTCATCTATTTTTTCTTTTATTTGTGCTTTAGCTGTCATATGTTTAAAAAAAAAACTATTGCCGAGATCACAAAAACTTGTATCTATGTTTTTCTTCTGAGAGTTTTATAGTTTTAATTCTTACATTTAGGTCTTTGATCCATTTTGATTTAATTTTTATATATGGTGTGAGTTAAGGGTCAAATTCATTTTTTGTATGTGTCGTGACACCACTTTCCAAAAAGATCTTCCCTAATTGTCTTGGTGTCCTTTTTGAAAAGCACTCTTTATAGATGTGTGGATTTATTTCTGGACTAATCTGTATGTTTACCTCATGTAAGTACCACAAAGCTTTAATTACTGTAGTTTTGTAGTAATTTTGAAATCAGGGTGTGCAAGTTCTCTCATTTTGTTCCTCTTATTCACAACTGTATTGGTTATTCTGGGACCCTTGTGTTTTTATGGGAATCTTAAGATCAGCATGTCCATTTCTGCAAAAAAGGAAGCTGGAATTTCATAAGGATTGCACTGACTCCATGGATCAATTCGATCATATGCCATGTTAACAGACGATTTTACTACTTTCCCTATTTTAAGGTTTTAATATCATTCAATGATGTTCTGTAGTTTTCAGTACACAGGTGATATTTACTTATTCATTTATTTAGCAGGGCTAACCTCAGGGCTTCTCAATGAGCTATATACCCACCCCTTTTTTATTTTTTATTTTGAGGCAGAGTCCTCCTAGGTTGTTCAGGCTGGGCTTAAACTTGCAACCCTTCTGTCTCGCTCCCCAAGGGTACTGGTGTCACAGGCATGCACCACCTCCCTGGGTTCTTCACTTTTTTTAAAATTTATTCTTAAGTATTTTATTCTTTTTGACATTATTGTAAATAGAATTAATCATTCTTAGATTGCTTATTCCTAACATATAAAAATACAACTGATCTTTCTATATGGTTCTCATATCTTGCAATCTTGCTGATCACATTTGTTAGCACTAATTGTTCTTACCATTTTCTAGATACAATACTATATCATCTACAAATACTTCCTTTCCTCCAGACTATATGTCTTTTTTTTTTTTTTTTTTTTCTTGCTTAATTGTCCTGGCTAGCACTTCCAGAATAATGTTGGGGAAACCAAACATCTTACCTTGGTTTTTTTTTTTTTTTCCCTCATCCTCCCTTGTTTTTAATCTTACGATGAAATCTTTCAGTCTTTAGCCATGAAGTATAATGCTAAGTTTCTTTCTATATCTTTTAAAACCTGTTTAAGATTGTTTATTTTTTAATTACTTTATTATACATGGTAACAGAAAGTCCAAACAGTAAGACATAAAGAAACAAAACTCCAAATTCCATCACCATCAATACACTTCCAAACTTTCTGTATGCATCATATATGTATAAATACAACTAAAAAAATTACTTGTTTTGTGAACAAGATTTTTTTCTCATTCGATATTGATTCATCACCATCTTTCCATTCATGTGATCAAGGATTTATACCATCATTTAACAGCTGCCCATATTCTACTGTAAATGATCACTTAATTTCCTCTTGATGTTTACTTCCCGTTCCCTCCAACTATTATAAACAAGACTGTGATGAACACCCTCATCAGATACTTCCCAATACTATGTATTATTAGGTCTTTCTGGTTTTTTTGGTTGGTTGGTTGGTTGGTTGGTTGGTTTTGTCAGATAATCACTATAGATTTGGGGGCAGGGAATTAATATTATTAGAATGAGACTTTAGAAAGCTAACCCTAGCATTCCCAACTTGCTTTGTGGTCTTGGGCAAATCCTGCTCCTTCTCTGGGCCTCAAATTCTTCAGTCTTAGATTGAAGAGATTTGTCTAAATTCCTGGTTTTCAAACAAGGTTGCATATTGGGGTCACCTTGGATTTTTAAAAACTCAGCTACCACAGTCCCCTAGCACTATCCTGATTTAATTAGTAAGGGATATATAACCTGGACAAGAGGTTTCTAAAAATCTATTTGGGACTAGATGATCTGCAGGTGCTCCTTGCTTAAACATTCTTCCAAGGAGGAGCTGTGTCTTGGCCACCTCCTCAGAGAGACCTGGGCTTGAATTCCAGCTCTTTGTTCCTGGCTCTGTGATGCTTCTCTGCACTCCCATTCTCTTGCCCCTAGAGAAGTGTCTAAAATCCCCGCCTAACACTCAGGGCCTCTACCTGCAGAGGTGGTTTAAGTATGGTATACATGGAATGTGTGGTAATTATTGTGGCTTTTGTTTTTGTTTTTCTTTTGGGACTAAAGAGCCAGCCCCTGGGCAACAAAGTAGAAATGGAGATCGTGAGCATGCTGGAGAAAAACGCAACACTTCTCAAATTTGGCTACCACTTTACCCAACAGGGGCCCCGACTGAGAGCGTCCAATGCCATGATGAATAACAATGACCTTGGTGAGTGGACATCTGCTTTCTGCCCTGCCCACCTACCTTCTTTCCACCTGCACTGGGGATGTCAGGGAAAATCCCTGACTGCTAAGAGAGTCTTCTTGAGTGAACTCCTGATCCCATCTTCCTGGTTTCTGTATTTATGCCTTGTCTCCTCCCCTAGACTGTGAGTACCTGACTTCAGGAGATAGGGCTGACTGGTCCTCTCTCAGCAGCACAAGCTGGGCCCAGAGTGTCAGCCAGAGGAAATGAAACCTGGGAGGGCACGGCTCACCATGGGTCTTTCCTCTTCTGAATCACCTTCTCCGGGCTCCTAGAGCCCATTCCAGATCACACTGTCTGGCTTTCACCCCAAGTTCCAATGCTACCAACCAACACTACTTTCAAAACCTGAGCCTAGAAGACTTCACATTGTTTCTAAGGAAAGTTGAAAATGGCAATTTCATAGTAAAATAAAAGCAGACTCCACTCATTGAATTTTTTCTAAAAAGAAAATAAAATGTCAGTCTTGACATCAAGTAGACACACAAGTCAATGGAAAGAAAAGCAAGATCAATCATTCATTCTTCCAGATGCCAGTTGTTCTCAAGCTCTGTGCATAGTTATTTATTATATATGTTCCTGCCGGCTCTTAAAAAGAACTTGACATGGTGTATAATCAAGGGAGTACGACTGATAAGGCTACAGAAAAATAAGAGAAAAAATACACGCAATAGGCCTGTATAATTTACATGATTGATCAGTATATATATATATATATATATATATATATATATATATATATAGTTTTTTTTTTTTTTTTTTTTTTTTTTTTTGTGGGTACCGGGGGGTCGACCTCAGGACCTCGCGCGCCAACAGGCGCCCGTGCCGCTGAGCGATATCACCGGCCCCTTTTCCGTATGTGGGATCCGGGAGTCGAACTCGGGCCCTCGCGCTTGCAAGGCAGGCGCTTATGCCACTGAGCCATCTCACCGGCCCTTGATCAGTATATTTAAATTTCCTTAGCTTCCTAAAACCACATCAGGAACAAGACAAACCTAGTTACATTATTCTTAGTATAGAAAAGAAAGAAGCATAACTTAGAAAAGCTTCTTTCTTGATTAAATTACAAAATAAGTATGTATTTTAAAGGACAATGTCTTCATGAGTTTTTCTTCAAATTTACACCTACTCCACACACAGCCCTTTCTAGTTTTCAGCCCTCAATAAAATGTAAAGAACCGAAGCCCAATTCATAGTGCAGGTGTGTTGCTCCCTGGTGAGTACCTGAGTTAGGGTCAGTGCATGGGAGAATGGAGGTTAAGTGTGTAGTGTATACACACAGGGCCAGTACTCACAGACCCTGGGTGCACAGACAGCCACTGAGCTCACACACACTCACATTCACACATGCTTTAGATTGAGTTACTCTACTCCATGAACATTTGTCAAAGGGCTCTGTGGCACCGGGTGTTGAAGATGCAGGTTCTTGCTTTTAAGCATATCAGAGCCCAGGGGCATTCACTCAGTGATCACTCCAGAGGCCACTCTTTTCCCTAAAGCCTCAGGTCTGGAAAAGTTCATTAAAAAAAAAAATGGTATCTGGCATTTTGGTTTATATGAGGTATCCTTATTTGAGATAAAATAAGAACAAACACAAATAACTAAGAATCATAATTACTACTGTCATATCACAGAGGTGATAAACAGAATGATTCAAGAGGCCAGCAATTAAAATGCTGTAGACCCAGCACTTAACCCTGAGTCTTATTTTAACAGCATAATTTCACATCCCCCCGCACCCCCCAACTATAGATTAAACTTCTTACGTGCCCCTTGGGGCCTATCTCTGGGCTAACCTAGTTCTGTTTTTCCTGGCACAATGGTCTAGAGGTCTTTTTTTTTTTTCTGGGGACAAAGGTTCCAGATGACTAGAGGTCAGGGCTGTTGTACGGGATACCAGAATCATCTAGGGGCTGGACAAAAGCGTCTCTGAGGACATTCTCAGTCCTGAGAATCTGAGATTCCAAACTCAGGCCTGACTTCCATCACAAGGTCTCTCAGAGGCCACTTTGGAGCCTAGAGTGCCAGAGTTGAAGGGACTTGGGGCTCGGCCTCCAATTCCCTTCTCGAGAAACTGAAGCCTGGGGTGGGCTGGGGGTGGATGGAGGCCATGAATCAACTAGGTCACATCAGTTGTTAGTTACAGCAAGCATTTTCTGAGTGACTTTGGTGTGCCCATGACTGTGCTAGGTGACACAGAGGTAGCAGAAAGGCCAGTTCTCTGACTCAAGAAGCTTTACAACCTTGTAGGGAAAGAAAGACTCAAAGGCATGTCTAAAAATTCAAGAATGCCTATACACTTGTCCAAACAGTGAGGAAACGATTTATGAGGCTGGAGGCAGTTAGGCAAAGCACCCTGGTGGGTGGAGCTCTAGCCAGCCTTGCAGGGAAAAGATAAGTTGACAGAAGATCAAGAGGAGTGCCTACAGGGTCTCTAGAAAGTGGCAAGAGTGCTGAGGGTACAAAGGCAAGGTCGCTGGACCCAGTCTACCCGATGGCAGAGACAGGAAAATCAAAAGGGGCTGGAGGAATTGTTAAAAGTAGTTCAACTTGGAAGAAAAAATGGGAGCTCACAAAGCAAGAAGGGAAGTGCGTTGCAGCAGAGGGAACAGTGTGAGCAAACGTGGGTGTTCACAGGAATGTGGCTGGGTACCTGTCGGGGAGGCTGGGCTTCAAAGCCTTTAGCACCAAGCTCAGGACCTTAGCAATGAAAGCAGGTGGGAAGTGGAAACCATGGCAGTTTCCTGGACAGGAATGCCAGGTGATAGAACAGACCTCTGGGTTACGCTAGGGACCTATATGTAGCTGCTCCCTTAGGGTTTCCCACCAAAGGAAGGACAGCAGAATCTCAGTGATTACAGGCCACATTCACATGCTCATTGCAGATGTATGGTTTCTAGATTTAAAAGCAGATTTGTGCCTTCCTGCTAATTTTCGTAACAGAAAACTTCAGATTCTGATAGTGGATTGGCTTCCTCCTGCAGAATTGTCTCTCCAGCATAGTATCTCCCTCCTGCTCTCAGTGCTGTGGAAAAGCAGAGAAGCTTCCCTGTTTTCCAACTGATCGCTGTTGTCATAAAAGCCTTCTGCCGTCCTCCTCAGGACTGTGCTTGAAGCAGGGAGCAAAGACCAGGAAGGGACAAGCCTCCCTGGTATCCTCTGTTGGCCTGCCTTGGGCTGGCTCAGGGCCCAGGACTCGAGCCACTGCAGGGCTTGGCCTTTGCCTGTCTGGGACCCATCTTGACTGGTTCATCTTTGCCTCTTCCAACCCTGTGCACTGAGCTCTCTGCACATAGTGTCCCACGTGTGAGTGCAGGACGCCATGCTGCAGGTGTCAGGGAGGAGCCCAGCTGTAGCTCCCATCTACATTTTCCCACACAGAGCCTCTGATGACTGCTGTCAATACACTATTTATAGCAAAGACCAGGCAAGTGTCACTCTCTGGTCCTTTAAATTTGCCACCAGAGCCTTCTCCACTTAAAATGTGAACTGCAGCCTCCAAGTTAAGACAATGGGGTGGGATGCAGAGGGACATGGAGAGGGAGTAACACATTTAAAAGCAGAGAACAGTCCTTCCAAGGAAAGTTGCTCTTTTACTGTATTCTCCTAAAACACCTTTTTTTAGTTTTTTTTATTTTATGGAAAAAAGGTAAAACAAAATTTCATAACAAAATAATGGGAGAATATTGCATATTGTTATCTTTAAAGTAGTTATTCTGAGTACAAGATAGGGGCATTAAAAATTTCCCCAATTGATATTAGCACAAACCTTCCTTTTCAATGAACTAAGACACACTAATAGTATAACTGTCTTACATTTTCCCTTTTCCCTTCAGCCCTTTCCCCTTTCCTCCATCCTAGATCTTTTTCCTTTTGAACAACTTCATCCCATTTCACAATATCTATTTAACATTTTAGATCTTACTCTTTCAGTTTCTCACACCAGGGAGATAATACGATGTTTACACATGTGAGACTGATTTATTTCACTTATAAGTATGGTCTCAGGTTGCATCCATTTACCTATGAAAGTCTCAAGTTTATCCTTTAAGATCTTTTAACAGGCATCTCAAACAGAGAGTTCTTTAATTTTATAAGTTGACACTTCATACTTATATATATTTCTAAACTGATGTGACAATTTATGAATACAATGTGGAATAATTAAATCAAGCCAGTTGACATACCCATCTCTTCAAATACCATTTTGGTGTTAAGAACATTTGAAAGTTACTTTCTTAGCAATTTTGAGCATAAAATCCACCATGCTATGCAACAGGTCTCCAAAGAAGTACCCAATTCTTGTTGTGTGAGGTCTTGTGCCCCTTGACTTCACCTCCCCATTCCTCCACCACCCTCCAGCCTGCCACCACCATTCTACCTCTATGAGCTCCACTGTTTGATTCCATATGGATATTGGAACATGTTGTTTTAGTCTCTCTGCCTGGCTTATGTGCTCTAGTTCCACCCCTGTTGTGGCAAATGGTGGAATTTCCATTTTTAAGGCCAAACAGTATTGTGTATATATCCCACATCTCCTTTACCCATTCATGTGTTGAAGGACACTTAAGTTGATTCTATGTCTTAGCAACTGGAAATAGCACTACAATGAATATCTCTTTGACAAACCTGGTCAACACCCAGAAATGAGAAGGCTGGATCCCAAATCAGTTTCTTCGCATTTTTCCCAAACCATCTCAAGAAAGGGTGCTATTTTCCCCACAGCCACTCAAGCCAGACCTCTGGGCTCTCCCTGGACACTGCCCCCACTCCTAGTAGACAGTCGCCTTGCCAACCCCAACGCCTGCCTCAGGGGAAGTCCATCACATTCACCTGGCTTCCCACAACTTCCCCAGGCCTCCAGGTCCTGCAGGGCAAGGGCCTTGCAGCAGCATTCATCCCAAAGCTTGTGCGGCCACTCCCGTCTTAGACACCTTGCTGGGCTCCTATTTCTCTCAGGCTCAACTCTTCCACATGGCTCCCACGTCCCTCAAGTGGCACTTACTGAGTCAGGCACTGTTCTGAACACTTGCCATCTTACTAACTTATGTCATCCTCCCCATCACTGCATGCTATCAGTATCCTCATTTTACAGTAAGGACACAGCTCTGCAGAAGTAGGAAGTTACCCATTGTCTGTGGGCAGAACTGGGATTTGAACTGACAGTCTGGCTGCAGAGCCTGTACGTACCACCTCACTAAGAGAGGGTCTCATCCAGAGGTTCACTTGATGAGTCCTGCCAGACTTGTTTTATGACATCCAGACAAGCTAGTACCACCCATTCCAGGTACCCTGAGTGCCCCAAAGGAACCCAGGAACAAGCTCACCTTTAGAAGGCCATTACTCTGAATGTCCCCCTACTTTCCCATCCTCTACCCTTTCATTCTTTACAGTTCAGCTGACCTGTCACCTGCCTATCCTGGGGAAATCTGACTACTTCATTCATGTGCTTCTCACACCTCACAGGGATCTGCCAGGGTACTTGTGGTATTTTATCAAGGTTACTGTTTGTACATGTTGGCCCTGTTATGCTGTATCTTTCTGATTCCTGTATTTGGCACATAGGAACACTAAGAAAATGCTACTGAATTATATAAGTGAATAGAAAGTGCTTCACAAAGACATGATTGACAATTCAACTGGCCAGAAGAGGTGGGGAGTTCAGAGGGAGGTGGGTCCAGGCAACTTGTGATGCCCTTCTAGTTTTGACAATCACTAAGTTTAGATGATACACAAGTTTACTTTAAAAAGAAAAAGGCAGATTGAAGTGGAAGATACTAGGAGATGGGCTTCTACTCCCATTTGTCACTTACTCAACTTAGAACAAGTTGCTTTCCTCTCAGCCTCATGACTAAATGGGAAAATATCATGGGTGCCCTCCCTCCTCCACCCTTTCCAGTTCCTGTAGAAGCCAGTGCTTTAGGTCTGTTCACAGAGACCCTGCCTGGGTACACAATGAGGGCAAATAATGGAAGAGGCTTATGGCTCCCTGCTGTACCCCAACCATGGGCAAAGGGAACTTTGGCGTCAGTCCTGGCTCTGCTGATGGTTATCAGGGTCTATGGCTCCTTTCCTTCTCCAGAAGGAAGCTAATCCTCCCTGTGAGAGTCAGATGAGACAGGGAGATATGAATCCTATGGAGATGAGGCCCAACTGTAGAGGGAGATGCTGGACTAAGGCTTGAGTCACAAGCTTCCATGAGCTTCCATGAGCCAGCTGTTCGGCTCTGTCTGGTACTAGTTTTACTGCTTTAAGTAAGAAACCTACCCTTTACCTTACCTTAATCATTTATAAAATGGGAATGTCGTCGTGCACATTCCAGAATTGCTGGAAGGGCTCCAATGAGGTACAGAGCATTAAAGAGGCAGGACTTTTCTGACAGCCATGTTTGCACAGCAAACATGGGGACGCCGAACAGCTGGCTCATGGAAAGCTCTCTGCTCACGTTGGGCAAATCTCTTTCTGAAATTTGGGTTTTGTTCTCCTATGTCTACTCCCAAGCTGTCAACACTCTGATCACCTTTGAAGAATGAGGCTGGCCAGTGTCTTCCCTCCAAGAGATTGCCCACTCTGATTTGCACTTGTTACTCTTTTGACCTGGGGTGAAGGGCAATGAGTAGGGGCTCAGGCACAGGCTGATACCTGGTATAACTGTGTGCCTCTAAGAACTTCCCTGAAGCTCCCAGCTCCGACTCAGCAAGCACACTTCTCTTGTGGGTCTACTTATATTCTTAAGGGGTCATGCACAAGCTGGTTTGGTTCTTGCTGCAGCTTTTGTGCATCAATTGTTAACTCCATGTGTATTGTCTCAGCTAGGGAACTAGGGACATCTAATAGATTTTCTCCCCCATCAGCAATAGCTTCTAGTCTGCCACACCAGCAGGCCCCTTGATTATCACCTGTCTCTACAGATTTTCTTAACCTTTCCTTCTCTTGTGGTTGATCTAACTTGCTAGTTGGTCTTCATTTGGCAACACTGTACTTCATTTCAATATCCTCCCTTGTTACAACAAAGGAACACTTTTGCCACTCAACCCCATATTCTTTCTTTAAGCTAAGTCTCTAGCTCACAATCTCCTGGGTAGTACTTCCTGCTCTTTTTTTCCAGAGCTAGGGATGCAACTCAGGGCCTCACACATGCTAGGCAAGTGATCTACCACTGAGCTACATTCCTAGCTCAGTACCTTCCTCTTTATAGCATTTAACTCTGTCACATGAATAGTAAGCATCAATTCTATTGTGCCTGAGAAAACGACACTATTAAACAGAAGGGAATACAGATATTACGGGTAATCTTTATGGTGGAAACTGCTGTTTACATAGGCAGGAGGCAGGCCACGAACTCCCAGAGAGCTGGGTTAAATGTTTCTATCAGGTTAACACTAGTCTTGTTAAGACCAACTGAAGTTAACTCTTAACTGAGTCTTCAACTGCAGGACCTCTGTAGGCAAAGGAAAAATGGTCAAGTTGGGTAGGGTGGGGCTGTGTGGTTAGACATTCACAAGAGTTTTATGGACGCATCTACACTGCCATAGACCCTCATCGGTAAACATGGAACAACTGAGTGCACCCTCACACATAACTGTCCTCAGAAAATAACAAACTTATTACTTTGCTTACAAAAAATGAGCAAGAGGCTTCACATGCTTTCTGGAGCTACAGCCCTAAGTGGTGGTTCTTGGTGTACAGGTACAACTGACTGATATCTCATCTCCAATCCTTTCCAGTGAGGAAGAGGAGGCTTGCAGACTTGACGGGGCCTATCATTCCCAAATGCCGCAGTGGTGTCTAGTGTGTGGAGGTGAAGACCAGGCCTTTGAACTGGACATGTTCTACTGACAATCCGTGCTCTGCAGTGGAGACCAGGAGGCAAAATGCTGGCACAAATCTTTTGTGGTTCAGTTCTTATGCACTAAGGTTTTAGGTTAAATAGTGGTTGTAGTTGAAAATTTTATAAAATATGGGTAATGTGAAGTTTTTCTTTAGTTATAGAAGTTCAGTATGGTTATTATTTAAAAACAAAGAAGCCCTCAAACTGGCAGATCTTCCTGCAGATGTGATAGTGGCAGTGGCTTAACCCCAGGAGCCCTGATGGGTGGCCTTGCTGTGTGGTGTTTCATTGTGGCACACACACACAAAGAGCATACTCTTTGACTAGTTCTGGAAGTATTATAAAACACCTTATTACAATGTTCATAAAGAACATTGATCTTAGCTATTTAGCAAAAAAGAACAGATAATCACTCTTTACTTACCCTCCTTTAAATTTTAAGAACCTCAAGATTAAAGTTGCCAGATTGATTATGGGATCAAAAACACAATTTTTCTCCCAAGAAAGACAGACAGACTGAAGTCACAGACTCTGCCAGAAATAAAAAAACAAGAGATTCCTTTCGCTAGATATGGGGAAAATGGTAGAAAAAGGCAACAGTGAAATTTCAAGATTCAAAAATCATGCTAAACAAACATATTCCTCTGTGTTCTTTATGAACATCTGTGATGTATTTATAATTGAACACTGCAGTCAGAAAGAACAGTTTCCTTAATGAATGGATGTGAAAACCTATGGCCAAATACTTGCCGCACAGTGAGGAAATGGCTTCTGTGAGGCCAAACACAAGGGTCAGTTTCCAGTCCATTGTGGCTATGGTATTTGGCATGGCCAAGCTTACACACTTCAACAACCTGTCTCGTCACTTACTAAGCAAATCAATGCTGATCTTAGGCCTGCAAATCAAGTGCCTGAAGGACAATAATGCAGAAAATCTAGATATTAAGAAATTAGGAAATCCTAGTGAAACTACCTGAAGATGATTATTCTAAAAATATCATTTTGGTATTTTTACTGGATCCCTTTTTCACACCATACACATCATTTGGGAACCAGCAAAAATGTTAAGCCACACTGCCCTTGTGCCTTTTAATATACCACAGTGCCAGTTTAACTAGTATTTCTGTTTGTTGCTTTGGGGAGTTATTTTCATTAGGGATTTAGCAGATCTTATGATAACAGACAAGGCCAAAGAGTGGATGAGCACAGAGTATGAGGCTTCTGATGAAAAAGGCAAACTCCTGCACACTGAACTATAATGATGTAGACAGTACAGGGTAACTACAGGTGGAGCCAGGGCCTTACCACTATGAAGAGTGTCTACTGAGGCTGCAAATGGGCCCAGGAGTGGCACCACGCTGCAGGGTGGCCATCCCCACTTGGCTTCTCCTTGAAACACAATTGCAGCTGCATTCTGCATCACTGGAAACTGCGACATAGTATTAAATCTGTTGGTCTATGTGCGGCTGTGTATGTGTTTCTTGAGTCCTGTGTGACAGAGACATGTGCCCACATGCTGGCCAAAGGCTGGATGGCCACCATGGCAGTGAATGACCTAAGGAACTGTCTCGTGTCCCAGGTGCTGATCTAAAAAAAACTGCTGGGCTGGTGAGATGGCTCAGCAGCTTAAGCGCCTGCCTGGCAAGCACGAGGGCCCGAGTTCGACTCCTGGAACCCATATACGAAAAAAGGGCTGGTGGTATCGCTCAGCGGCACGGGCGCCTGCTAGCGCGCGAGGTCCTGAGGTCGACCCCTGGAACCCTCCAAAAAAATAAAATAAAAAAAACTGCTGCTCAAATGCCAGTGCTGTGGAGCTTATCTGAATGTCTCAGAGACAACCCATAAAAGCTAAGAGAGTATGTCCCAGGGGAAGCAGGGCTACTAGAAGGAAATGTCTCTCAGAAACAAAATCAACAAAAAACAAGGTGGACCATATCTTTAAGGGCATCTCCATCAGATGAACTACAGGTCTAGACCCAGGGTTGGCAAACTTTTCTGTGAAGGGCCAGATTAAAAATATTTTAGACTTTGTGGGTCATATGTTCTTTGCTGCAAGTACTCAATTGTGCCATAGATCACAGGTAAGGGAATGGGTGAGGCTTTTCCAAGAAATTTTACATAAGCAGGAAGAGGGTCAAATGCCAGTTTACAGACCCCCTCAGGGGGTCAGAGGAAGACGGCAGATGACTTAAGTGGCTTGGGTTAGGAGTTTACTCCCAGAGCCAGGGCTTTTACACTTTTGCCATCAGGATGGATAGGTCTACTAAAAAGGGCAATGACTACTAACACCCCTAACTGCATGGCAGAAAATGGGCATGACACAGTCACCAGGCTCAAGGCTCTATCCCTCAACAGCTTTGGGATCCTGTGCAGCCTGCCCTTTTCCCACACTCTAGCACCTTCAGCTTCCTCTCCTATCCCAGTGACACATAGGTGGCCAACATGGTGACCAGCATGCTATGATGGTACTGACCAGCACTGAAGTTCTCAATTTCTCTGTTTCTTTGACCTTGACATTTTCCTATGCACAGCTGCCCCAAATCTTTATGAAGGCTTGGGGAATACTGACTGTGCCACTCATACAAGCAAAGGCCCATCCTCACCAACAGTGGGCCCTGGTTCTAGGTTTACAGGGAGTTGTGCATGCTGTGAGAGTTCCCTTGGGATGCGTGGCCGCCGGGCTGTGCACTCACATTCCTCTTTAAAGCTGTCCTGGGTAGGGCCTGAAGCTTGCTTGCTTCCTTTGTCTTGGCATGTGACACAACAGGCTGTGTATCCTTGTCCTCGACAGGCAGGGCAGGTCAAAACGAGCTGGCGACATTGGGTAGTAGAGCAGAGTTTATACTGGTCCCACTGGGCTCCACAGTATGAACATGCTAGAGAAGAAAAAAAAAGCCCTTGTTAAACATACACACTCAGACATGCATGCCTCCAGTTCCTAAATATAGCTTCACTCACCAGAATCTAACACATTCTGCTGACCCTGGGGAAGTTTCTAAATAGTCTCTTGTCTACTAACAGAGAAAATGCTGTCCCTTGCTTTTGTCTGGGGGAGAAAGGATTTGCTTCTGGAAATTATCTTTCTGAATCTAGTATTCACTGACCCACTTTTCTTTTTCCCATCTAGAAAATGGGTATTAATGCTTCTCTCTTCCATTAGCTATCTCTAAACTGGCCAATGACTTATTAAATGGTCTTTTCCATTAGATCATCCCCTTTTCCAGTAAGGACAACACACCTGAATACAAGATGTCCCCACATTTATATTCAGTTTCTGCAGTGCACAGCCCTCTCTCCTGGGCCCGAGTCTCTGGCTGTGGCCAGGACACCTGACCACCTAAGGCACATTATCTTTCTTCTCAGCCTGTTGCTTCCTGTCACTATTGATAACATCAGCCTTCCTCAGGTCCCCTCACCTGGCATATACAAGCTACCTTAGGGCCTTTTCTCTCCTTCACACTCACATGCAGGCACTCATCAAGGCCTACTAGTATTTCCTCTAAAATCTGTCCAACTCACTCTTTCTACTTATTTATAATTTCTACTACATCTAGCTCCAAAAAAGGTCGGAAATAGTTTTCAATAAGAGATAAATACATGACCACTATGATGAGTTAAAAAATCAAAAAGGAGGGCCGGTGAGATAGCTCAGCGGCATAAGCGCCCGCCTGGCAAGTGCGAGGTCCTGAGTTCGACTCCTGGTAGCCACATTAAAAAAAAAAATCAAAAAGGAGAGAAGACAAACTCAAACTCTTACTCATATCTGAGAGAATTCTACCTCAGTCCCTATTCATAAGAGTTCTAGAAACTACAGCAGCCGCTAAGGTTGTCTGGGGCAAGAGCCACCATTCTAAAGGACTGCTGCTATCCATCTTTCACTGTCTATCGGTGCCTGATTCACCGCACTATACCAGTGTGGGCTCTACACTGCAGCCAAACCAGAGGCTGTCTGTGCTGGCTGCCCCCTTAACACACCTGACTCTGGTCCTGGGTTCAGCTCTCACCTTGGAATGTCCCACCTGCCATTAAAAAGTAAGTGCGAGCCAGGGATACAGCTCAGCAGCACAGCGCCTGCCTGGCAAGCGCGAGGCTGTGAGTTCAATTCCCGGTACCAAAAAAAAAAAGTAAGTGCATGTTGCATGTGTCCACACACCACCTAAACCAGGAATTCTTCTTCCTGTTTTCTGCCATGGATTTACTTGATAGCCTGGTGAAGACTATGGACTCTGTCTTGGAAAAATTATTTTAAATGCACAAGATATATTACAAAGAAAATAAACTTTACAGAAATACAAAATATCGAAATGTTTTCCAAAATCTGTGATATAGTGAAATAGGCATTATTTACTAACACACTAAATAATAAGACTTTGTGGTGAACCTAATAACTATTTCCACTGTGAGGCAATGATGAATACAAATGCTATTCTGAGATACAACTGTAACATGATGTCAAAGTACTATGAATTATGTTGAGTTTTCTTGAAGACAAAGTCCCAGGTACATCTAATAGAATTGATTTGTTGACTGTATTCACAATTGAAGGAAATGCTTAATTTTCATGAGTTACTGAAAACAAAAATTTTCCTATCCAAATTCACAGAACCCCTGAATCTATATACTGATACCAGATTAAGGCCAGCTCTTGGCAGGCAGGTGGGGCAAGTGAGCTTATGCCCACTTTAAAGGACCTGCATGGCTAATAATACTTAGAACAGCCAAGAGCCCAGCACAGGCCTCCTGATGCCTTGTCCAGGGATCTATATACTCCACTGCTCTGTTGCCAACTGCTGCAAAAACAGTGATACATTGTACTTATTTCCCTGTTTTTTTTTTGTTTTTTTCCCCAGGCAATCAGCAGTGGCCTGCCCTCCCTGTGCAGCTTTTCTGTAATGGTGAATTGATGGTGTGTGGGGTTTCGGTGGGGGCTCTGGTCCTGTTCTGACCTACCTGACACCACGTCACTGTTGTAGGACAGGGCATAACGCTCATCAAAAACAAACAACTTCCCCTTGTAAAAGCCATTAGGAAATTCTTCCAAGTACTTGTGGATACCACCCTTGAGTTGGAACACCTCCTTACACACTCCCTGGGTATGGAAAAACAAGAAGAAATTAGAAGAAACACAGACACCTAAAAGCTCCAGAGTGCCCAAGGGAATTCCCCATCGGCGCTAAAAGCCAGGGGCTTCCGGCTCCCCCTGCAGGACCCAGGGTGATCAAACAGTCAAGGAACTAACAGGCCAGACCTCGCCTACTGGGGGGATGGGTGATGACAGCAGTTAGGGCCTTCATACTTTTAAGATCCTGGGAAGCTTAACTATTTTTGCTGCCCCCTAAATATAGGAAGACATCTGCTGGGACATGTGACATTACTGACTTTGTTCTTCTCAGGATCAAGCAAAAGGATTAGGAGAAGGGAGATGTTGAACTAAGCTATCTCGTTTATACTTGATGAGTCTCTAAGACTGTTAAGTGCTTTTTACATCTTGAGATTTAAGAACCTCAGATTTTGTACTCTACTGGGACCATACAAGGAAAAATAAATCCTTGGGCTGGCTGGGGGTGAAGAAGGGGACAAGGAGGGAGTGGAAAGCTTCACACAGGCTATTGGTGGACCATTCTTCACCTCTGTAACTGCAGTGCCCACAGGGTGGTGGCTCACCTTGGCTTTGAGGTAGGCTGAACCACGTTCACAACGGATGCCCCCAGTGCAGTACATCAGCACTCTCTTCTCTCTGAAAAGCTCTAGATTTTTGTCAACATAGCTAGGGAAGTAACTGAATTTCCTGATGTTTGGGGCTATGCAGCCCTGGAATCGTCCCTATAATACAGGAATGGCAAGAAGAAAAATTATCAGAAAAACACACCAGGAAGGAACAAAGGTTCTCTCTGTGTCAAACAACTCCCACCTTAGCAAAGAGTATTTGCCTGTTGCTGTTCTCATTCCATACTCTGACCTTTTAACCAAGATCTGGAACTTCTTAGAAACAAGGCTCGTGGGCCATAGGTCACCTTCCTACAGAGTCCACAGGGGAACTGGAGAGGCTACCCAGGGCCAACTTTACAAGATCATCGACATGTCAAGGGTCGGCTCATAGGAGTCAAACAGTAAGTTATGTGCAACATGTATTGACTTCATATTTTCTTAGACTTTCTCAGAGATCTTGAGTTCAAGGGCTTGGGTTTTCTTTGAAACTGCTAGTAATGGAAGGAGATGCATGTGCTACAAGTTGCCCTTGGGAAATAAGTCATGCTGTGGGAAGGGGGAGACCCACCATTTCACTAAACTCAATTCTGGTTCTTACTATTTTGCTTTCGTAGAAGTTTCTGCAATCCAGTAGGATAGTATTGCTTTGTTCTTGACTTGCCTGAGATAACAACTTTTCTACTTCTTTATGAAATTCACCTGGGGATAAATGGATTCCTAAAACAAAACCAAAAACATGTTAGAACAAAACAAACAAAACCTAATCCCAATTGGCCTAACCTGACATTTGTGTCAACTTCCTTTCCACCCAAACCTCTTCTAATAATTACAACTGTCTCCTAACAACAATACTTGATGATCATGAGAAAATAATTTAGTAATTCCAGGTACCTTCAATTTCCCTCCTAAGATGAGGACTATAGAGATCTGGTAGTTGAGAAATAATTAGTTAATTTTTGTATCCTTATACTTGGCCCAACCCCAGTAATAAAAACCAGATAACTGGGACCTATTTGGGTTTGCTGACCATCATATGGTCATTAGTGGATCAGGAAATGGCCACTGAGCTATTGTCACTGTGCACAAAGGTGCTTTGGCATGTATGTGCTTGACTATAGGCTTTAAATGTTCTATACCAAGATGAGCCCAAGTTCCAGGTTAAGAACCTTGGCCTAGGACAGCTGAGAACACAAAGTTGGAATATGTTTTTTTAAATGCAAAAAGGGTAAGAAGAATGTACAAGAGTAAGTCTTCCATTAAGAAGTGTCTACATTTATATGCATGAGCAAAAGAAAAAAGGGTTGAAAGGGCTGACAACAGGAATGACACATGAGAAGAAAGGCGAGAGAGAAAAGGGTAGAAAAGCTAGAAAATGGGACTGAAAGTAAATATTAAAATACAAGGGGTCTATACAGAGAGAACCTCAGTGTGGTAGAGCCCTTTGCCTCTTGACAGTCCAGGACAGAAATATTTCTGTACCTTTGGGGCTCCAGGGCATTGCAGTAGATTGTGAGGAACTCTAGGGAAAAATCTGACACTGGAATTTTCATGCCTCAGGCAGGTGGGCCTCTGGTGACTAAACCCCTGCCCCACATAACCCAAGGAGCCTCACTCTACCCAACGATGAACCCCAATAGCCCCAACAATGCTCTGTACCCTGGAGAAACCAGAGGCCTAACAGCATAGCCAAGGAGCCTGGGTTTCTTCCTATCCAAGCTAGGACTATAAGGAGAATATAACCAGGCAGATGTTATTTAAGTCAACGTCACATATTTACATGGATACCAAAACAATGGGGTAAAAAGGGAGGTTCAAAAATGTGATGAGAAGTACGAAAATCCACTAAAACTTCTACCTACCAGGAGCCAAACCTATTTCCTGTGACTCCTGTTATTGCTGTTGCTCTCCTGGCCCTGAGATGACCTAACTGGACAATGACTTGGACAGACGTGTTTAATAGAAGAGGTCCCTTTAAACAACCTGGTTCAAATAAAAGCAGCACAGCATTGTCAGGAGCTCACTGTCCCACTAAGCTCCTGAGTGTCCTGTAGCACCAAGAAGGGCTGTTGTGGTCATACTGCTTTCTGCTAAGATGGGGACACCAAGCTCTCATATCCTCATGCACGAGTCTCTTTTTCCCGGATGCTTGTATCTTCCTATTTCCCTATGGCTTAATTCCTAGCCTTCTTTTAAATATGTACTAGAAAATGAGTACCTTAGGGTCAAGGAGTCCTTTCTACTTCCTGATGAAAGAAGACAGCACTACCTATGAAATAGGCTGGGGGCAGAGAACAGGGGGCTGGGAGAAGAAGGAAAAAAAGGAATCAAATCTGAATCTGATCCAGTCTCTGGTCCTGACCAGTAAACATGGCACTGTTTATTACCATGGTCACCTGTGGCTGACAAGCACTTGAAATGTGGTTTGAGATGTGCTATAGGAAAGGTGACAAACTAGATTTCAAGTACTTAGCATGAAAAAAGTAAACTACCTTAACAATAATTTTTAATTTGATTATGTATTGAAATGACAGTATTCTGGATACACTACACTGAGCAAAGCAATATTACTTAAGTTTTTTACTCTTTGTATGTGGCTACAAGAACATGTAAAATTGTATTAAGTGGCTCATATATTTCTATTAACAATACTCTAAATCTAACTACCAATTTATAGAAAATACAGGGAACAAAGGAATATCCCACAGGATACAATTAGCATTATCCAGATTATAAGAAACTCTACAAATGACCCAGTTCCTTCAAAAACTAAACTGCAAGAGGGAAAAAAGATGGAAGTGAGTCTATGAAGACACTTAAAGAGACACGCTGGTGAATCACGATGAATGCATCTTATATGAATCCTAACGGAAACTTAAAACTTAGGACACAACTGGGAATTAATTGAGTAGACATTTGACATTAAATGGCTAAAATGTTTTGTTTGATAACAGTTTTATAGTTTACAGTTTTAAAAAATATTAATCATTTAGAGATACCTACTAAACTGTTTGTAAGTGAGATGACACACACTGGGAATTCCCTTTAAAATGATCCAGGATAGGAGATTGAGACAGGGTACAAATCAAACCTGGCCATGAATGAGTAACTGCTAAAGCTGCATGGAAGTTCACTGTACCATTTTCTCTACTCTTTTTAATATTTGGGAAATTTTCATAGTAAAAAGTAAAACAAAAACAAGAAAACCCACCAAACAAATGTCTTTCAATCATCTATAACCATCAGAGAAAAGGGTAAGAAAACATTCTAGAACACTGCAAACTGCTTTGGTATTCAAAGCCACTCGCTTTTTGTGGTAAAAAGCCTATGTGCTCTATTTTGCTAATGAATTACTTACAAGTAATAATTACATTCTTCCCAAATTGCTATCTTTGGAAAAAGAAAAAAAACTTCTTGTCATACCATCATCAAGAAGAATAAGATAGGTCATTCAAAGGAGGAGTCTTCACTTACCATAAAGACCATAGATAAAAACCAATTTAAGCACTAGATGGACCCAAACATTAGCCACCCCACAGCTACTTAAAAGATTCATCATGGCTCTTAATGACCAGTGTCTAATTTTCTCATTTGTCCATTAACTTTTATGCCTATGGTGAAAAGCCAAACTTTTTTTCTACAAACAAGCATACCAGACTTCTTGTAGGAGATCTTACTGGGGCTGATCCCCATGGGCACGATTTCTTCGAATACACCAACACGCATTTCTGGAAAACAGTGAGCTCCTCCTTTGCTGGTCTAGCCAATGAGAAACAAAACAAACAAAATGTCTTCCTGTCCCATCACCAGGGGTAAAACAAGTGCTAAACGTAAGAATTAAGACCTTTTTTGTAATATGAAATCTTAAGAAACCTCAAATTAGGAAACAAAAAAAAAAAAAAAAAAGGAACCTCAATGTGCCAGACAGTTAGGGCCCAGAATGTTTCTGATAATTCAACATATTAATAAATACTGCATACTTCCAAGGTATGCAGAAATACTGTATTTCTATGGTCATGCATATTTGAGTATAAAACCAAAGCACCACTGAGAAAGTCCACTGTGCAATTACACTCTGACTTTTGTTTTAGAGCCTTACCCACCAGCATGACCACTACCTTATCACCTACTATGACAAACCATAAAGTCACTCAAACAACAGCTCGGCTGTGAGAGCCAGCGTCATTCCCTGGTGTGCTGTGTGCATCTTTTTTAATTCCAGGTTTACTGAAAACATAGTAAATCACAGTGATCTGCTAAGACAGGGAGTCTCTCAAGTGAACAAATACACTGAAGTTTTAGAGTCTGAGGCTGTGTAGCTAAAACATCCTTAACGTATGTGAAGGGAGACTCAGGTCTAGAGTGGGCACCAGCTGGCACAAGGTCATGTGATGACTCACTGGAAGAGCAGGGATGAGCACACTCCTTCTACTGCAATGTCCCATGACATAAAGGACAAAGGGGGCTTATATGGCACTGCTTAGTTTTCTACAGTGACCTCCTCTTCAGTGACCTGTATTGAGACAGAAGCAGACAGCTCTGGATCTTGTTCTTTTATTTTACATTTCTCTTACCTTAAAATCATCCTTACACAGATAATCCTTAAACAATGGGCAAGAAAGCATGACTTCCACATAGAGTCTCGTGGCCAATTTGCTCCCACCGACTGTCCCATTGATCCCTTCAGTAGCAATTCGAACCTGAGGTACACGATAATGAGAAACAGGGAACAGAATACATTCTTAGTTATCATTAGCTTGATGAGATTAACAGGAAAAGTTGAGCTGCTACATTACCGGACAAAAATACCTGTGTTTCAGATGGGGTATTCAGTTCACGCATGCAGAACAAGACAATCTGACTAAAACTTTTGGAAAGCCCATCTGTTATACAGCTCCAGTCGTTCAATGGCCAAAGCTCTGAATTCGGATCTTAACCTAAGTCCAGGTGGTGTAACACAGTCCTCCAGAGGCCAGCAGATTTACGATCAAGATTCAGCTCTGCCACTTACTTGCCATGTTGTCCTAAGAAGGTTAATGACTTCTCTGAACTTTGATTTATTCATATTGATAAATAGGGGGTAAAAAAAACACCAAAGTTGGATTTTTAAAAAAATAAACTACTAAGGAGATATTACTCAAATCCTGAAGAATAGTAGCATCTCTTCATAGTGGTTGGGGGAAACCACCATTGCAACCCCCATTCCCTGAATTCAAGTCCCAGGAAGGGTGTGCGTCTGGCTCACTGATGTATTTCCAGTGCCTAGAACAATGCTTGCTATACAGTGGGCACTCAATACATACTGGTGAATAAATGAATGTGTGTGCACATTATGGGCTCATTGGCTTCTCAAACTCCATGTTCTCTTTGAAATGCTTTGTTAGTTAAGGGATATTAGAGCCTAGGGTAGGGCATTTGCCTTTCAGGGGCATGATCTGGCAGCCCTGCAAAGCTGGTTGTTTTGGTACTGCAAAATCCTTCAGATGAGTTTAAAAATAGATCATCTTTGAAAGGAACCATCTCTAGAAAAATGTGCTACCATGTGTAGCACTCTGTGGTATCATGGCACTCTCTGGAAAGAGAAGTGATTTAAATCAAGGTCCTACATTGTTACTATTAAGGTACAAGTACATCAAAATTTGAAAGTTTTAAGTGGCTGTCTTTTTTCAGTTTCCCAGAGAAGAACTTGAATGGTTGCCTTACTTGATCTAATTTTTCACAAGCCAATGGCAACTCACAGGTAGTGGCTGTTCAAAGTTACACGATGATGATTCTAGATTACATCCATACTACATAAGAAAGAATGCTGGAGTATAGTATAGCCTGCTTCAGATGTGGGACAAGGAAGTAGGAAGTTATGCCACCTCTAATGCACAGGCTGTTATCCATATACACACAGCGCAATTAGCCAGAGGGTAAGGAAATCCACTCCAAAACAGTTTGACTGAGGCAGTTACGATAAAATACATACTTCTATGTGACTGTTTTTAGGCAGGCTAGCAGATTCTTTCCTATTACATTTTCATCTCAGAGCCCAAATGGCAAGCACATCTATTCCCTATATAAGTGGGACAGAGCAATCTCTATACTCATGTCTTAGATTTTCAATTGCTATGATTCTTTTTTTTTTTTTTTTATATGCGGGTACCGGGAGTCAAACTCAGGACCTCACGCTTGCCAGGCAGGCGCTTATGCTGCTGAGCTATATCACCGGCCCTGCTACGATTCTTGAACAGAAAATTTTCAAAAGAGCTCCTTGATGGGGGGGCCTTAATACCTAAGAAACTGAAATAAACAACAGCATTTATTGGGCATCTGCTAGAACACTGAAGCTTTACACTATAATCTGGAAAGGTAGATATCATAATCACTATCATATGCAAAAGAAAACACAGATGCTCAGAGAAATCAAGGAACTCACCCAAGGGCAACAAATTGGTTGGTAGCCCTTGGGTTAGGATTCGAAACCACATCTTACAGGTCCAAATCTTCTAATCAGATCTTTCCAGTTTTCCATGTATCCCCTCAAATTTCTTGAGGCCACAGGATATAGAATAATAGGGATAAAATCTCTTTTCCTTAACTCTAGAAATTTCAAGTTCTCCTTTTCCCCTAACAAAGCATCAATATTCTGCCAAATGTACCAGCACAAAACAATGTCACTAAATTAGCATGTATTCTTAAAGCCTAGGAATTTGGACCTGAGATCCAGGAAGATGCTGCCATCTTGGGGGTAGAACCTCTCACTGCTAGTTCACCACTTAGGCTGAACAAAGAATAAAAATCTGCCTCCAAACCAAGAAAAGAGATTGATTTCATATTTTGTACATTCTGTCTGAGAAAACATTCATCTTTCAAGGTATGGAAGTTGCCTAAAAAGAAATGTTAATATGTATTTATTCCACAAATATTTACTAATTTGTTTTACTATGCACCAGAAATTGTGCTAGGACTTAGGGATACAGTGGTTGAAAAAAAAAAATACAATTCTTCCCCTCTTGGTGAAACACAGAGACTAAGGGAGGTCATATATACTAAGAGTTACAAATGGATGAGTGATATGAACATAACTACACATGTCATAAGAGCGCATAATGGGAGAAATGGATTTAGATTGAAGGTTAAGAAAGATTCCTTTAAGGAAGCATCATGAACTTCCTCAAAGAACTGAGGCTTGAGTAAAAATTAGTCTGGAGAAACACAGTGGGAAATGGGAAAGTTTCTTACACACAATTTACCTGCAAAAAGGCCCGAACGCATGAAGGAAACAAAAGAAAACCACTTTGGTGGGCTCTAAGAAACTGAAAGACCATGTTGCTACAGTGTGAAGAGTGACAAATGGCATTAGGTGAGTGGAAAAGACAGGATGGCCCAATCACATAGGCATCCAGGGCATGTTTAGGATGTGGGTTTTAGCTCACTGGTGCTGGACAGCCATGTAGAGATAGTGAGTAGGGAGTGATAGGACTTTATCTGGCTGTGGTGTGGAGAACGGATTAAAGGGTGGGTGAGGATGGAGGACTGGAGGTTAATTTGAAAGCTATGGCACACCTAGGTAAGGAGTGGTGGTGGCTTGGTCTAAGGTGGTAGAAGTGAAGGAAAGAAGTGAATGCAGTCAAGGGATATTTTAGAGACAGAAATGGCAGGACCTGGTGATGAAACAAAGGCAACAAATAAAATCACAATTTCTTAGCATAGGTGAGGAAGATAACACTGACTAGAATAATAAGAAGTAACTTGGAATCACACCTATACCTACTGGTGTGAAAAGTCCACGAAAAGCCTTTCAAATTGACGTTTCACAAATGCTTTGCTATTCCAGGGGTCAGCAAATTATCTCTGCTTTTGCAGTAGTTTTATCAGAACATAGCCACAGCCACTCTTTTAGGTATTATCTATAGCTGCTTTCAAGCTATAACAGTATTAAGTTTCTGTACGTGAAGTCTGAAATATTTACTACCTGGCTTGTTAAGAAAAAATTCACTATGTCATTAACTATTCCTGTAAAATACCATGTTAATAGCTGTTTCTCTACTAAAATGCCCAGCAGGATTTCCCTAACTTCTAAGAATCTAACAATGAATGCGTACAGGTTCTGCAATCCAAGCTTGGGAGGCAAAATCGGCCAGTGCTGGTGTTATGTGAAGAACGTATTACCTTGCCTGTGAGGTGCAGGTGCTGACACAAAGCTGTCTGCCAGGCACAGACCCAATGGGGATCCTCCAGGTCATGGTAGCAGTAATAAAGCAACACCTCTCCTTCCTCACAATTGTGGTCACTACAAGAAGAAAAATGGAGAGAAAAAGCACTGGAGTCCCCAGCATAAGGCCACAGTTCACAAAGTACACCCAGATGGTATTTGGGTAAGGCAAAGATGGAGCAACTCATGCCTACCTTTGTTCCTACTATATTTTCCTGAGATGAGAAGCCAGTTTGTTTTTGTTTTTGCTTTACAGAAGACAGTACACACCTGCACTGAACTTCTTACTTTACAAAAAGTGAGTTCTCTCCTCCTTGAATGGTCATATCCAAGAGACAGGTATTAATAACTTCATTTTATAGGAAAGCTAAATTTTAGTTCATTCTGGCTTATCCAGTAACACAAGATAGTACCTGTTTTTAATTGCTAACTACACAAAAAATTTCACTTCCATTTCTTCATATAATCTTCTTACTTATGAGAGGTGATTATTCCCATAGGACAGACTTCTACACCTCAGCATTTTCATACTGTTCACAATAAAGCACTCAAAAAGTTTAACCATATTCATCACATTAAGAAGCTAAAGAGCATAATACAGTGTGATCTAAGAAAAAAAAAGTTAAAAATAATCCCATTTACAATAGCTTCAAAAAAATCACCTAGTAATCAACCTAACCAAGGCGGTGAGAGAGCTCTATAAGGAAAACTATAGTACTCTAAAAAAAAAAAAAGATTGAAGGGGACATTAGACAATGAAGACACCCCCTGTGCCTGAATTGGAAGAATCAATATTGTCAAAATGGCCAGACTGCCAAAACATGATATATAGATTTAATGCAGTTCCTATCAAAATACCAACAACATTCTGCACAGATAAAAAACAAAAATTTATATGGAAGCAGAAGAGACCCAAAAAGCTGAACAATTCTGACAAGAACGAGCAATGCAGGAGGTATTACAATCCCAGATTTTAAGTTATACTACAAAGCTATAGTAATAAAAAGAGCATGGTTCTGTCACAAAAGTAGACTTGTAGACCAACAGAATATAAGACACAGAAACCACCCCATGTACCTTTAGCCGTCTGATCTTTAACAAAGGGACTAAAAATATATGCTGGAGAAAAGACAGCCTCTTTAATAAATGGTGCTGGGAAAAGTGGTTATCCACATGCAGAAGAATGACAGACCCATACCTCTCATTCTTAATAAAATCAATCAAAATGAATCAAAGACCTAGATATAAAAACAGAAACACTGGGCTGGTGATATAGCTCAGCAGCATAAGCGCCTGCCTGGCAAGCGTGAGGTCCTGAGTTCAACTCCCCGTACCCGCATATAAAAAGAAAAAAAAACAGAAACACTGAAACTGCTAGAAGAGAAAATAGGGGAATAGGCAAACATGTCCTGAATCAAACTCTAATAGCACAAGAAATAATACCATAAGGAACAAATGGGATATTAAAAAAATTTTAAAACTTCTGTACAGCAAGGGAAACAATTAACAGAGTAAACCTACAAAATGGGACAATTTTTTTGCCCTTCTGATAGCGTACTAATATCTACAGTACATAGAGAACTCACAAGAAAATCAGACAACCCCAAAACAAATGAACCAATTAAAAAATGGACACATGAAATGGATACTTCTCAAAAGAAAAAATACTAACGGCTAGTAAGTACACAAAAAAAGTTCAGCACTTTAGCCATTAAGTAAATGCAAATCAGAACAACTCTGAGAAGTCACCTTACTCCACTAAGAATGGCTATCATCAAGAACATAAAAAATAACAAATGCTGGTGAGGATTGGAGGAAAAGGAACCCTTCTACATTGCTGATGGGAATGTAAACTAGTACAACCACTATGGAATATTCTGCAAAAAACTCAAAATAGAAATTTCATTCGACTCTGGTTATAATAACTGCATACCCATGACTATAGAAGCATAATTCACAATAGCTAAACTACAGAATCGGCCTAGATACCTGTGAGCAAATGAATAGATAAAACGTATACATAATAAAGCAATATTTGGCCAAAGAAGGATAAATTCGAGTCATTTGTAGGAAAACAGATAGATCTTGAGACCATAATGTTAAGTGAAATAAGGCAGACACAGAAGTTTAAATATTATATGGTTTCTCTTGAGAAACCCAAAATATAAAAAAAGAATAAAATAAAGGGGAGATGGCAGGAATCGGGGAGATAGACTTTTTGAAGATTGAGAAGGAGATAAGGGAAAGGGAAGAGAGGGGAGGGGAGGGAAGTGGGGAAAGGGGATCAAACATGATCAAGATACAAGATCAACTTCCCAAAATGAACACAATTATGTATCACAAACATACACCAATAAAAAATAAAAGAAAAAAGTTAAACCAAAGAAAGTATAAATGTCAAAAAATTCACTATGTGGGATCCCAATAAATTCTGATAAATGGTTCATTTGTCTGGGTTTGTACACATAATTCATCTAACTTACAGGGGTTTTTTTGTTTTTAGTTCATTTTTACCTAGCCAATGTATTTATTTAAAAATTTTAAATGAAGATATAATTTACAAGTGAAACACATAGATTATACATGTAGCTTGATCAGTTTTGATAGTTGGGTATACCTGTGCAATCCACACCCTTATTAAAATATAGAACACTTCTAATGCCTCAAAAAATCCTCCTGTAAAGCTGGCCATGGTGGCACATGCCTATAATCCCAGGAGGCTGAGGCAGGAGGATTTAAATTCAAGCCCAGCCTGGGCAACTAAGTGAGACTGTGTCAGAAAGGAAGGAGACAGAGGGATAAAGAAAGGGAGGGAATAAAAGTGCTATGGTATTCTTGTTCAAGGCTTTTTGTGGACATGGGGTTTTTTTGATGGTGGTAGTGGTGGTGGTGTCATATACCTAGAAGTGGATCACAGGAAAGATGTCTAATTTTAACAAGAGTGGTTGTACCATGCCACATTCCCACCAATACTAACTGGGTGTTCCAGTTCCTCCCCATTCTCATCTACATTTGCCAAAGTTGGTTGTTCTCATTTCAACCATTTAGTGGGCGGGTTATAATATTATAAATGTAGAATTAAACCAAAGTACGGAATGAAAATCTTACCTTATTAGCAGATCAGGACTAAAGCAGCTTATATCAGGGAGCCAAGCAGACACTTCATGGCTATGAGTGAGGTACTCTTTTAGAGGGTTCTTTCTGTCTGCAGACCTAAGACTTTCTGAGGTACTCAGTGTCACAGCCATCTGCTTTAAAATAGAAGCACTCTGGTGATAAATTTCATCAGCGTGTTGTGTTGCCACATGTCTATGGATGCCAATTGAGTCCGTGAATAGTTGCTGACAGCATTTCCACCATTTTTCTTTACATTCAAAAGGAGGGGCTAGAACTTGTTTGGTTTTGACGAAAAGGGCGAAGGCCTGCAATTATATTATTATTGTTAAATAATTTTAGGTTTATAGTTAATGGAAGTTTCAGTGAAATCCTTTATATTTCCACAAGAGGTTCTAGTTTTATGTTCTACTATTCTATGGAAGAATTCCCTAAGATAGATTTTCTAATAAGAGAAGCTAGAAGCAGAGTCTTTATATTATGGAGGTTTAATTGTCCCCAGCTGTATAATTTTATTCTCAGGATGCAAAATCTAAGTCATATCAGAATATTTACATTTCATTCAGTTTGGCCTTGTACTGTTTTCAGCAGCCCATGCACCAAAATTGGAATAAGGCATGGTGTCCTATCCTGGCCTTCTCCCAGCTTTTTCTGTGCTCTTCTTCCACACCTGTCTGACACATGGACAAACCCAGACCCATCACTGTTTCCATCTTCCCACTCTTGCCCATGCTATTCCTGGTAAGTGGGATGTGGGACTCTAGTGGCCTCCTCTATAGAATCTCTAAAACTTCCAGAATACATTTTAGAAGTCACCTCTGACATAAAACATTCTATGGTACTCTTACTAAATGCTATTTCCTCATCTTCTGAATATAAAAATTTCTATTTTTATTTTTCTACTTAATTGTAAAAACTTGCCCTGTTTACTATTTGTATCTTTACGAATATGAATACGAATACAAAGCTGAGAAAGTTATCCAGCATTTAGGTGCTCAGTTTTCATCTGGAAAAAGCCATAAAGAATTACATAAATGTTAAACAACATATTTAGATTTATGTCTTTGTCTGGTACAGAATGTAGACAACATCATTCTTTTGTGATGTGTTTCCCCATCCTGTTTTCAGCCTAGTCTTTATTTTTTCTTTCACAATCTTATTAGTTGAATCAAACCAGTCTTCTCACTGTTCCCTTAATATGACTTAAACATCCCTGCCTTCTATTTTAGCTCACACTAATCTTAATGTCTGCAACACTCTTCCTCTTTGAAGGCCACTAAAATCCTACCTAAATGAAAAGACTAAGCATTACAAATATGTCAATTCTTTAATCTAAAACATGTATTTAATGCGATTATACCCGAAGTTGGACAAGATCTTTTAGGAAGTTGGCAAGACTGTTCTAAATAAAAACCTTTTACTGCCCATCAAAATCCACTTTGTTTTCTTCCCGGCCAAATGATGTTTTCTAGCCTTTTCTGCAACTGAACTTGGCTATAATGACCAAGTTTTTTCCAATGGAATCTAAATGAATGTGACATGTGACAACTGCAGTTCTGGTCCATAAAAACCTCCCATGTGTGCTCCCCCATGCTCTCTTCCTCCTTAGATTACTGACATGGAAACCCTGGAAGGTATTTGTTAAGGACTACAATAAAACATCATTCTCAATCCCTGAGAACCTGTAAGCTATAGGAACGACCTGCCCACCACACTACTCAAGTCCTAACTCTTTCTAATGTGTTAAACCCACTAAGATTGGGTCTACTTGTTATTGCAGCCATGATTAATAAATGAGGATATTCTACAAGACCAATGAGAAAAAACTTGATACAGCAGATGTAAACATATTTTAGAATTATGATAAGCAAATGCAGTAGTAGCCCATTCTGATAGGCATATGAAAAAAACCAAAAACATAAATACAGCATCATGAACTCTTTTATTCCTACATCCACTCTGCCAGCTCTACTTCCAAAATATATCCATAATCTTTTTTTCTTGTTTTTTTTTTTTTTTTTTTTTTTTGTGGGTACCGGGGGTCGACCTCAGGACCTCGCGCACCAGCAGGCGCCCGTGCCGCTGAGCGATATCACCGGCCCCTTTTTCGTATGTGGGATCCGGGAGTCGAACTCGGGCCCTCGCACTTGCCAGGCAGGCGCTTACGCCGCTGAGCCATCTCACCGGCCCTCTTGTTTTTTTTTTGTTTTTTTTTTTTGTGGGTACCGGGGGGTCGACCTCAGGACCTCGTGTGCCAGCAGGCACCCGTGCCGCTGAGTGATATCACCGGCCCCTTTTTCGTATGTGGGTTCCGGGAGTCGAACTCGGGCCCTCGCGCTTGCAGGGCAGGCGCTTAAGCTGCTGAGCCATCTCACCGGCCCCCTCTTGTTTTGTTTTTGAGACAAGGTTTCACTGTGTAGTTCAGGATGGCCTTAAACTCACTCTGAAGCCTGGGCTGGCCTCAAATGTGTGGTGATCCTCCAGCCTCAACGTCCTGAGTGACAGGATTATGGGCATGCACCATCACACCTGGCTCAAATATCCATAATATAACCACTTCTTATCACTTCCCTTGGCTACCATTCTGTTGATCGAAGACAACATCATGTCTCCCCTGGATTAGGTCTCCTACTCTCACTCTTTCCATTTTTATCCCTGTCATTTATGTCCCCTTCAGCCAAAAAGATTCTTTTAAAAGCTAAATCAGATAATGTCATTTCTCTGGTCAAAATCCTCCAAAGGCTTTTTCCTACTCACTAGCAAAGTCCTTACAATGGCCTACAAGTCCAACATAACATGGCTCCTTACACTGCTCCCACCTTATCTTCTACCATTCCAGCCGCTTAGGGAATGCAGCCTCTGTACAAAGGGAATATGTGGGTCATTCATACAATTCTTAGAATTTGTTATAAGTTGAAGCTGCTGAAGAGAGTGGAGAGGTGGCACCTAGGAAGTTACAGAGGCATCTATTCATTGACATGGAGCCAAAGATGGCTCTGTGAGAGAGGACAAAAGATTGAAGGCAAGACAACTAAGTCTCAATTACATTTCCTCAGCTCATTTTTCCTTTCTGAGCCTCGGGTTCTCTACTGTTAGAAGGAGGTTTTAGTCAATGATTTAAAAAAAAAAAAGAGGATAAATGGCATAGAAGAGCACTATCAATACCAGCTGCTCTCCTCAAATACTCCACCATAACTGTCCAGGATCACCCCTTGCCCAGGATTCTCCTTTGCCTGGTACACATTAACATCACTTGTTAATGCTCTGACTAGACCATTCCTTGAGCTGGAGACCAATCTAACTTACTTCTAGCATACCTGCATTAACTATATATACATGATCATGAAAACATTGATAGTAATCTTACCTTTTTCTTTGCAAATGAATATTTCTTCTTTGTAATGCCATCTAACTCTGCTTTGAGATCAATGCTAGGATTAGTAAGATTTGTATCTTTTAAATCCAAGTCAGAAAATCTTAAAATACAGGCCTCCTCATCATCTCCTTGGTCTGATGAAGTGGAAGAAGGCATCTCTGGTTTGGTTGCACCAGTGAGGCAGAGACTTTTCAGTTAAGTACCTGCTAGGATATAATCAAAGGAGAAACAGCAATGCCAAAGTATTCAGTTACTTCTTGTAGCAAATATGAAGCTAATTAATCACACAACTTGGCATGTGCTCAGTATACCAAGCTATCCATTCATTCACTCATCCAGCAATACTTATTTAACAACTTTGCAGTGCCAAGCACGGTTCTCCATACTGGAAATACAGCAGTGAATGAAACAGGAAAAAGTCACAGTCTTCTTAGAGTTATATGCCATTGGAAAAAGATAAATACTTTTTTAAAAAGTCAGATGGGGAGGGCCGGTGATACAGCTCAGCGGCATAAGAGCCTGCCTGGCAAGTGCAAGGTCCTGAGTTTGACTCCTGGTACCCACATTTAAAAAAAAAAAAAGTCAGATGGGGAAGGGTTATGAAGAAAAATGGTGAAGAAAGCAAAGGGATGGAAGGCATCTTTAAACAAAGAAGATAAGAAAAGCCCTTCTAGGGCAGTAGAGCACTTGAGCAAAACATGCATTAGGAAGCAAGCCACAGAAACATTTAGAGGTAAATGGAAACAGAAAAGCACTACCTACAATCAAAATCAATCAAGCCATGTGCGAGTACCTTATATTATGAATACTTTGTACTTTTTGCTCCCAAATTTCAGTCCTTTTTTTTTTTTTTTTTTTTTGGTTGCCCTAGAACTATGTAGCCCAGGCTGGCCTCAAACTCATGGCAATCCTTCTGCCTCAGCATTCTGAGTGCTGAGATTCCAAGTGTGCGCCACCATGCCTGGCTCAGAGCCCATTTTAATGAGCCAGAGTATCAATTTTACTACTGTGGCTAAATCTTGTCAAAATGGATACGCTACAACCAACATAGGGCATTCTTTCTTTTATACAGTGAAGCGAATGTTACAAGTAACAAATACTAAGAGGCAACACTACCACCCAGAAAAGCATGCTTTTTGGCTGCAAGTATGTGAACCTAGGCAAGCTATTTACATTTTCTGAGTTCCAGTTCTCTGTGAATTGAGGATGGCAGTATCTACCTTACTGAACAAGAAAGAGTTCAGTAAGTAGTAACACTATTATAATTTAATGCTGTATTGTACACTTAACATTAAAAATGGATTTCTCCAAAAATTAGCTCTAGCAGATTTTATTTTCCAAAACTGGCCACAGCCATTCCTGGTCTATTTCTCCATTCTCTAAGCTTATATAGCCCTGTAACTGCTCCCAAAATAAAATATGATGGGAGCAATACTAGGTAGCTTCTAAGGCTGGGTCCTAAAAAAGATATACTTGTACTGACTTTGCTTTTAGGATGATCACTCTGAGCCCAACCACTATACTATAAGTTACAACCAATCCAGCTCACAAAAAGAACACAAACAGGGAACCACCTAGAGAGGAACTGAGGCTTTCAGCTCACAGACAACACCAACTGCCAGACTCAGATGGTTCTAACCCCAGCCTTTGAGCTGAAAACAAAGACAAACTGTCTCTGTTATGCCCTGTCCAAATTCCTGCCCTTAGAATACTAAATCATTATGTCACTAGTGAATTGGTAAATTTGTCTCCTAAATGTAACCTTGAAGGAGGCAGCCTGAGGTGGACACTTGAGGTTCTAAAAAGAGTAGTAACAGGCAGAGGTCCCATGTTCCAGAAAAGGGTGCACAGAAAGAGACTGCCACTGAAAATGAAGAAAAGGTGGTACTGGGGACTGAACTCACGGACCTTTGTACTGAGTTACATCCTCAGCCCTTTTTTATTTTGAGACAGGGTCTCACTAAGTTGCTAAGTTGCCTAGGCTGGGACTCAAAATTGCAATCTTCCTATCCTCCTGCCTCCACCTCTAAGAATACTTAGATCATAAGTATGTGCCACCACATCCAACTTGTGGAATGATTCTTTTTTTGTTTGTGTTTTGTTTTTTGAGATCAGGTTTTGCTATGCAATTCAGTCTGACCTTGAACTCACTATGTAGTCCTGGCTGGCCTGGAACTCATGGCAATCCTCCTGCCTCAGCCTTCCAAGTGCTGGGACTAGGCATGCACTACCACGCCAGGCTTGTGGAATGATTCTTGGCTAATTTTCTCACAGCATCATCTAGCTTTTCCAAAAATCCTATCAGCTTTGCTTTAGGGTTACCTTCAACACTACCCAATTTTAAGCCCCCCAGCATTTGTCTGAATTACTGTAACAGCCTGCCTTTTCCCTGTAAAAATCAGGATGGTATTAAAAAACAAGTTAGATCATCTTCCAAAGGTTTCTCAACTTAATCAGATAACGTCTAAAGTCCTTAAAAAGCCCCTTTCCCTTACTTCTCCGATCTCTCCACTACTCTCCCTTTGCTCACTAACTCAGACTGCACTACAGTACTTGTGCCCATTCTTTAACGAGTCATTCAGAAGATCAGCACCAAGACAGCATGGGTTTTCCTTTATTCCCCTGCACATTCAGCACCTAGAACGCTGCCTGGTGCATAGGAGGTGCTAAATGTTAATAAATACAACATACTTGTTGGTTGAAACAAAAGTCACCGAATTGTCAAGGAAATGTCTCAATAAGGACCGGATGGTTGAGGTGAAACCTCAGCCAAAGTAAGCAGAAGTCAGCCATGCAGATTTAGGAGCAGAGACCTTCAGTTAAAGTAAATAATGAGTACAAATTCTTAAAATGGGAACAAGCTTGACTTATCCTAGAGAGAAAGGGTGGGTGGAGCAAAGTGATAAGGTCAGAACCCTACTGGCCATGATGGGGAGTTTGGAATGGAAAGTCCATGGAGAGTTTCATACAAAGGAGAAGCAAGATCTGATTATGGATTTGCTTTAAACATACAGCAATTAGGGTTTATAGAAAAATGGTCATGTCAGGAAAAATTACTATGAACAATTTCTCCTTAGGTTTTAAGATTAAGCAACCGAAGAATGGTTGCCATGTAGTTAAGTGGGCAAGAATGCGAGTGCTTGAAACTATAAGCTTAAACTATAAACTTAAAACTATAAGCTAAAACTATAAACAAACTGCAGTTTAGGCTGGGAGAGTGAAATTTCAGATGACCGTGGACAAGGCAGTATGGTTTGTGCTCATCAAAAACATAAAGGTAAGGTAAGTTCATATACTGTGCAGGTAAACAGTTACCAATAAACATTAGAAACAGATTGTAACATTGAAAACAATCATTTGTTCCTTCTTAATCAGACAACTCGGGGGTGACCGGCAAGACTACCCGCGCAGCAGGCTCCCGTGGTGGCGGGGCTGACCATCCCCGGGGGAGGCTTGTGCGGCGTCACCTCCTGCCCAGGCACCAACCCTGGCGCCTGGCCTGACCCAACCTCCCGGCCCAGCTCCCCTAGGAGGCAGAGGCCAGGAGATGGGAATAAGATGAGCACGTACCCGTCGGTCCTGCTCCTTTCTAGTTCTGTCTTCGGGGAACAGCCTCAGCCGGGAAAAGGTCGCAGCTCCCCGGCATCTACCCTACAGTCACGCCGCGTGGTTGCGTAAGAGGGACGCTCGGACGTCATCGCGCTCCGGAAGCCTGCGCGGGAGTAAGCGCAGGGGTCGCCGGGAAAACGCGAGGGACGGCAGGGGTCGCTCGTGTGCCTTGCTTCCAGACCAGGTTCGCGGCCAGCAGGCTCTGGCTAGCTGCAGCGGCGGCGCCTTCAGCGTGGCCCCGGAAGCACACGGAGCGGAAGGCGGGAGGAGAAAGCAGCCGACAGCAGAGGAAGCCCGAGGGGACGACTGCGTGCTGACCATACGCCCGTAGCCCAGTGAGCCTGCAGACGCTGGCGCTTCCCCGCCCAGCCCACTTGGCGTCGTCTCCACGCGCGTTTCCGGGAGTCGTCGCGAGCGAGTGCGCCTGCGCGCGGGCCGCTCCGCGCGCCTAGTTGGTACTCGCTGCTGCCGGCGTTCCGACTTATTCTGTAGTGCTCTGGGTCCTGCGACTCGGCCCGACGCCCGGCAGCGCACAGGTGGCCAATATGTCGCGGCGGCGGCACAGCGACGAGAACGACGGTGAGTACACTCGGCCGGGTCGCCGAATCCATGTCCAGGCTTCTTTGGTCTTCGGGTCTTCAGGGAAGGGACTGTAAGCCCTTTTCTCCCACGGAGCGTTCGGGTTGCCTTGCAGGGAAAGTGCTGGCCCCGTGCGGGTGTGGCCGGGCGGTGTATGGAAAGCGACTCCCTCGCCACGCCCCCGGCTCCTTCAGTCGAGGGAGAGGAGGCCTACTGAGCCCCTTAAGACAAACCCTGGTCTCTAAGGACTCTTGAATTTGGCCCTGCACAGCCGAGCAGGAAAGGCCACCTGTGTCTGTGCTGCTACCCTTTTGGGTCATGGGGGCACAATGGTCCCAGTGTTTTATTTGAACCCCTAAAGCTGGGTCTGGAAAGGGCTCTCTGAAGACTTCTGAACAAAGCGTGATAAAAATCAGATGGATTGTCATCTAAACTTTACTTTTGTTTACCAGTCATACGTTTACTTACCTTTTTTGAAGCTGCAAGGAGAGAATTTTGTGTCTTATTCACATCCAAGAAGTCGCTAATAAATACACATGTTACGTTAGGTTGGCCTTAAGTGTATTTCTCCCATGTAAGAAAGTGCTGGAAAACTAACTGGAGAAGACCAGAGGTTCTCGTCCATTTGGATGGTTGTATTCATGGAGATCATAGTGGTGCCATCCTAAAAGCTAGGAATAATTTTGCTAGTTTATTTTTTTTATTAGTATATGTTTGCAGTACATAATGATTACATTCATCGTGGGGAATTGGTACATGTATATAACACATCTTAATTCTTTTTTCATCCCCTTCCCCTCTTCTCACACCCACTTCTACCATCTCTTGGTCCCCTTCCCTTTTGAATTTTTTTGCTAGTTTAAACAGAAAAAGAGGCTTGCTTAAGTGAGCATTACAGTCGGTTAAGAACACACATCCACATACAACGAAACTTAAGAGTAATTCTGTTAATATTTTACGGTATTATTCTTTGAAGGAAGTGTATCTCATAGTGGGTTGGGACTTTGGGAGCGGAGTATTTAAGTTCAAAGCCAGACCCTACTATTTACTTTGTGATCTTGCCCAGGTTGTATAACTTCCTTAAACCACAGTCCTTCATATGGAAGAAATGATATTTACCTCTTCTGGTTTCTGTGAGGGTTAAATGAGATACCTACCTTGTGGCTCTGTGGTGTTTATCTTCTGTTAATTCTTCAGGGGTGATAAACACTGGCAGAGGCCAACAGAGTAAGAAAAGGCAAAAAAAATTTTTTGTTTATTTATTTATTTTTTGCGATAGGGTCTCACTAGAGTTGAAGCTGGCTTTGAACTTACTTTGCAGCCCCAGCTGGCCTCGAACTTTATAGTGATCCTCCTGCCTCAGTCTCCCAGTGCTGGGATTACAGGCATGAGCTATCATGCCTGGCTCAAAATTTTTAATTCAATGAGTTTTCTCCACTAACATTTTTCTCTCCTGGAATGTTGAAGCAGTTAGGGATGGGGCATCATTATATGTATTGTTTTAACAGTAAAATGAGATTTTTTGTTAGGATATGGTTTGAGGGCATATTCTAGTCCAGCTTTCTAATCTTACATGTGAAGGTCTATATCCTTGAGTGTCATTGACAGGGAGACTTAGCTATCAGTGCCCAGATACCCCAGCAGGACCAAGTCCAGGGCTCTCCACTACAAAGATACAACTGCGTTTTATGTTTTGAAACCACGCCCCGCCCCACCCCCATACTGGATTGAACCCAGGGCCTTGACACTGAGCTACATCCTCAGCCCTTTTTTATTTTGAGGTGGGTCTTGCTAAGTTCCCCAGGGTGGGGAACTTTCTCCCTTCTGCCTCAGCCTCCCAGAGTTCTGGGATTACAGATGTGCACCATCATGCCCAATTCAGCATGCTTTGATTTTTAACACAGGAGACTTCTTGCATATCTTCTGTTATGGGACACAGAAAATTAAAATTTTATATGCTTTATATTGGACTAATCATAAACTAATCTATTTGGAGTTATTCCTTAGATTTTAAAGAATTTGGGTATTTTGTTCTTCCCATTTTCTTTGCTAATTTTACGCTTTCTTTCTCTGTCCATTCTCCATCTCACTTCTTGGACATTCAACAGTAAGAAAAGGCAAAAAAAAAAAAAAATTGTTTATTTTTTTTGTGTGGTAGGGTCTCACTTGAGTTGAAGCTGGCTTTGAACTTACTTTGCAGCCCCAGCTGGCCTCAAACTCACAGTGATCCTCCTTCCTCAGTCTCCCAGTGCTGAGATTACAGGCATGTTGAATCTCATTTTACTGTTAAAACAATACATAAATGCTGCCCCTATCCCTAAAGAGATATCACCAGAGAACTGGAATGTGGATATGTGGAAAAAAACTTTGCTTTTGTTATTAGGAGGCTTGCATAACTTTCTTTTACTCCAGCTGGCACCTAAATCACTAGGTCTTATTGTAGGAACCCCCGAATAACTAAGACAAAGAAATGTAAAATAAGGCCTTCATTAAGCAGAGTTTGTTGTGGTGAATAGTTTAGCTGTGGAGAGCCAGCTTATAGTTCCTCTTTGATAATACACCAAATCTGGAACTTTCATAAATTGCCACAATCGGTAATGAACCGCTAGAGTTTACTTTATTTATTTTTTATTTTATTTTATTTTTTATATGTGGGTACTGGGAGTTAAACTCAGGACCTCGCGCTTGCCAGGCAAGCGCTTATGCCTCTGAGCTATGTCATCGGCCCTAGAGTTTACTTTAAACAGGGATTTGAATCAGGTATTTTGGTAGCTTTCATTTTAGTTAAGCATCTATGAAATTCTTTAAAGTAAGAAATACTGGAAGCTTAAATATTTTAGAATGCTATTTTAGAGTAGACTAAGAATTACTGGAGTCAGAATTAGATGTATCCGGCCTGTCTGGGTCATTACAGCTCCTAACAATCACTGACTGCTCTGAATTTCCATGTCTGACTGTAAACGGTTGGCCCTCTGTATCTACTGATTCTATATCCCTGTATTCTACCAGTTGTGTTTGGAAAATATTTGAGGGGAAAGTTGTGTCAGTGCTGAACTCACTTTTTTTTCCTTGTTGTTATACTGTATGACAATTGTTTACATAACATTTACATTGTAGTAGGTCGGTATTGTAAGTAACCTAGAGATGATTTATTTTACATGTTGTCTTAGTTACTTTTCTCCTTGTTGAGACAAAATACCCAACACCCAAAGCTAAAAGGAGGACAGGTTTATTGGAGCTCAGTTTGTAGAGGTTTCAGTTCATAGTTGGCTGACTTCAAGGCAGGTTGGCATGGCAGAGGGGCATTGCAGAAGAGAAACAGTTTACAGCAGGTAAGGCAGGAAGGAGCAGTATGCAGCGAGGCAGAAGCTTCTCCCTTTTATCCCTTGGGGTTGCCCACCTTTTGGTGGTGCCACCCACACCCAGGCTGGGCCTTCCCATTACCCATACCCAGAACTATGCTTAACCAATCAGTGGATTAATTTCATAATCACATCCCTTTAATCCCAGCATCCTACCACTTAATCCCAGCATTACATGCCCTAAATCCAGCCACCTCTGAAAAGCCCCACCTATGAATGCATGAAGTTTTGGGGGAACATCTAGATACAAGCCATAACAGATAAACATGTGAGGGGTATATATAAATATTATGCTATTTTACATAAGGGACTTGGGGAGCCTCAGATTTGGGTATCTGTTGAGGATGAGAGGAATAGTATCCAGGAACCAGTCCTCCTTAAATACAGAGGGCAACTCTGTAATCAGTTAGGACTTGCCAAGCAGTCTTTTAACTACTTGCAATATAGCAGTTGGCAATATAAAGATGGAACCCCTACTTCCAAGCACTATGGCGAAAAGGTCTGGTAAAGGATGTAGAAACTCCTGTGAGAGAGTTGTTGGGCAAGGAAGGCCTCGCTGAGAATGGCATCTGATCAAAGACCTGCAGCACATAAAGGAGCAAACCATATGGTTATATGAGATAGCAGTAGTCCAAACAAAGGGAAATATGAGTGCAGAGATCTTAAGGCCTGAGCATTATGTTATTATTTTTACAGTACTGGGGATTGCACTGAACTACATCCCCAGCGATTTTTTTTTAAAAAAATTTGGAGATGGAGTATCACTGAGTTGGCCAGATTGGGCTCGAATTTTTGAACTTCCTGCCTCAGCTTCCCTAGTAGCTGGGATTACAGGCATGGGCCACCATACCTGGTGGCTAGAGTATTCTTGTCATATTCAATGAACAGCAAGGAGGCCAGTGTGCAAAAATACACACTGAAGTGGAAATGGTGGAAGAGGGGATTAGAGAGAGAGCAGAGGGTCACATCTTACAGGGCAGTTTTAAGATTTGTCTGTGTTGAGAGTAGACTATCCAAGATTCATGGAGCTGAGGCTAGTAGAGAATACAAATGAAGTTCATGTAGAAGTCAACCTAAAGACTAGGAAGGGGACGTCTACATGGAAAGTAGTGTGTATGCATAGTAGTCTAGTGCTAACTATAATTCTTTTCTTAGACTGAAAAATGTCTAAAGCTTTTCAGTTACCATAGAATATGTATTTTATAAATGTTAAATACTTTTTTTTTCTGTGAAGAAGGGATTTAGATTCTTCAAAATCTTAAGCCAAAAACCCATGTAGCTCCATTTAAGCTAGCATTGGGTTAGGTCCTTATCTTTTAGACTATGGCTGTTTTTTTACTTAACTAGAAAAAAATAAATGAATAGAAGCAAAGGCATTCATTTTTCTTGTAAAGGATTGGTTTTTGTTTTCTACTTTTTGGGTCCAAAAAATTTTGTAGGACATCTGATTCTAATAAGGATGTAAGAAATAGTATAGTGTATCCATATACAATTAGAATGACCTTACAGAGGAAAATTTTATTGGGTATATTGAAGCCCTTTTAGATTGTTTTAACAAAGCAAATTTTTGTTTGTTTTTTTTGTTTGAGAACAGTATCTTGCTATGTAGTTCAGGCTGGCCTTGAACTCACTGTGTGGCCTGGCTGACCTCTAACTCACAGCGATCCTCCTGCCTCAGCCTCCAACAAAGCAAGTTTTAAGACCTCTTTGTTCTGTGCTAGCCAGCTAGCCAACTTTTCACAATGAAGTAGCAATATATAACTTAAACTTAACATTGTAAAACTTGTGCATAGCTACATTTTTAAAAATTTTTATTTTATTAGTATGTAATGTTTACATTTCTTATGGGAAGTTGATACATGTCCATAACACATCCCAATTCCTTTTTTCATCCCCTGTGGCTCCCCTTTCTCCTTCCCCCATCTCTTGATCCCCTTCCCCTTTGAGAAAGATATATCTCCCTATATCTGTTACCTTTTACATTGCTTTTTATTTTTACTTTAGGTTTCTTGTATAAGAGAAACTCGGGCCGGAGAGATAGCTTAGCGGCATAAGCGCCTGTCTGGCAAGCGTGAGGTCCTGAGTTCGACTCCCAGTACCCAGATAAAGGAAAAAAGGGCCGGTGATATTGCTCAGCGGCATAAGCGCCTGCCTGGCAAGCACGAGGTCCTGAGGTCGACTCCTGGTACCCACATTAAAAAAAAAAAAAGAAAAAGAGAAACTATGTGATATTTAAGCATGTGTGTCTGATTTATTTCACATTAAGGTCTCAAGGTGCATCCATTTTCCTACAAATGATTCAAATTTATATTTATGGCAGAGTGGTACTTCACTGTGTATAAATACCACATTTTCTTTATCCATTCATCTGTTGATGGACACATGGGCTGCTTCTAGGCTTTAGCCATTATGAATTGTGCTGCTATAAACATGGGTATGCATGCATCACTGAAATATTATAAAACCTGTTCTTGCTTTTGGAGCTACCATAGACATGTTTTCCTGACTTTACATGGAAATACTCAACTAATTGTCCAAAGATTATTCTTAATAAGGTGTTTTATTCTGTTTCACCCAGGTTTTCTTCTGAATTCAATGTCTTGTTACTGTCTTGTTACTTGTTACCTTGATAGTCTGTCAAATCTCAGGGGGATCTCTTTATTTCATAGTACTTTCTGCTTCCTCTTCTTGTCCAAACAAATCTTGTCTTTCAGTATAATCAAAATGAGAAGAAGGCTTGAAGTTCAGAGATACTGCTATGTACCCATATGTTCTTATCTTTTTCCTCAGAAGTCCTACCTTCTCTTCCAGTAGCATAATTTCCACCTCGTCAAGCTTGTTTAAAAAGGGCCTGAGAGGGTTGTTTTATGATTCCATACTAGAACAAACCTATCAGAAGGTCGTTAGGAAGGCTGTGAAGGTGGGATAAAATGTTAATGAAATAGATGGACCAGAAAGAAGGGAAGAATGTGGTTAAGGTTTAAAACACAACAACCAAAAAACCAACTGCTCTCATTCAGTTAGTTTCTCAGTATTTCCATTACCCCAACCTCACCAAAGTCTAGTTCTGAAAAATACTATTAGTATATTCTACTTTCTGGAATGGGGTTGCTCAACATCAGCACTATTGACATTTGCGGCTGGATTATTGGTGTGGGGATGGCCTGTGCTGTCTACCCAGTAAATGCCAGTTGCATCTCCCCAGTCGTAAAAACTGAAAACATCTGCAGAGATTGCCAGCTCCACAGCCAGTTGAGAACCACTGCTCTAGAAGAAGGCTATTTTAATGTCCTGGCTGACAGTTTATGTAAACATTACATCCATTATTCCTTCCCTTCCCTTCTTTTCCCCTTTCTTCCCTTCCCTTTCTTCCCAGTGAATGAATACTAGGGGTGGGGAGAAGTTGGGTCTTTGGGTAGTGGAACTTTAGTAAATGGTGTGGCATAGGTGTGATATGTACTTAATCAGGGTCACTAATCCCTCTATGCCACACATGCCCCCAACTTTACAGAGACACATTGCTCTAGGAGTACATCTCAGCTGTCCTGCTAGGTGTTTGTTATACTTTTTGTGGCATCATCCCTTCATAATTAGGATCAGTGTCTAGTTAAGCCTGATTATGATGGTTAAGGGACTGGCAAGTCAAAGCCCGGCACATAGCCTTTTATAATTACCTCCCTCTAGTCCTATCTGAACAGCAGTATATTGTTTTACTCACCTTAAGTTCATGTAGTATCTAAAGATCATTTCAATCAGTTGAGAGACTTAACATCCCAAACTTAGAATAGCTAGGTGCTGTGTAGTCTGAGAAGCACCATACATTTAAAGCCAGATGTTCCAGAGGCAGGTAAATGATTATGATCTTTCCAAAAATAGTTCATTTCCTGGCTGTTCAGGTCTGGAGAATATTGGACTTACATATAACTTGTTATTGTGTAACCCTATATCCAACTGCAGGTTTTCATTAAGACATATGACCAGCACAGTTACAGACTATTGCTTCCTGTCCATATGCTGTCCTTATTTAATTTCTGGAAGTCAAAAATTACATTAGGAGACTAGCAACAATATCATGTCCCGTACTTAACACTGTTTAATTTTTTTTTTTTTTTTTTTGCGGGTACCGGGGGGTCGACCTCAGGACCTCGCGCGCCAACAGGCACCCGTGCCGCTGAGCGATATCACCGGCCCCTTTTTCGTATGTGGGATCCGGGAGTCGAACTCGGGCCCTCGCGCTTGCAAGGCAGGCGCTTACGCTGCTGAGCCATCTCACCGGCCCAACACTGTTTAATTTTTAAGCCTATGTTATTCCACAGAAGGACTTAAGGGAGGTCTACTAAGATTTTAAACAAAATGATAAGAATCATCAACAGTAAGATGAGGATCTGAACAGTAGTACAGTGCTTGAAGTTGACTCGTAGCACATCTCATTCAGCTCAAGTTCTTCAGCAGTCAAAAGGATTGCTAATGATTTCAGAATGGTAGTTTGTTTGGGGGGGGATTTTTTGCTTTTAATATATTAAAATTCTCTGAATGATAGGATTTTTTTAATGGGTCAGGAAGAGCCAGTTAAAGCAGGAAATCATGAAGGATATATATATATATTTTTTCCCATCAGTTATTTTGTGTATCCTGATTGTAGTTCCCAAAACAGCTTCATTGGAAAGTTGAAATAAGCTCAGACTTGAAAGCAAACAAAGAAATCTTCATATTTTATGTTCTCTTTTCCCGACTTTAGAAGTTTTCCTCTTCATACCTAATACAACAGCTTTCCTTTTTTTTTTTTTTTTTTTTTTTTTTTTTTGGTACTGTGAATCAAACTCAAGACCTTGTGCTTGCCAGGCAGGCACTGTGCCACTGAGCTATATCCCTGGCTCATTTTTTTTTTTTTTTTTTTTTAAAGTCAGTTTTTTCTGCAGTGTTTGACTGTGCTCTCATTTCATCAATTTACATAAAAATTAAGTAGCATCATTAGATTACAAATACTACCGGCACTAACAGGTTTAGGAGCAAGCACCTGAAGATCAGTAAACAACTCAGGTTAAAAGAATGGGAATAGCAGTACATGAGTTTTTAACTACTAGTGTTTAGTGTGTTATTGGTGCCGTTCCTGCTTGCAGACAGAAATGGCCAGGGCTGCTGTATTGCATAGCTCTATGGGCACTGTTCACACAGAACTGAACATAAATAATACCTCCTAGAGTTATTGTTTATAGTGGCCTTGGGAGTGGAAACTATTGGTTAATCTCTGCTAGTCAGAAATGAAGGATTAGTTACGAACTACTTTATATAAAAAGTAGAGGGCCGGTGAGATAGCTCAGTGGCATAAGCGCCTGCCTGGCAAGCGCGAGGTCCTGAGTTCGACTCCCGGAACCCACATACGAAAAAAGGGCCGGTGATATTGCTCAGCGGCACAGGCACCTGCTGGCGCGCGAGGTCCTGAGTTCGACCCCCAGTACCCACAAAAAAAAAAAAAATAGTAGAACCTGGTAGAAAAGAGATTAAAGGCTAAAAAAGTAAAATAGAAATTACGATAGCAGATTCATCATGTAGTGTTATTTTTTTTATATTACCAAAATAGGTGGACAGCCTCACAAAAGGAGAAAGACTTCCGATGCCAGCGAAACTGAAGATCATTTGGAATCTTTAATATGCAAAGTTGGAGAAAAGGTATGCGCCATGATAGGCATAGACTATGGGTTATAGTTGTGCTTTAATTAATTTCTGCAGCTGAAAACTAGGTGCTCTTAAGTTTTAGGAAAAACTTGTATTACCATGCATCTGTTTCCCAAAGTGAATGCATTTTGAAACCCTTGGGATGCAGATAGAGTTTTTACTAATTTGTGATATTCACACATGATCTCAGTTTATAAAGGACCTAAACCAGACCTGAATATTTAAGGTAATTTTCAGAATTACAGAAGAGAGATGGAATTAGAATCAGAATTAGTAAGAGAGATGGAATAAACTGTATGTTATTTTCCCATCTCTTAATACTTTTTCTACATAGACTGCTTATTCTTAAAATTCTATTCATTCTTTTTTCATGAATTTTTAAATGACATAACTACCTGAATTGATATTATGTTAAACCTTTTACAGAGGTTTTTTGTTTTTTTTTTTTAATGTGGGTACTAGGTGTCGCCTCAGGATCTCGTGCTTGCCAGGCAAGCGCTTGTGCCACTGAGTGATATTCCCGGCCCTTTTTTTTCTTTTTATGTGGGTTCTGGGAGTCGAACTTAGGACCTCGTGCTTGCCGGGCAGGCGCTTATGCCGCTGAGCCATCTGACGGGCCCTATAGAGTTTTGCATATAAAAAAACCTTAACTTTTTTATAGTCATCTGGAAATTTTTATTTTAATTCACTCATCGCTGAGTACTTGACAGATTTTTAATATAATGTCTTCTGCAGAGCGCCTGCTCTTTGGAGAGCAACCTAGAAGGTTTGGCTGGTGTTTTGGAAGCTGATCTTCCTAACTACAAGAGCAAGATCTTAAGGCTTCTTTGTACAGTGTATGTATGCAAAAGATTTATGAATCCAGGTGATAATGTATTATCTACTCTTAAATGCTTGGGGAAATGTTCAAAAAGTGTTTATGTTCATGTATCATTGGTTTTCTTCCCCTCTGTCAGAAAAGTTCTACAAATGACATGACCTTTGACCCTTTGGTAAACTCTTTTAGAGATGAATAGGACTGAAATTGAGCATTTTCCATAGGTTTTGTTTCTTACAACTTTAAAATCATTTGATTTTTTAAAATGAAGTAGATATTTTGTCATTTGGAATCTTTTTCTTTTTTAAGCATATACATTTAAATATATAGAGTTTAGGTTTCATTAGCCAGTAGTACCAAACAAATTTGAGATCTGGCAACTCAAGTAATAGCGCTTAGTGGAAGACTGAAGATGTTTTTGTAGCTATTAATGGTCTTCTAAGTATTGTTGTTTCAGTTATTTTGAAATAATTTTTCTAATGCTTGAAGCTCATTTTTGAAATTTAAAAATGTATATACAAAGTGAAACTATCAGGTTCCATTTTACTCTCTTGTAAATGCAATTAATTTGTTTTCAAATTTTAGAAGGAATCCAGTTAATATTCAGGAAAGTATATTCTTGATTAAGAAACTTAAGAAAAATCATTTTGCTATAGTTATTCATAAGATGCCTTCTGTTTTGAAAGTATTTATTACAAAATCAAGCAGCATTTATACTTCAACTCTGTTGGAAGCCATGTGTGTTTGTTGAAGGCTGGGCTGGTATTGCTTAACAGTGTTCTTTTTTAATTTTGGTTTTGTGAGGGCTTCAGGAAGCATGGTTGACTATCAGTATGAGTGTTTTTTGAAGACCTAAATTGTCCCTGATCCCCTCCAGGTGCCTTAGGAAAACAAAAAGTGTAATGAGAGAAACCCTTCTCCACTGAATTACTATGAAATCTTACTTTCCTTTTTGAAGTATTTTCTAAAGGCTACCTTAATTAGGAAGCAATGTTTGCTTTCTTTTAAAAGGGGGTTTATTATAATCCCTTTCTCTACTTTTGAAATAACTTGAATGAAATTCACACACTTGGAGTAAGTAGCTGAGATGTAACCAAATTGTAACTGTATCAGAGTACCATATTAAGAATTCAACAGTTAACTGATAGGAACTCAGTTGAAGCTGGTTTTAATTCTTTTATCTTTTCTAAGAAACTAGAGTAGTGTTTCTTAAAGTGGAATTCTGGTCCCATGAGTTTAGTTAGCTAAGTTTAGGAATTTGGAATGCTCTTATTTCCCCTTTAATGATTCTGCGCTAAAGAAATGTTTCCTCCAGCACTTCTGAGATACTTATAGAAACCATTTTTATAGCACTGCTATTCACATTTGAAGAAAAACTGTCTAGCATTAGTTTTATTTATTTCAATGTGTTAACTTCACAATTAAACTGTTTTCCTTTCTTAATTCTTTTAACTAGCTAGTTGAATCAGAATGAAAAATTGTGGGAATTCTATCTGTATCACTTCTGAGTGACATGCATACTTTTTCTGAAGTTGTTTTAAAAATCATAGTTAAAAGTAATCTTGTTCCAAATTAATGGGATGATAAAATGTTTGTATAAAATTCAACAGTTTAATATAATGCCATTTTGGATGTTTTTTTTTTGGTTGGTCGTGTGGGTTGTCAAATCAGTGCACGTCTGTTACCTGAGAAGTTGACAATTTATACAACGTTAGTTGGACTCCTGAATGCCAGGAATTACAACTTTGGTGGAGAATTTGTAGAAGCCATGATTCGTCAACTTAAGGAATCGTTGAAGGCAAACAATTACAATGAAGCTGTATATTTGGTAAGTTATTATTACCCAATCCGGTGGCTTGTTTTTACGCTGAATCCTAGTCAACCTCCCTGTACCATGTCATTCTTTTTTTTTTTTTTTTTTTTTTGTGGGTACTGGGGGGTCGACCTCAGGACCTCGCGCGCCAGCAGGCGCCCGTGCCGCTGAGCGATATCACCGGCCCCTTTTTCGTATGTGGGTTCCGGGAGTCGAACTCGGGCCCTCACACTTGCCGGGCAGGAGCTTAAGCCACTGAGCCATCTCACCGGCCCCCCATGTCATTCTTTACATTACTTTATTCCTTTGGTTTCTGCAGACCATTTTTTTTCAGAACCCCCTACTGCCCCTACCTCCTGATCTTCAGCCTCTTTTTACTGGGTTATCTGCCTTTGTCCTTCAAATGTTTGTGTTTCTAAGAATTCTGTACTCACTTTCCTTTAAACATTTTCTTCTGAAGCATCCTTATTCATTCTCATAACTTCATAATCCAACTTTATTTTGATGATGCCTGCCAAATCTATAATTGTATCTTCAACTTTAGCCTTTTTCCTGAGTTCCAGGCCTGTATTCCAAATTCTACCTGCATACCCCTATTACCTGGGCATCCCTAAATTGATGTGTTATTTATACCTCTTTTCCTTCTTTCCTCTCCCCAAGTCACTCGTCCTGTCCTCTATACTGGGCAACCCATCTAAAAACCTGAGCATTAATTTTTTTCTTCCCTTTGGTTCCCTATACCATAAGTGTCTCCAAGTCCTGTCAGTTGTACCTCCTAAATTTTTCTGAAATCGATCCTTTCTTTGTCTCCAGGGCATCCAGTGTAGTTCGTGCCTTTTTCCTCACATTCTTTTTTTTTTTTTTTTTTTTTGTGGGTACCAGGGGGACGACCTCAGGACCTCGCGCGCCAACAGGCACCCGTGCCACTGAGCGATATCACCGGCCCCTTTTTCGTATGTGGGTTCCGGGAGTCGAACTCGGGCCCTCGCGCTTGCAAGGCAGGCGCTTACGCCGCTGAGCCATCTCACCGGCCCTCCTCACATTCTTAATAGCCTCTTAACATATGGTTTTAGATCTCAGTTCTCTGCCTTTCATTTTTTCTTCTTTTTTTTTTTTTCTTCTTTTTTTTTTTTGTGGGTACCAGGGGGTCGACCTCAGGACCTCGCGCGCCAGCAGGCGCCCGTGCCGCTGAGCGATATCACCGGCCCCTTTTTTGTATGTGGGTTCCGGGAGTCGAACTCGGGCCCTCGCGCTTGCAAGGCAGGCGCTTAAACCGCTGAGCCATCTCACCGGCCCTCATTTTTTCTTCTACAGTGACATCAGAGTGGCCTGTGACTAGGCTCTGTTCATATTGGTTACTGGTTAAAAACCTCAGTTCCTTCCTGGTTTCTAGAGTTGAGTGGTTTTAAAAACCCTGTACACAAAATGACACATTTGGATTATAGGAAGTAAATATTAGACCTTTCATTTATCTTGAATGAAAATGAAATTAAGCCTTATTAGTAATATATAGGTTGGTAATGATCTAGCATATATCATAAATAAATGTGCATATGTTGGAGATAGGTGATTAAATTCATTTTTAGTGAATACAAAATCAGAAAACTGGTCCGGTGAGATAGCTCAGCGGCATAAGCGCCTGCCTGGCAAGCGTGAGGTCCTGAGTTCGACTCCTGGTACCCACATACGAAAAAAGGGCCGGTGATATCACTCAGTGGCATGGGCGCCTGCTGGCGTGCGAGGTCCTGAGGTCGACCCCCGTACCCACAAAAAAAAAAAAAAATCAGAAAACTTTGCGCTATAGAATTACAGCCTGAACTCTTTAGCTTGGCCCTTCGTAGTTGCCCCAATCTGTTTTTCTACTTTGCCTCCCATATGTTCTCCAACTTTATTAAAATTGCTTGCAGATCCTTGCCTACTCCCAGTTTTTAAACTCCTATGCTCAGAATGCCCTGTTTGCTCACCACTTGAGGAGTACTTTGCTCATCTTTTATGACCTAACCAGTTGTTATCTCCTTTATGATGCTTTCTTCTGCTCTGTCATTGTTCCTAGGGTACTTTTTAATTTACCTTTTAGTATAAGATCATACCTTTGTGTTGAGATTGTGTTTTTCCAGAAGACTGTCTGTAACAAGACCTTTAATAGTGCTTAGCAGTGGCACACAAAGGACATCCAGTAAATATCTGTTCTATAACTTCTGTTCTGTAGTTTAGTGAAAATTATTCACAGTTAAAATTGGCTGAATTTTAGGTCGAAGTAGCCAGACTATTTTACAATCTAGATTCTTAAGATAAGATAGCATGGAAACCTATAAATTCATAAGTTCCTGTCCATCAAAGGATCTGTGTCACTACTTCTCAGCTCCACCATTATAATACAGAAGTGAACATAGTCAATAAACCAAATGGACATGGTTGTGTTTCAATAAAAGTTTACAGATGGGCACTGAAATTTGAATTTCTTGTGATTTGTATGAGTCAAAAATTTTTTTTCAAGTATTAAAATGCTTAAACCCATTTTTGGTTCACAGGCTGTGCAAAAAGAGATAGTAGGCTAGATTCAGCCCTTGGGCTATAGTTTTTCAAACCATGGTTTAGACCATTACCAGATTGCGTATTTGTAATTATTATGAAGGACGTTTAATAGCAGAAATTGTTTGCTTCAACAGGTCCGTTTTTTATCTGATCTTGTGAATTGTCATGTGATTGCTGCCCCATCAATGGTTGCTATGTTTGAAAATTTTGTAAGTGTAACTCAGGAAGAAGATGTACCTCAGGTAAGAGCACCTCTTGTGCTGAATCTCGTCCAGTAGTACTGTATCAGGAATTTTTCACTGGTAGCTCTTTAGCAATAAACAAAAGATAATAGATTATCATGCTATAAATGATTGATATTTAAAAGGTAAGTCAACTGGCATACTGATGGGCTCTTTTGACATCTATATGTTAATTCAAATGAGTCTGTCTGGTAAGATTAGAGATACTACATCTAGAAATGCTCTAAATGAGCCAGGTATCTTATTTAAGCTCTGTTTAGTAGCTCCCAGAGGATTTCATTTAAGAATAAAATATGAACATTGAATAGGCCATGTTTTAAACTTACCTTTTTAAAAATTCTTCAGGTACGACGGGATTGGTACGTGTATGCATTTCTGTCATCTTTGCCCTGGGTTGGAAAGGAATTGTATGAAAAGAAAGATGCAGAGATGGACCGCATCTTTGCCAACACTGAAAACTATCTTAAGTAAGGGCACAGCTCATACTACTCTTTATTATTTAGGTAAAGGATATCTTACTGATAACAATAAATGTCAGATTTTGTTGTTAGTAATACCATTTGAATTTCATTTTCAAAAAAGCGGTAGAGTTCTTGAAGGTATTCTCTAGGTATTCTCATTCTCCTACTGTTAGAACTCACTGAGACCTCAAGATGAGCAAAAAAACTGCATTTGTACATGTGTAAAAGGCATAAAACTCCCTCAGTATAATAGTTCCTTAAATAGTAGCGTGCAAAAGAATTACTTGTGGTACTTGAATGCTCAGACACCAACCCCCTACACCAAGCGAATTACGTAGTTTAAGGAAAGAGCTCTGAGCATCTGTATTGTTAGAATATTCTGTAAGTGGAGAACCACTGCCCTAGCACATACATTTATTGTGTATAAATTAATCCTAATCCAAACCCTTAAAATAGTGTTCCTCTAACGTTCCATCTAGTTCATGCTTCTTAGGAAATACAACATTTTAATTAAAATAGTCCTATATTTTCCAACTATCTACCTTCCTCAAGCCATTGTAAATGCTTGGTTCATCTTGTTGGATATAATGCTAATAACAGGCTTTGTAGTAAACTTCTACTTAGTTAACCAGCAGCATGCTGATTTTGCAGATTGATTTTGTTGTATCATTTTCTACCTATTCATAGGTACTTCTTTGAATACTGTTAATATTTGTTTTATTGGTTATTAGTTAAAAGAATTTTACAGATAATCTTACATGTGTATATGATGTGTATATGCATAACTCCATCTTTTTTGTATAAATGGTAGCCCAATATATCCACTGCCACTTTTATTTTCTTACTGTAATTTGGGTATGTTCTATACAAGTATATAGCTCTGCCTCATTCTTTTTAGTAGAAGTATGATATTTCACTGTTTTAATGTACCATGATTGCTTTTAACTAGTTTCCTGTTGGTGGACATTTAAGTCATTCCTGGTCTTTTGCTATTATAAACCCTATGTTAGTGAGTATTCTTTCATATATATATATATGAAGTTTTTGTGTATATATGCAAATATATTTATGGAGGCATGTGAATTCTTACAAATGGCATTATAGGGTTGAAGGTCCTAAACAATTTAAATTTTGATAGATTTAGTCAAATTGCCTTCCGAAGAGATTATACCAATTGACCCCTTTGCTAATAATAGCCTGCAGATTTACATATAAATTATAATACATAATGTTATAAAAAATGTTGATACCTGCTGATATGATAGGTAAAAATGTTACTTTGGGGCCGGTGAGATGGCTCAGCGGCGTAAGCGCCTGCCTAGCAAGCGCGAGGGCCCGAGTTCGACTCCCGGAACCCACATACAAAAAGGGCCGGTGATACCACTCAGCGGCACGGGCGCCTAGTGGCGCGTGAGGTCCTGAGGTCGACCCCCGCTATCCACACACACACAAAAAAAAGTTATTGCTTTAATGTGCATTTTATTAATTATGAAAACTACTAAGCATTTTTTCATAATTTTAAAAGCCTAAATATAGATTTTCATTTTTATATTTAGAAGACGCCAAAAGACCCATGTGCCCATGTTACAAGTATGGACTGCTGATAAACCGCATCCGCAAGAAGAGGTAAATTGATTTCAGTCCCTCTTGACACCAACACCTCTTGAGTAGATTCTTATCTCTGTAACACACTCAGACCATTCATTTGCATACTTTAGCTACATTTCCATATAACCTGTCAGGAATTCAACTCTTTATAGCCATAGGCATACAGAGTATTTAATAAATAGAATGTAATTAAATCATTCCCTTGTTCTCTGAGATTTCAGCTATTGCAGTCTTGACTTTTTTTTTAATATTTATTTAAATATAAGAGGTTAAAAACACCATACAGATTTATAAAACAAAGTGTGGACACAGTGGCATATTCCTTTAATCCTAGCTACTCACTAAACTGACTCAGGAGAATTGCGAGTTCAAGACCAACCTGGACAACATAATAAAACCCTGACTCAAAAAAAACAGTACAAAAAATTAGGGGCCGGTGAGATGGCTCAGTGGCATACGCGCCTGCCTGGCAAGTGCGAGGGCCCGAGTTTGACTTCCAGAACCTACATATGAAAAAAGGGCCGGTGATATCACTCAGCGGCACGGGCGCCTGCTGGCACGCGAGGTCCTGAGGTCGACCCCCGGTACCCACAAAAAAAAAAAAAAAAAAAATTAGTACCATTCTTTTGTACCATGTGTAATTGTAAGTTAGCTTAAATGTGTGTCCTGTATTTTAGAGGGTAGTGATTTGTGGTTTTGTCTAGTCAAAATATTATTTTCATTAATTATTAAAAATTAATCTGTCTTTAGTATTTAGATTGCCTGTGGGCCCAGATCCAGAAATTGAAAAAGGATCGCTGGCAGGAACGACACATCCTCAGACCTTATCTTGCTTTTGATAGCATCCTTTGTGAAGCACTACAGCATAATCTGCCTCCTTTTACACCACCTCCCCACACTGAAGATTCAGTGTACCCAATGCCAAGGGTTATCTTTAGAATGTTTGATTATACAGATGATCCTGAGGTATGTGACCAACTAAAAGTTCCTAGAAAGGGCCTGTGTTGCATTGTACTTGTGATTTAATTTTTTTTTACTTATGCCTGAAATGTCTTTTAATTTTCAGTTTTGTTTTATGGAAGCAGGTTGATGGCAGTGAAGGTTAACTTTTTACGTCAGTAGATGATGTCACCTCAATGTACAAGAGATTATATTTAGCATATATAAATAGATTAGAGGGACAGGCTAATGTACAGGTCAAGAAGAGTGGGTGTGAGAACGAGATTGGATTGTGTTTTAATCCTGGTTTAGCAAAATGCTGTCTGTATGATCTTTGATTATTTACTTCTGTGTACTTCAGATTCCTTAGAGGCATAATAGCATGTATCTCATAGTGTCTTTAGGAGGATTAAATTATTAACACATAAAATACAGAGGACAGTATCTGCCAGGTGATGGATGCTTAATTTAGCTCTGAAAGTAGGCACAGGTAGTGTGTAAAGTGGGTACTGATAGTATGTTATCAGCTGCAGTAGAGAAACACTGTTAACTGATTTTGTTGTAGATATGTGAACATAACAATGAAATTTTCTGAAGTAGAGCTTTGACACTGTTGAACTTTTACCCCTGCCACACACTACAGTGCCTGAAGCATAACAGACTCTATTTTTTTAAAATAAGTGACCTGCTTCTTAGATCCCTGTGCGTACATCTGGTTTCTTTCCAGGGTCCTGTGATGCCAGGGAGTCACTCAGTGGAAAGGTTTGTGATAGAGGAGAACCTCCACTGCATCATTAAGTCACACTGGAAGGAAAGGAAGACCTGGTAAGTTGCTTTTCACAGTGTTCATGGAGGGGAGAAGGTGATTTCATGATTTGGTAAGAAATGTGTGTTAAGTGTGCAACAGTCATTCTGTCCTGACTCCCCGCTTTGCTAATACTTGAAAATACTTGATTTACTCTCTCAAGGTTCTTCACCTTCAAGTAGTACTTTTTTGGGTGCTTTATATAAGGTAATGTCATGTGATGTCAGGTTTTTTTAGTGGATGTTTGCCACATATTATGGAAGATTTTTGAATGGCAAGTTATTTTTGGTTTGGATGTTTTGGGAATAAAAAAATACTAATGGTTTTGTTAGACCTTGGAAAGCGTTTGGTTCAATTTTAAAGTAAAAAGGAATACAATATTTTAGGAGTGAACCCTTCCTTCTAAAACTTGTTAAAATAGTGGATCTGAATATGCTTCCTTAGTATTATCACTTAGGTTCCATTTTCTTGTGATAGACAAAATAATTTATGCCACAGTTAAGTAACCAAAATTTACAACATTTCAGAAGGAGATTTCCTTGTATCTAAACACACTACTTTTGAGACTGATTATTTGGTTTCTCATGTATGTTTGCTTACTTATTAAACTTAAATTATACTTTCATAGTGCTGCACAGCTAGTGAGCTATCCAGGGAAGAACAAGATCCCCTTGAACTACCACATAGTTGAGGTATGCATTCCATGTGGCGCGTGTTTCTGAATTTCACAATCTTTGTTACTTTAAAGTAATATACTCTTAGCTTATTTTTTTTTCTTGCTACTTGTCAGGCACTGAAAATTAACAGAGGAGCGAGGAAAATGCTGTCACTTTTGGTGCTCTGTTAGCCATGTTAGTAAAGAGAAAACAGGAGGTTGAGACCAGTAGCCAGATGGAATTTTGAGTTGCCTATAAATTACTTATATAGTATGCCTTCATTCATGGATAGTTATCATGGATAATGTAAGTTACCTCTAGATCTGTCAATACATTGTCCACTTAACAGATGCATAAGTGATTGAAATACTTTAGGAGATAACATATCTTTACCTGTGTTTGTCTGGCCTCTTATTACCAGCATATACTTCACTAGTATATTATTTCCTGTAAGACAAAGTAGGGATGAAATACTTTTTTAAAAATACTGTATCTGTCCTATTTTTATAAAACATGGGAGTATGTTTATACTTGGATTTGGCTCATTGACATGTCAGTTGAATTTTTTTTTTTTTTTTTTTTTTTTTTTTTTTTTGTCTTTTTGAGACAGGGTTTCACTATGTAGTTCAGGCTGGCCTTGAACTCACTTTGTAGCCCAGGCTTGCCTTGAATTCACAGAGATCCTTCTGCCTCAGCCTCCCAAGTGCTGGGATTACAGGTGTGCTCCACCACACCAGGCTTGACATGTCAGTTGAAAAGCAAAAATAAATTATATTATTAAATCTGCAAAATGTAGAATTTCATCAGACCATAGTATAGGAGTTTGAGAAGAGAGAGTGAAAGGAAAGAATATGCAGAGCAGGGCTTTAGAATTCTAGGTTGATGGTCTTCCAGTTACAAGGGAAGGTGAAAGCAAAAGTTTCTAAACAAGAGACATGCCAAAGAAGTCTTAGACTGTCAAAATGGTGTCTCTGTTTCTCATTCTCAGAGACTAAAGGTTATTATTAATTGTAGGAATTAAACCCTTAATGGATTGTGGAGTCCCTCAGTAAACTGTGCATTGCTGAGTCAGTTTGATAGTTCCAGAGTTGGAATTATTTTTGTTGGGAATATGGATCCAAAAAGCATTAATCTTACATGATTTTATTTGATTGAGTAGAGAGAAAAAACTCATTAGGTATTTAGAAAGTACTATAATTCTTTTTCATTACAAATGCCCTGGAGTTACAGTTTAGGTTTATAATGTTAAGGTCTTTCTAGTAGTAGGCATGCAGTGATAACACTTGAATTGAGTTCTGATTCATAATTCTTTTGCAGGTGATCTTTGCAGAACTGTTTCAACTTCCAGCACCCCCTCACATTGATGTGATGTACACAACACTTCTCATTGAATTGTGCAAACTTCAACCTGGCTCTCTACCCCAAGTTGTATCCTTTCCTTTGATTTTAAATGTATACTCTGGCCTGGATTTAAAAGATTATTGAATATGTGAGCTAACTCTTAACAGTTTTGTCTTTATTTCCCTAAGTTTCAGGTTTTAGGAAGAGTGGTTCTGATTTGATTTGTTGTGACACTGAAGTATTATCATTTAATAAGACAGACTGAAACACCCATTGTAAACTTAACACATAGCACCTTCCCTGATATGAAATAGAATATATTGCCATGTCTTAAAAGCTCCTCTTTTTCTCTTCCCCAGCAAGATAACTCTGTTTTCATCCCCACATATTCTGACATGTGAAAGTCATTCTCTTGCTTTTTAAAGTACAGTTTTACTGTGAATATGAAAGGAATGTATATTCTGCTATTTTGGGGTTTAGGGTTCTCTGTAAGTTCATTAGATCAGTTCCATTAATTATAAATATTTAATTCACTATAAGTTCATTAGATCAGTTCCATTAATTATAAATATTTAATTCATTATCTTTGATCTTGGTGAGAGAGGTCTGCTGTTTCTTTGTGTTATAAGGGGAGGTATTAATCTCCCACTGTAACTACTTCTGTCAGTTTTGCTTGGTCTAATTTGAGTATTAGTAGGTACACTTCAAGTTCAGAATTGTTGTATCTTTGGTGAAGTGAGCCTTTTATTACTCCGAAGTGATTATCTTATGTAGCATTTGCCTTAAAATGTCTATTTTGTCCAATATTAATAATGCTTCACCAACCTTCTTTTGATTAAAATAATTATTTTATCATTTTCCCCCCTATTTTTCTGCATCCTTGCATTTTTTTGTCTGTTTTATAAACAGCAGATACAGGACTTAAGATCTGGTCACACGGTCTTTGCCTTTTAACTGGACCCTGTTTCATGCCTGTTTTATATTTCTTCGATGCCATGTCTTTTGTATTATATGGAGATTTTTGATATTTGTTTCATTTTTTCCCCTCTACTAGTCTACAAGTATGTACGTATATTGCTGTATGAGTATATACCTGTATACTTTTTAGCATGAAAGCTCATCAGTCTTACTTTCTGACCTTTAATTTTTACCTCTTTGTTAAGTGCTAGTATTACAATAGTAAGTAAGTTTAATTTTATCTTATTTCTTGGAGCTTAAAGGAAAAAAATGTTTTATGCCATAATGTTCATTTTGATGTTTCCACGTATCTGTCACTTTCAGGGATCTCCATTCCTTTTTGTATATCCTCAATTTTCCATCTACACTATTTCTTTTAGAGACGGTTCATTGCTCATGGGCTCTCTGCATTTTTTAAAAAGGTTTTTATTTTGTTTTCATTCTTGAAAGATGATTTGGTTTTCAGAAGAAAAGATGACAGCGTTCATTAAACCTTTATTTGTAAAAGTCCAATAGAAACACATGAATGGATAAACAAATATTATTATGTCTTTGGAACAGAATATTATTCAGCCATAAAAAGAAGCAAATTTTTAGTGCAGGTAACAATGTGAAGAAATTAAAAAATAATTTATGGCAAATGAGATACTAGACAAATAAGAATTCATAGAATATATCATTTACATAAGATTCCAGAATGCAGAATAATGACAGCAGGCCAGCAGATATTTGGGGAGGAAAGTAGGAAGGGAGAGAGAAGGCAATGGTTTACAAAGGAGCATGGGGAAATTTTGGAAGTGATGAAAATATTGATGACCTAGATTTCATCACTACATACATGTCAGATTTATTGTACATCATTGTTACTTTAAACTCATTACATGAAAAAACACTTAAAAGTTATTATTTGTTATAACAACCTACAGAAAATGTTTGTATTGTTTTGTTTTGCTGTCACAACTTGATTTTGAAGAAGGGTGGAGAATAGTTTTCCTTATCTTCAAATTCACAGCTTGCACAGGCAACCGAAATGTTATATATGCGTTTGGATACAATGAATACTACATGTGTAGACAGGTAAATTTATTACTCATTTCTGTACTGAATGTTTGCTGCTTCTGCTCATTGTACTTTATTAAAGAATTTTTAAAATTTTTTATTAGTACACATTTGCAGTACATAATGACTACATTGATCATGATGAGTTGGTACATGTACCTAACACATCTTAATTCTTTTTACATCCACTTCCTCTCTGTTCCATCCCCCTCCCAGCCATCTTTTGGTTCCCTTCCCATTCACAAAACATCTGTCTCATTTCCTGTCATCTGTCTTTTATTTTGCTCTTTATTTTATGCTTCAGGTTTTTCATAAAAGAGAAAACATGGTATTGGAAGTTTCTGTGTCTGATTTATTTCACTTAACATTATGGTCTCAAGGTGTATCCATTTTCCTACGGATGACTCAGTTTTATCTTTCTTTATGGTAAAGTCGTGCTTCATTGTGCATAAATGCCACATTTTCTTTATCCATTCATCTGTTGATGGATATATGGGCTGATTCCAGGATTTAGCTATTAGGTGTTGTGCTGCTATAAATATGGATATGCATGTATTATTAATATGATGGCTTTAACTCTTCTGGGAAGATAACTAGAGGAGAGTTGCTGGGTTGAATGCAATTTCTAGTTTTAGTGTTTTGAGGAATTTCCATACTGATTTCCATAATGGTTGTACTAGTTTACATTCCCACCGACAATGTAGAAAGATTCACCACCCCCCCCCCGTCTCCCTGGCATTTGTTATTATTTGATTTCTTGATGATAGCCATTCTTTCTGGAGTACGATGGAATTTCAGTGTTGTTTTAATTTGCATTTCTCTAATGGCCAGAGATGCTGAACATTTTTTCATGGATTTATTGGCCACTTACACTTCTTCTGAGAAGTGTCTGTTCTTTTCAGTTGCCCAATTTTTGATTGGGTGTTTCATTGGGGGAGTTCTAAATTTTTTGAGTTCATTATATAGTCTAGGTATTAGTCCTCTGAGGAATAGCTGGCAAAATTCTTTTGCCATTTTGTAGATTGTCTCTTCACTCTTTTGGTTGTTTACTTTGCCATGCAGAAGCTTTTAAATTCAATATAATACCATTTGTTGATTCTTGATGTTATTTCTTGGGCAATGGGGGTTCTGTTCAGAAAGTCCTTGTTTATGACTGTGTATTCAAGAATTTTACCTATTTTATCTTGCAGCAGGTTGTGTTTCTTTTTTGATATTTAGATCTTTGATCCATTTTGATTTTAGTTTAGTACATGGTGAGTGATGTGGGTCTAGATTCAATCTTCTGCATGTGAATAACAGATTTTCCCAGTGCCATTTATTTAAGAGGCTGTCTTTCCTCCGGTGTGTTTTTTGTCCTGTTGTCAAGGTCAGATGGCCCAATTGCCTGGAGTTTGTACATCCTCTGTTGTGTTCCACTGATCCACATATCTGTTTTTGTGCTAGTACCATGTTTTTATCACTGTAGCTTTGTTATACAACTTGAAATCTGGGTTGTGATATCGCCAGCTTTGCTTTTGTTGCCCAGGATTCCTTTTGCTATTCCAGGTCTCTTCTGGTTCCATATAAATTTTAGGATTGTTTTATATAGTTCTGTGAGGAATGCTGTTGGTATTTTGATTGGAATTCCATTAAATCTGTGTATTAGTTTTGGAAGTGCGGCTGTTTTGACAATATTGTTTCTGCCTATCCAGGAATAGGGAGTATCTTTACATTTTCTGATGTCCTCTTTGATCTTTTTCAGAGTACTGTAGTTTTTTCATTTTAGACGTCTTTCACTTCCTTTGTTAGGTTAACTTGTAAGTACTTTATGTTTCTTGAATCTGTTGTGAGTGGTAGTGTTTTCCTAATTTCTTAGTGCATTCCTTATTGATGTACAGGAATGCTGCATTATTGCTTTTTCTGTGTCGATTTTGTATCCCGCTGAATTGCTGAATTCAGTTATTGATTCTAGAAGTCTTTTGGTGGAATTATTTGGGTCTTCTGTGTAAAGGATCATGTCATCTGCTGCAAACACTGATAATTTTACTTCTTCCTTTCCTGTATATATTCCTTTTATTTCTTTCTCTTGCCTGATTGCTGTGGTTAATGTTTCAAGTGCTAATGTTCAAGTACTGAACTTTAGTGGTGATAGTGGACATCCTTGTCTTGTTCCTGATTTTGGAGGGAAAGCGTTCAGCTTCAGCTTTCAACATTAATGTTGGCCATTGGTTTGTCATAAATGGCTTTTATCAAATTGAGATAAGTACCTTTTGTACCTATTTACTTAAGGGTTTATATCATGAATGAATGTTAGATTTTGTCAAAGCTTTTTCTTTGTCTGTTGAGATGATCATCTGATTTTTGTTCTGTTTATGTGATTTACCACATTTTTTGATTACCATATGTTGAACCATCTTTGCATCCCTGGGATGAAGGCTACTTGGTCATATAATATGTGATCTTTTCAATGGTTTGTTGCATTCTGCTTGCCAGTGTCTTGTTAAGGATCTTTGCATCTGTGATCATTAAAGACATCAGCCTATAGTTTTCTTTTTCAGTTGAGTCCTTGTCTGATTTTGGAATCAAGGTAATGCTACCTTTGAGGAATAAGTTTGGCAGTACTCTTTCCCTTTCAGTTTCATTAAAGAGCTTGAGGGGTGGGGTATTGGTGTTAGATCTTCTTTTTAGAATTCAGCAGTGAATCCATCCAGTCATGGGCTTTTCTTTTTTTCTTTTTTTTTTTTTTGTGGGTACCAGGGGGTCGACCTCAGGACCTCGCACGCCAGCAGGCGCCCGTGCCACTGAGCGATATCACTGGCCCCTTTTTCGTATGTGGGTTCTGGGAGTCGAACTTGGGCCCTCGCACTTGCCGGGCAGGCGCTTAAGCCGCTGAACCATCTCACCGGCCCTGGGTTTTTCTTATTACTCCTTAAATTCATTGTCTGGGGCCGGTGAGATGGCTCAGCAGTTTAAGCGCCTGCCTTGCAAGCGCGAGGGCCCGAGTTCGACTCCCGGAACCCACATACAAAAAAGGGGCCGGTGATATCGCTCAGCGGCACGGGCGCCTGCTGGCGCGCGAGGTCCTGAGGTCGACCCCCCGGTACCCACAAAAAAATATATATGTATATATATATTCATTGTCTGTTACTGGATTATTCAGAGTTTTTAAATCTTCTTGGTTCAGTTTTGGTAATTCATATAGATTCTAGGAATCCATCCATTTCTCTTGGATTCTCCAATTTCTTGGAGTGCAGGTTTTCAAAGTAGTTACTAATAATCTGGATCTCAGCAGTGTCCATTGTGATTTCACCTTATTCAGTTCTAATTGCATTGATACGGGTTTTTTTTTTTTGTAAGATTAGCTTATGGATTGTCTTTTTTTATTTTCGAGAACTAGCTCTTTGATTCATTGATTCTTTATATTACTTTAGACACAATTTCATTCATTTCTGCACTGATCTTTCTAATTTCTTTTCCTATACTAGCTTTGGATTTGAATTGTTCTTTCATTAGTTATTTGAGCTCGCTCTGTTTTTCTGATGTGGGCATTCACAGCTATAAACTTCCCTCTTAGGAATGCTTTTGTTCCCCCATAGGTTCTGGTGTGTTGTACTGGCATTATCATTTGATTCTAGGAACTAATTTCTTCATTGATTATTTTCTGTGATATTGATTATTCAAGAGTGTATTGTTGAATCCATGTTTGCATAATTTCTGTGATTTCTTTTGCAATTGATTTATAGTTTCATTGCACTGGGATCTGATAATATGCATGTGATAATTTTGACTCTTTTATGTTACTTAAACATGCTTTATGGGCCAGTATGTGGTCTGTTTTGGAGAAAGTTTCATGTGCTGCTGACTGGCTGGAAAACTCTAGATATCTGTTAAATCTCGTTTGTTCAGAGGTGTGGTTCGACTCTGAAATTTCGACATCATTTTGTTTGGTTTTGGTTAAGGTCTAGTTGGTCTATTTGTGATAGTGGGTTACTGAGGTCCCCCATTGTAGTTGTGTTAATGTTTATCTGCTCTTTTTATGTTCACTAGTGTTTGTTTTATGAAGTTGGATGTGCTGGTGTTTGGCGCATGTGTTTGTAATTGTTATTTCTTCCTGTTGAATTGTTCCCTTAACCATTATGTAGTGACCTTCACCTCTTCTGATCAGTTTTGACTTGCAGTGTTTGTTGTCTGAAAATAGGATAGCCACTCCTGCCTGTTTTCAGAGTCCTGTTGCATGGAATATTGTTTTGCATTCTTTGATATTTAGTCTATTAATTTCTTTTTTAATTAAATATTTCCTATATACAGCATACCATTGGGCTTTATTTTTTGATCCAGTCTGTCAGTCTTTGTCTTTTAATTGGAGAGTTGAGACCATTTCCGTGGAGAGTTATTACTAAAGGCATTGACTTATTCCTGTGATTGCATTATTTTCTGTTGCTGACGCTCCCCTCACCCCCTGCTTAACTGTTTGCCCTGCCTGGTGTACTCATTCCATTAGGCTTTTCGGCATTGTTGGCTTCATTGTCTGTCTAGGATTTCTTGGAGAATTTTTTTGGAGTTCTGGTTTGATGGTCCTGAATTTCTTGCTTTTTGTCACTGAAAGACCTTATTTCTATATCAATTTTGACAGATAGTTTTGCAGTATATATTATTGTGGGTTGGAAGTTGTTTTTTTTTTCAGCGCTTGCAACACTTCAGGCACTTCTTGCCTTTAAGGCTTGTGTGGAGAAGTCTGGTGTAATTCTAACGGGTTAACCTTTATAAGTGATACCTTTTCTCTAACACCTTTTAAAAATCTTTCTGGGCCGGTGAGATAGCGGCATAAGCGCCTGACTGGCAAGCGCGAGGTCCTGAGTTCGACTCCCGGTACCCACATAAAAGGGGAAAGAAGGGCCAGTGATATCACTCAGTGGCACAAGCGCTTGCTGGCAAGCACGAGGTCCTGAGGTTGACTCCCGGTACCCAAGTTAAAAAAATATATATATATCTTTCCTTGTCTTGGAAGATGTGTCATGGAGAAGTTCTTTTCTGATGGTGACTATTTGGGGTTCTCTATATACTTTGCTTTTCTCTATGTTGGATTTTTTCCCTGTATTTAGAAAGTTTTCTACTGTTACTCCTGTAAACAGGTTTTTTTAATGCCATTTGTGCTGTCTTCTGATTTTTCACTCGTTCCAGTTAATTTTAGATTAGTTTTCTTCGTACCATGTAGCAGCTGTTGGATCCATTTTTCATGTATGTCAGCTATATCTTTTAGTTCTGATACTCTTTCCTCAACATTGGCCACTTCTGCTGCCCATACTTTCAATAGAATGTTTTCTCTCCTGAATTTCTGTTTGGTATCTTTTCATGAACTCTTAATTCTTTGATAAATTGGTTATTCATGTTTTATTTTGCTCACCTAGCTTTTTGTTGTATCTTTTTTTTTTTTTTTTTTTTTTTTTGTGGGTACCGGGGGTCGACCTCAGGACCTCACGCACCAGCAGGCACCCGTGCTGCTGAGCAATATCACCGGCCCTTTTTTCATATGTGGGTACCGGGAGTCGAACTCAGGACCTCGCGCTTGCCAAGCAGGCGCTTATGCTGCTGAGCTATCTCACCAGCCCTGTTGTGTCTTACATAAGCTTTCTGATCAACTTTATTAAGTTTATCATTTGTTTAGTTATATCGTCTTTGAGCTCACCAAGAATCTTATTGATCTGGTTTTATCTCCTTTTATCATTCCATATAATTCAGCTGTTTGGCTTTTGATTTCCTCTCCATGACTGCCCCATGGATCAGCTTTGGGGGAGTTGGGAGTTTGTTTGTTTTTGTCTTTTTGAGACAGGGTTTCACTACTCAGTTCAGGCTGGCCTTGTACTCACTCTGTAGCCCAGGCTGGCCTTGAAATCACAGTGATCCTCCTGCTTCAGCCTCCTTAGTGCTGGGATGACAGGTGTGCACCACCATGCCCGGCCCTGGAAGTTGGGAGTTTTTGGAGGCATTTTGTCACCTTATTTTCTCTTGTTTCTATTGGTTGTTTTTGTTTTGTGCTGAGGATTGTAGGTCTATTATAGTGGAAAGACTTCATTGCTAGCATGGAGATCTCTTTAGTTAGTGTTTGCTTTCCAGTGATGCACTCTAGGCTTGGTTGTCAGTAGGCCTTTTTGTCTGTCACAAGATCTGATCACCTCCATTAATTTGAGGAGGAGAGGATGCAGAGTAATTGGCCTAGCACCCAATTCTCTTCAAATGAACTATAATATTGTTGATGACACAAGGTTAAACCAGATATTGTCACGCAGTAAAAACCAGTTAATGGCAACAACTATGCTACCCTGGCAATAGCAATAATGTTAGCAACAATAGTAGTGTCAAAGGCAATTTGGATATTGACATATCATAAGAACCAATAAAAGCTATCTCTATACCACCCTTAACAATAGAAAAGATATCTGTAGTTACAGAAACAAAAACAAACCAAATACTGACGTACAGCAGACATCTACTAAATGCACCAATTATACCACCTTTAATAATAGAATTCGAAAATAGCATAATCAACTAAATATCTAAAAATTAATAAAGCTTAATAGTAATACTAGTAAAGATGGAAGGGGTAGGGAAGAGAAAATGAAAGAAATAAAGTTTGAAAAATACAGACAAATAAGATGAGAAGGGGAGAGAAAAAAGAGGTAAAGAATCCCATTAAGGAATAAAGAAAATTAATGAAATTACATAAAAGTAAAACAACAAGAAACTAAAAAGGAAAAACAACAAAATACGAGAAAAATAGAAAAAAGAAGAAAAGCCCCCAAAAAAACAATGAAGAAAAAGAAATGAGTCCAAAAAAATTCTTCCATGTTTTCAAATGAATGCTTTCTTCCCAGGATCTGCAATACTGGAATCCACCAGATATGGAGAAGGGATAGAGAGTCACTACTAAAATCTGTTTTGTTTTCCACACTCTCATGTTTTTGCATGTGAATTTTGAATCCTGCCCTGTCTTTATGGCTGGGTATGGTTGGTTAGTGGTGTCTACTATATGCACTCCAGGTATTCCCAGTTTCTACTATGTGCACCCAGGTCAGGCTTTCTCTACCTTCCTATACAGCCTGTGGGTTTGTGAGGTATCCCCCTTGCTCCAAAGGCCCCTCTGTCTTTATACCCCAGTCTGTGGGAACCTCCAGGCTGAGGGTATGCTCTTGATCATATTGGCAGATGGGAAAAATCAGACCACTGAGCTCTATGTTGGACGTAGGCAGCAGGTCAGGGTGGTGGCTGTTGAGCACTTCACTGCCCATAATGCCAGCACTTTCCTACCCAGCCCCCTCTGAAAGCCATGTACAACCAGCTTGGCTTCTCAACTTGAAGGGCAGGACCCCCGGCCCCCGCCATGTCTTTCCTGGTTTGAGTGCAAACTTTTCAGGGGTGTATGTCTATCTCACTCCCTCTCCACAACTATCTCTTGTGGCCACCTCCCATTCAGTCACTGTGGTATAGTGATAAACCTTGACGTTGTTCTTGTACTTGTTCTGCAGCTCAGTGTTAATTAGCCCCTTGCCAAAATGGTTCCTGATTAAACCCTCTCAAATATAGTGAGAGCTGGATTGGATTTCTTCTCCATCTCTAGGGTGCCATATGGAAGAAGTCACTTTTGGAGTAAACCCCACACTGATTTTGCAGTTTACAATAACCATGGGCTTTTCTTGAGGCTAGAGCTGCCAACATGATCTCTTCTCCCTGGAGCTGATGACCCTCTCTGGTCTTATTTGTGTCATCAGAGCCAGGTTCCCCCTCTCCGGGTTAGGGTTAACTTTCTGGACTGCTTTGTTCTTTTCTCATGTTGAGCTCTGTTTCTTCAGCTTCTGTGTAGTTAGTTTTCCTGTCAATTCCCTCCCAATTCCTGGAGGTCTACTTGGTTTTTTTCTTCACCAAGTTGTTGTTGTCCAGATATCTCAATTCCAGGTCCCTATAAAAGAATTTAATCAAGATATTTGCCTTTTTAAGAATTTGTAAGTTGAGTTTTCTTTCATGCTTTCCCAAAATAACCTTTATAAAACTTATAATAATAAAACTCAGACTTGTTCTAATATAACATTACATTTTCTAGTCTAAAATTCAATATGAACTGATCCCCATGCTGATTTTCTTTAAATTCATTTAGTTGTTTGTTGCATAAGTTTAGTTTATCTTTTCCCTCTTCAATTGCATAAGATTTTAAAATACAGTTTATGCTAACCTCTATGTAGGAGAGTCTAATATTGTATATTATATATAAATATTTCAGTATTTCTTATATATAGATAGTATCTGCTTCTAAATGAATTGCATAGCAATCTTTTCAAACCTAAGGCTTTAAGAATTTAAATATTTAAAAGCCCATTTTGGATTTTTTAGCTGCAGTGATTTCATGCCCACTATTTTCTTTTGAGAGAGGTGTCATCTTTTTAAGCTGGTATTCTTTCTTGCTCGTGTCAGTTACTAAAATCATATCAGGACAAGAATTAAACATTTCTCCTATTTCCATTTTTGGAAATGCATTTTTTTTGCCCATCACTCAAATTCCAGTTGAAAATTATCAGTAGAAACTATCCTCTTGGGCTGGTGAGATAGCTCAGCAGCATAAGCGCCTCCCTGGCAAGCATGAGGTCCTGAGTTCAACTCCTAGTACCCACATAAAGGAAAAAAAGGGCCGGTGATATTGCTCAGCGGCACAATCGCTTGCTGGCAAGCGCAAGGTCCTGAGGTCGACTCCAAGTACCCACATTAAAAACAAAAACAAAAAAAAAACTATCCTCTATTTTGGGGGGGGAGTCCAAAAAAAAAAAAAAAAACTGTCCTCTAACATTGACCCTGACTAATTCTAGTGATTGAAGTTACAGATTTGTGAGGGACGATCTTTAAGAAAGTGTCTTTTCTGATTTTCCTGCACTTCAATAAAAAACACATTGTGTTAGGCATCTCCACTGTGCCATTCATTCAGCACATGTTTTGGGGGCTCTCGTAAAGTTCTCAGCATTGTACAGTGTATACTATCTTAAGAGAGGGAGGCGTATTTTTACAGGAAAGGAGGACATCAATAGTATAGTCTATTAATGGTGGAAAGGGCATGGTATAATGATGAGAGACTACACTCTGGCTCTGCCATTTGTAAATTTTTATTTGTAATTTCTTTTTCCTTTTTTTTTCCTTCCATGTCATCATCAGTTTATGGGGAAAATAATACACTCTGGGGGAGTTGTCAGGATTAAGTTATATAAACGTATATTAGTTGCCTGCACAGAACAGGTGTTCAAAATCCTGTCTGTTACTCACTGAGAAAGAAGGAAGGGTTGACTGGGGATGTAGCTTAGTGACAGAGCACTTGCCTTGTGTGGGCGGGCCCGGGGTTGGAGCCCAAAGAAAAGAAGAAGAAGAAAAGGTAGCACTATTAGAAGTGAGATAGCAAAAGAGTAAGTTGCAGAAGATACAGCTGCAGGTGGAAGAGGGGGAGAATGTTTTTCATTAACATAAAATTGGGTTTATCTGTTTAAAAGATTATATAAATTCCTGTTCTGAATTGAAACCATTCTTTCTTTTGTGCCCACCCTGTCTCATAGGTTTATTAATTGGTTTTCTCATCATTTAAGTAACTTTCAGTTTCGTTGGAGCTGGGAAGATTGGTAAGCATGATGTGTTTTATTCTTTTCTCTAGAGTTAAAATACTTAACACCGTCCCACCAGCTTGAACCACCTGTGGTATATGCATGACTGTCTCATTGGGTGGCTTGTACCATCATGGTACAAATGGATCTAATCAATTTTATCAGTCTTCTTAATAATAAAATTAAATCAGTAGAGAGACATAGCAAATTAAATAAGATTCCTGGCAGTTAGACATATGAATTATGGGCCTATCATGAATGAGTTAAAGCTGTAACTTCAAAGTAATCTTCATTGGCTAAAATATTTAGTTTCTTTGATATTAGTTTACTATATATAAATGAAATAATAGAAGCAAACTATTAGTTAATACAAGTTAGGTGTAAGTGCAGATTATGTGCAAGAACTTATAAAACTACATGTCTTCCTTAGGTCAGATTGTCTGGCTCAAGATCCTGAAAGTCCCAAACCAAAGTTTGTAAGAGAAGTTTTAGAAAAATGTATGAGGTAAGTTCTTTGTGTTTTCGCCTTAGTTTAAGTCTCCTGGTTTCTCCGAGAGGATTTTTTTTTTTTTCCTTATCTCCACATTTGTGATACGTGTGTTCAGAATATTATTTTTAAAATCTGGGTCTTTGCCCTTCTTCCATCTCACAGTTTAATCAAGATTTAAAGTGAAGAAATTAATCAGCCATGCCATCTAGATTCTGTGTGAATTAAGCCAATCAATTTTTTAAATATGCTATAAAATGATCTCAAATTTTTAGCAGAATTGCCAAAATAGTACAAAGAACTCTGTATTCTGTTTGCCTAGATTCCCTAGTTACTAGCATTTTATCATGTTTTCTGTAGTGCCCACTCTTGTCTCCTCTTTCTGCATGCATTACAACCCTTTGAGAGCCCTTTGGTGATATTAATCTTGGTGACCTGTTGTGTGTGTTCCAGTTTTCTCCATCTTAACCTCATCAGTTTTCTGTTTTACATTAATGATTCATGGGAGATATTTTGAGTTTGTATCATAGTCTTCATCAGAGCTCACCTCTGCACTATAAATTGTTTCCATCAGCTTCCACTACAATGATTCCCAAGTGATGATTCTCTTCCTATTTTTTCTACCTTTATTAGTTGACATTCTACTATAAGAAAAAGCTAGCCTCTCTCCCCATTTATTTATTCCTTTATTTTTCAGTAGTGGCTAATGCATTTTTCAATTATTGTGTCATGAACCATGACTGTCACCATTTCAATGCCCAAATTTCCCCATGGGGAGCCCCTGTAAGCCCTGTGTTGTCTTCTTTTTCTATATATATCCCCCAACATTCATTGAGCATTTCCTAATTTCTGGTGTAAGATTTTCCAAGCATGTGTGCTATTTCCTTGTCTGCCTCCTGGAATCATCTATTCAAAGCACCCTAGTTTCTAAAAATAGAATACAGTGTTTAGGAACCAAGACCTGGGCCCTTGATGTGCTCACCATTATTGGCTGTCATTGCATCTAGGCTGTCTGTAGGCTATTATAGGCTGACATATATACACATACATACATATGTGTCTATAAATATTTATATATCAACTCTGTGTTTCCATCTCTTCAATTCCAGCCCAACAGTTTTGCTACCCTTTCTCTATGCTGTGATTTATAAATGCCTTCTCAAGCAGTGAGAAACTTAGCTCCTTGTTATCCTCCATATTATGTAGTATAGCTAATCTTCAACCATGCAGACTGTCTCCTCCATCCTACTCTGTCACCACCCCACATCCTTGGCCACCAGTCTTATGAGCCCTCTAGCCCACACTTCAGTGCAAACCAGTAAGTTTTTAAATAGGCCTGAGCTTCAGTATGCTGGCTTACACAAAAGCGTGAAGGATGTTTTCCCCCTCACATACTTCTTGGTTTTCAGCTGAGTTAAAAGAGTTTTAGCAAGTGTGACTTTCCTGATAAGTTGGACGTTAACAAAAAAATGAAACTGATGAAAGATTGTCTGAGGCTGTTTTTTGTATCGTAGGTTGTCTTACCATCAGCGTATATTAGATATTGTTCCTCCTACCTTCTCAGCTCTATGTCCTGCAAATCCAACCTGCATTTACAAATACGGAGATGAAAGTAGCAGTAAGTAGCAAAATAAGACAAATTCCTCTGTCTTTAAAATGTAACCCTGCAATTGTATCCTGAAGTCAGTTGTTTAAGGGTGGGGAATTGAATTTTTCTTTTCTTGGGGTTTATGTTTTCTTGTTTGAAAGGTAGTCTGTCGCTAGCCAGTATTTATATGCTTTCTCAGTATTTTAAGGATTTTGTTGTGATCTAATTATCATTGGCTTACAATTTTTTTCTTTTTTAATGCTGTTCACAGTGTCCATGACATCATTTTAAGTATGGTGTCAAGTGTAGCAAAATGAATTTATAGTCAGAATGTACTCAACTGAAAATGTGTATTTGTTAAAATGATGGTGATTACTTGAATTGATTGTCATCTGAGAACAGTTCAGCTTTGATGTTGGGAACATAGATGCATAGGACAGTTTCTCTAGAAGTGAATCCATAAATATTTTCTTATGTTTTGGTCATATCTCTTAAGAGTACACTATAAATCTGAGGGACTATAATTTGGTAAGTTTTGTGTTTTGTACAAGATTTACATTTAATGAAGGTTGTACATTGGTGATCGCTGGTACAGAATTACATATAGGTTTTTTTTTCCGAGTTGGACTTTCAGGTTGGACTGAGCCACAGACCCTGCATGAGCCTTCCATGTTGTGTTGCATGGAGGTTCTTTGCATTGAGGAACTCTGCTCTTCCTTGCCTTGTGTCATTACCCAAATACGGAAAGCACTTCCCATCTCCAGTTCTGCTTTCTTCCTGGAGTCTGGCCTGAGCTTTACTCCTTTAAATACTATATTTTACTCCTTTAAATACTATATTTTTACTCCTTTAAATACTGTATTTTAAAACCTTTAAAGCCAGCTTTCTATCGCTTTCTGGGTACCTCTAAAGTAAATATCTTGGTTCCTGAGTTACAATGTAAATTTCTTGGTGACAAAAGATTCTGGTTTTTCCTTTTTTTTTTTTTGGTACCAGTAATCAAACTCAGGGTCTCGCACTTGCCAGGCAGGCGCTACGCCGCTGGGCTACATCCCTAGCCCAAGATTCTGGTTTTATTTTGTGTGTGTGGTTTTTTTGTTTTTGTTTTTCACTTATTTTTCCCTCGTGTTACATAACTGTCCTGGTGAGACCTGTTATAATTGACTGTATTCCAGGGGTTTAACTCCTACCCTTTGACCCTATGTCTGAATTGCCTTTTTTATTACCCCATCTGACTACCTTACATTAAAAGTAGATTTCTATTGCTCTGGTGATACCTTTATACTAATATAAGTTTTACTCATAAGAACTCAACAGATGTTAACGAGAAATAAACATGGTATCACATCACACGAGCAATCTGCTTGATGTGGATTCAAGCGTGAGTGGACTCAGCAAAACAGAACAAGAGAGTAAAAACACATTATGGCAGAGGCATGTGTTGGACCAAAGCACTTCACCTCACGGCAACTAGGAAAAAGAAGAAAAGAGCCCCGCAAAAGACACCTTTCAAAGGCAGACCCCCATGGCCTACTTCCCTTAACTAAGGGCCCAATCTCCTAATAGCCCATCGAGCTCTGAACTCATCAGTATGCTTCTAATCCAACTATCTCCCTAGGAGTATCGCTAATCCAGTCAAGTTGATAGCAGTCAAGTTTGGTCCTTGTAGGGGTGTTGGCAAAAATGAAGCCGAATTACATTGGTTCTTGGGTTTTGAACTTACAAAGGCCCAGAAAGGTTGGGGGCTTACAAAGGACAGTTGTAAGTACATCATTTTTCACCTCACTGCTCATCTGAGAAAGATCAACACTCCTTGTACCCCAGATTTCAATTAGCTTAGTGTTTTAAGAAAGTATTAGAGAGCCAGTGAGATAGCTCAGCGGCATAAGCGCCTGCCTGGCAAGCACGAGGTCCTGAGTTCAACTCCCAGTACCCACATGCAAAAAAGGGCCGGTGATACTGCTCAGTGGCACAGGCACCTGCTGGCGCGCTAGGTCCTGAGGTCGACTCCTGGTACCCACAAAAAAATAAAAATAAAAAGAAAGTATTGGAAAGAATTAGTATTTAGGTAGGTGAAAAACCATTTGCCTGTTAAATGAAATTTTCACATATGGTATCTTTATACAGTTTTAATACTGATCTGGAGATAAAAAGTATTCCATTTTGGAAGGAAAAATTTTGGTTTGGTTTATTTCTGAATAAATATTCACAAGAATAGTCATTTAGTTTAATCTTCTTTCCCCTTCATTCTGTGTTTAGATTCACTTCCTGGACATTCTGTGGCCCTCTGTTTAGCTGTTGCTTTTAAAAGTAAGGCAACCAATGATGAAATCTTCAGCATTTTGAAAGATGTACCAAATCCTAACCAGGATGATGATGATGGTAAGGGAACTGAATATTTTTTCAGTGATACTATATATATGTATATAGGCCAAGTTAAAGCACAAACATAACTCTGGCCATTTGAGTTTCTTTTAAATTATATTGGATGCTCATAAAGCAGTATTCGTTTGGCCTTTTCAGCCTGTCAGTTGATCTTAGAACCCAGGCATTGTTCTCCTTATTTAAAAAGAGGTCCTAATGTTTCTCTGAAATAGTTTTACATTAGGAATATAAACTGTATCTTACATGCAAAGTAAAATTTACTTTGATTATAAGTTTGCTTGAATTACTAAATGGATAAGGAAAAGGAGGTGTAGACAAATTAGAACAGCTGTCTACTGAACAGCTGGGTAACATTTGACACGAGAGTGCACTTAGCATAAATCTAAGTGATGGTATTAAATTTAGATATTGTCACACATCTTAAGACATAGGTGTTGGGCCGGTGAGATGGCTCAGCGGCGTAAGTGCCTGCCTGGCAAGCGCGAGGGCCTGAGTTCGACTCCCGGAACCCACATACGAAAAAGGGGCCGGTGATATCGCTCAGCGACACGGGCGCCTGCTGGCGCGTGAGGTCCTGGGGTCAACCCCCGGTACCCACAAAAAAAAAAAAAAAGAGAAAAAAAAAAAAAGACATAGGTGTTTAAGTGTTTAGTGATTGTGTTTTTAATGTATCATCTTTCCATCATGTAGGCAGAGTATGAATAAGGAAATTTGTATGCTACATTTTAAAGAAGTGGATTGGACAGAAGAATTAGGGAAATGGTCCTGTAAAACTAAGAATTAAGATTATGTTTAGTGGTGTATTCTGTTTTGTTTTGTTTGCAGTACTGGGGATTGAACTCAGGGCTACTTTACCATTGAGCTACTACATCCCCAGCTCTTTTTTATTTTGGAACAGGGTCTCACTAAGTTGCCCAGGCAGGACTCGAATTTGCAAACCTCCTGCCTCAGTGCTGCAATTATAGGTGTACACCACTGTAACTGGCTAAGATTTTACTTAGTTTTATATTAGTATTTGAAATTGGTGATTTCCTTTTGTTGTTTATTAGTACTAAAAGATGTTACATGAATACCTGATTTAGCATTTGGATATGAGCATCTGTTCATTATTCTAGGTGTGTCACCAAGGAATTGCTGTGCCTACTTTTTTTTTAATATTACTGTGAAATATTTTTCAGATGAAGGATTCAGTTTTAACCCTTTGAAAATAGAGGTTTTTGTACAGACTCTGCTACACTTGGCAGCCAAATCATTTAGCCACTCCTTCAGTGCTCTTGCAAAGTAAGTACAAGCTGGTGAATACCGGTGATACAATAATTTTTATCTAAAATTGTTGAATACGAAAACCTTAACAGATTATAGAATTTGATACAATGAGTTTTGGTTGGTGTTGATTTATTTCTAAGATCCCTATCCTAAGGCTTCTATCATTCTGTATGTGTAATTTGCATATGTCCATGGAAAGGTACATTTTTTCATACAAACATTGAGAGACACTAGTGGAAACCTAGGTCCTCAAGATAGTTCTTTATACAGTCAGAACTTTGTAGCCTAAGCATCTTCCAAGAAGAGAGTAAGCAGATAGGAAAACCATCCATTCTTTTTAAGAGCCATCCAAAAGTTGGCATCTTCCTTTTCAGACTTCAAAAGAAGAAACAGCATAATCTTCTCTGAAGATTTTGTGACATCTTCCATATAAACTATAATTGTTAATCATATCTTTTATATCCTTAATGGTTAATATTTGGTTATTTTGCATTTATGTATGATATTATAAATGGAGTAACACTGAAAAGGCTTTGAAAACATTAAAATACCTAATGAGTAAGTATGAGTGCTATTTTTTTTTCATTGTCAAAAGGTTTCATGAGGTCTTCAAAACTCTAGCAGAAAGTGATGAGGGAAAGTTACATGTGCTAAGAGTTATGTTTGAAGTCTGGAGGAACCATCCACAGGTAAAAATTATTTAATTGAACATGTTGAGGCTCTGATTATATAAGTATAAAAATAAGGCAGTTATTACCATTGTTTTAGTTTGTGAAACATGAAAGGTATAAATTTATAAATTTTTTGGCATGTGGGAATGTTGGATTCATTTTTTACAATTCAAGTGTTAAAATTTGTTTTTGGACTATAATATCTCAACACACTTTAAATGTTCAGTAAAAGTGCTTGTTGCTTGGCAGTCTACTAGTTGTGTAGGAAATGGTTATGTAGTCTGTCCAGTTTCTGCAGGTGAGCTTTAGATTTCTCAATACATACTGTTTTCATACAGTATACTGTATTATAAAAAAAAAATCATTGAAATGTGTTTTTCATAAATTTCATAAAACAGTTTAAACTTTTTGTGATAAAACAGTGTTATGTTTAATTTGGGGGATTCAAATGAAATTACTGTATTATCTAAAACTTTTGTTTAGGTATTATCATCTAAAATTTTTTTTAAATTATAGGTTACCATTCAGAGTTGTGTTTTCATTCAATTTTTGATTGGCATTGTAGTACTTCTTACAGTGCTGCAGCCAAGCACAGAGCAGAATAAATTGTGAGACCTAATGGTCAAATCGATCAATTCCATTGCCACTACCAGTGAATTTTATATTTCTATTTTACTTTTATAGGAGTAGTAGTATTTTGCCTACATTTTATAATTATGATTTACCCTAATAAATCTTCTCTCATTGCAGATGATTGCTGTACTAGTTGATAAGATGATTCGTACACAGATTGTCGACTGTGCTGCTGTAGCAAATTGGATCTTCTCTTCAGAGCTATCTCGTGACTTTACTAGGTTTGGACCAGAATTTGGAGTTCATGTATAAGAGACCACACATATACCAATTTTAGAGAACACAACTTCGCAAAATAATTTATATTACCTACTCATGTTTTTCATTTGTGAGGCTGCACAGGCTTCCCAATTGATCAGGACTAGGATAGCAGGAGTTGACAGAAAAGAGAAAACAAAAGCAAATTATTTTCAAACAGATACAAAAGTCATCATAGCCCTTTAACTTCTCCTGTTTGTCTGTAACTGATAGAAGACACTGGCCTGATATATACTAAATCCTTAGGATGATAGTGATCAAAGGTTGTCGTACCAGCCAAGTTGACATTCACAAATACAACAGGAAGTCATTCTCAGATTTGCACTCAGAAAACTGACCACCATGTATGTGTTAGCCATTATGCTGAGTGATTTACATTATTTCATCTCATTTCATGCTCACAACACCATTGAAGAAGTTGCACCATTTTTCACAATTTACAAATTAGGAAAATATCACCAAGTGTTTAAGCAGCTTACCCAAAGTCACACAACTAAGTGCAGAGTCAGGATTCAAACCTAGGTGTTCTGGAATTGATTTTGTTGACTAATAGCCCCAACTGTTATTAACAGCTAGCTCAAATAAATTTCTAACTATGCAAAATATTGCCTGGCATCTACCAGGTAGAGTCAAAGAAAGTACTCTGAACTTTTGTCCTCTCTGGTGACATTCTAGACTTGGCATAAACCATGTGTTTTATTTTATAAGCAAGTTTATTTATGCAACCCTTTAAAATACCTACAAAATGATCCTCATTTTTTGAGCTATTTGCTGATAATATAGCTGACATACAAATATTTGTCGGGGCTGGTGAGATGGGTCAGCGGCATTAGCGCCTGCCTGGCAAGCGTGAGGTCCTGAGTTCAACTCCTGGTACCCACATTAAAAAAAAAAAAAAAAAAATTATCTCATTCTTAAAAACCAGCAGTTGATAGCCATTGTCAACTAATGAGCTTCTTAAATGTCCCAAGGAATTGGCTGAGTATGCACTGAATAGAATATAGTATAAAGTGAATGCAGTGATACTCAGATTAGGTCCCATTTTGAGAAAAGTTCAATACTTAATGTTTACATTTAGAGGACAGAAAATATATTTCTCTTCCAATGTTAGTGTTTTTCATAGTTTGCCACTTGAATTCAGTGAATATGTACACACACCTTTGTATATCTAGTTAAATTATGGAAGTGAAAAAAATGGCAAGCATGCAGTATTGCCCTTGGGGAGCTTACCTGAGTTTAATGGATGGAAGTAGGTGCTTGTACAGTATGTAATAAAAGGCAAATCCTAAGTGTAGCTGGAGAAAGATGACTAATTGTGCTCAAAGGGTGGAAGGCTGTAGAATGAATGGGTTGTAAAAGTTGAGAGATTTTATTGTCTGTAAGCATAGCCTAACATACAATAATCAAATGCCATGTCATGTTTAAGATTATTTGTTTGGGAAATCTTGCACTCTACAATTCGTAAGATGAACAAACACGTTCTGAAGATCCAGAAAGAGCTAGAAGAAGCTAAAGAGAAACTGGCAAGGCAACACAAACGGGTAAGTCTCATGTTAAGGAGTTAAGTGGTTAAAGGAAGGTATGCCAGAAACTCTGGAGAATATCCAAAGCCTAGTACCTTGATGATAATTTTTTTTTTTTCTGAGGCCATGTTCTGCTGATCTGTTTGGAAAAGCAGAGGAGGAATGAACAGGTAGTCTGTTGTGTGCTGTTACACTGCATGGTATAAGCCATGAACTTTACTTTTCCCTAGTTATCCATCTCTAGGTTGGCTTTCTGTTTGCACTTTCCAAAAAGTGGGGGGAGGGGGAGTAGAAAAAAGATGCTTGTGTTTCTAAGTCTCTTATGCAAAGGAGAAAGGCAAAAGATAGTATATGGTTATCATGGGTCCAATCCCATGCAGAAGGATGAGACAGTCACTCCCAAGTTTACCAAAAAAAAAATTCGTGTAAGTTATGTATTAGTAGTTTAGCCATTTTGGAGGGAGGCCGTGAGCTGGCTATGTTCTGTGACTTAGCATAATAGTACCAGTATTCTCCAGGACAGTATTTTCTGGAATTAGGCATATTTAGCAGAGTAAAAGGTAAAAAAGAAAGAAGTTATTGGTTTATATGAACTTACAGCAATTTCAAATGCTTGTCTGTGTATAAATACCTTTATAACATATACTTACAAACCTAAAATACTGTAAGGAAAATGGTGTCATCCCATTTGTTAGATGTACAAATTGAAGCTCAGAATTAAGTAACATGTTCAAGGTTACATAGCTTGTAAATGATAGGGCTAGGTTCTGACCCCAGTCGCTCAGATGATAGAGACTTACCCTTATGCCACAGTGTTTGGTACAAATGTGCTAATATGGTAGCTGCTAGTCATGTATGACTATTTAAGTCAGCTTAAATTACCCAAATACAATTTAAAATTCAACTCCCTCATCACACCAGCTATATTTCAAGTGCTTATTAGCCATATGTGGCTAGTGGCTGTGGTACTGGGAGCATGGATTTCTGTAGCTTTTCCCTCATGGCAGGAAAGGTCTTAGGCATTGTGCTCCGTAACCTTACCTTCATGTGAGGTTGGGAAGACAGATGTGTGTCCGGGTGCCTGGAACATAAGGAAACCCCACAACATTCACAGTTAGAGAAAAAGGGAGAATTCTGTAAAGTCATAGAGCGGTTCTGATAATTTTGCTTAAGGATGGGACAGTCTGTTGTAGATGGGCCTTCACAATAGAGTTATATCTAGAAGGATTATCAGGCTGTCCAGGTTCTGTAACACCCACCTTTATGCTAAACATATATTGGTATGTAACATAAGTAGAGCTAGGTACAACTAAGTTATCTAACGTCTCAGCCTTTCTCTTCTCTGGACATAAATTATGCCTTTTATCCTGCTTTTTGTTAGTTGCCTAAACCAGTGATGGCAGACCTTTTAGATCTTTCAACAATAACAAATAGCTGGCTGCATCATGCATGCCATAGGTTAGCCATCGCTGGCCTAAGCGAATGCTGTACACTTCAGAATGAGCAGGAAGGGAATTACTGAAGCTTTACAGAGGTGCACTGAACCCATCATTGTCAGTAATGTCTTGAACAATTGGCTTTGAATTATTATATGTTAGAGCCATTTTAATTATAATGAGGATGCGCAACCTGGGCTCTTGAGTTGTATGATGGCATGCCCAGCTTTTCCACGTGGCACATTAGGAGTGACTAGCAAGGTGCCTCCCTGTTACCACACACATGTGGTAACATTGTGATCAGGTAATAATATATGATAGTAAACACCCCACCACTGTTAGAGGAGAGCCACTAAATTTCTCTGCCCTGGCAAGTACCCTTGGAACTCCCTTGAGTTTTAATGGGGTTGGGGTTTAACTGAAAGAATATAGTCTTTTTTTTTTTTTTTTTAAAGAATATGGTCTTTAGATAGCATTTGATCAGACAATAGAATTGTTTTCCTTTCTTGATGAAACTTAATACACTGGATTTCTAAATATTTTCCCTTTTGTTCCTGTGCCTTCTGTAGCGAAGTGATGATGACGACCGAAGCAGTGACAGGAAAGATGGGGCCCTTGAGGAGCAAATAGAAAGACTGCAGGAAAAAGTGGAATCTGCTCAGAGTGAGCAGAAGAACCTTTTTCTTGTCATATTTCAGGTAACTAGGCTCGGGAATCAATGCATTTCTTCATTTAAAATAATGTTTTTTGTTTTTTGGGGTTTTTTGTCTTTTTGAGACAGGGTCTTGCTATGCAGTTCAGGCTGGCCTTGAGCTCACTTTGTAGCACAGGCTGGTCTTAAACTTGCAATGATCCTCTTGCCTCAGCCTCCCGAGTGCTGGGATTACAGGCTTGTGCCACCATGCCTGGCTCAATAATGTTATTTTTAATCATAAATGCATGCTCACTTATAGAAGTTTAAGAATACAAAAATTTACAAAGGAAATAAAATGTCACCACTTGGAGGTCACTGTGTGTACCTCTTGAGTTCTGTGCTATTTACTTAGCATTTAAATACCCATCTCATATTTATTCCGCATTGTTGATGATTTAGATGATATTTTTCTTCCTGATAACATTTTTATGCATAGATCAGGTTAACATTCCTGATTATTTCCTTACAATAGAAACCAAGAAGGATACTAGGATAACTAATACTAGGATAACTAATTTAGACATTAAAATTCTTTTTTAATTGTCCCCTCTCCGAAATGTACAAATTCCCATTATTACCAGTCTACCTTTTTAGATTAACAGCATTCAGTGAATCTTTCTGGCATAGACCACAAAAGCAAGATGGAATAACAGTACTTTGAGTTCATTTGAATTTGTTACTGAAATACAGGATTTTTCCTGTAACACTTACTCAACTTTGTTCTTCTTTTCTAGCGTTTTATCATGATCTTAACAGAGCACTTGGTAAGATGTGAAACTGATGGGACCAGTGTATTAACACCATGGTACAAGAACTGTATAGAGAGGCTCCAGCAGATCTTCCTGCAGGTTTGTGAGGAACTTGGATTAAATGATAAGCACCACTGTTCTCAGCCACAAAGATTTCTCTATTAAAAAAAAAAAATCCTTCCCAAATTTGCTAGGATGCTATGTAGTACCTGTAGGCCCTTTTCTTCCTGTCCATTTTCTGCTACTATTACTCATCAGAATATTGAGGCTTATATTGGTTTTACATCAGAATCCTAATTGCCATTTTCTGTGCTGGAGAACCCAGCTATAATCTAAAATGTAGAGGAAAAAAAAGAGTAATTGGATATAAAAGTACTTAAAAATCTTATATTCAGGTAATAAATACTGCCCACAGGTGCTTCCTGAGGTTCTCTGCAAAAGAAAAATGCCACCATCTGCTCTCAGCTCAACTATGTAAGAGAGTGGAACAGGTTCTAAAGTTCAATTCTTTAAGCCTTCAAATAGAAATTGTTTCATTAGATTTTTTTTAGTTACTGCCAGTTAAAAAGCTTTAACAGCCTGTTGTTCAATAGGAATCTCCAGGTATATTCAAGTGTACCTAGGAACAAATAAAAGCTGCTTTAATTTTCTGACCTATTTTACCTTCCTAGGTTATATGCTGTCTGGGCCACTTTTTAGAGAGTCCTAATGTGTTATGTCCTAATTTGGGGCAGCTGAACATAGTCTAAAATAGTGGTAATAACTGCAAGCACATGCTACTGTCACTACCTTGCATAATGAATTGCATTTACCTAAAAGCTGATAAGAACTGCCTGCCACCTGCCCCCCAGCCCCTTGCCTTTTTTTCCCATTTTGAGGCAGGGTCTCCCTAAGTTGCCTAGGCTAGGCTTGAACTTGTGATCCTCCTACTTCAACCTCCCAGAGTGCTGGGATTACAGGTGTGCACCACCATGTCTGGCTAAGAGCTAGATTTTTAAAAAGTTAACGAGCTTTATTGAACATCCCATTTTTCTCCCATTTCTCTCTGGTATCCGTTGTGAACTATTCACAGTGTGGGTGGGTTGCTGAGGGAAATGCTGTACTTGATTGTTTGGTTGCCTTTTCCTGACCTACACACCCCTTTTCTGTGTCTGCAGCATCACCAGATAATCCAGCAGTACATGGTGACCCTGGAGAACCTTCTCTTCACTGCCGAATTAGACCCTCATATTTTGGCTGTATTTCAGCAGTTTTGTGCTCTGCAGGCCTAAGGGTCATTTTTATTTTCTTCATGTCTGGATTTTTTTTTAAATCCTAAAGTAATTTGTCTTATTTTTTGATGGTTTGAATGCTTGCTTTCTTGTAATAGCCTTTACTTCTTAAAGGAAAAGGGGAGGACGGTGAAGAATATAACATTAATTTCCCCTAAAAAGCAAATATTTCTTCATGACAATGTGACGATGACCATGATGGATTATATGTGTGACAGATACAACTTTTCTGTGATTAGTTTGATATTTTTTCTCTTTAAGGCACAAAACAATAGGTATGAGGTAGTAAAACTATAGGTCAAGCTTTTAAAGTAGTAAATAGAACCGGTGAGCTTATTACCAGGTAGCATAGCTTTTCACAGCTCCTGGATAACCTAATGTGACGGAAATAAAACTAAAAATATGTTTTTTTAACCTTTGGTATTTTATGATTTATCATCTTACTCTTTTAAAATTGGTGGTTTCTTACTGAAGACATACTTCCATTTGAAATTTTGGCTTCAAAATATTTTTCTTTAGGATCTTAAGACTATTTCTTAGTACATTGGTACCTCGGTTCACAAACTTCTTTCTTTCCATGATTCTGGTTGCAAACTGCATTGGACAAGAACCATATCAAATTCAGTAGATGGGTTCAGTGTTGACTTCATGGGAAAATTTAACTTAGTTCATGACCAGTTCTGTTTGTGAGTAGAATTGCGGAAAGAATGAAGTTCATGAACCAAGGTACCATTGTATACAAAGGTGTTACTATTTGGTGATTGCAGAATTTATCTAAACATAAATCGCCTGGGAATCTTTAGTCATTTTAAAACTTAAAACACAGTCTCTGGAGGTAGCACATAGACATCACCAGTTGTTAAAGCTCCCCAGGTGATTCCCAGGTGGTTAGCTCTGGTCATTTTCCATGGCTTCTGGGAAAGATTTGTCCAAGAATAAGATGCATGCTAAAGTGAAACTAGTAGGTAGGTTGGCTAAAACTATACTTGGAATTAGAGGTGCGTTTGGGTTTTGTCTTTAGATCCTGGTTCAAACAACTAATTCCTGAGTCTTTTTCCAGTATAATATTGAGGCATAAGTGAGAGTGTTTGTAAAATAATAATAAGGAATTATTTAACATTCCAAATTTCTAGGATTTTTTAGACTTTTTTTTTCACTAAACCTTAGAAAATTTTACTAATCCTATAATTACTGGTACTGTTTTTGTGCACTTGAACAACATAGTGTCTTATTTCTGTTTACTACATCCTAAGTTTATCATACATTGAACTTCTTCCATGTTTTGATATATGGTCTTTGGTTTTCCATACATTTTAGTGGCTACAGAACATTGTCCACTCAATAGGTGCAAATTTCAAGGACTTTCAAATACCGTACAAGGCAGGAAATATTTATTCAGTAGATCAAGGTTGCATGGCAGATTATTAGCAGAAAGAGGACTAACCCCATGTCTTTGGCTAAGTATTCTTATTTACATTGTTCCTTCTTTCCATTGCTTAAACAGTACACTGTGTAATTGGTTTGAAATGGCTCCTGTATTTAGGAAACCAAAGGATAACCACTTAAGACATTGGTACCTTTGATTCTTAAAACTGCTTTGTAATACTTCTACAATGCATAGCAAAGTTGGCTGCTTACACTTCATCCACATTCTAGAGGAATTTGTAGGTTTTATTTCTTTTCTCTTGATCCTCTCCATGTATAATGGTTGCTTCTTTTTTTTTTTTTTTTTTTTGTGGGTACCGGGGGGACGACCTCAGGACCTCGCGCGCCAACAGGCACCCGTGCCGCTGAGCGATATCACCGGCCCCTTTTTCGTATGTGGGATCCGGGAGTCGAACTCGGGCCTTCGCGCTTGCAAGGCAGGCGCTTACGCCGCTGAGCCATCTCACCGGCCCTAATGGTTGCTTCTTAAAACTGTTTATTGATGTGACTCTGCTCTTAGTCTGGCAGCAAGGTATATGGAAAACTGAACTAGGGATTTGAAGAAATAAAGGCAAGAGGGCAGACATTCAATAGTTGCTCTCCTAATTGATTAAGTTACACAGACAAAAGGCATGTCACTGTACCTCATACCTTGTAATAAATCAACTTTCTGTTAAATGGCACTAATGCCATTTAACATGCTTTTGTCAAAGTGAACGTATACTGTTTTCCTAACCTACAATTATACCTGAAAATGAAAGATGAGGAGAGGCCTTGCCAACCTGAAAAGAGCAGATTGGGCTGTGAGGGATATCTGGATACTGGGATTATATTAAATTTATGAAGGTAAAGAGTAAATAGAACCAGACCTCAACTAGACAATCTCTATATTGACTTGATGTAGTGCTTACTAGTGAGCATTAACATACCAGTTGCTAGATTTGCTGTATTAAATCCTTACAACATTCCTCTGAGACAGTTATGCCCACTTCAAAGATAAAAACAGGCCCCTGGAGAAACTGCATAAGGCTGACAGCGAAGAAGTAGAATCTGAACTAAGATCCATCTTGTTCAGGAGCTCCTTATCCCCATGAGGGGGTAATATGCTCTTAACCCCAAAACCCCAAATTATTTTTATTTAGGTTTTTTTTTTACATTCACCATTTTTTTTCCTCTTGGAACTATAAAATGAGCATTTCTATATAAATTTTACAAGGATGATTCAGTCCTTCCTCCCTTCCTGTGTGTAGCAGTGGGGATTGAACCCAGGGAGTGCTGAGATAGATACCTACCTCCTGCCCTTTTAAAAAATATTTTTAAATATTTTGAGACAGGGTGTCACTAAGTTGCCCAGGCTGGCCTTGAACTGGCAGTCCTCTTGCCTCAGCCTCCGGAGTAGCTGGGATTACAAGCATGTGTCACTACTCCTGGCTTCTTTTTCAACTTTTAATTTGGAATAATTTTACAATTAAAGAAAAGTGGCAAACACTGAGAGTCGGAAGATACATTCATCTGGCTTCCCCTAATGCTAACATGATATAGTCATAGTTGAAGCCAGATAATTAACATGGATGTGTGTCTACAAAGCAAACTCTGCCTTGATTCAGATGTTGCCAGTTACCCACTAACATCTCTGTCCTAGTCCAGGACCCCACTTGGCATTCACTTGTCACACCCCCTTAGTCTGCTCCCACCTGACGACAACTCAGCCTTTCCTTATCTTTGACCCGAGATAATTTTGAATAGTGCTGGACAGTTACTCTATGCAGTGGGCCTCATTTGGATTTATCTCTGGCTTTCTGATTAGACTGAGATTATGAGGTTTATTTGTGTTTTTTCTGTTTTTTAAAATTTAATTTTATTGGTACACGATATACATAATGATAACATTCATCACAGGGAATCTGTACCTGTACATAATATATCTTGATTTTTTCTTTTTCCCCCAGTCCCCTCCCCGCCCTTCAATCCTTCTTCCCCTCTTTACAAAAGCTTTGTTTCCATTTTTTCCTTTTTTCCTCCTCTCCCCTTCCTTCCTTTCTCCTTCCTCCCTCCCTTGTTCCCCTTCCCATTTGAACATTTTCTTCCTACTTCCCAATACTTACTCATTTTGGTCCTTATTTACCCTTTTGGCTTCTCACAAGAGAATGCATTATTTAAACGTGTACAATTTATTTCACTTAAAAGTATGGTCTCAAGGTACATCTGTTTACTTAAAAATGTCTCGTTTACCACATTTTCTTTTTTTTTCACATTTTCTTTATTCACATGTTGATGGGCATCTGGGCTGTTTATAAGATTTAGCTATTACAAATTGTGCTGCTATAAACATCGGTGTGCATGTATCACTGGTATGATGCCTTTAACTTTTGGGAAGACAGCAAGAAGGGGAATAGCTGGGTCAAATGGAACCTCTAGTTTTAGTGTTTTGAGGCCTCTCCACACTGATTTCCATGGTAGTTGCACCAGTCTACACTCCCACCAGCAGTGGAGAAGGGTTCCTTTTTCCCCACAGCCTTGCCAGCATTTGTTACTGGTTGATTTCTTGATGATAGCCATTCTTTTTGGAGCAAGATGGAATCTGTGTTGTTTTAATGTGCATTTTTCGAATGACCACTGATGAACATTTTTTCATATATTTGTTTGTACTTCATCTGAGAAATGTCTATTTCAGATGCCCATTTTTGGAGTGCGTCTTTAAATTTGGGGGCTTTTTTTTTTTTTTTTTTGAGTTCTTTATATATTCTAGACCGTAGTCCTTTGTCTGAGGAACAGCTGGTAAAAATTTTTTCCCCACTCTGTGGGTTGTGTCTTCACTGTTGGTGGTTTCTCTTGCTATGCAAAAGCTTAATATGATGAGATCCCAGTGATTGATTCTTTGTAATATTTTCTGTGCAATTGTTTTATTCATGAAGTCTTTGCCTACACATATGTGTTCAAGAGTTTTTACCTATTCTGTTTTCCATTAGATTGTTGTTGTAATATTTAGATCTTCGATACACTTCAGTTTTACTTTAGTGCATGGTGAGAGAGATGGACCTCCAAGTTATTTTGTTATCCGAAGGCTAGAAACTGGCTGCCCATTCAGAATCAGTTTTTACTGAGCTATAATGTTTAGCATAGCACATATTAAAAAAATCAATACTTGAATACAGTGAAAATTCCTGTGTTGGGTATTTATATAGATAACAGTTATAGTCTCAAGTGCCTAATTACTTGGGTTTGACTTGTTTTGACTTTGGCCTTTCTCCAAGTGTAATCTGGTTTAGAGAGAAGAGCGAAAATGCATATACTTTGTATTCTATTTGTAGTAGTAAGAAAAAAGTCATGTCAAACTACAAGTTGAAAATACCCAGTTTACCCCAACCTGAACTTTTATTAAAATAATACTGGAAAGTCCAGTAGTCAAATTAGTTGGTAATCCTTTAGAGTCAGGGAAAATCTGACAAACTAAACTTGATCCCAGTGCCTGGGACAAACTAAAGTTTAGAGTGTCACTTCCCTGCCTAAATGAACATGGAAGCAAGTTTTCTTCCCTCCCAGGATTAAATAAAGAGAATACCCATAAGACACTTAAGAGTAGTTAGGATAAACTCAATACCTTTGATCAATAGATACTCCACCTTGAAAAATGCTGTTTTCCATTTTGATTCAGCATTTGGGAAGAATTATCTAACTATTAATGTGAAGGCCTACAGTAGTAGGCCCCGCAGGGTACAGAAAACATCAAATCCCTACAGTTCACTGTTCTTATTATACGTCAGGACACTTTCCAGCAGTAGCTCCCCACTGCCTTTTGTCTTGATGATCAAAGTAGTCCCTAAAAGTCTTACCCAGACTCTGATACAGTGATGTATCACCATCCCTGTTTGTTTTCTTTGGTTGAGTTCAGTCAGTTTTGACTTATTGAAATCTCTTCCTTCTACCCTAGTCTAGGATTTATTTTGGTCTCTTACTCCTTAATTTGTAGCTCTGCTACTTTTGAATCTACCTTCCATTCAGCTCCCAGAGACCTGACATTCTGCCTAACCAGGCCAGCTGGACTGTAACAGAAGTCTGCTCTTGAGCCATATCCACAATTACTACTGAAGCACTACTTACACTGTGGTAGATTTTGAACAGGGCCAATCTAAATTTCCTTTATTTAAATGTAAAAATCTGTTTCAAAACTGATTGAACTAAAAATCACATTTTTTCATATGTCAGCTCATGGCCGCATACAGTACAAGTCTTGCGGTACATGTCATCATCTAAGTTTTCTTCTGATCCATACTCGTGTTGATGAGCAATCGTTTCTCTTTTCCACACACTGCTTCTTACCGCTCGTCGCAATTCTAAGGAAAAAATAAAAGATTTTCAGTGGAATCCAAAAATAAATCCCCTGAGGCTTCCAGTCATATTTATGTGTGTATTTAAACAATATGTGGTTTAATTTCATAATCAAAGTTGATCACACAAACTAGACAAGCTTTCTATTCTATCTCACCTGCTCAGCCTCTAAAATACTCATTGTTGGAGAGATTCAGAGATGGATATGTGGATTAGAAGTATCACACAAGAAAAAACAGGTGCCACATCAGGAAAAGGGGATCAGCTGAGATAAGAGAAAAGGGAGTACCTGTATGTTCCATACTTCTAAGTCTGGAGCCACTTCTGTTACAAGGCAAGTCAAAGTTTGCTAATAAGCAAACCAGAAAGCCAAGAACTCTACCACTATATGCTGATGTGTTTTCATCTAAAAAACTGCTTGTGCAATTGGCCTTACATCTATTAAGTTCTTTATTTTATAAAATAAGACCATTACTTTAGGAGAGGAGTTGTCAATAATTATTACAAAGTAAAACCCAAGAGTAAAAATCAGAATATTAAGAACAGGAAAGAAATGCAGAGGTTTAACTTCATTGTTTTGCAGGCAGAGAAACTGAGCAAAGATAGTATGTGAACCTATGTTATCTTATTCTAATGTTTGGAGCTTTTTGTGCTACATCATATTGAAGTCATTCTACAAAAATATTTGTTGGATGCTTTGAAAAACAGCTTAAGGCAATGACATTTTAAAAGTGCACACTGCATATTAGCTGAGGAAGTCAAACACCTGGTTCTCACTGGAAATGAGTAAGTTGTTATTTCTCAGTTTCTAATGAAAAAGCAACATTAATTTTTTATATTTCTATCTTCATCAGTAATCTACCACATTGACTGTCTGACAGTGGCAGTACCTAAGAGAGTTTTGATAGCTTTCATAATCTAAACCATAAAAGTCAACATACACCAAGTAATCACACATTTTCCTTAATCCATTGTAGATTTATGGTAATGTCAAAATACTGCCTGGAGCTAGGCATGGTGCTGCACACTTGCAATCCCAGCACTCTGGGAAGCTAAGGCAGGAGGATTATAAATCCAAGCCCAGCCTTGGTGACTTAGCAAGACCTTTCCTGAAAATAAAAAATACAAAAGGGCTGGGAATGTAGCTCAGTGTGAAGGCCCTGCGTTTAATCCCCAGTACCACCAACACTAACAACAAAATACCAAGATAACTACTTGGATCTTCGTATTTTCTGGCTGAATATATCATGAGGATAAAAAAGCAAACGGGTATGTACCAGGCATATTGCTAAGCACTTTAAATGTATTTAATCCTCAACCTTGAGATAAGTACAACTATTACCCTGGTTTAACAGATGAGAAAACCAAGGTGAAGAAGCTATAAATTGTCCAAAGTCAAACAGCTTGTTGCTGGCAGAGGTAGTATAGCCTGGGTCCACATTCTTCACTAAGCTGTACTGCCCTTCTTATCCCCAGTATGTAAAAAGCACTTTCTTTCAGATTATTTTCAAGCTTCAATGTGTAGAATTCTACAGTCTCCACCTGGGGAAAAATCAAGTTCCTCCAGATTCTCACATGTATTTAGAGTCTTCTCTAAACTCTAATCTTTGTTCCTCTAAACTTTATAATTTTTTACTCTCTCATTGTGAAGAACCCTAGTTTTTCTGGATGCATCTTAAATGCCCTTTTCCCCTTCATTTTATTTTTCCTTAGGACGTTTCATAAGTAAAAAATAAGTGACACTGACCAGAACTGCACAAATGCCTCCTGGTTTGAGATAATGTAGGAAGACATTTCCTGTTTGAGTTCTTTTTTTTTTTTTTTGTGGGTACCGGGGGTCGACCTCAGGACCTCGTGCGCCAGCAGGCGCCCGTGCCACTGAGTGATATCACCGGCCCCTTTTTTCGTATGTGGGTTCCAGGAGTCAAACTCGGGCCCTCACACTTGCCAGGCAGGCGCTTATGCTGCTGAGCCATCTCACCGGCCCCCTGTTTGAGTTCTAATAGCTGCTTTTCTACTTTGTTCTGATGTAAAGGCTCCTGGTAACTTCCCTTGTAAGAACCCCACTGAGAAAGCCCCTCAAAACTTAATTGCAGCCTAATCATTCTAACATCTCTGCCAAATTGATTATGTGTACTTAGGTGGAAAGGCAAGAAAGAAAAATCTGATTAACACTAAAAGAATACAGCAAAAATTTAGCTTTCTAGCCATAATTGAACCTAAGGTTTTACACTGACTTTCTTCTTCCCACTTGCAGTTAGTCTGTCAAGCTATATATAATGACAAGCATAAAGCCATACTGTATTACTAGACATTCCTGGGAAAACTTGTGCTAGAAAGGAAGGAAGTAGAAGTTGAGTATCCATTTTCTGAAATGCTTGGGATCAAATATGTCAGACTTTTTCTGGACTATTTGCATATGCATAATGAAATAGGCACCCATACAGGATTCAGGGAGTCCCAACAGTAAGAAGGGATCCCTTCAGGAAAGGCAGCAACAGTGATGGGAAATTCATCATACACAGAGCCTTTGATTAAGTTACTACATTAAGAATAATGGCAGCCAGGTTTCTTATATCAGAGAAGGGAGTTATAGATAAAAATAGAATGCATCCTGAAATTGTGGATTGGAACTTGATATACTAGTGCGAACTCAGGTTTTTAATTTGTAATATACATTGTATTTACACACATAGACGCAGACACAAATATAGATATGTACTTCATGTCCAGAAAGCAGAAGACGGTGCTCAAAAAGTAACATATGGCTGAATATGAGAGAATTTGAGCACCAAAATAAGAACAGAAACCAGCCAAATGCCACTGCAAGAATGAGAAAGTAATGAATCTATACCAATGATAAATAGATGGAAAAGATGCTGTAGAACGCTGATATCCAACTGGATAAATGTGAGGGGAGTACTGGGGTTAGAAAACCAATCTTGTAACCATCATACTAAAGACTTGATTCCACCTAGAACCATCAATAGAAGGATTCTAGTCTAGTGGGGAATATGAAGAAGAAACAGGATGTTCACAATTTATTTTTGCACATCAGATAAAAAAATGAGAATCACTACCATTGAGAGCAAGACACAATGTGCCTCCAGATGTGAGGGACTAACACATACCATGTATTATCCTCGACCTGAAATGCATATACACCTAGGATTCAACCAGAAATGGCAAAAAAGCCCCAAGTAAGAAATGCTATTTCTAAAAAGATAGGGTAGGGGAAGGAAAGCGATCTCTTCAAAAATGTCAGTGTCATAAAAGACTAGGATTATGAAAATCCACAACAGAGTTCATAGAGACTTGGTACCTAAAGCCAATATCTGGTCCTAGACTGGCTCATTTTCTAAAAGGAAAGCACTAAAATGGACATTACTGGGTCAACAAACAAAATTAAAACACTGAAATTTGCTAAATAATGTAACTGGTTATGTTAAGAGCTACCCCTATTGGGAAATATATACTGCAGTACCTTTAAGGGTGGTGGTATACATAATTTACTCTTGAATGGTTTAGGAAAAGGGGTAAAGGATGGTGATACAATTTACTTTTGAGTGGCTTAGAAAAAATGTGTATAGAGAGAGCATGCTAAGGATGGTGCAGAAGAAACAGTGCTAATCACAGACCTATCAGGGTAAGGGATATATGGGTGGCTCTTTGTTCTTAGGATCCTAGCAATTTTCTGTAAATTTGAAGTTTTTCCAAATAAAGTTTAAGAAAAAAACAAAACTAGCCTGATGGGGATTCCATTGACCAAACTTTGGACAGTTTGAGTATCAATAACAGGAATGAACTGCAATACTTTAAAATCTATTAGTTCAAATGATTATTTAAAAACAAAGAACAGTGTTTGAAAAGGCCTGAGGAAAAGCTCTTCTCTGCAATAGAAACCAAATAATAATTGTACAAGAACGACAGAAACAGAAAAATTGCCATTTATATCTACTCTAATAAAGTGACTCAGGTAAGACTTATTCCCTTATATTAAAAACCTTGAATAAAACATAAGGGATGAAGTATTCCATGTCTTTTTTTTTTTTTTTTTTTTTTAATTAGGAAAAAGGATATCCTCACAATGGAGAAACCCAGCAGACACCACTGTGACTATGCATCCAACTGTCCATCACCCCTTCAAGGAGAACTGACAGCAGGCCTCCCGACGCGGCTCACTGGGACTACCACTTAGGAAGCGCTCCTAGCAGGAGCATTCCACTGCGAGCAGACACACTGTCACAAATCCATGTGCAGGCTCCTGGTGCACAACAGCTGGCCTGGACCCTGCACCAGTGCCTGTGTATGCAGGATTTAAAAAGCTGAGGGAGGGCCGGTGAGATGGCTCAGCGGCATAAGCGCCTGCCCAGCAAGCGCGAGGTCCTGAGTTCGACTCCCAGAACCCACATAAAGGAAAAGAAGGGCCAGTGGTATTGCTCAGCGGCACAAGCGCTTGCTGGCAAGCGCGAGGTCCTGAGGTCGACTCCCAGTACCCACATTAAAAACAAACAAACAAACAAAAATCCGGAGGGACAAGATTAAAAGAGACAGTTGCTATACTTTGTCCTTGAATGGCCCCTGGGTGCAGCAGCTGAAAAGCTATAAAGGACACTGAAACAACTGGGGAATGTTAAATATAGATTATGTACTAGATAACTGCTTTATACTAATGTTAAATTCCTGAGTGTGACACTGTATTTTAGTTATGAAAAAGAACGCCATTGTTTAGGAGAGACATGCTGAAGGATTTGAAGAATCACAATGTCTGCAGATAAGTGGATCAGCAAAAGTTTAAGTAAACATGGCAAAATGTCAACACCTGATAAACATTTTCAAAAATAAACATTAGTACATTTTTTGCACTCATTTAGGAACTTAGGAAAGGAGAAATCGACTCTGCTGCTGAGACTGAGAAGGGTTCAAAGATGAAATGGCACAAGACTGGGAAAAGGTCTGAGGCAGCCTTGGGAGCCAAGGGACTGGGCAGGTGCACATCCTCCAGGGAGGCTGGAGAACAAAACGGTGGCTCACTAAGGCATAGCCGCCTCGTCCCCTTAGCACAAGATGTCAACAACACAGAAAGCCAGTACCTAGAGACTACCTCTACTGCAAATATATGAAAGTGTTCATGATCCAGGCAGTACTGACATCCTCAGGGACTGCTTAAACTTTTACCCCTAAATCCTTAATATAATATTTTCAGTGAAAATTTCAGTGAAGATATTATACCACCCTGAAATTTGACTTTAATATCAATTTTGCAAAAGAGACCGTATGCAAAGAAACCAAATGTTGCTTATGATATAAACTTATAAAAGAACTAGCTGAGGGAGACCAGATGCTTCTAAACACTGGATGGGAGTGCAAGTACTGACTTGAGGGTGCCCCTTGTTACCTGGAAGGAGACAATTACAAGAAAAGACATAACAACATACAAAGCTTTGATCTTCCTTTTCCTCCATGAACTAAATCAGGGTTAACGGGAAACTGTGTCCCTCAAACTCCTGAGAGAAGCCCCAAAACAAACAAAACCACAGGCCCAGGATGTACAATATCCACAAACTTAGAAAGAACCTCAAAATGGGATTTTCTCAGCCATTTCCCTTGGAGAGGGTGCATAATAACATTGAAAATTACTTTCCTTCTTTCAGAAGGATGACCTCCATCATTACTAAGAGCAAGGTTAATATAACTTGGAAGAAAAGCTTCATCTCTACCTCATTAGTGGAAAGGAGTTATGCAAACACAAAACGTTCTGTGCATTTACACCAACACAAAGTTCCCATCAGATAGGCCAAGGCATATTGCTTTTTTTTTTTTTTTTTCCCCAACTGAGTTAAACTGAGCAGTAGGGATCCTACCATTTCTATGTCTGCCTTCTTGGATACAAGACACAAATTCTGTCTATATACACATACTATTTATGTACTATTTAAAGTGTTTTTTATAGTAAGCTCAAGTCTTGAACTGATAAAGTAGAAGATCGTATTCTAAAAGCAGATAAATGTAATCTCTTACCTTTCCATAAAGAAGTAAACTTTGTCAGCTTCTTTGTGGATCAAAATCAGAAGACCAAGAGGAACCAGGTTCCAATTTCTTTTCAACTAAAAAACCTTTAGATTTGCTTCTATTCCTCTCTGTTCTGAGCCTTCTGAGCAAACTGCACAGTCAGCTCCTCGTGTCTAATCTCTAGTGTCTACTCCACTCTCAGCCCTCTGTGGCCTAGTCAGGAGGACAGGAGCATCCACCAACCTCTAAAGTGAATCAATGAGAAGAAGCCATAATTAAAGAAGGCATCACACTGACCTCTCCACACACTGCACGCCAGAAGACAATGGAGTCACATTCATAAACCCAGACAGACCGAATCCAGTCATGTCCAAAAAAGAAAAGAAACCCCAAAAAACAGAAAACCATTTGTTTTTGTAGAGACTTGGAAAATAAACCACTCATGTAACCACTTTGACGAGTTTCCCCAAAAGGCATGCTTCATTTAAATAAGAAATGAACTAAAATTCAGAAATCAATCCTACGAGGTCTAACTTCATGAAAAACTTCAGGATGAATCTGAACTCAAGGATAATGAAAATCTGTAATTGTTCATGTGATTAACAGCAGCTATTTAATATAATGAGGGGGAAAAGCCAGTTATGTTCAAGTTTTATTTCTTTAAAAATTCCCAGGATAACTGTATAAATCTTCTTTAAAAGGTCTGTTCACACTAATATTTAATATATATTGAATCTCTATAGAAAAAAGCATGAGATAGAGTGTATTCCATAATCTTTTTCTGTTAGACAAATTTTAAGAACTGAGTTACCATTAGATGACACCTTGACTATATCAGAGTTAGTGTAAGAAAAAATTACACGTGTCCCTTTTTAAAAAAAAAGTTTCATTACTTTGTAGATATGTTTTTAATTAATACTTATGCTTTTATCCATATGTTATTATCTACATCAAAATACTATATGAAGAATAAAGAGGCAGAAGAGAGGGAAGAGTTAAGATGGCTTCAAGTAGCTGGGTTAACAGAAAGCCTGGCCTAACCTCCATGTCCTCCTCTTCCACAACCCTTACTATGCCTTTTTATTACTTTCTTCATTTTTTTTTTTTTTTTGTGGGTACCGGGGGTCGACCTCAGGACTTCGCGTGCCAGCAGGTGCCTGTGCTGCTGAGCGATATCACCGGCCCTTTTTTCGTATGTGGGTTCCGGGAGTCAAACTTGGGCCCTTGCGCTTGCCAGGTAGGCACTTATGCCGCTGAGCCATCTCACCGGCCCTTTATTACTTTTTTTTTTACCCTTTATCAGCAGCAATCCTTTTTTTCTTTTTCTTTTTTGTTTTGGTATCAAGAATGGAACACAGGACCTCGCCCTTTCCAGGCAGGCGCTGTGCCACTGAGCTATATCCCCAGCCCCAATCCTTGCTGTTGGAAGAGAAGAAAAGCTGGTTGTAGAGCCCTACAAAGATTAAAGAAAAGGCCTATTTTCAAGAATTTCCAAATCCTTCCATTTGGTTACTGGTGGATTTCTATGAATACTGTGACACAGCAATGGCTAACTTGGGGAATATTTTTAAGTGAAATGCTCTTTTTATGTCATAGTTTGGCTACAGGAAACCTGCACAAAGCCATAAGTGTACTTGCTTTCTGATTCAGGAATTGATAAGTAACTATGATTTATATGATGCTAAATATAAAGATGTTTCACATAAGATTATCTGTCTTGATAAACTTCATAAATGGCCAACAATGCTATCGTTTTTATTAAAAAGATGATGGCATTTGAAAATATGACAATAACAAGTATAACTATGAAAAGTGACTATATAATATCCTATATATATATCTTTTCTTACATCCTGATCAAATTGGCTGATTTGTTTTGCAAATAGTATTTTTAATGGCACCCACTGATATTAATTTCAGTGAGATATCAAAGCTTTTTCTGTCTCATGTCTTATAAAGATTTTGTAAAGAGAAAAAAATTTTTTGGCCAGGTGTGGTGGTGCACACCTGTAGTCCCAACACTAAGAAGGCTGAGGCAGAAGGATTGCTACAAGTTTGAGGCCAGCCTGGGCTCCATAGTGAGTTCAAGTCCTGCCTGAACTATATATGAGACCCTGTCTCAAAACAAAACAAAACAAACAAAAATTTATGACTCTTTGGGCTTCTGTTTTAGAGGAAGAAGAGTCCTATGCACTCCTGTGTTCATCATTACCACAGTAGCCATCACACTCCAGTATGATTTGAGTTTCTCTCTTGACAAAAGGTGACTCCAGCATTCATGTTAGCACAGTGCCTGGCACAAGTCAATAATGGGTGCATGGATGGATGGAAAAGCAGATGGTTATGGATGAATGCAGAGATAAACAAGGGAATGGAGAATTGCATGCAGAGACAGATGCATGGACAGAGGAATGACTGCACAAATGAAGCCTTTCAGTCAAGAAAGCCTGGTTCCAGTCCCAACTCATGTAACAAGCCACCCCACCTTTCTGGGTCTTTTAGTCATATATAAAATAAAAGTGATCAGACTAGCTGACATCAGAAAGTTCCCTCTAGCTGCTAAATTAGGTAAGACTTAGGTGCAGTGTTTTTGTTGTTACTGTTGTTTTTCATTTTAATCAACTAGAGAGTTTTGCAGGTATCTGTTCAAAAATAAAAAAAAAAACCACTACTGATCCTATTTAAGATCTGATAGCAAATCCTTGACTAAGGAACCACTACTGTCCTTAACTTAACACTATTCCAATATGTAAATATGGCTTACATGCTCTGTTTTTTTGAGACAGTTTCACTATGTAGTTCAGGCTGCTCTTAAACTCATTCTGTAGCCCACGCTGGCCTCAAACTCGCAGTGATTCTCCTGCCTCGGCCTCCCAAGTGCTGGGATTATAGGAGTTGCCACTATGCCCGGCTTAGACACTCTTTAGAAATGCATTGTTGTGAGGCTTGGACTGGGAGCCTCAAACCCCAACCTGAGGGCAAATTTAAGTCATTTTATTTCCAACCTATAAAACAAACCACTTTTCAACCAATTGGTGATATTATATCTTTAATGAGAAACAATCTAGCTAAAGGCTTTTTGCTAAGTGGTAAAACACAATCCTTCACGACATAAAATGTAGCCACTTACCTTTTACTTTTTTATCAAACTTCTTCTGTTTCATTTTTTCTCGGTTTTCTTGTCTCACTTCCTTTGCTTCCTCTAGTGCTTCCTGACTACCCCAAACTTCAAGAGACCTCTTCACAATCTACAACACAGTACACATTTAAGTTACAATGATTCAGAGTTGCAAAATATTAATTTAATATTAATGAATGATTTAATTCAAGTATAAATTTGTACTAATTTGAAATTTAACAGATTTAACATATTAATAAGAAGTGACTCTGATCACACATCTATCTCAACCTAGCAACCCTCAGTAATGTATGCTGGATTATAGTATACAGTATATATAGAAAAGCTGTCCTCTGACCATACTGCTGTCACAGTACAGAAGGATCCATCGAAGGAAACAGGGTCACTAAGCTTGATGAATTCTCAGGCTCACCAAAGAAGTCTGTTGACAAATTAGCCACATCAGACCTAAATACGAGTCCATCTCCAAAAATCTCCAACTAAAGAAACCAGCAGTTACTACTTCTCATTTCCTCATGGATCAACAGCTGTTTCCATCCACTGGACTAAATTCTGATCTATAGAATATGAATTAAAAAAAAAAAACTTTGGTACCCAAGTGACCTAAAAAGTCTTCATTCTAGTTTCAAAACTTTGGATTATATACCTTTACTCCTTCTAAGAAAATAGTTACACAATAAGAATACTTTTCATGATATGTTAAGGAAACCAAATATTAATCAGTACAGCCGAACTCAAGTTTCTTAACATAAAGTGATATAGCTGTATTTCACAAATTCACACTTCCCACAATTTAGCATTCCTGGGAATGTTGCATTACTGATGTGTTTAAGGGTACTTTAACAATGGTGAGTCAAAACATGGTTTAGAAGAATTGGACTGAATATAAAAAGTTTAAGAATAACTTAAGTCTTTTTGCCTTACATTTTCCTTTTTATGTATGCATGAACATGATGCAGTATATGACAAAACTATTATAAAATCTAATGGTACTGTTTTAATAAATGTAAAAAACACTAAGTGATAAGAAAACCTGGGTTGGTTTAATTAGCAATTAATTCTGTACTCATTTTTAATGGTACAGAAAATAAATGGTGAATCTTTTCTTTTCTCCTTCGGTCCTGAGGATTGAAGCCAGGGAGCAATGAGCTACATCCCCAGCACTTTTATTTTTTATTTTGAGACAGGGTCTTGCTACGTTTCCCAGGCTGGCCTCAAAAGTGCAATCCTCATGCTTCAGTCTTAACAAGTACCTGGAGTCACAGGTACATGTCACCATGCCTGGCAAAAGGTGAACCTTCTAATTGGCAGTTTTATATTTAATGAAATTTAGTACATACAGTACTTTGTTTCACAATGTAGCTTAATTTTATTAAAAGATGGGGGATTTTTTAGCATATTCCAATTCAAACTGTGTTCTAAAGCAACAGCTCCCAATATTTGGATGTACTGGCACAAAAACAATAACTGCAATATTCAAACTGCTCTGGAGACACAGGAGGGTGACTGTGGCTCTGGGCAACGTGCCTGGGCACTAGCAGTCCCAGCCACTCAGTGGTATCTGTCTTGGCACACCTGTAACTTATTTGTGGCAAGAACAGTTGTGAAGCTCAGCTCTGAGATACACTGAGTTACACAGAGGCTTGATGGCATTCCAGATGGTATTTCCCAAAATAGATAGATTTTAGCCATTTGTGAAATTTCTGAAATTTAAATATTTTTAAAGATTTCTTTCATTTTTTGTTTTTGGGGGGTGCATTTTTTGTTGGTTGGCCGGATGGAAGGGGATAGGGAGAAAGGGAAATAACACCTGACTGCTATTCTAAACTTTTTTAGTTTCAGAACTGTATTCCTAACACCACCGACCAGCAACATATTTGTCTCAAAGGGCCACAGCAAAAAGCAAGACAAGAAGACACTGTTATGAAATGTCATTCCATATGACTATGGTGCCTGTGCAAAACAAAAGAATCCTTTCACTCTGTACACAAATATGGAGCTAATTATAACTAATTTATGATTAAAAATTCATGAACACAACTTATTAGAGACCTGTAGTTTTAAGTAGAGTTTCATATCTCCCCATTGTGAATGATGAGGGTTCTTCTTCACAATAAACTTAAGAACTGGCTCTCTTTTTTCTAAATCACAATCTTTCAGAAGGTATTCTTGCTTTGCTTCTGTTTTGGTAATAAGCTTATGTTTCTCATCAGGATCTCTGAAAATAGAATAAGTCCATTATGTTTGTTATTTTAAACAAACTAAGCTCTCAAACTGTCCAGCAACCATAGGACATAAAACTCTCAAAGAGATACGAAACGCTTTTTCCTGGCTGCAACTGTCAGGTTCAAATTAGTAGCATAAAAATTCTAAAGAAAAGTACTTTAACTTTTACTTTTTCTAAGAAGTTAAACTACTAACAGACCCATGGCATTAACACTTTAAGACTTTCTTGTAAGTCTCTCATTTCAGAAGGAATTTGAAATGACTTAGTAGAGAAAATATAAATAAAAGCAATGAATCAATGAGAAAGAAAATATAAATTAAAGCAGAAGGGCAAGATGGGTGAGAAATGAGGAATATAAATTTGCAAGCACCAATCTCTTTAACATAGCTGAGTTTCCAGCTGCCTGAGTGTTCTCAATAGCTAGGTTAAAATGGAGACCGAGTCATTACACAATTCTTCTCCCCAGTTTGCTCTCCATCTGTAATGTCAGGTTCTTTCAAGGCACTCAGAATACAGCCTTGTTTTTAATGAGGAATAAATCAGGCCTTATTTTAATGAGGCTTTCATTCTAATTAGAAGACAGTCAATAAACAAGTATTATGATAGGTCAAATTTCTTCAAGAATATAGAGCTCAGTGAAGGAAGAGAGTTTCAGATATCAGGATAATCAGAGGCCACTGAAGAGGGTCATCTGAGCAGAGGCCTGAAGAAGTCTGAACAGCAAAGAAAACCCTCCTGGCAGAAGGAACCTGTGTAGAGGCTGGGGGGAGGAGCCTACTTTGCACCTGGAACTCACAAAGAACTGGTATAACCAGACAAGCAAATGATGGTGAGTGGTGGGAGGGAAAGGCAGACACTCGGGGGGCCTCGCGGGCAGTGAAGACATCCTATGCTCAAGGGAATCAGAAACCACTTACAAAGTCTTGAGCAAACTGCTGTATGGAGAGGAGACTCTAGGGTGAAAAGTGGGGAGGGTGGACAGAGAATACTGCAGTAGTCCCAGCAATGGTGACTTAGACTAACACAGGAGAGAGGTGAGAAGTGGACGGATTCAAGCTATGGCTTGAACACAGTTCAATGAACTCGGAATTACACATAGAACAGTAGAGTTGCGGCCAATGAACGAAGCTAACCTTTACTGAATGCTAAACGATAAAGAGGTCACTAACACAAGTCAGGAGGAAAGAAATCAAAGGTTCTTTCAGAGGATTCGATCACAAAACCTATTTAAGGTTGGGATTAACTTTAAGAAAGCTAAATAAGACCAGGTGTGGTGGCTCAAGCCTGTAATCCCAGCACTTGGGAGGCCGAGGCAGGGGATTGATGTAAGTTTGAGGCCAGCCTGGGCTACAAAGTAAGTTCAAGGCCAGCCTGAACTACATAGCGAAACCCTGTCTCAAAAAGACAAAAAGGGCCGGGGATATAGCTCAGTGGCACAAGCGCCCACCTGGCAAGTGTGAGGTCCTGAGTTCGATTCCTAGTAAAAAAAAAAAAAAAAACTAAATAATTGAAAGGTATAAATGAAGGGAGAGGACATATAGACTACTCTATATGAAAATCCTAATCTTCAAAGGAAACAGAATGGATGCCTGTGTTCCTAATTACGTTTAACAAAGACAATGTGTGAAATATACCAACACAAGACTTAGCTGAATAAACAATAGGAATGGGAGAACCACATGGAATGAGAAGGAGGATTCTGGGGTGATATATAAAGGCGATAAAGATAAAGAGAAGAAAAAGAATTAAACAGAAGAGCGTGATTTTCCCCTACCTATTCTCTTTATGAGGGGAACAGAAGGTGACAAGAGTGTTCTGAGCTCCCTTCCCCTCACTAAAGACCCCATCTTCTGACCAAGGTCCTTACACACTGGGATAAGTAAGAAGTAACAAACAGGGGGATCGTTAGGGCTGGGGAAGACAAGAGTTAGGAACCAGCTACTGAGAGATGGGGGAAAAAACCCAGGGCAACAGAAAGGAAAAGGAAATTTCCATGGCAGAACCAGGGACATCCTTTCTGTTTTACGGGGCATATCATAAACTTTGGTAAGCACAGGCTTCCTGTATTTCTTTGGCAAAATGGAAACCAGAGAAATTTTAGGAAACCTTTAAAATGAAAATCATAATAAAAAACATAAGAAAATATCAAATCCAAACATATGCAATCATTTTGCCTTAAATTTATATATAAACATTAAATTTTAGTAATTAAGAACACCATCTGAAAATAATTAAGTACCTGCAGTTATCACAAGTTGCCAAATCAAAGTGATTCATAAGATAGGAATCCATAAATTCCTTCCCACATTCTTCACATATTGTATAATCAAATTCCATAACTGGTCCTAAAAAGAGAAAGATGAATTCCTTAAGTTTCCTATTTTGTGAATAGAACAATGTATTTTCCTCTATTTTATTGGCTTATCATTGTGTATTTTATGCCAGACACAAATATCTTTAAGTAAGAAGCAAAATAAAATGTCGATTAAATAATCTCATGTCTAAAAATAATCTTTAAGTGAAAAAATAAAGTAAACTGCCCAGCAAGTACTAAGTCCTGAGTTCGACTCCCGGTAACCACATAAAGGAAAAAAAGGGCTGGTGATATCGCTCAGCGGCACAAGCTCTTGCTGGCAAGCGCGAGGTCCCTAGGTTGACTCCTGATACCCACATTAAAAAAAAAAAAAAAGTTCCCTCCTAATGCAGGGCTGCTTCTCCATAATACCACAGTTGGGTGGTATTGGTAGTCTTTTAATCTCTGAATCCCTCTAATGCTTTACTACTAGGCAGCAGCAGTCCACGAGGTTGGGAAGTTTCTTTATTTCAGAATCACTGTGAGCTTACACGATGCATATACCAACACTCTGTAAGTGCCAAGTATTAAATATATGCAAGGTACACCTTTATTATAATGAGCTGAAACCTCCCTCTCTGTAATTGTCACCACTCTTTCAATTCTTCCCTCCAAAGAAAATCACAGTAAGTGTAATATTTCTACCCCAGAGAAGTACTTCTAGCATTTGCAAGTAGCTGGAAGTAGTTTCCAAGTTAAACCTAACCAATTTGGACAACTGGTCCTTCTATGTCAACTTCAACATCCCATTCTGATCACCTTACTTTGGACCCTACATACTTGCCTATTATCCCTCTTAAACTATGACACCCAAAATAAGCACAAATATTTAACTTCCTCAGCTTCTGAAAACAGTAGTTTAGACACACACAGAAGAGGACAGGGGGCCGGTGAGATAGCTCAGCGGCATAAGCGCCTGCCTGGCAAGTGCGAGGTCCTGAGTTCAACTCCTAGTACCCACATATGAAAAAAGGGCCAGTGATATCGCTTAGCGGCACGGGCACCTACTGGCGCACGAGGTCCTGAGTTTGACCCCCGGTACCCATAAAAAAAAAAAAAAAAAGAGGACAGGGCTATCTGCCACTTTGGTGAACACATACTTCTGCTGCTGTGGCTAAAGAGCAGAGGTTTGTTAAGCTATTATGTTTACTCTTTGCTGTCACACTTAGGATCAAATAAACCTTTTTTATCTATCTCAAAATGTGAAAATATCGTCACCCTGAGGGTACATACATATATATCTATACATGTATAGATATATATGTATATGTATGTATATGTATATATATATGTATATATATGTGTGTATATATATATATTTATGTATATATATATATGCTACAATAAAAAATACAGCATATATTTAAATTTTAAAAATCTGTTACAGTAAAAGACACAATGCCATTAATCTCCACATCAAAATATTGGCCGACTTCAAACATACTTATCTCATCATTCTTGCCACTTTCTGAAGCAGTCCTGGAAGTCTTCTTTCATGAGTATCTTTACATGGTATGATTAAAAAAACAAAAAAAAAAACCACAAAAAACAGTGAATGCTGCTGCCTAGTGCCATCCAATGGAAATACAGGCTTGTAAAAACATTATGGTGTGCCCTCATGTACCTTATTCACAGGATGTGGCACTGTGAAACTTCTGGCTCTTCCTCAAAGTCAAAATACCATTAAAGGTAAATGTTTTGAATCAATGAAGGACATCAATACAGCTGTAACAGTGCAATTAAAGGCAGTCACTACAGAGGACTTCCACAACTGCTTCAGAAAATAGCAGGAATGATGGGATGCATGTTTGAAGAGAGGGGAGTATTTTGAGGGAGATTAATGGCAATGTGTCTTTTACCATAATGTGTTAATTTAAATATTCACTGTATATTTTGATCATAACCCATATATAATTAACTTACTGAAGCATTAATCTTACATAATAAATATCTTTCTTTTTATCCCAGCTCTCACTATCTTCTGTTTTGTAAACTTTTTTTTTCTCCAAACATAAATCACAGAATGTCTTAAATTTTATCTCTTTGGGGCCAGTGAGATAGCTCAACGGCATAAGCACCCGCCTGGCAAGCATTAGGTCCTGAGTTCGACTCCTGGAACCCACATAAAGGAAAAAAAAATAAAGGGCCGGTGATATCGCTCAGTGGCACAAGCGCTTGCTGGCAAGCGCGAGGTCCTGAGGTCAACTCCTGGTACCCATATAAAAAAAAAAAAAAATTTATCTCTTGGGATTCTGGCTAATCAATTAGGTCGTTTCAGATAATCAAGATAATTTTTTTGTTTCTTTTTGTTTGTGAGAGGGGGTCCCACCATATTACCCAGGCTCATCTTGGCTTCCTGCCTCAGTCTCCGGAGTAGCTGGGACCACAAGTATGCCCGAGTTTATCAAGATAATTCTGAGTATTTATTCTACTCTTCAATATATTGGCTGTCCCTATTATAAAACAACAGAGAACATCAACATCAAAAGTTAAATAATCATTTCCATATGTAAGGGTGTTTCCACTGATTTTTTTCCTTTAATTTACTAACAAAACCACCAGACATTATCATTCTTATAAAGTTAATTTGCTCACTGGTGACAGTAACTATGGTGTTATTTTAACATCAACTTCCAAAGAATTATGCACATTATATAAAATAACCAATCTAGACACTCATTTTCTGAAAAACTGACAGTTTACCTGGTTGATGAACAATGTTTCCAATTTTATGTTCTTCTTCTTCTTCCTCTTCCAAAATGAAGCCCCCTCCTGTGTCAATTATTTTGGGGGCCACTTTTACATTTGTCATCCCTAGAAAAAGTAAATAGAAGTGGTCATCAACTGAACTAGGTAAATCCATGTTCTCTTATGCATAAACACGTACTTTCTTCAAATTTATTACCTATCAAATAAGACAAATGTTATGTTTTATATCTAGATGCCCCCCTCAAAGCCCCATTCCCTCATAGGTGGGGCTTTGGGGAGGTGACTGGTTTAAGGGAGTGTGATACTCATCAGAGGATTAGTCCATTGATGAGTTTATAGCTAAATGTGAGGTTGGGAGGTGAAGCCTGGTCGGAGGAGGTGAGTCACTGGGGACCTGACCTGGAAAGGGGCATCTCCTTCCTTCCTCCCTTGATCTCTCTCTGTTTCCTGCCACCATGCCATGAAGGTACTTTTCCTCTGCCATGCCCCTCTGTCATGCCGTTCTGCCTGGGAGCCAGCACATAAGGGATTGAAACCTCCACAGACTGTAAGCCAAATTATACCTTTCCTCCTTTAAATTGTGGGTGTCGGGTATTATATCTCAGTAATGAGAAAGTAACTAGATAACACAGATATCAATATCACCAATTCTATCCAACATTGTACTGAAAGTCCCTACCAGTGCAACATGGCAAGAAAACCAAAAAAGTACAAAGACCAAAAAGAAAGAAGTAAAATGGCACTCATGTGCAGACAATGTGATTATGTATGTAAAATATCCACAGGAATCTACAATTAGGAACAAGAGCTAACAATAACCTCAGAAGAGATGTATAAAACCTCTACACTGAAAATCTCAGAATACTAACAGAAATCAAAGATAACCTAAATAAATGGATAAACATACCACATATGGATTTTATAACTCGAGGTATTATAAAAATGTCAATTCTTCCCCAGATTTATCTAAAGAGTCAAGGTGATCCCAGCCAAATCTCCAGAAGTAGGGCATGTGTGTGGGAGAGGGGATGCTGATAATCTGAATCTAACATTTATATGTGAATAGAACTTAGAGCAGCCAAGACAATCTTGAAAAAGAAAACTGGAATATTTATATAACCAGACTTACTTTAAGACTTATTTTAAACCTTAAGATGCTGAGGCATTGGCAAAAGGATAAGTAGACCAACTGAACAGAACAGAAAGTCCTGAAATAGACCTATACATATTTGCCACTTAATTTATGAAAGGCTCCAAAGTAATTCAGTGGGAAAAAGATAATCTTTTCAGTAAGTGGTGCCAGGATTTATAATGAAGGTGCCACTACAATACAATCAGAAAGAGGTGGTCGTTCAATAAATTAACTTTAAATCAACCCCATATAAGATATACACATAAAAAAATACTTTAAAATGGATCATAGTCTTGAGTGTGCAAGGTGAAACAATACAGCCCCTAGACCAGTGGTGCCAAACCTATGGCATGCGTGCCACAGCGGGCTGTTTTTATCATTGAAAGCTCTAAAAGGTTCAGTGTCACTGCTCTAGACAAAGACACAGGAGAGTAACTTCATGAATTTGAGATGGCCCAAAAGCTTCTTAAACAGAACACAAAAAGTACTAACCATAAGAGAAAATATGCTAAACTGGACTTGATCAAAATCAAGCACTTCTACTTATTAAGGCACCATTATGACAATGACAAGAAGCCAATTGAGATTTTTGCAAATATCTGATCTTTTTTTTTTTTTTTTTGGTACCAGGAATCGAACTCACGACCTCCCGCTTGCAAAGCAGGTGCTGTGCCACTGAGCTATATCCCTGGCCCTCATATCTTGAATATATTATGAGACTCCACACAAATAACCCAACTTAGGAAAAAAAATATGCACCTCAGATACAAGGATATGTGAATGGTCAGTAAGCACACAAAAAGATGCTTATAATCTATCCTTGGAAAAACACAAAGCCACAAAGAAATATCACTATATTCCTACTAGAATTTTTAAAAATAAATAGATGAGATGAGGTGAAATGAAAAGAAAAAGATTAATAGTACCAAATAGTATGGATATGGAGCAACCAAAACTGTCCTATCCTGTGCTGAGATTGTAAACGGATAAGCTCACTGTTTGGCAATATCTACAAAAAGTGAACATGCACTGCCCTATGGCCCAGCAAGTCCATCTTTAAACATATACTCAAAAGACACAAGTATATACAAGAAATTATAAAAAAATATACTGAATATTTTTTAAACTTATTACAGTAAAAGACATATTGCCAAGAAGGATAAGTGTGTTCGAAGAGGGGAATATTTTGATAGGATTAACAACAAGGTATCTTTTACTGTAATAATTTTTTTTTTTTTTCTTTTTTGTGGGTACCGGGGGTCGACCTCAGGACCTCATGCGCCAGCAGGCGCCCATGCCGCTGAGCGATATCACCGGCCCTTTTTTCGTATGTGGGTTCCGGGAGTCGAACTCGGGCCCTCGCGCTTGCCAGGCAGGCGCTTACACCGCTGAGCCATCTCACCGGCCCCCTGTAATCATTTTTTAACTTAATAGCAATTATCACGTACTATATTCCTTGTATGCTCTTATGTCCACCAAAATATATGTAAAAGGAGGCTCTCAGAGGGTTTATTCAATATAGTTCCAAACTGGAAATGACCCAAAAGCAAAATGGAAAAATTGCGGTGTAATACAAAAGAATATTATACAACATAAATAAACTACTGACACCTGAAGCAAAATGGATGAATCTCTCAGATAATTACGTTGAGCAAAAGAAGCCAGGCACTATGATTCTATTTATACTAAGCTCAAAAACATAATATTAACCAAATAAACAAAACAGTAGTTACAGCCAGGCATGGTGGTGCACGCCTGTAATTCCAGCACTCGGGAGGCTCTGAGGCAGGAGGATCGCTGTGAGTTCAAGGCCAGCCTGAACCACATAGTGAAACCCTGTCTCCAAAAACAAAAAAAAACCCAGTAGTTACTTCTGAGGATGGGGGCTGGACACTGACTAGGAAGAAGCGACAGGGAAACTTATAAGGTCCTAAAAATATATCTTTATCATCTTGGTGTTTACATGAGCATATATAAGGTAAAATTCAAAGGAGTACATTATACATATTAATGCACCATACTTTATTTATTTATTTATTTATTTATTTATTTATTTTTGTACTGGAGATTGAACCCAAGGTATCTGCATTAAGCTATATCCTCATCTCTTTTTTTATATTTTTATTTTGAGACAGGGTCTCACTAAATAGTCCAGGCTGGGCTCCAACTTGTGATCCTCCCTCAGCTTCCCAGAGTGCTGGGATTACAGGCACGCACCACCATGCCCAGATACTATATCACAATTTTTTTAAGTCAAATTTAACATGTATTATCTTGCTGAAGTCATGTCCCTTTTATGGCCTCAATTTCTCCCTGTATTAAATGACAATATTAGATTATAAGTTACTTCTACTGTTAATAGCAATTATCATGTATTACATTGCTTGTTCATCTCTAAATCACCCCATTAGACTGCATGCCTTTATCTGTCATTCTGAAAATAGTATGTTTTCATGAGTTTCCACTGGATGAGTAGATAATGGATAAATGGGACAGAATGCATGATTTTGATTTCATGAATAGTGTATCAATGAGAATCAAGAACAGGGGAAGCTGGAAACCCCGTGACTTGAGCAGGATCCTGAATAATACTAAATCATGCTCAAAACAGCCCAGTTTCTCTCTCCTGCTGTGCCTTGTTCCTTCCCAAGATTCGGTGCCAGTCTAAGTGAGTTCTGAGTCTTTTTCATGACATATATCGTAGTATTACAGACAGCTAAGTTAGGTAGAAATATTATAGGCAGTCAGACAGGGCTAGGCCCTCAAAGGAGTCAGTGCAGGAGATAAGAACACGTTACAACTGTGGCTGGAGGTGCATTTGTTAAAGGCCAGGCCTCAAGATAAAAGATGGAATGACTAGACCTACATACCTCCCCGAGGGATAAACAATAATGATTGATATTCTAAACAGGCACTGGTCACCTGGGTGGGTGACCAGGACCACCTGACTCATCCCTTCCAAAAAACGTCCTTGTTCTTTCCAAGCACACTTGCTACGTGACTTGCTTCCCCACTGCATCAACATTACCTAAGCGGCTATACTTGTAATCTTACTGGCTGACCACAGCTTTGTCCCACCTTGTACCCATCATGTAATTTTGTAACCACCTCATGATTTTACTCTATAAAACTTGCTTTGAGAAGTGGGCTCACGGGCAACCCACTTTCTGGGTCCCCTCCTATCTCTCTCAGGCAGGAGCGACGTGTCTTTCCCTCAATAAAATTTCCTACTCTTAACCTCCACTGTTCCTCAGATTTCATTCTTCGATTTTGGGGAACACAAACTCGGCATATCAGACATCTAGCAGGTTGGGAGTTATAGTATTTCTTTTACATCATTTTGGAGGTCCTATATCATTCACGCACACAGAAAATGGAGAGTACAGTGCAATGAAATATAAGCACTACAGGGACAAAAATCTCAGCACCTATGTAGCTCTTGAAACATGGGTTGTATCTACTGTTACAAGACAGTTCAGTTCTTAGGTAACTAAGAAATCTCCATAGCTTTTATATTCATTCTACCTTTCTGTAACCAGAACTTTTTTTTCAGTATGTGGATTAAACCCGGGGCTTCATGCATGCTAGGCCAGTGCTGTGCCACCGAGCTACATCCCCAGCACTTTTTATTTTCTTATTTCTTTTGAAATGGGGGCCTTGACAAGTTGCCTGGGCTGGCCTTGAACTTGCTATCCTCCTGCATCAGCCTCTCAAGTAGCTGGGATTACAGGTAGGTGCTACCATGCCCAGCGAGAAGTTTAATACTAGTTTTTGCTCTATTTTATACCCACTCTGTTCCACAGCCATGTATTACAGATTCCATGGAAGCATGGAAAAGAATTAACCAGTATAAATCAACCTTCACCAGTTATGTAAAAATTGGCTGTTAGAGACTTAGCTGGAACCTTGGGAAGTACCTAACATAACTCACTTGCTTTTTAAGAGGAGGAAATGAGGCCTTCTCTGTATAAAACTCAGGCTCACTCACACGGCTACAAGAAATCTGAACCACAGCTCAGGTCTCTCTGAACTCCAAGGCACATCTGAAATTTAGCTCCTGTTAGGAACAGGAAAAACACCACTCAAAACAACTGTGATTCCAGACATCAGTTCCCCGTGGACACCCCCTCGCAACAATTCTCCAGTGGACACTAACTAGGAGTCCTATAACTCAATTCAATTCTGCTGATGTCTACCTGGAGTCAGATCCCACGGGTTGAGGACTCAGTCCCTTAAGACAGCCCCACTTCAGATGCCAATCGCAAGCCCCAAGTGCTTCTGGCCAACTGGCTATAAATCAGGGTTCCCAAGACCCCTTCCTTGGGTTCAGTTAATTTGTTACAGTAACTCATAGAACTCAGGAAAATCTTTACTTACCTTTCCTCGTTTATTAAAAAGCTATTTAAAAGGATACAGATAACAGCCAAATGAAACAATACACTGGGTAAGTGCAGGTCTGAGTCAGGAGCTAGCATAGTAGCTTCCTTTCCCACGGAGTTGAGGTGTACCACACTCCTGGCACCTAAAATTCCAGACTCCCAGAGGTCTAAGAAGGTATTTAGCACAAACCACATTGCACAATTTGGCCACAGTAAGCTACCAGCTACCAAACAGTGAAACACTCCAAAATCTAAGTTCCCAGATATCAGGCCTTCAAGCAGTCCTTTCTAAGGATAGCATCTCAGGGCTGCTCTGTACAACAGACTTAGGAAGACAGTCAGCATCCATGACAGCCTATGGCAAAAATGATAGTAGTAATAATAACTAGTATTTACTAAATGTTAACTTCATGCGAGACAATGTCAAAATCATTTTAAGAGGACTATTTTAACCAGAACTAACAGTGAGAAAACAGGGTAAGCCTAATTGGGGAAACATCTATTTAAGAACTGCCTTGAGAGTTTACAGGTGGGAGAAGCAGGAAGAAAAGTGATTCATTATTAACAGCAAATAATAAATGCAGGTGGGAACATTGAAAAACACATAAAAAGCAGATTTAAAATTCTTAATGCATAAATCCTCTTATGAACTCCGGATGGTGAATGAAATGAGAGGGAGTACTGAAAGAGGATATATTCATTTGCTCCCAAAAGAGCCAAGACCTCAGCAGTTAGACCTACCCAACACTGCAATACCCAACCTTGTCTCATTATCAAGTATTTGCTAGATTTGTCTGTGATATGGATCTATTTGGAACTGGAACTCCTTGCTTTCTCCACACTTGGCAGGCTGATGAAAATTGGGTGGGCCCTTTACATCTTTAGAGATTGCCAGTGAAGAGCGCAGGGTTCAAGGTCCTTATCCGCCAATGCTTATATACCTATATGGAGAACAGGAGAATAATTCTGGATATACCTAACTCTCAAAGTCTGTACTATGACCAAGGAAGATAATGAAAATCACTTCACACACTATAAAGCATTACACAAATAGGCTTTTTAAATGACTTGGCAAACTTCTTTAAATCTGATTTAGTTGCAAGCAGATTCTCTGCTTATACACAGTTAAGGATAAAATTTTTCAGTCAGTATCAACAGAGCAAATCTGATGGTAATTATAAAAGGAAGTTTTACATTGTATACAGCTGTAAAATAAACAGGCAGTTGTTTAAGAGTGGGTCAGTGCAGGGACCACTTTGTTGAGGAAGGAGGGGATGTATGAGAAATGAGATTGAAAGGCAGATCCACCTTTCACCCAGTCAAGAAGGATCTGAGCACCAGTTAGTAACATACTTGTTTTAGGGGTTTGAGATAGAGAACAAGACACAAGACCTCGGTATCTGCATCAAGAAGCCTCAACTACAGTGAAGGAATCACACAAGCTGAGGGTTAAACAAGGCACAGAGGGCAGAACGACACATGTGCTAGAAAGGTAAGGAACTTGGTTACTGATAGGGAGAAAAAAAGAAGTTTGGAGAAATACAGAGGAGTCGGGTGAGGTCAAAGTGCTTAGAGTTTATCATGTGGGCAACAAAAAAAACTATGGAACGGTTTCAAATAGGAAAAGGAAAGATTTATGTTTGGCATATTGACATTCAAAGAAAAAACTAGGAAGCTACTGCAACAATCAAAGAAAACATGATATGAAGCAGAAATAAGAATTGAGAAAAGGGAACAGACCTAGAAATCTGTAGGTATAATTTGGGTGAATTACTTCCGAGAGCAATGAGAACACACAGAGATATGGTTGATAAGACTTTTAAAAATGATAGACAGCTAAGGGTTGCCCTATCTGAACCCATTGTGAGGTGCCCTGAGTTCCTGATGAACCTGTGCACCAGAACCAGAGTACATCAGCTTCCTTTTCTGGTCTCAGTTACCACATCAGTAAAACACAGATACCAAACTGCCCTTTTTATTTTCCAGGACTTCTGTGAGAATCCAACAGGATAATCTGGAAAACGTGGGGGCCTTAGAGGATACTTTTGGCCACAAGACGGCAGTGGCTCATGTCTCTCAGCTGTCTCCAGGGAAAAGACCACTCAGTCGCTTTTACGTGGGTGGATGAACCAGGAAGTGTGCAAGATTATTTAAATGGGTCACAGGTCTCTAAAAGCTTTGCACGAGGACCACCCCTGGGGCTGGTAGAAGCGCAGCAGGTTGAGGACAGAAAGGGAAGGTCTGGGAAGCCAAGGCGCTGACGGGCACTGGCGGGCAACCCCTGCCCGGGCGGCTGCAGCCCAGGCGAAACCCGAGAGTCAGGGGCCTGGGTTCCACCGCGGAGCCACCCTGCGACCGGACTGGACGCTCCACTAAGCCCGCGGGGAAGGTTCTTCCCGGGCGGGGCAGGATGCGCACACACCGCACCGTGAGTGGAGAGGACGCACACCGAGGACTTGGCGCCAGCGCAAGCCCTCGGGTACCAGGAAGGGGGTGGGGGCGCCGCCCGAGCCCAAACCTCCAGTAGCCGCAGCCGCCGTCGCCGGGTAGGGCCGGGCCGCTAGCCGGGCCTGGCGCAGCATGAGCGCCCGCTGCCGCTTCCGCTCTATGCTCGCGCGAACAGAGGCAGGCAGCTCCACTGGCTGCTCTGAAGCTGCGGGCTCCGGCGAAGCCGCCTCGGCCGCCGCCATCTCCAACTTATCCCTTCGAGCTAGACTGAGCCCGCAGCTTGGCCGAAGTGCTGGTATAGTCCATAGTCTAAGGGAGCGAGCGCGCCTGCGCAGTTTGAGGGGGCGGGCCGGAAGTGGGGCAGGGGGCGGAGCCTGAACATGCATAGACACGGGGCCTACATGGCTGCTCACTTGAAACCTGGGAGTAGAGTGGGAGGTGAGGTGATGTTTTAGGCTCTGGTCATCTTTTAAATAGGTTCGCTTAGTGGTTCAGATGCAAAAGATTAAATCCGAGCTCCGATGCAATCTGTGCGATCTTTGGCAAATTGTTTAGCCAGAATTCAGTTTCTTCAGTGATAAAATGATAATTATGGGGCCACTTCCAGGGTCATTAGGGAAATTAAATTTGCCAACTCCATATCTGGCACATAGAAAGCTTCAAACAATGATAGCAGTGAGTAGTAGTGGTACCAATTGAGGGATCAACACATAACTTTGTTGGACACATGCCCTAGGGAACAGAGCTTTAGATTTGAAGAAGACCTGGGTTCAGGTTTTCACTTGCTGTGTGACCTCGCCAAGTACAGTACCTGGTACTAAAACTAGTGTGGAAAAGTTTGGCTATCTTTTCGATGGAATTTTCCTGACATGCGTATGAGCTGCTGCCAGATAGACAGTAGAGTTGGACTGGGACCAAATAACCTGACTTCACAAAAATGTGGCAAGTAGAATAAAAGAAACACCATATACTTTTCCAACATATTTGCTTTTTCCTTATTATGTAAAACTGAAATCCAGAACATACAATACTACTTTCTAATCACTGTATGCACGATCTAGGACTAATTTTTGGAAAGACCAACCAAACACACTGGGGTTTCCCATTAATATTCAATGATTAGCAATGGAGAACAAGATCTAATCTATTGGCCCTATATATTATTTACAATTTTACATATTTACAAAAAGCAAATACATGTTGAGAAGTTTGAGCTGAACTTGAGCTAAAAAATCTCAAGCCACCTCCACTCCTTTTCCTCTCAGATCTCTCTTCCTGTTCACTGATAGCATCCGGAGGGAAAAAGTTTTATGTCGTTGATATAGGGATGATATCAGAACCTCCAAATATGATATAAGGGAAATATTACAACTCCCAACCTGTTGTTAGATGTCTGATACACCGAGTTCGTGTTCTCTAAAATTGAAGAATGAATACTAGGAACAACGGAAGTTAAGAGTAGGAAATACTTATTGGGGATAGAAAGCTCCTGCCTGAGAGGGACAGGAGGGGACAACCGGAAAGTGGGTTGCCCGAGGACTTCACTTCTTAGGAGAAGTTTTATGGAGCTCAACCACATGGGTACAACGTGGGTTACAGCTATGATCAACTAATAAGATTTTAAGTGTAGCTGCTTAGGTAAGCTTGATCCAGTGGGGAAGCAAGTCACCTAGCCAGTGGGCATGGAGAGAACAAAGAACTTCTCAGGTAGGTGATGAAACCGGGGTTTTGGTTGCCCACTAAGGTGACTGATGCCTATCTAGACTGTATGAGACCAGATGTTATCGCTTATCTCATCCCTTGGGGAGTATGTAGGGCTGGACCTTTTGTTGCTGTCTTGAGGTCTGGTCTCCAACTGATGCATCCTGGCCACCCACAGTTGTAATGTGTTTTCACGTTTTGTCTTGACTGTTTCTTACGAGGGCTAAGGCCTGTCTGACTGCTTATAATATTCCTATCTAATTTAGCAGTCTATTACATTTTGACAGCAAAAGCACAAGCAACAAAAGAAAAAATATATTGGAGCCAGGCCTGGTGGCACAGGTCTCTCTAATCCCAGCACTCTGAGAAGCTGAAGTGGGAGGATCACAAATTTGAGCCTAGCCTGGGCAACTTACTGGCTTCACAAGATCCTGTCTCAAAAAAAAAAAAAAAAAAAAAAAAGGATTGGGAATGTAGCTCAGTATGAAGGCCCTGGGTTCAATCCCCAGTACCACTTAATTAATTGATTAAATTGGACTTAAACATTCATGTATCAAAGAACACTACCAAGAAAGTTAACTCACAAAATGAGGGGAAGTACTTGCAAATTAGATAACTGATAAGGGTCTAGTATCCAGAATGTATAAATAACTATTCCAACTCAACAATGAAAAGACAATCCAGTTTAAAAATAAGCAAATGACGTAAATGCACATTTTTCTAAAGAAGATATGCAGGTGGCCAACAAGCATATGAAGAGATATTCATTACTAGTCATTAGGGAAATGCAAATCAAAAGCACAGTAACATCTTCTATCCACTAGTATGGCTAGAATTTAAAAAGAAAAAAAAAATGGAAAATAGCAAGTATTGGTTAGGAGGTGAAAACGTTAGAACCCTCCTACACTGGTGGTGGGAATGTAAAATGTAGCCACTGTGGAAAACAATTTGACTCTTCCTGAAAATATTACACAGGATCCACCATCTGAGTCAGCAGTTTCACTCCTGTGTGTATGCCCAGAGGAATTTTTTAAAAACAGGTGTGCAAACAAAAACTTCCACCCAAATGTTTACAGCGGAACTATTCACAGTGACCAAAACTTGGAAACTGCCCAAATGTCTGTTAACTAATGAATGGATAAAAACATAGTATATCCATTCAATAGGACATTATTCAGCCCTGAAAAAAGAATGAGGTAATGGTACATGCTACAACATGGATGAATCTTGAAAACATTATGCTAAGTGAAAGAAGCCACTCACAAAAGGCCACATATTTTATGATTCCATTTATATGAAATATTCAGAATATTCATTGTGACAAAAAACAGATTACTGATTGCCAGGGCTGAAGGGAGAAGTGTGGATGGGGGACTGCCTAATAGGTATGGGGTTTCCTTTTGAAGTTGTAAAAATCTTCTACAACTAGATAATTGGTTGTTATACAACACTGTGAATGCACTGCATGTCTCTAGTGGTAAATTTTATTTTATGCGTATTTTACCACAATTATAGAAACTTCAAATTCCAGCGGGACCCAGGTAGGTAATGGAAGTTAATGAACCTGACCAGGTGTGAAACTGAGGCAAACTGGAGTATGAAGGTCCCTCGTAAAGAGGGCAGCAATTATACACAACTCCAATTGGTGGTTGTGGAGAGAGAGAACATGGGCCCACTATTGCCAAGGTTGTCCATCCCTTTAAGAAAAGTAACTACCTCTCAAATTTTAATGTTCATACAAGTTGTACAGTGATCTTATTAAGATGCAGATTATGATTCAGTAGGTCTATGGTGGGGCCTGAGCATGTGCATTTCTAGAAAGCTCCTGGGTATCGCAGCTCTACAGACCACACTTTGAATTGTAAGGGTCCATATCACCAGTTCTCATACTTGCCTGAACTTTGGAAGCACATGGGGAAAAAACAGTGGTGCTCAGGCCCCATACCTATAGGTTCTGATGTTAAAGCCAGAGGAGGATCTGAGCATCAGGATTTTGTAAGGCCTCATTACCCTAACCCCCCACCCCATAATTCAGATTCACCACAAACCTTGAATGCCAGCACCTTAGGTAACCCCTATAGACTCTACCTGTCCCTAAGTCTCTGAGACTGTGGAATATTTCTAGGAGACAAGGTAACAGTCTTCCCCCAAGGTGACCTTCTGAGAGTAATCAGTCCTCAGAACCTTCTCCCCAACAAAGCATTCCAGCCTAAATATGGCAGGATGCAGAGCACTGCTCAGGGGCTTCACAGGCCCCAGTGTTTTGTAACTCTTGGCAACCTGTTGGTCTTCTTTTGCTGCTAACTCCCTCTCCTATGGCATAAGGACTTTTGTTAGTGAGTTTCGATTAATTGGGTCTGAATTGTTAACTGATGCCTCAACCAAGCTAGAAAGGAGACTCCCTCTTTAGAGAAAGGAAGAGTGCATACCCTGATCAGTATATCCATGGGTCAACAGAGGCTGTGGAGTTTGCCCAGAGCAAAGCAGCAATGAGTCATTCTGGCAGGGGCACAAAAGGAAAACAGGCAAGGAAAATAAAGCAGTGGATGAGATCTTGCCTCTCCCCATTCACATGGGGAAAACCTGTGACTACATCCATCTTCCTGCTTTGTACCTCTCTCATCTCCCACTAACTGTAATTCTGGCTAAAAGAAAGGTACTTAACAAAGGGACAGAAAGAATTGAAAGCCCTGACCAAAGCCTAAAAGAGAGCAGACAGGTAAGAATGGAATCCAGGAAGGGGAGTGAGAAATTTGGCAGGGTTTCCTGACTGAAGAGGCCTCCTCTTTAAATGCCCTACTGGGGTTATTCATGCTTGAGGTGACAGGATGTGAACGCAGTTTGTCTTTACTATCTAGTAGGTGGTACATGTGTACAGCTTTCTTTTTTATTTTTTATTTTCCTCCTAATTCCCTGGGGCTTTGCTTCTTAATGTGGTTACTTTGAACATCGCTGAGATCCATTCACAACAAGGAATCATCTGTGGAAAGGAACACATCAAAGTGAGGGGAATCTTTCAGGGACAGGGATGCAACAACAGAAATTAGCCCACTGCTGTTGCCATAGGTCACACAGATTTTAGTAATCCAGGAAACACTATCACTTTTGGCAGTGACTGGCCAGGCAAACTCCTCAACCTCCCCACATCAAGAGATAAAGAGGTTGAGACAAAAACATTACGGTGGAGCTTTGACCAACAAAATGTTTATGCACAGAGATTTAGGAAACATTTTGAAAACCCACAGAGATTGTCATTCCAAAAGCAGTAAAGAGAGGGAGAGTCCAAATGATTCAACTAAGGACAGGGCCAAGGAAATTAACTATCCACTCTCGAAGCCATGTGCTTCGTCCCACACGGAGCATCAGTGCCTCCTTCAGGAAGCCTGCCCTGACCCCCGCCCCTGGACATCTCTCTACCTCCCATGTGCTGATGTTGTGGCACTTAGCACACCAGAGGCCACACCTGCCTGCATCCTTAGGGTTATCATGTCCTTGAGACCTGGGATGGCCTGAACCCCCAACCATCACCATGGCCTAGCGCAGTATCTAGCACACAGTATCTGCTCAGTGTTTATGGAATTAAAAAATTGAATGAATAATTCTAAATAAGCTTAGTTGCTTGTCTCTGCGGCACCAAAAACTCAAGGTCCAAGACTGAACCCATGATGTCCTTAGGAAACACTCTATTTTATAACAGTCCATTTCATATTTTCTCTCTTTGGCCATTATTGATTGTAATACTATTACTACTAATAATTACAATAATAGCAAGCACTTATATGGTGTTTACTATGCATATAAGAGGTATTTTTGAAGCATTTAAAATATATTAGTTAATGTAATCTTCATAACTGCTCAGTGACTGCATTCACTGGTTCCAGTTTGTAGATGAGACAACTAAAATACAGAGATGTTCGATAATTTGTTCAAGATCGTATAGCCAGTGAGTGCAGAGCTGGGTTTAAGCAGGTACAGCCTAGCCCCAGCCTCAGTATTCTCAACCACTAAACTATAAATGTCTAAATAAGAACAAATCTTCCTTTACTTCTTCCACTAGTGTTCTGCCTGTATTAGTGGGGAAAGGGGAGATCAGCGGACAGGCCTTTGCTGATACCTCACGTGGCTGACCACAGAGAGATCTGCCTCTACTTGAAGCCTGGTCCCGGGGTTATTATTGCCCATCTTGGGCCAAGGGAGGATAAACATGGTCCAGGGTTCCCCTATGCTGTGGATGAACTCCAATCCACATAATGGGGTTATAGGCTTGTGGTTTCCTGTTCTCTTGTTACCCCAATTGGGGTTTCCCTTTCAATTACCTTTATAACACATGTGGCTGCAGCTTCAAGCCACAAACCGCTTATATTTCATTGGCAAATTCTTCCTCTAATAGTTATAGTTCTGTTGAACAGATTAAATATTCATCACCAGATATACTTGTTTTTGCACTTTTCATAATGCCTGGAAAGTGGCTGGGTGTTTCTGCCTTTGTCCATTCCCTGGACCCATTGCTACTGGCCTAGTTCTGTCCCTACCAACTCTTCCTTGACCAGCCTCCAATCTGGTCCTCCAGGTTCTAGGCCAACTACTTCCAACCCATCCTCTAATGTGTGCTTACAGTTCGTCTTTCTGAAGCACAGCTTTGATCATGCCCTCCCTCGGATCGAGCTTCATTTTTTGACTCCCAGTCGTAGATAATTCTAAATTCCTGTCACCTGATTCCAGCAGCCCCTTGGTCGTGGTGGTGGGATCTTACCTTCTATAAATCTTCATCGAAAACTTAATGCTTTAGCCAAACTGAACAAAGATTGTATTTTCTAGACCCGTTCTGTGCTTTTGTGCTTTGCCCATGTTGTTTTCTCTCCCTAGCATTCTTTTGTTCATAACTTCACTCCGTCTTATATTTGTATAGCTATTCATTCAGCAAACTTTACTATGTACCTGCTCCAATCCAAGTCCTGGGCTGAGAACCAGGGATAAAGCAACAAGTGTCATGATTCCCCTCTCAAAAGAGCTTCAAGTCTAATCTGGACTCCTTTGGTAACACCCATGACCACTTTACTATCCCTTGCTCTTTGAGGCCTTTTCCTGATGTTTCAGGGGAAATAAGTTCTTGCCTCCTCTGAGGCCTATACCTTCCCTTTCACCCTATCTTCCAAATACCCCCATTTTCTAACCTTATTTCACCTGAATGACACAAGATGCACCTTGGCTTCCTGAAGCAGAATCCTATTGCATCCAGGGACCAGAGGAGAGGTGGCCCAGAATGGACACCTATCAACCCAGTGCTGTTTGACATTGCAGCCAGTGAAAATACAACCCTGAGAAGATGCATAATTCCTCCTGAAAGGTAGTGTCTCCCAGCTTTGCTGAGATTTAATTCACACACCATACAACTTACCCATTCAAAGCATACAATTCAGTTGTTTTCAATATATTCACAGAGTTGTGCAGCCCTCACCACAACCAACTCTAGCACGTTCTCAGCACTCTAGATACAGCTTCGTACCATTAGCAGGCACTCTCTCACTTCTCCTCAAACCTTCTCAGCCCTGAGCAGCCATTAATCTGCTTTCTGTCTCAATAGATTTGGCCATCCTGGTCAGATAAATAGAATCATACAATTTTTGTGTGTGTGTCTGGCATCTTTGAGCACGTTTTCAGGGTTTATCCATGTTGTAGTATATGTCAGTGTTTCATTTTTTTATTGACAAGTAACATTCCATTGTGTAGATATACTACATTTTATTTATTCATCCATTGATGGAGATTGGGTTGTTTTTCTCTTTTACTGTTCTGAACAATGCTATGAATACCCATGTACAAATTTTCATGTGGCTATATGTTGTCATTTTTATTGGATATGGACCCAGGAGTGGGACTGCTGAAGCATATGGCAGCCCCATATTTAACATTCTGAAGAACTGCCATAGTGTTTTCCAAAATGATTGCACTATTTCCCACCAGCAGCGTAAGAGGGTCCTAATTTCTCTGGGTATTTACCAACACTTACCTTCTTTTTTATTAAAGCTATCCCAGTGGATAGGAAGTGGTATTTTGGATATTATGGTTTTGAATTGCATTTCCCTAATGATTGATGATGTTGAGCATCCTTTCATATGCATATTAACTATTGGCATATCTTCTCTGGAGAAATGTCTATCCAAGTCCTTTGCCCACTTTTAAATTTTATCTGTTCTTTTATTATTGATCTTTAAGTGTTCTATGTATATTCTAGGCACCCAAGGTTTTGTTTTGTGTCTTTTGTTTTTGTGGTACTAGGGATTGAATTCAGGGCCTTCACAGTGAGCTACATCTCCAGCCCTTAAAAAATTTTTTTTTGGATGATGGAGCAAGGGGGGAAGATATAAAAAGAACTAAGACATGTTATGTACATGTACCAACTCTCCATGATTAATGTAACCATTGTGTACTGCAAACATGTACTAATAAAAATAAAAATTTAAAATAAAAGAAAATCCAATAAAAATAAAAATTACTTTTTATTTTGAGACAGGGTTTTGCTAAGTCATTAAGTTGCCCAGGCTGTCCTTAAACTTGTGATCCTTCCACCTCAGCCTCCCAGAGTACTGGGATTACAGACAATCTGATTTTTTCTTTATGCTTTCTGCATTTTGTAAATTTTCTACAGTGATCATGAATTACCTTGGGAGAAGTATGCATAACCAATATGTAATACCAATATACATGGAAATATTTAAATTGTCCTAATCAAATGTATGAATGACATAAAACTGGAAAGGAAGATTCATATGTCTTTGACAAAATCAAGACCCATTCTTGGAAGACTTGGAAGCAATGAGTTGAACATAAAAATGTATAAGATAAATATAAACTTCATTTTGCCTCAAAAATTCTGTGAGGGCATTTAGTGAAGGAGTCTCTCTCTGCATGTTTGGGAAGTGGCCTTTGATGACCACGTTCAACATTCAATGTCTGGTTTTCAGTTTAGGTAGAGGCAGGTATCTCTTGAGAACGGTTCATGAAATAACAATTGAAGGCCTTGATGTCCCATAAACTGAGTGAGAACCAACAGTGTGACATGACTACTCAAATGAGACAACGTGGCCAGAGGTACGAGGGCAAAGGCAGAGTGAGCAACGAGGGAGGTATTCATCCCACTGCTCTGGGCTGCATGAACCACATATGGATCTTGTGCCAGTTCTGGACACCACCTAAGGAACTGGGGAGCCATGCCGGGGGCCAGGATGGGGAGAGAAAAGCTAAGCTCTTAGCAGCTAGGAAAGGGCAAGAGGAGCCAGTTCAGAAGACACTTAGTCAAGGTGCCACATCGCCAACAGCCTTCCATGGGGCAGAGGGCACAGGTGTGGTGTGGGGGCCTTTATGCTCTAAGTGGACATTCATAGTGGCCTCACGAGGCAGGACTTCTCCTCAAGGGCCACCAGACCCATAACTACACTCACAGCTCACTCTGGTGGCCCCCATCTCTCAGAAGCTGAAGAAAAAAGTGACAACAGGGTAGAGTCTGCCCCACAGTCCAAGCTGCAGGGACAAGAAGGTATCAAAGACTCTACGGGGAGCAAATGGGAGGCGCGAGGTGGGGTGGGCAAACTGGTCATGAAAACAGATGAGCAAGTTGGCATTTGCCTTTTAAATGTAAAGAAGTTTCTTTACTTTCTCAGACAAGTTTATTATACTCTTTTTCCCTTTACATTTTTCTTTAAAACTTTTTAACTGACAAATAAAAATCATATATATGTATGGGTACAACATGATGTTTTGATAAATGCATACACTGTGCCATAGCTAAGTCAAGTTAATTAACATATATGTTATCTCACATGTACTTATTTTTTATGATGAGAACACTTAAAATCTGGTCTCTTGGACATATACCCAGTGGGATTGCTGGATCACATGGTAGTTATTTTATTTTTTAAGAAATATGCTTTATTTCTTAACACTCCTGGCTCTTAGTCTTTTTTCTCGTTTGATAAAGATATGATAAGAAAAGAATGTCTTTGTTTTTACAATAAGAAAAATAACAGCACATGTGCAAGGAGAAATGGTGCCTGCCCAGCACCTTTGGTGCTAGGAATATAATAAAGAGGGCAGCAGGTGGCAGGGACAGGCTATAGCAGGCCCAATGAGGCCATGTCTTCCACTTTGATAAAGAGGGTCTCACGATCTGCGGTTTTACGTGAAATCTTCCAATTTCTAACTGTTGACACCACTGTTTGGAAACATAGGCAGGCTTGAAATCCCTTCCCCCTGTGGTCATTTTAACTCTGCTTCTGCGCCCTAGGCATGGTGCTTACATCCTTGGAAGTAGCCTTCTGTATCTGGAGGCTGCTGAACTAATGGAAACCGGCTCCTCCAATTAAACCGAAGGTCATTTCTCTGAAGTGCACCTACCCACCACCCCTGGCCCGCTCATCCTGCTCGCTGGGCCATTCATTCACTCTCAGACTCACCCCCAGGGCTCAGTTGCATAGCATCTATTGAATCTAGTGGGTTCCTATGTGATCTGGTCCCCAAGGGTAGGAAATGTTTTCTTTATCTCTGATCCCTTGGAGCCTCTTTCCCACCTATACCCTGGAACACAGAGAGGCCCAGTGGGAACACTGTGGCCTCCCAGTTCCTCCCCCAGATGGAAGCTGTCTGGGGAAGAGGTTCCCTTGGGGATTTTGTACCTAGGCAGCAGCCTAGCGCAGTGAGCATCTCACACAGCCTTTGCTGGACTTGTGGCCCCAGTGAGTCACTGATGTCCCAGCTCTGCATCCCTATTGGTTAAATGTGTGGCGTATTTTGAAACATTCATGCATAATTTTTAAGGGGAAGTTTGCTAGGACCTTAGGGGTGTAAGGACTGTAGTGAGTGATGTTGATGCTAAGGGGTGGAGGGACATGCAGAGCTAGGTTTGAGTTCAGGCTAAGTCAGTTTGAGCACTAATTTCTTCATCTATAAAATGGGGATAAAATTATCTACAAGCCTGTACTTTAAAGGTACTTTCATTCATTCTTTCTATTCTATTTATTATTGAGAGCCTACTGAGTATTGTGCTATAACCAAAACTTATATAATAGCCAGTGTTTTGTCTTCTGATGAATGATAGCTATTCAAGCATCAGGCCTTTGCCAAGTCAACGTTGGCTAACTCGCCTTTTGTTTTAATTGTTATTTCTATTTTCTATCAAGATTAGGCAACAAATTTTGGCGAGTTTCCAAATACAAGATATGTAGGGAATAATTGCACACACATGTATACCATAGCCCTTTAAAGTAAAAAATGTCGTGTCTGAAATGAAGATTTCCCAACTGCTTAAAAAAAAATACACAGACCTGTTCTTTGGATTCAAAATTAGAAATGATGGTGCGCGTTGGTACACCTGTGTTGTTGGAACCAATAGCCATTAGATGGCAGCAAAGTACTCTATAAATGAAACCGGCCTCAGGTGTCTGGGGCATAAACCAAGAAAGGCTTTATAAGCCGGCTGCAGATCCACCAACTGTATTCATTCTCTCTCTCTCTCTCTCCCTCTCTCCCTCTCTCCCTCTCTCCCTCTCTCCCTCTCTCCCTCTCTCCCTCACCCACACACACACCCACATTCCTTTTTGGTTAGGAAGTTATCAATTACACTTTACATTGTACGATGGGGTTGAGGAGGTCATTTATTAGCAAAAGCATCTTGAAGTAGGTAGTGCAATGAACGCCCCAAAGACGAAGGGTTACCGGACATAGATATTTGTCCTTGCCCTGGTCCTTGTGCTGTGTGATCTTTGGATAAGTCACAACCTGTGTTGGAACCCCCTTGAAACCCGAGAAGGTCTGGGCAGGACATCTCTAAGGGACCTTTCAACTGTCTGTGACTGAGATTCTGGGATAAATAAAAGGCATGAAGCGTGGCAGGGGCCGGGGGAGGGGCACGGACTACGCGACCTCTGGATGCCCTCGCTGGGCTGGGAGCTGCGGATTTGTTCACAGTGCAGGGAAGCCAGGTACAGGCTCATCCGGGCCTTACAAAGCAGTGCGGTTAGAGTCCTTGGGTGGCGGCGATGTTTTCCGGCCAGAGCACACGATGCTTATCATCTTTTGTGCAGGTCGATGCGGAAGCCACCGAGACCACCCAGCCTGACAAAGAAAGGAATTCTTGTCTGCAGTTGACAGCCCTCAGGTTGACGGCTTTCCATTTGCCCTTGAGGCTGTCACTCGCAGAACAATGGCAGCAAGCAGGGTGGCTCTCACCTGAGACTGGCGCTGCCGCCAGGGGAGGGGCAGCCGGCACGGGGGCGTCAGGTCTCCTTCCAGGGTCGAGGAGTAAGATCCCTCCCGCCTGCGGCAGACGGGCTCCCGGGCTGCCGAGGGTTATTGTCTGCGTGGACCGTGTCTCACTCTGCAGGTCAGAAAGCAGTAAGCACTTAACGCGTCACTCTTCGTTCTTAAAAGTGTAATAAAATACTGATACAGAAACACCAATAAATCTCAAAAGCATTATGTTAAGCAAAAAAGACACATTTAAAAAGTATTACTGTATATTCCATTTCTATGACGTTCTAGAGCTGGCAAAACTAAGCTCTGGTGTTAAGAGAGCAGGTCAACGGTTGCTTCCTTAGGAGGGGGGGAGCTTGACTACGAAGCCCTGCCAAGGGCTGCCTAGGGGATGGAAGGAAATGTCCCATGTCCCCAACGCCGTGACATGGGTGCACGAGCCTTTGTAAAACTCATTGAACTGTGCACTTAAAATCAGTGCATTTTACTGTATGCAAATTATACCTCAATAACACCGGTTAAAAAACTAAACTACAAAAACATTTAAAATGACTTTTCTCATCCTCAAAAGAAATACATGCTCAAACTAGAAGACTTGTGAAAGGACAGTTTAAAAAATAAATAAATAAAATAAAAATCATATCTCATTACCCAGAGGTAAGCATGGTCATTTTTATATTGACAGTGATAACCTTTGTTTTCACAAAAATGCAGAGTTTTGTAATCCGATTTATTTATTTATGCATTGAATTGGCACTATATATATAAAATTAACCTTTCACAAGATACAGAAGAGCATTAAGTAAACAATCTCTCTCTCATCCCACTCTCCAGAATTAATCGCTTCCACCAATTACTTATAGACTCTCCTAATGATATGTCAGGCATTTACAAGCACATATGCAATGTAATGAGGTTCCTTAAGTGGAAAAAATGGAGAAATTCCATACACACAGTTTGCATCTATATTAGTTTGCTTTCTTAATGTAACACGACAACATGAATATCTATGTCATTAAAATGTTCTACAGTTTTATTTTACATAGATTTTTGACAACCATAAAACAGAAACAAAAATGTACAAAGTCGTAAAACTCAAAGCATTTTTACGAATTGACTGTACTTTCCCATCCAGTACCAATATAAACTAACAGAACATTTCCAGCATCCCAGAAAATCTTTTGGACACATCTAATTACTGTATCCCTTCCCTCACAAAAGCAACAGGATTCTGACTTCCAGTTTCCAATAGGTTTTGCCTGGTGTTTGAGATTTTATGGTGGAATTATACTGTATTTATTTCTATGTCTATATTCTTTCATTCAACAGTATATGGGGCCAGGGATATAGCTCAGTGGCACAGCACCTGCCTGGCAAGTGCAAGGTCCTGAGTTCGATTCCTGGTTCCAAAAAAAAAAAAAAAAACAATATATGAATGAGATTCATTCATGTTGCATATAGCAACAGTTTATTCACTCGTTCTCATTGATAGTATTTCTTTGTATAAACATATCACAATTTACTTGTATTTACATGTGGGCTATTTCTAGGTTTTGGCTATTTTAGTTGCTATGAGTATTCTTTAATGGCTTTTGGTGAACATATGTGTACATTCTGCATACGTGCTTAGAAATGAAATTGCTAGATCATAGGATATGTTTGGCTTTGGTAGAAAATGCTAATTTCTCAAAAAAATTGTGCCAATTTACATTCTTACCTGCAGTGTGTAAGTGTTGCAATTGCTCTACATCCTTACAACATCTATTTAATGGATACATAGCATTTTATTATATGGATTTTCCATACATTATTTACATACTATTGTTTATAGTTCAGAGATTCTTTGCCATAGACCTTTGGCACTCTGATAAAACTGGGGAACGCCATCTCAGAATATGACACAGCAATATATGAGCTTTATTATTAACACACTAAGTAACACCACGTAGTAGAAGTTCTAATCACTATAATAATTTCAAAATGAGTATAAATAAAACATGGTGTTGGGGGTTATAGCTCAATGATAAAGCACTTTCTTAGCACATGTGTAGCTCAGGGTTCCATCCTCAGAACTGAAAAAATAAATTTGTTGGCTTTTTGTACTGCTTCTCCTAGAAATTTATGCATATTCTTTTTTTTTTTTAATGTGGGTACCAGGAGTCGAACTCAGGACTTCACGCTTGCCAGCAGGCGCTTGTGCTGCTGAGCAATATCACCGGCCCCTTTTTTCTTTTATGTGGGTACTGGGAGGTGAACTCAGGACCTCGCGCTTGCTGAGCAGTTGCTTGTGCTGCTGAGCTATCTCACCAGCCCATGCATATTCTTGACTTTTGCCAATTTTCTGAATGGTCTGTTTGTTTTTAAATTTTTATAAAAGAACTTTTTACATATTATGGATATTAGCTACCTCTGTGAAATGTTAATGTTTTTTCATTTGTCATGAGCTTTACCATTTTGTGGTCTTTAGGATGAGTAGAAGCTCTATGTTTGGTGAGATGGCCAAGATTGCCTAAATAAGGGATAAAAGGGGTAAGAGGGGCAGTTTCATCTTTACACTACCCTGAGAGATTAGCTTACCAGGGTTCACGAGCTCTGTTTTGCAGATGAAGGAACAGCCCTGAGAGGGCAAAGGCTGGACTCACAGGTAAGAAGGTGTCAGAGCTGTGTCTCGCAGCCCCCAACTCCTCACTCAAGGCTTTGAAACCCCCTACTCTCCAGAGACAGGGAGTCAAAGGTCCAAGGTGTGTACACAGACAGCCCCTGAAAGGAATGTGGGGTTTTGTGGCATGAATTTTTCTTCTCCTTTCTAAGCATGCTTCTCATGCCAGTGAAGGGTGTGCGTGTGTACATGTGCATGTGTGTATGCATGTATGTGTGTGTGTTGGGGGCCAGGGGAGCTGTAGGGTTGCTTGTCACTCCTAAGCCATTCTGTAAAGTGGGGCAAATTCTGAAGCTTGTGATAAAGCTCAAAAGTTCCCCCTGGTCTCTCGTCTCATCAGAGCTAACTGCACAGGAGCCGCTCAGAATGAGATTCAGCCTGAGGGTGGGGACTGAGTTTGAGCTCCATGTAACGTGATTCATGAAATGGCTTCCTGGGGTCTGTGCGTGGGCTTCAAATTCATAAAATACCTCCTTTCTTACAATAGACATAGACAAACTTGCTGCTTCACAGCCTTGAAACTAAAAATTAAAAAGATAGAAAAAAAGCCTTGCATGGCTATGACATTGTATATTCAATCTATAGAAGTCTCCTTTGTGGGTGATTTGAAAAGATTTCCTGGTCAAATGCTCTGGATGAGCATATTGCACACGCACTTGCAGATTCGTGATGCTAACTGGTGTAGTTGAGGCTTTTTGTGCAAGGCTGTGCCTGCCAAGTGTTTTAACTCAGGGTTTACCTAACGTCTCTGCCCACGGAAGCTTTTCTCAGGTAACACCCAAGACCTCTCACCAAATGACAGCTCCACAAAACTCAATTTTGGGAAAAGCAGGATATATACATTTACTACTAACAGTGGCAGTATTTTAAAACAATTCTAATGTACGACTTGGAACAATGTTACTAGTGTTTTTGAGCCTAAATGAAGACAGGTTAAAGTCTAGTACAGCAAACCCCAAGAGACTATCCAGATTTTTTCACATTTGTGCTGTGTTTTTAAATGGATCAGATATTCCTTATTTTAAGTGTATTATTTTCAGAAACTGGATACAGTTCTGATCATACAGACATTTTTATTATGTAAGATATTTATTGTAATATAGTTTTTACTGTACTGTACTTTTTGAGTGACGCAAACTTGGTATCTTTATTAGTACTCATAAAATATCTTAGTTTTCAAACTTTTCAGTATTATTAGCAACATCATTTTGTGAAGTTGTATGTAATTTCATGAAAATATGTAAATGGATTTTCCCTTGGGGGCATTAAAATATTTCCAAAAATAATTTTTACATTATAAGAGTAACTGATGAGCTCTTTAAAGTTTTTAGCAAATGTAGAGAACCAGGAAAAAGTCCCTTATCTACTCTCTTAAATACAACCATTATTAACATTTTCATCAATTCTTTTCTTTTATGCATATAATTTTTACAGAGTTGAGATTCCCCCTTGGAAATTTTGTCTATTGTTGACATAACATTTAGGACTTGTTTTTATTTGATGAATGTAGAAACAATAAACAAAGAAACTAACAATGTAAGATGAGACTCTGCCTTCCAAGAGATGTTAAAGGCTTCCAATATTCGGGGCTTAGAAGGAATAATTAAGACGTTGGTCATAAAACATAGAAAAATGCAGGCTGTCTTGGGTGATTACCCTGAGCATCCCAAGGTAGCATCTTCCCCTGCAGCCATGCATTCCCCTACTCAGCTAAGTCCACTTGGGTCCCCCCCGCAAGCTCCTCCTGCCCTGGGTACTGGGACTATCACTTAGCAAAGGACAAGCTAGGACAGATGGGTGATTTCAATCTTTGGGAAATGGAGAAAATCCAGATAAATGGCTCAACCACCAGACTTTGATTTTTCTTTTCTCCCAAATAGGTAATAACACAAGCAATTGCATATTACCTTACAATCTGAAGTCATGATTAAAAACATAATCTAATGTGGTCCTGATGCCAACCTTCCACAGGTAAGGGGATGTTGGTGACTTGGCCACAACCTTTTTGGCTGACAAACTGCAGCTCCAGACTCCCAGCCCTGGTCTTTGGAATCCCGATCTCTGGCCCTGGCCCCTTTCTCTGTGCAGACCTGCTCCCCTGCTTCCAGGCAGGCATAAAATGCTATGCAAAATGTCAAACAAAAGCACAGCTCTCTTTGGCCGTGTGGAGTTGGAAGATATTTCAACCCAACAGAATGAATGGGCTTATTACAAAATCCTCCTAATTCCTCAGTCAACTCGTCTGAGCCCCAGTCCCAGGTCCTCCACTGCTGGGTTTTCACTGTGGCTGACAGGTGCTGCACATTGGGAGGGAAAAGCACACAGGCCTGGGAGGTGGCTTTGGCTTTCATAAAGGCCACAGGTGTCCTGGTCTGCCGCTGCTTCACCCTTTTCACACTTTGCCAGACGACAAAGACCTGATGACGAAGACTGGTTTGCCTTTCTGAGCTTTTACATGACGGGAAGGATTTGCTGTGTGAAGCAACCGGCATTTTCCTGCCTGTCTTTCTCCTGGGAAAGAACTCACAAAAGCAGCTTCAAAACTTTGAATTCAGAAAGTAGTTCAGGCTTAAATCTGGGTAAAGAAAAGTTTAAAAAAATAGGGTGAAATTAAAAGCACCTACTGATCAAGGCTCATGTAAAACTGGGGTTGGATTTTGTTAGTAATGACTAGAGAATAGGAAGGAACAAAATTTTATTTGTTTCTTTAAAATAAACAAATTTTACCATGAAAAGTATGTCCTTGGCCACCGGACATCCCAAGCCAGAGGCTCTCAGGGCACCAAATTGAAGATTGCCATCTCCTCTTCTAAACCCTCAGATTTTCCTAAAAGACACTCCTGGAGGCTGTGTCATTTCCCAGTCTGGGTCCGGTTTCCTCATATATTAGGTAACACACAAGCACAAAGGGTCCTTCTAGCAGAGCTTCTATATGTAAGCAACAGCCTCGATCACTGTCTTAGGCCTTGCTTCTATCTCACAGCGCACAGGACGCGCTTTCACTACCTGCAAGAGCTCGCTGCCCACTAGGGAGACTGAGGCCTGCGGAGAGGCTGGCAACACAGCCACACCCCGTATGTGATGCAAGAAGGCTCTAGGGGGGTGGGGGACATGGGACAGAGCGGGGCGTTTGCTCAACCTTGGAGGACAGAAAAGATGTCGGCATGTGCAAATGAGAAGGCAAGGGACTCTAGGCAGGCGAAGAGCGTGAGCCAAGCAGAAAGTGGGCTACGCAGGGCTTGTTGCAGGTCCTCACATGGCCGGCTGGGGGCGCCTTTCAGCTCAGGCCTTTCCCTGCTTGGAATCAGTCAACAGCTCCCTTGCTGACAGTCTTAAGGGAGAGAAATGGCTGCGTTCTTGCTGTTCCGGGTCATTTCTGCCTGTGGTGTCTTCTTTAAGTGCTGGTGGATATCAAGTTCACACAGCGTCAGAAAGCATCTTCGTGAACCCCTAAAGAGAGTAGTGAGCGGTAGAGGGCAGCGGGTGCGCCTGGGCTGCAAAGAATTCTGGGCCTTTGAACACTGTTCCTCCATATACAATGCTTTATGTCTCATGTCCAAAACCTCCAGTGGCGACCATGCAATGGATTCATGGATTCTTCAGTGTCAAGAGTTGGGGCACTTTTTTTTTTTTTTTTTGAGACAGGGTCCTCACTGTAGTCCACCCTAGTTTAGAACTAGTTATGTTGTGCAGACTGACCTCCAATTTAAGAGCTTCCTGCTTCAGCTTCATGGGTGCTGGGATTACAGGCGTACACCATTATGTGCAGCTTTTAAACCTACTTTACAGCAATTTCTCTCAAATAAAAAATTAGTGATTCCTCACCCACTTTATTCACTCGGCCCAGCACTGTGCAATTTTTGGTTCTTCCCCTAAGTCAAACTGACCACGAAAGAAAAATGTTTTCAACCAGTTCAGGACATCTAGGCAGCCATGGCAGTGCAACTAAAGACACTCAGGAAAGAGGACTTCCAGAACTGCTTCAGAAAGAGGCAAGAATGTTGGGAAAAGTGTGTTTGAAGCAAGCAAGAGAATTTTGAGGGGGATTAATGGCAATGTGTCTTTTACTGTAATAAATTGTTTAAAAATTTAAGCATTCACCGTATTTTTGGATCACACCTCATGTTTATACCACACCTTTGGCCAGGATTTTTCTCTTCAGTGAGCCTTACTTGTCTTCATGTGCAATGGGGATCATGCCCTTTTCCCCACCTAGCTCAAACCTGTCATGTGGGTTACAAAGGAAGAATTAGGGACCGACTTAGATATTGCTTACTCCATCCCTTACTTTACCAGTGAGGAAAGTGGGATCAGAGAAAGTAAGCTGTCTACCCAAAGTTATCCAGAAAGCCAGTGTCTGATCTGGGGCTATAACCCCGCCTTCAGGAGAGAAGCCTCTTCTTTACTGCAGGCTGGTGAGATATATGTGACAAACCATAACATACTATGTAAATGTCATTTGAGGTCAGCTCTCTTAGGTGGCTAGACTTCACTCTGCCTATTTCTTTTTCTAAAATTCTGTCAAAAATGGATGAAACTCACGCCTTTCAGCCACTGAAAGGATAGGGGTATGCGAATTGTGCCTGCAAGGGTGGGCCTCCAGTCCTAATCCCCTCCTGGCCACCAACTGCTCCTGGCACTATGACCTTGCCCCCCCACCCCTTAATCAGGAATGCAGGGAATTAGCCTTGTGCATAAGGCCACTTGACCTTCTTCAGGGTGACACAGTGGTGGGGACAGGTGGGGGTGGGGGCTTTTAGCCACAAGTGATTCATACCTGGATTGGGTAAACATTCTTTAAATCTACACATCACTCTCAAATATTTGTCCCCCTGACTTCTTCTTCCCAAGTTGTATGAAACTAGAAAACAACTTGTGAGGTTTCCAATCAAGGTTTTCCACAAATCCAAAATGAGATGTCTTCTTTCATTTTCCTGTCATTAAAAATAAAACAACAGAATATGCTGTCTTAAGGAACAAGGCCATTTGCACTCTGTGGGTGAAAGGTGGTATTTGAATTAGCAAGAGAGGGCAGAAAGGACAGTGGCCACCTTATTCTAAAATAACTAAAGGCTCTAACACTCTATCACCCTGCTCACAGATCTAGAGACACTAAAAATTAAAAAATCATAAAACTCAGTAGAATTTAAAGGAAACAACCAGTTGTCACTTAAAGCAAATGAGATGTCAAGGATATGAGGATGGTCAAATGAAGACCACTTGCTGAGGGGCCTCCTGGACCCTCCGAGGTCTCGCCAAGTGCGGGCCAGGTGTTCTGATCCAGCTGCAGTGTCCCTCAGCCCAGAGGACTGCATGTGGGAGTGTTCATCAACCTGAATCAGCAGCATGCCCTTCCATACAATATTAATAACAACCTGATTTGGTTACAGTGGAAGTCACTGGCTGCTCTTCACCTTTTGGTAGCAGTTGAGACTTAGTTGTAAATGCAACAGTTACTGGAAAATATGAAGTTGTTAGTCAGGATTTCTGATCCACAAGGCAACTTCTGCTGTCTCTGTCCGAATTATTTCAGCAGCAGCGATTGAGAAACTACTCTCTCAGAGCAGCCTACCAGGGCAGAGAGGTGGAATACCACCTTCTCCCTTCTGAAGCTCTGTCAGAAAGGAGGAAATACTATCAGTGCTTCCTTCAAAACCAACGGGCATGGGCCAGGAGTGTGGCTCAGTGGCACAGTGCCTGCCTGGCAATTGCAAGGTCCTGAGTTCAATTCCCAGTACCAAACAAACAAACAAACAAAAAAACAACATGCAGTGTAGTGGGTGGTAAGCCGAAATGCATGTGATATAGTAAGAGTAATATGAGGGGAAACCAATGGTCCTGAAGAGGGGGAGTAATTGAGAAAATTCATGCAAGGGCTAGGAGTTGGGTCAAGAAGGACTCTGAGGGGTGGAGGATGGAGGATGGAAAAGGCTGTTTCAGTTGAGGGAACAGAAAAAGCATGGACATTGGGGAATAGGTGGAGGAAGGAATGAGAAAAGAGCATTTGGATCCTTCACATCCTGGGGGTTCAGGATGCCAGGGTTTGGAGCATGATCTTCATTCTGCAGGTCCTGAGGATCTTTCAGGGTGTCCAAGCAGGGACTGACATCATCAGAGGGGAGTGACGCCAGAGAGGAAGACAGCAGCAATGACATCCTTAGAGATATGTTACATCATTAGAGAAGAGTGAGATAGTAAAAGAAGAGTTTTAGGAAAAGTATCTTGATGGCCACGTGAAAGGTGAATCAGAGCTAGGAGAGGGGAGATATGGCGAATGTAAGAGGTGGTTATAGAATTTCCAGATGACGTGGAGTGAGGCTTAGAGAAGGGGAGTGAAAAGGGCATGGGGAAGAGAACTCATTCCTCCCAAAATGGACCCTTAGCTGTAACCCCCACAGAGCTCCCCTTAGGACAGCAGTGTCCCACCCAGCATAGTATCTTAACGTTTGGGGCTAACACCTTTGGGGGAAGGCATTTCAGCTTCCAATCTCCGTCAGTCTGTTTCTGTTTTTAGTCCATTACTCACTATGTATCCATCTTTAGGGAAGGTATTTCACTTCTCTGAGATTGTTTTTTCATCTATAAAATGGAGCTGGGTAACAGTAGTAATTTACAGGACAATTGAGAGGCAATGAAAACATCACAAGCCAATGAGGTTATGCACGTGAAGCATGCAGCACGGGCCTTTGCATGGAATAGGGGTTCTGATATTAGTGTAACTGAAACCTGATCTGAGAGGCCCAGGAGAAGGGGGTGGGGGTGACCTGCCCCTCACTGGATCCAGGAAGGGAAACTGGGTCTTCCTGCTGATGGGTCCTCCTTTGTGTGAAGCTGCTTGCCTGTCTTCCATCTGCAGACTTGGCCAGCTCCTGGGCTATTTACTTTTCCCAGTTGATTGATGGGATTTTGAGGGCATGGGATAGGTTGTGTAATGCTGCTGGTCCCTCAGAAGTGCGTATTTCCTCTCCGCAGAAAGGGGAATAATGTATGTTTATGATTCCACACTTCCAGCAGCATCAGTGGGATTTCTGGTCTTTGTTTCAAGGTTGCACTCCAAGCTTGTTGAACTTGCAGACCAAGGTTGTGTGCACATTTTCTGGGGAGATGATTGCAAGGGTGAAGCTTTCTCCTCCAGCTACCATGGTTAGACCCCTGGGTACTATGGAAACAGTTTCTTCTGGAGCTAAAAAGCCAGTTACACAAGTCTTCCGCATAGTGAAATATGGTCATATGGAACCTAAAGTTACACATGCATTCCCTACATTCCTTTGCATATGTCAAACTTACGTGTTTGTGGCAAAGTCTTGCTTTGTAGTTCAGGCTGGCCTTGAAGTCACTATGTAGCCCAGGTTGGCCTTGAACTCACAGTGATCCACCTGCCTCAGTCTCCTGAGTGCTGGGATTACAGGTGTGCACTACCACACCTAGGTCTTTTTTTTTTTTTGTGGGTACTGGGGGTCGACCTCAGGACCTCATGCTCCAGCAGGCGCCTGTGCCCCTGAGCGATATCACCAGCCCTTTTTTCGTATGTGGGTTCCGGGTGTCGAACTCAGGACCTCACGCTTGCCAGGCAGGCTGTGGGTCTTATTTTTTAACAGTTGGTTATTTGTTAGTTTCTTAATTATTTTGATTCTCAAATTGCCCCCCATTTCTCTGGTGAAAGCCTCTTCAAGCTGAACTCTTGTCCTTTCAACCGCCCTCCCAATCACTTTTCTGAGCACTTTCTTTCCAGCACAGCACTGTTGCAGGCCCATTTTGTAAAGGAAAAGTATGGAAATAGAAAAATGAAATGGGCTCTCACAGATTAATACAGACGATTGTGCATTGCAATTGTAGATATAAATTAAGAGTAAGTTATTCTGAGTGCAAAATCCAGAAAGAAATAACCGTGTATAGAAAAAAAAGGACTAGAAGAAAATACTAGAAGATTCAAAGATATTCTATAAAATTTCTGAGAAATTTTTCATACTATTCTTTTTTCTGTACATTCTAAATTTTTAATATTTACTAGCATATGTTTGCAGCACATAATGCTTACATTCCTTGTGTGGAGTTGGTATATGGACCTAATACATCATAATTCCTTTTTCATCCCCATTCTCTCTCCTCCCACCTCCTTTCTCCATCTCTTGATCCCCTTCCCATCTGAAAAAGAGCTATCTTTCTACCTCTTATTTATGTTTTATTTTGCTCTTTATTTATATTTTGAGTTTTCATATAGGAGAAACCATGTGATATTTAATCTTATGTGTCTGATTTATTTCACTTAACATTATGGTCTCAAGGTGCATCCATTTTCCTATAAATGACACTCATTTATAAATCTTTATTACAGAGTAGTATTCTATTATGTGAAAATGCCACATTTTCTTTATCCATTCATCTGTTGATGGACATATAGGCTGCTTCCAAGATTTAGCTATTATGAATTGTGCTGCTATAAACATGGGTATGCATATATCACTATAATACGATGTCTTTAACTCTTTTAGGAAGATACCCAGAAGGGGAATAGCTGGGTCAAATGGAATTTCTAGTTTTAGTTTTCAAGGAATCTCTACACTGATTTCCATAGTAGTTTTACTAGTTTATATTCCCACCAACAATGTAGAAGGTTCATTTTTCTGTGTATCCTAAATTTTGTGTTGAGAATGTATTATTTTTATAATGGGAAAAATCACTTAAAAGATATTTCTTTCCTTCTTTTTCTTTCTTTCTCTTTTTTCTTTCTTTCTTTCTTTCTTTCTTTCTTTCTTTCTTTCTTTCTTTCTTTCTTTCTTTCTTCTTTCTTTCTTTCTATCTTTCTTTCTTCTTTCCCTTCTTCTTTCTCTCTTTCTTTTCCAGCACTGGAAATTAAACCCAGGGCCTTGAGCCACTAAACTACTTCCCTAGCCCTTTTTAATTTTTATTTCGAGACAGGTCTTGCCCAGGCAGGGCTCAAACTTACCACCCTCCTGTCTCAGCCCCTAAGTAGCTGAGATTACAGGCATGTGTCACCACAGCTGGCTAAAGGGTTTTCCCTTTTTGAAAACAATGGAGCAGGCCAGCTCTGAGAATGTTACAAAAGGATGAACAGGTATGTTAAAAAAGACTAATGAAAACACACTGAACACCTCTTCCCCAGCCTCTCTCACACTGCTAGAAGTGCAGCTCTGTGCCACAGGCTCCTGCGGAACCAGGACTGGGATGCTTGGGCTCTTGTCCCTAGTTCATCCTATCTCCTGGATAACTAATCTTTTCCTTGCTTTAGGCCTCAATCCATCACCTGGAAAAGGGCATAATAATTTCTTCTTACATAAGCAGTGTAATGAGGCCCTTTAAAAAAAAAACCACCACAATAGTAAATGCTTTTCTTAAAGAGTTTTTGAAAAAAATAGTTGCTTAGCGCCATATTGAAAATTTAAATTTTTAGCAGTTTCCTTTTAAAAGAGTGGCCAGATACCTTTGGGGGTCTAAGCAAGCCCGGGTGGGTTCTGACTCACAGCTGATACACATTCTCCACAGCTCATTCCAGTCAGGGTCCCCAGAAGCAGCCCCAGAAGCAGGAGTCACAGGACATACAGTATGAGGAAGCGCTCTTGGAAAAACAAGGAAGGAAGTGGAAAGTAGGGTGGGAAAGGAAAAAAAGCCCAGCAGGGGCACTTTATCAAACTAGCCACACATTGAACAACTGTCATTCAACCCCACTGGAACTTTGGTGGAAGTCACACCCCGGAGTTGTCTGGATCAAGGACAAGAGAGCTGGAGCACTTACACTTCGGCCTCTGTCGGCCACTGGCAAAGGGTGTCAGGGTGGGCAATTCTGAAGTGCTTCCCGCTCTCCTGTGTGCAGGTGAAATCGACACCAGCAGCCCTGAGCTCTGTCCTCTGACAGACAGATGCTGCTGTGATTGCAGGTGGCCCTGAATGCTAAAGAAATGTGAGGGGATGTGGATGGAACCTTGACACCATCACTCAAAGAAGGGACTAATTTAAGGCTGGACATTCAGAATAAAAGAAAGAAAGTGAGAGCCTGTCACACACAGGACAGACCTGAACTTTGCCAGGCACCACAGTTAGGTGCATGGAGACTGGGCCCAGAGAGAGTGAGTAACCTGCCCAGGGTCCCCAGGTGGCAGAGTTGGGATTCCAGTCTTGGTCTGTCTGACTCCAAAGCCCATGCACCTTTTTTTTGGGGGGGGTACTGGGACTTGAACTCAGGACCTCAGGCTTGCCAGGCTGGTGCTGCGCCACTGAGCTAAATCCCCAGCCCATACACCTTTATTTATTTATTTTTTTGTGGGTACCGGGCGTCGACCTCAGGATCTTGCGCGCCTGCAGGCACCCGTGCCGCTGAGCAATATCACCGGCCCTTTTTACGTATGTGGGTTCCAGGAGTCGAACTCGGGCCCTTGCACTTGCCAGGCAGGTGCTTACGCCACTGAGCCATCTCATGGGCCCCCATGCACCTTTTTAGATGTCACATTTGTCTCACTACTCTTGGGGTAATGCTTTGTTTATTAACCACAAAATCCTACAGACTCCACCCGCCCCAAGAAATCCCAGAGCCCCTGTGGGTGTCCTCGAGATGGCATGCACGGTCCTTTCCGCAGGCTTTCCCCTGTTCTCTTGAATTCATCCAACACAAGGCACCAACAAGGATTGAATCATGACCTTATGAACTGCAAAGAAAGAGAGACGCCCATGTCTCAGATACAGGGTGGCCTGTCTCCTGGCTGCAAAGACTGTATTAGTGATTTGGGGAGAGTCAGCTAGAAAAACAAATACCATCCCAAACAAAAAGCCCTGTGAGCTCATAGGCTCATTTCTCCTTTATTGTCCTTTATTGTTCTTAGAGGCAATTTCCCCACATCCTGCGTTTTGAACATGAGCAAACATGTGAAGGAGCCAACACACAGAAGCTCAAGTCACGCAGACCTCACATCTAGCGAGGCAGCAGTGGTCCGGAGCCCCAGTTCACAGCTGGTCTGCACAGCGGAGGGCTCACGGGTCAGACGCGTGGTCTAAGCATCCTCATTCGTAAGACTACAAAGCCATACCCATCCCGTAATGTTATTGTGAGAGTCAATGACATATCTAAAGGGCATCGTAAAATGTCAAGCTTATTGTACATATAACATTTGTGCGTGATTTTTATAAAACCAAATGTAGTTACTCCTTTTTTCTCTGAATCATTGATCCAACATCCTGGAGCACCCAACCCTAGCCAGGAGTTAGGGTGTGAGTGATAAGGCTTCTAGGAACCTTTACTGGACAACGTGAACCCAGGTGCTTGCCTTACAATGAAACAACCAGGCTCCAACACCCAGTGAGTGGGCTTTTTTCTGACAAGCTTTGTTATTGTGTCTGGTGTCTCCAAGAAGCAAACAAAGGCTTAAGAAGTAGCCACTGACCCCAGCAAAAAGCAGTTTTAACAGCCTGACAGGAGAAATGCCCAGAAGAGTATAAATGGCAGCTGTATTCACTCAAAATCATAGTCTGGGGTCGAAAGCCTACACATTCCAAGAGCCCCTGGTGTCAGAAAAAACATAAGACACAAAGAATAAAGTTGCTTTGGGATCTGTTCTCTCTACTTAAGAGGGTGAAAACAGCTGGTAGAAAAATTGGCAGAAATATTCAGTAGCATTAGCAATTAAAACAAAACACATAAAACATCAATAAACTTCATGATGTTTAAATCAATCTGTATTTTCTGAAATGAAAACACTCTATCAATAGAAGACTATATAAATGTCTCCAAATAAAGAAAAGGTTAAGTGAATTTTGATTATATAAAGTACAACCTCTGCATCTACTGGTAGTGAAAATTCAAAAAATATACAGGAAGATGGAAAGTTGCTTATGCTATGTTCCATAAGAAGCCAAAAGACATTAAATTGTATATTTAGGATACAACTACCTATACCTTTATGCATCCAAATGCAACAGCCAACATCTGTATGCCTAAATCCCTATGCCTAAGAAAAAGAGACTAGAAAGAATATCAGTGTGTGGTCCTTCTTTCCATCTCCTCCTTGTTTAGGACTTTACAGATTGGGAAATTGGGGCCAGATGGCGGTTGCTGTTGAGAAGCCATCCTTACAATCTCTGTGTGGTCTGAAGAGGTACCTGAGGGGCAGAGGGAAGGACCTGGTGACTACATCAGGAGGACGGGTGGTGGAAGACACTTGGACCTGGAGTGGAGAGGGCTGGTTCAACATTTGGCCTCAGCATACACCTTCTGAACCTACCAATGTCAGCCCTGAGGGACAGAGGCAGAGAAGACCTAGTGCTCACTCTCACAGCGGGTATGGAAGGAAAAGCTGTTCTCTGCCTGAAAGGGGCGTCAGCAAGCAGGAAGTGGCCTTGGGACCTAAGGCATGGTGGCATGATGGAGCAGGAGTGTGCCAGCTTTTAAAAATTGGCTGCTAAGTTTTTAGGAATCTCACACACCAGTGCTCAGACACTGATACAAAAAACAAATTTGATAAATTTACAACTCAATAAATAATGTTTGAAACAAATACTCAACACTCATCACATCCTGATTTTTTTTACTACATTTTCTATTATCCATGGTCCTGAGATTTTTTTTACATCTATCGTGTTTATATGGTGGAAATACTATATTATGATGTGCATCCCTTCGCAACTCTGTATGCAGTGATATCATGTTGGTAGCTTAAAACTGGCCACCATGGTGGCAGTTACATCATGGAAATGAGACAATGCTGCAAATCAGGATTTGACTTAATGTTTCATTGATTATCTAGAGTCTAGACTCCGGACTTAAAAGGGGTAGAAGAAAATATTCATAATGCAGATTAAGTTTAAAAGTTCTAAGCCCAGAGCAGCAGTGTACACCTATAGCCCCAACTATTTGAGAGACTGAGGCAGGAGGATCATATAAGCCCAGGAGTTTGAGACCAGCCTAGGGAACATAGCAAGACCCCATCTCTTAAGAAAAAATGTCTGTCATGTCTTTATATATTATGAATAGCACAAAAAAATGAACAAATTCTTCAGGACTGGGGATATAGCTCAGTGGCAGAACACTTGCCTAGCATGCACAAGATTTAATCCCTAGCGCAGAAAAAAATTCCTCTAGCATTTAAAATGATTATCTGGTTCAGCAAAAACGTTTCTCATATCACTGGTGAATGAGTGAAGCTCCATTATATGTTTTCATTGTTTCATGTTTTCTCTTAATTGTTAACGTAAATAAAAGTATCAGTCAACATTCAAAAAAGAACTATGCTCTGTGACGTGAGTCATGGTAGCCATCTTAAGTGACTAAGCATTTGTTCATTGTTTGATTTTTCATATTACTATTTCTGGTGATAAAATTACAAAAATTGTTAGTGGATTTTACAAGGAACAGCTTCACTGAAGTTAAAGGTGTGTGGAATTTACAATGAGGAACATTGCCTATTGTTATTTGTACATTGCATGTTACATGCTCCTTATATTAGGAAAACGTATGATAAACATATTCAGATGTATATGCATAATGCGTACGTCTTTTGGGGGCAAGCCATTACTAAACATAATGTAAGGGCTAGGCAGAAAGACACAGGGCAAGAGTGTGCAGAGGAAGAAACAGTAGAGATTTTAAAGCAGGTTTTGTAGCAGAGCGACGCTGTGGGAGAGGAGATGGCTGCTATCTCCTGGGCCTGCCTCCATACTGCCCTGGTTCCCCCTGGCCCCATCCTTGCCCAAACAGCTCTCAGGAGGAAGGATGAATCCCCGGGTGGGGTCCTGACCTCCCACTGAGCAAGTGTGGCTGGAGGCTGGGCGGAGCTGGACCACCCCAGGAGGAAAAATGCCTTAAAGCTCTTGGAGAGAGGGAGCCCTGTACCTTCAAACATCCCTGAGGCGGAGCAGCCACATCTGGGAGAGCCCGAAGATCCCCTCACATGGTGCCAGCCTTCTCTAGGTCAAAGCTCAAGAATGGGGATGGGTCAGGGAAAGGAGGTCCTGGCAGGCTGAGCGGACTGCAGAGATCCCGGCACACCCGGGAGGAGCCTATGCTGCTGTCCTTCGAGGACACACACTGCCGTCCCGTTGATCAGTCCTGTGGTTCTTCCCCCCGATCCTTCCCTTAACCTTGAATCCTAGCAGGACAGAAAGGTCCAACAGACTCGTGCCTGTCTTTCCTTTCCTGTTATTTTGGCTTCCTTACTACTTTTATTACCTGCTTTTAAATCTGTGTCTGTAGTCAGGATTTTCTTTCAACCCTCACCCTTGTGTTTGCTCTTGGTATTATTTGTGTCTTTTATTTTTCTCTTAGTTATTCCTAAGGCTGCTCTATTTTATTAGCTTTTCAAAGAAGTGGCTTTTAGTTTTGTTGATCATCTGTACTGGTTTTTGGTTTGCTTTGGTTGTTTCTATTTTGATATCTACTTTTAACTTCTTTAGTTTCTTTCTTCTCCCCTTGGGTTTACTTGATTTTATTTGTACTAGCCTCTTGAACTGAAAAGTTAGTTAATCTCACTTCTTACTAATCTTTCCCTTTTAATAATGAAGACAGTTAAAGCTATACATTTTCCTCTGAGTACTGCTTTGGCAACTGCTCACAATTCTGATGTCCATTCATTCAAAAATCATTTTTCCAGCTTTACTGAGGTATGATTGACAAGTAACAATTGTTTATATTTAAGGTATGTAACATGATGTTTTGATATATGTAAAATGATTACCACAATCAAGCTAATTAATATATCCATCACTCACATAGTTATCTTTTTTTTTAGAGATGGCGGTTATGGTAACATTTGAGGATAATTTAAATATATATGACACATTATTATTAACTATAGCCACCATGTTGTGCATTAGCCCTCCAAAACTCATTCTTCTTATAACTTAAAGTTTGTACCCTTTGATCATTATCTCCCTTTCCCCCACCTGCACCTCCTTCTCCCAGTCCATAGGAACCACAATTCCTTTATCTGTACTGTGAATTTGGCTTTTTTCAGAGTCCATATATATGAGGTAAGATCAAAATATACAGTGAATGTTTAAATAAAAATATTTATTACAGTAGAAGACACATTGCCATTAATTCCCCTCAGAATACTTCCTTTTACTTCCAACATACTTATCCCATCATTCTTGCCACTTTCTGAAACAGTTCTGGAAGCCTCTTTCATGGGTGTTTTTATGAAGTATGATTAAAAAATGTGGAGAATGCTGTTACTGAGAGCCACCCAACAGAAAAGCAAGCTTATAAAAATATTATGGTGTGTCCTCGTCCAGCTTATTCACCAGATCTGGTAATGTGAATTCTGGCTCTTCTCCAAGGTCAAAACAACCACGAAAGGTAAATGTTTTGAATTGATTCAGGACAGTGAGGCAGCCATGACAATGCAACTAAAGATACTCATAAAACAGGATTTCCAGAACTGCTTCAGAAAGTGGCAGGAACAATGGGATAAATATGTTCAAAGCGGGAGTGTTTGATGGCAATGCATCTTTTATTGTAATAATTTTTTAAAAACCACATTCACTATAGTTTTTGATCAGCCCTTTTTAAGTGAGATCATGTAGTTCAACAAATAATTTATTATGCACCAGGAGCTAAGAAACGGTGCTCCTATTATCTTTCAGTTCTAAGTAGTGCAATTTCTGTTTAGATTCCTTTTTTAACTCGAGAGTTATTTACAAATTTATTTCTGTAGCCAGGTGTCTGAATTTCAGAGGGGGAGTTATTTTTCAACAATTGAGTTCAATTGCTTTGTGATCTTGTCAGCGAATATGGTTTGTTTGATGGAAATATTTTGGAATCTATTAAGGTTTCCACTGCATACTATTTTTTCCTCACTTTTTAAGAAACTGGAGTATAATACACACTGAGTAAAGTGCACATATATTCAATGTACAACTTGGTGAATTTTCACCAATGTGTATATCTATGTCCCCACCATCTGGATCACCAGGCAAACATTTCTAGCACCATAGAAAATTTCTTCTTGCCCCCACCCAGTCCGTACCTCTCTGAGGTGTCATCAAAATTAGTGTTTCCATTTATAAAACTTTTACATTCTTATAAATGGGATCATACAATATGTATTTTTTGCGTCTTGATTCTGTCATTCTACATTATGGCTGAAGATTCATCCAAGCTTTTGCATAGAGCAAATTTCAGTTTCACTGAGGCATAGTAGTCTATTGTACAAATATATCATTATTTATTTATCCTTTATACTGTTAAGAGACCTTAGGTTGTTAATTTGTGGCTACTAAAAATGATGCTGCTGTGAACACTCTTGTAAATATCTTCTAATATACACATGTGCATTTCTGGAATGTAAATCTCCAATAGTCCTAACTTAATTTTGACAGCCGAGTGGGATTTTTCTTTGTTTTATTTGTTTTTTGCTTCTCTACCACTTTAAATCTCATTTGGATCAAGGTAATACACGAAAAAATATTTTGTCATGTGTGACGATGTGTGATGAATCAGGGCTTCAACTCACAGCAGCACTGCCCCACTCTACCCCTCCTGGCCCCTTAGTGTTTGTACCTGGAAGAATCCCAGCTCTCAGATCTCTCAGACAGTGGCTCCTAAACTTCTCCTTCAGAATCATCCAGTGCATTTGTTAACAATGTACAACCTGGGCTGTGATGTAGCTCAGTGGTGGCTTGCTTGCCTAGGATGTGTTCCATCCAATCCTCATATGGGCTCATCCCCAGCACTTTAAACAACAACAGCAGCAACAAAAAACTACAATCCTGTTCCTGCCCCAAACCCATGGCCTTGGTCTCTCCAGATGCAGGACCCAGGAATTTTCATTTTTCACAACTACCCCACACGACTGCTACTCAGCTAGGTGTGGAAACTTTCCTAATTTCTGTGTATCCATAGACTGTGGCTCAATGACATGAATTATCACCATCCCAGGACACTCGAGTCACTCCGAGTCTTCTAAGGACAGCAGATAAAATTGGGCTCTTCCCTTGCTCTACCTCCTCCTCACCTTTGCTGGTAAAAGACAGAGTAAAGACTAGATGATTGACCTGAACCATCAATTATTTGGGTGCACCAGTTCCCCTTCCTCACTGCTCCCATGAGAAAAACCAAGGTCAGAGGCACAAAGGTGAGTCCATAAGGAGTCAGAGAAGACCCCCCACATACACACCTCTACACCAAGAGAAAAAGTCCTGTGGACAGAAATGCCTCAGTCCCAGTCTCCCAAGAGCATCAGTGTTCTGGAAGAGGCCATACAGTACTATTGAGAGCGTGTGGGCTTGGAAATCAGACCTAAGACAAAGCCTAGCTCACCTATTACAAGTAACTGGAGATCTCTGAACCTTGGGTCCCTCATCTGAACACAGGGTTATGGCTGGTGTTAGGGTTACTGCTAACATGAAATGCCTAGTGAATGACGTGTGCTGAATGCATGGATGTGCTTGCATGAGGAGAGCCTAGGTCAGCCGGAAAGTTCCGTGACCTTCTCTGGAATACCTCAAGGCTGGATGGCAGAGGGAAGAAGGAACGTAGACTTTCCCAATGCTTCCCCTTCTGCCTTTAAGTCCTTCCTTCGTCTTGAGACCTGCATGGCTTTACTCCAAGTCCGCTGGGAGCCATACCACTGGACATGCATTTCCTGAATAGCTGCTCTGGGCTGGGTCCTAGAGGGGACAGTTTCAGTCCTTGTCATTGAGATGCACCCAACCTGACCTACCTGGGGAGCCACAGGCAGGGGTAAAGTGAGATTTGGAGAGAGGTGGTGGTGTTTGGGGTGAGCTCCAGGGGCCCAGAAGGACTGCAGTGGGGTAGATAAGGGTAGAGATAATGCCTTGATGAGCACCAGCTGGGCAGTGTGCAGATGGGCAATAGAAGGGGCAGGGATTGGGCCAAACTCTTCCTGTAGCGCTGGAACTGGACTCTCCTGCCTCCCAGGGTTCCACCTCCCCATCTACTTTGGAGTTTATCTTTCAGGGAAAGTTGATTTTATAGTGTTAATAAAGAGGCCAGCGGACATGCTAGAACTTAGCATGAATTTCTAGGCATAAAGCAAATCAAATACATTAAGCAAACTGAGACTCCTAAAGTCCTTTGTATGCCACTTGGAACTAATATCTCACAAGGAAAAAATGCCTCCTAGAGCAGGATTCATATGAATTTGTGCTAATAAGTGGTGTTTACAAAGTAAGTTGGCCTCAAAGTGACATCCACATGAAGGTCAGGTTCGAGAGTGAGAGCCTGTCTTGGGCAGCACCTTCGCTTTCCAGGGCCCTGTTTTAGCTTCGCACATGGGTCCTGGGGGCCCGGGTGTCCATGTTCTGGTTAATCCGTGCCTAACTTACTCTGTGACCTGGGCAATTCCTGACGCTTTCTGGGCATCACTATCCCAGTCTATAAAATGATTGCCTGAGGCTAATTGTTGCTGGGGGCGGGGACTTTCAGATCCGGAGTTCTTGGTTCTGCCTTCTTTGTTAGGGTACTTTGTTAGGGTACATTCACCTCATTTTGATGGACAAAGCTCAGAGGAGGGAAGAGTAAGTTGGAAGTCACCAAAGAGTCAGAAGCTGAGCCAGTTTTGGCTGAGTCAGAAGCCAAAACCCAGACCCCACACTTTTCCTGAGTGTATCCCCTAGAATGCCATGTGTGTGTACACGTGTGCACACACACATGTGCATGTTGCTGAGGGTATATGCTTCCACACGTGCCCCAGAGCTGCCCTGTGCTTGCTTGTTCCCTGGCTGCTGCATGTGCAGACTCGTCCGCTGGGCCAGGCCTGTTCCAGGCAGTTCCACCCAGTGGGAGGGGGCAGAAGAGGGGCGCAGCAGGAGGGAGAGAGAGTTACACCTACATTTTTGTGCCCCTCGCTGATTACAGCGGCCTAAACACAAGCTCCCGGCTGTTGTGTACTTAGCTAAGTCTGAGTGACTCCATACACGTGCAGTGGGCCGGAACGCGCCCCTCCAAGCATCAGAACTGACAAGCTCCTCTCACAACTGGGAGCCACTCCCGCAGGCGCATTCATCGCTCTTATTGCCCACAGAAACGCGCAGGCGCAGACGCGCACGCGTGCACACACACTATTTCCCCTCTTCAGCTTCTTCATCAGTAAGATGGGACACAACTATCTTTGCCTTGTCAGAGGATCCTTTGAGTTCCAAGATATTAAGCTTTGTTTTGCAAACTGTAAAGTGCTGGGAAGACCCTGCTGAGATAAGTCTGCCCTTGTGAATGGCAGAGAAGGGAGCATTTTTCCTTTCCTTTAAAGAATAATATAAGCCACATAGGCTGCCTTTAAGGTGCTGCTAGATAAATGCATTCTAATACCTGGATAATACCCTAGTACCTTCACACAAAGTTGCTGATTTCAACCTCAGTAGCATACTGTCTGAGGTACCCTCTCCCCACCAACTCCAAACACTCTTATTCATGGTTTAGAAGGAAGATGATGTAGCCAGGTGGTTAACAGAATGGACCTCGGGAATGGAAGGCCTAGGTTCAAATCTCAGTTCTGCTAATTACGTTGCCTTGCCTTGGGCTTGTTATTTAATTGCCTTAGGTTCGTCATGTCACACGGAGAGGTTATAGTACCTACTTCAACAGGCAGTCGTGGATATCTGCACACACAAAACTGTTTGATGAGAGTGGTTGTTAATTTTTTCTTGGAAGGAGAGGAAATGGTCATATGAGATGGTGGTGGTCGTGTACAGATTCAAGTTCACTCAGTGATTTGTTGCCAGGGCCAAGGTCTTCTGTGGCCCCTCCAATCTGTGCTGGCTTTGGGGGAGCCCTCTGTTGTTGGAGGGAAGGGTAGGGACTCTGCTCACAGCCCTGTCCACAACCCCCATGGGTTTCAGTGAGCAAAAATGTGGGGTTCTTCACATTGCTCACCACCATCATGTGTGCCTGGATGCAGAAATGTTATGACAAAGGGTTTGGAGCCGTGAGCATTATAAGGCCCCAGAAATTTATCAGAAAAACAACTAGACTAAATGAAGAATTGGACTGTAATTTCTGTTCTGCACTTGATGTGCTGGACAACTGTAGCCATGTCACATAACCTCTCTGAGCCAGATGTTGGTCTCATTCAGGACTCTCTCGGTTTGGAGTGATGGAAATAAAACTCACACTAACTTAAGTATAGAAGGCATTTTACTGTTTTAAGTAGTCAAGAAGGACAAGAATGTAGCTGGCTTAAGGAGGGTCTGGGACCAGGGACTCAAACTGTAGTTCCTCATCTCTAACTGATGGCTTCATTCCGTCCTGCCACAGAGGTTTCCTGTGGGTGAGCACATGGAGTTCACTCATTCAGTTCCATTGGTTTTCTACCAGTTAAAAAAAAAAAGACTACCAAAAGAGACCACATACCAGCTCATAGAACCTGCTTAAGTAAATGCAAAGGAATTGAAATTATCCCATGCATATTATCAGACCATAGTGCAATGAAATAGCAAAAGAAACCACAAGAACTCCCTAAACACATGGAAATTAAATAGCACCCTCCTGAACAACCAATGGATCACAGATGAAATTAAAGAAGAAATTAGACAGTTCCTACAATTGGATGATAATGACAGTACAACATACCAGAACTTATGGGACACAATGAAAGCAGCCCTAAGAGGGAAATTTATAGCATTAAATACCTATATCAGGAAAACAGAGCAAGCACAAATAAACAACTTAATGGTGAATCTCAAACTTCTAGAAAAAGAACACCAGGCTAAGCCAAAAGTTCGTACAAGGGAGGAAATTATAAAGGTCAGAGCAGAAATTAAAGCATTAGAGACTAAAAAAAATAATATAAAGAATCAATGAATCAAAGAGTTGGTTCTTTGAAAGATTAAATAAAATTGATAAACCCTTATCCAACATTATTGAAAAAAAGGAAAGAAAAGACTCAAATCCACGCAATTAGGAATGAAAAGGGTGAAATCACAATGGACCCTGCAGAAATCCAGAAGATCATCTATACCTACTTTGAAAATTATATTCTACTAAGATGGAAAATGCAGAAGAAATGGACAGATTCCTAGATACATATGAATTACCAAAGCTGAATCAAGAAGATATAAAAATCTTAAGTAAAACAATATCAATCAATGAAATCAAAGATGTAATTAAAAACCTCCCAACAAAGAAAAGCCCAGGCCCTGATGGATTCACTGCTGAATTCTACAAGAAATTTAGAGAAGACCTAACACCACTACTGCTCAAACTCTTTAATGAAATTGAAAGGGAAGCAGTACTCCCAAATTCATTCCTGGAAGCAAGCATTACCCTGATACCAAAACCAGAGAAGGACCCAACCAAGAAAAAGAACTACAGGCCAATCTCCCTAATGAACATTGATGCAAACATCCTCAATGAGATACTGGCAAACAGAATGCAGCAAATCATTAAGAAGATTATACACCATGACCAAGGTTGATTCATCTCAGGGATGCAGGGATGGTTCAATATATGTAAATCAATAAATGTAATACACCATATTAACAGAGCCAAGGACAAAAATCATATGATCATCTCAATAGATGCAGAAAAAGCTTTGACAAAGTCCAACACCCATTCATGATAAAAATCCTACAGAAAACTGGAATAGATGGTCTTTATCTCAATCTGATAAAAGCCATCTATGACAAACCAACAACCAATATCATACTAAATGGTCAAAACTGAAAGCTTTCGCTCCAAAACCAAGAACAAGACAAGGATGTCCACTGTCTCCACTCTTATTCAACATAGTCCTGGAAACTTTAGCTAGAGCAATTAGACAAGAGAAAGAAATAAAAGGAATAACAATATGAAAGGAAGAAGTTAAATTATCATTATTTGCGGATGATGTGATACTCTACATAGAAGACCCCAAAAACTCCACTAAAAAATTGCTAGATTTAATAAGCAAATTCAGTAGCATAGCTGGATACAAAGTCAACACTCAAAAATCAATAGCCGTCCTGTACATGAATAACAAACTCACTGAGAAATTAGGGTAACAACACCTTTCACAATAGCATCCAAAAACAAATGAAATACCTAGGAATCAATCTAACAAAGGATGTAAAAGACCTCTACATTGAAAACTACAGTACTCTGAAAAAGGAGATTGAAAAGGGTATCAGAAAATGGAAACATATCCCTTGTTCTTGGGTAGGAAGAACCAATATAATAAAAATGGCCATACTTTCAAAATATTATACAGATTTAATGCAATTTCGATCAAAATTCCAACAACATATCTCACAGAATTAGAGAAAACAATCCTAAAATTCATTTGGAACCAGAAGAGACCTAGAATAGCAAAGGCAATTCTGGGCAACAAACACAAGGCAGGGGGCATCACAATCCCTGACTTGAAATTATACTATGAAGCTACTATAATAAAAACAGCATGGTACTGGCAAAAAAACAGACCCAAAGATCAATGAAACAGATTAGAAGATGCAGAAACAACTCCAGACATACTAAGCCACCTTGTCTTTGACAAAGGTGCCAAACACATTCACTGGAAGAAAGATAGCCTCTTTTTTTTTTCTTTTTTTTTTTGTGGGTACCGGGGGTCACACTCAGGACCTCGCGTGCCAGCAGGCGCCAGTGCCGCTGAGTGATATCACCAGCCCTTTTTTCGTATGTGGGTACCGGGAGTCGAACTCAGGGCCTCACACTTGCCATACAGGTGCTTATGCCACTGAGCTATCTCACCGGCCCAAGATAGCCTCTTTAATAAATGTTGCTGGAAAAACTGGCTCTGCACATGCCGAAGATTAAAATTAGACCCATATCTTTCACCGTGCACTAAACTAAACTCAAAATGGATCAAAGATCTATATATTAAAACAGAAACATTAAATCTGCTGGAAGATAGAATAGGTAAAACTATTAAGCACATTGGTGTAGGCAAAGACTTTATGAATAAAACCCCAATCACGCAGGAACTATCACAAAGAATCAACAACTGGGATCTCATCTTATTAAAAAGCTTTTGCACAGCAAGAGAAACCAGCAACAGAGTGAAGAGACAACCCACAGTGTGGGAAAAAATGTTTCCCAGCTGCTCCTCAGACAAAGCATTACTACTGAGAACATATAAAGAACTAAAAAATCAGACCTTCCAAATTTAAAGACCCAATCCAAAAAGGGGCATCTGAGACGAATACACACTTCTCAGATGAAGAATGCAAACAGCAAATAAATGTATGAAAAAAATCTTCAACATCACTGGTCATTCGAGAGATGCAAATTAAAACAACACTGAGATTCCATCTCACCACAGAAAGAATGGCTATTATCAAGAAATCAACCAATAGCAAATGCTGGAGGGGCTGTGGGGAAAAAGGAACCCTTTTCCACTGTTGGTGGGAGTGTAGACTGGTGCAACCACTGTGGAAATCAGTGTGGAGATTCCTCAAAAAACTGGGATTGGAGGTCCCATTTGACCCAGCTATTCCCTTTCTGGGTATCTTCCCAGAAGAATTAAAAACATCATACCACAGCGATATATGTGCACCCATGTTTATAGCAGCACAATTTTAATAGCTAGATCTTGGAAACAACCCAAATGCCCATCGACTGAGGAATGGATAAAAAAGATGTGGTCTTTTTATACAATGGAGTACTACTCAGCCATAAAGAAGGATAAACTGGAGACTTTTATAGGTAAATGGATGCAACTCGAGACCCTACTCAGAAGTGAAATATACCAGACACACATGTGTAAACATCGTATTGTCTCCCTAGTGTGAGAAGCTGAAAGAGTAAGTAAGATCCAAAATGTACAATGGATATTGTAAAACAGGAAGAAACTGTTCAAAAGGAAAGAGAAACTGGGATGGGGGAATGGAGAAAAGAAGGAAGGGAAAAGCAAAAAAAAAAAAGTATATATATATATATATATATATATATATATATGATAGTTAAGATAGATATACTATTAATTTCTCTCAGTTCATTGAAAAGAAAGTTTTGTGCTAATATTGTTTGGACAATTGAATGCCGATATCTTGTACTATGAGCAACTAATTTAAAGATAACAATATGCAATATATCAACCGTTGTTACCCCCCTATTATGTTTTGAAATTTTGTTCTATTTTTTTCTCTTTAAAATAAAAATTGAAAAAAAAAAGACTCTAATTTGAGCTTGTGTCACATGATCACCTCTGGACCAATCATAGTAGCCAGGAGGATGGTGTCCTCTGATTGGCCCAGTCCAAGTCAGGGGCTTATCCCTGGGTGGTACATTCCTGGAAGAAGCAGGAGGGGACTGCTGTGCAGTTTTCTCCTCAGAGAGTCCAGCATTTGGTTGGTTTAGAGGAGTTCTCTGTGCTGGGTGCTGGGGATGGCATAAAGCCATATCCTACAAGTGCTACAACCTCTTAGCATGGCTTTGATATCATGTTTATCCTAAAATGTACTCTTTGTAAAAACACCACTTAATACAGCTTAATGCTGACCAAATCCACCATCTCAGCAGCTGTTTGCATAGCTTATGCAGCACTCACAGCAGATGAAGCCCAGGCATGGTGGCAGTCTCACCGGAAGACCCAGTGTGGAGCTTTCCCTGTCCCAACCTGCAGTCCCCAGCTCAACAAAACCCTGGCCTTCATTTCCTTGGTTGCCCCCTGCAGTCTCAAGGAGCCTGCAGTATTGTACCTAAGGCAAAGGGTGACAGTACTGGAGGGGAACTCCACCTGCCATTTCACGGATGAGATGGCTGAAGCTGGGAGAGACAAGGAGTCTGCCTGCCTAGGGGCCCAGAACTCCTGAGGACAGTGTCTTCATCAAGCACCCTCAGTCCCTGGCCTTGGTAGGTCTTCAATAAAAAGTGAGGGAATGAAGGAATGAAATGAAATTTGAATCCAGGCCTCCTGATTCTCAGGCTCATAATGTTTCTGCTGTATCATTCTACTTCCCCTAAAAAGTTAATTTCTAGATTTGGAGCTCTTTCCCATTCTAAGGGGGATGGGTTCGTGACCAGGATGAGCAGGAGGGTATGTAAGTGCTCGCAGTCTTGGTGATGCCGGAGTGGGCAGACAGGCAGGGATGGATTGGTGAGAGCTCAGTTACACTCATCCTTTTTTCATAGCTGATGATTTAATCGCATGTGTGACAGGAGGGGCAGCATTCGTTTTCATCTGATGGATGAGAGTTCCCTTTCCCAAGTGTCCCAGCCGCTACCTCACCACTCCTCCGTGGCAGACCCTTTGGTGCCTCTTGTGAGTACCCACTCTGCTTGGAACATTTCCCTGATGGTCATTCCCAGAACAGGCCAGACATGCTGGGAAATTAGCAGCCCCTCACCCAGGGATGAACATAGCTCAGCTGCCTTCAAACAGGGTAACTCTGAGGCTGTACACAGGTACTGTGCTGGCACCTAGAGTCCCTGAGCACCATCACCCTCTGATTTCGTGCTTTCCAATAACCCATTTATTGTTTGTCCCTTTACTTGATGCTCCCTAGGAGTGTTTCCTGGGACCCTCTCCTGAATGAACTACCCTCACTGAGCTTTTGTCTTAGCATCTGCTGCTAGGGTAACCAAAGCTAAGATGACCAACTTCTTTTAAAAGAGAGTTGGGAGGGGCTGGTGAGATAGCTCAGTGGCATAAGCGCCTGCCTGGCAAGCGCGAGGTCCTGAGTTTGACTCCCGGAACCCACATAAAAAGGAAAAAATAAAGGGCCAGTGATATCGCTCAGCGGCACAAGTGCCTGCTGGCAAGTGCAAGGTCCTGAGTTCGACCCCCTGTACCCACATAAAATAAATAAATAAATAAATAAATAAATAAATAAATAAATCAATCAATAAAAATAAAAGAGAGTTGGGAGAAGCTGGTCAATCTAACAAATACAGTTTATAAAAAGTACATCAAAGAAGCCAGGTCTGGAATGGCTCAGGCCTTCTCGCCATCCTGTTTCTTTCCAGGCCCCACCTGCCCCAGTTTCCTACCAGCCACCCAGTAAGGATGGATACCCATGCAAGTATCACAGATTACACTGCCAAAAATCAGCCCTATGCAGGACCTGCCCTCTTGCTGAGCCTTGGGTGACAGTTCTCATGACTCTGACAAAGTGCCAGGAGTGAGTTGGCACATTTCTTGCCCTCTCAGACGGGCTGCTGCTCAGTCCCTGTGCCACACACAAGCCCAACCTCTGGTCACCCAGTTCCTGAACCGACTCCCCGGGATGACCTGTGCTCTGGTACCTGTCCTCTGACCATGCGGTCTGAGAACCAGGGCCCTGGGGACACAGAATGTTGGAGCTGAGGAGACCTGGGGACCGGGGACCTTGCCTAACCTTCCTGTGGTGGCGGTGGTGGTTGTGGGGTGTGTGTGTGTGTGTGTGTGTGTGTGTGTGTGTGTGTGTGTGTGTGTAGACTTAGACCTAGGGGTCAGGGTCTTGTCCAAGGACTGGAATGGAGGTTTTCTTTTTATTTCCCAGCTTAGTGTTTCTTTGCCTCTCATTATCAGACTGACTGGAAAGAGGAGAGGAAAAGGGAGTGTGGCAGAGGTTCCAGGGAATTGGAGTCAAGTCTAGGCAGACCTTGGCTGGAAACCCAGTTTTGTGGATTGTTTGCTGTGTGACATTAAGCCAATTAGTCAGTTCCATGTACTTCATTTTCCATGATTGTAAGGGTGAGGTTCTATTACCCATCTGAGTAATAGATTATTGGGAGGCTTAATAGAGATACTTGTGGTAGAACGCAACTGGTAATGATAGATGCTCGATAAACATCGCACGACTCAAAATCTAAACAAATTCCTCCCATTTTACAGTTACATACATGGGTGACACTCCAGGGAGTTTAGACAGAAATATCCTTATTTTCATAACCAATCCTGGAAAGTTTATAGCAGGGTGTAGTGTACTTCAGAGTTCTGCTTCTATGTGAGAAACTATCATGGTAGATAGAAGGGCACATCAGATATATTTGAGAATGGTGCATTAATGCCAACCAAGCGGACATACTGCAGGACTTTTCAGGGCCTTTGCTTTGTGGTGTGCTTTGCTCATGTGTGGGTTTTCTCAACACATCTGATCACATAACTCTGTCGGATGTGCTGAATATCTCACAATGGTTGGAGATGTCCCAGGGACAGTTGATGTATTGGAAAGGCTCTGTAGTTACATCTGCCATCTATTCCTGAGTGATCTTTGAATTGTTCCCACCCCATAGGAGCTCATTGTCCTCATTTATAAAATGAGAGGGAATAGAATCCCCAATAATGCTTCAGTTCTGAGGTGCAGGGACCTTGAAGTTCTCCACTATGAGCTCCCTGCTTGTAACCTTGGTGCATCAGTTTTGGCCAAGGACCATCCTGGGAACAGGGCAGAGTGTTCCAAGAGGGCGCTTGCCTGTAAGTGACTCCATTGCTGGTCTTCTGCCTGGCCCTTACAAGGTAGGCAGAACTGAGGGGACGGGCTCCACTTGCTTCCTGCCTCCAGAGGAGACGCGAGGGCTGCTGTCTTCCCCTCCTTCCTCCTCCACCAGGGACAGATAGCTGCTGGGGGATTAAGAGCAGGCCTAGTGCCCATTCGAGCCATTCAGCAAGACAGGAAGCCAAGTGCACTTCTGTCCGCCCGCCTCTGCAGGGCAGGTCTGTGGGATTACATGGTGCATTGTTGGAGACTTTCACGAAGGGAGGCCCAGCCCATCAGGAAAGGCCGAGTCCCTGGAACCCACCACCAGTGGCTCGGGCAGCCTTTCCAACTGCAGAGCTAATACCTGCCCCGCTGCCCAGTGGAGGCCAAGCCTTCACAGGGCAGCCACCATGGTACCCAGCACTGCCCTTTAACTGCCCACAGTCGGGGCTGTGGGATCACAGGGGCAGGATGTATGCCATCCCTTCCAGCATAGGGGACAAAGCTCCTATAGGGTGGGAACAAGTCAAAGATCACTCAGGAAGAGATGGCAGACATAACTACAGAGCCTTTCCAATACATCAACAACTGTCCCTGGAAGTCAAAGTCACTGTCCCCTGTGCTGGAAAACAAAGTCACTATCATGCATGCACTGAATTTCAGCCCAAAAATGCAGATGTCTGCATAAAAGGCAGGCAGGTGGGTGAGGACAAGATTATCTGGATGCACCGAAGGCTCCTGAAGGCCTCTGGGGAGTTGGCATGTTCATTTTTCCTATCTCACTAGAGTCTCGCCATCTAATCCTTACCCTGGACACACTGCCTCTGGTTTTGAAGGCTACTCTAAGGCAGTGCTGTCCTTGTGAGGTGCCAAAGGCTGATGGGCTAGATCCACAGGACACTGGGACTCCACAGCAGTTCTTTTTGCCTGGGTCACTTAAAGAAGTGGGCATGCGTCCAGGATATAGCTCAGCAACACAGTACGTGCCTCGCAAGCACAAGGTCCTGAGTTCAACTCCCGGTACCAAAAAAAAAAAAAAAAAGTGAACATGCACTTACTGGAATTCTCTCCAGAGTGGTGTTTTGAGTGTGGTAATGTGTGTAGAACTTCACTCATTCCTCATCTCAGCCATGCCTGTACACCCCATACAGGACCATTCGCAACATGCTCTTGGGCCCACCAGTTCCTCATCTTTACAGCTTGTGGTTCTCAAGAATAATGGCAGAATGTTCTCGGAATGCAAAATCCTATAGGGAGGGACAGGCCAGAATAGCTGGCCTCAGTTCCGCTTCCCCTAGATCAGTGATAGTGAACTTTTAAGAGACCAAGTGCCCAAACTGCAACCCAAAACCCACTTATTTATCCCAAAATGCCAACACTGCAATTAAACCTAAGTACTGAGGTTTTAGTTTAGAAAAAACAACTCATACACTTGGCTCATGTGTTGACAGAGAGGGCTCTGCATGCCCACTGCAGCACACATGCCAGAGATGCGCCACCACTGCCCTAGATCAAGATGTCCATCCACTCTTTTACCCAGTGACTCATGTGACCCCAGGGTATAAAACCCAGGGCTACAGGTTTTTCGGGGTCTCTCAGCTGCAGTGCAAGTGGGGGTACACACAGTTAGGACGCCATCTTCCTTGGGCAACTTTCCTTGGAGACCTGGCTTGAAATGGTCCTGGGCTTCTGTTTTACCTTGCTGCCTATCTGTAAGCTCTAAACTCGCTTCATGAGACTCATGCAGGAGCGTTCAGTCTCAATAGACTAAGACAAGCTGGTAACCAGTGAACCCACTCGACAATCTGTACTCCTACTCATTTAATATTTTTCTTTATATCAACTAATTTTTTTAGACAATTTAGTCTTTTGATAAGCAATATATGTAAAATCATGAGTTTTATGTGTCTGCAGTTCCAAATACAATAAAAACAATTTCCTAGTGATAAAAAGTGGATTTGTCCCTATATACTTGTGTCACCTAAAATCAGCTTGGGAATCATCAGTGAAAAGTGCAGTAGAGAGATAGGATTGGATAGTCTCTAAGATCCCTTCAAATCTTGGGAGCTAAGTTTGTACATACTGTATTGAGAATCTACAATGCTACTGATGATACCTAAAGAGTCATCTCGGGCTCCTCCTTCCTCACACCCATGACATGGTCTCCAGGAAGTCCTGCCTCCTGAGCACCTCTCTTACCTGTCCCCTCATCTCCCATCTCAGTGGCTCCTGCCTTGGTCAAGACTTTCATTCCCATCCCCTCAACCCCTGCAGTGACCTCCTTGCTGATCTACCTGTCCACCTCTGCCCATATGCAGTCCATTTTCCACCTGCAACCAGGGTAACCTTTTTGCCATGCATATCTCAAGTATCTGGAACATGGTGAATGTCCCATTATTGATGGCTTTGCTCATGATGATGATAGCTTTGATAGTTTAAAAGATGCAAATCTAATCATGTCTCTTCCCTGCTTAAAAGATTTCCCCCCATAGACCTCAGGATAAAATGAAAGTCCTTAATCTGATATGGAAAGCTCTTTCTGATCTAGCCCCTACTCACTCCTTACGCTATACTTTCCACACTTCCCAATTCTACCCCTTTTTCCTGTGGAGCCAAAGCACAAGGCTGTCCAAATGTGCCACACTGCTTCCTGCCTGATTCTGTCTCTTCTACCAGTAATGCTCCTGCCACTCCCTAACCACCACCTCTTCCTCAAGGGGCTTACCAACTCAGGACCTTACTAAAGTTGTTCTTCCTCTCTGTATTTGCTGCATAACAAATCACCCCAAAACATAGTGGTTTAGGACAAGAAACTCTGTTATGTCTCATGATTCTGTGGATCAGTGGGGTGGTTCTGGTCTGGGCTGGCCTCACTCACATGTATGGGGCTTCAGCTCCGACGTCCAGGACAGCTGGGGTGGCATGATCAAATGCTTCAGGGGACTAGCTTGGACTTCTTTATATGGCAAACTCAGATTCCCTGTGGCATGAGAAAAGGCAAGCCTCAGTATACAAGCACCTATCAAACCTCTGTTTACCCCACATTGGAAAATGTCCACTGGCCAAAGCCAGTCACATGACCAAGCCCAGCTTTAAGGGGAGAAGATGAGAAAATCAGCCAAGTCATATTGCAAAAGGGATACATGTTAGGATGCAAGGTCATGGTGGTTACCTTGCAAAGTATCACAGTACCTGAAGTTTGATGTGGTAGCAAAACTCTTGTTTGTTTTCCTGATATTTACTTCTCCCTTTTTTCCTTTGAAGAACTATTCTCTCTTCTTAAAATCCCTCCCTCAGGCCACAGAGATGAGTAAACTGGGTCATAGTATCACATCTCCTGGATGATAGTGATTGGTCTAAAGATCAGACATGTGACTCAAGATAGGCCAATCAGAGCTCTCCCCTTAGAATTTTAAAAATGAGAGCTGAGAGTAAACAACTCTTTCTTCTCAGGTGTCAAAATGGGGAACAAAAGCCCAGAACTGAAAGCAATCATAAAGCCACCAAACCTATACTCGTCCATCTACTATCCATTCTATACTTGGCTTACATGAAGTTAATTAATTCCCCATTTGCTAAGTTGGTTGGAAGTTCTATCATTTGTTACCGAAAGTGTCCTGTCTACCTCACCTTCCTTGTTCCCAGGCAGAAGTGAGTATACCTCATTTGTCCCACCACTGTACCCACCGTTCACCCTCGTTATCAACAGCTGACTACCTGACATTGGTCAAGATGTGGAAAAGTGGGCGACAGTGACATGCAACAGCCAGAAAGGATAGTCAACAGTGACACATGAGAGACATAACCTTTTTCCTGTTCCTGTTTGAAGGAACATTCCTTTTCAACCTGGGCTCCAACAAGAAAATTGTTCTTAAAACCAAAGAAAACAGATGATAACTCTTCCCCATTATTACATCACTGGAGGAAACAGATTCAGAGCAGGCCACTCTTCCTTGAGAAGGAAGCCCATTCCCAGTTGGACATGAAGGGAGAAACTGAGGTCCTAAAGCACGAACAGAGGAGAAAGACCTCTCTAGGAATAAATTGATGAGGCTTGCATGTAATTCTTGTTTGAAAATATGCTTTATTCTTTTTTTTTTTGTGGGTACCAGGGGTCGACCTCAGGACCTCGCGTGCCAGCAGGTGCCCATGCCGCTGAGTGATATCACCAGTCCTTTTTTCAAATGTGGGTACCAGGAGTCGAACTCAGGACCTCGCACTTGCCAGGCAGGCACTTATGCCGCTGAGCTATCTCACCAGCCCGTGTCTGGCTTCTCTTACTCGGCATAATGTCCTGAGAGTAATTCACTCTGCTGTGTATATCAATAGTTTATTCTTTTTTATTGCTGGAAGGTATTCCATGGAGTGAATATAACACAATTTGCTTATGGACATTGAGTTGTTTCCACTTTAGAGATTTATGAATAATGCTACTCTGAATATTCTTGTGCTTGGCTTTGGTATACACTCAGGAAGGAAAGTTCTGGATCATAAGACAAGTGTATATTTAGCTCGAATATTTAAAGAATGAGGGTTTTGTCTTCATAAAATCTCTCTAAATATTCAGTCCAGACCTTCCCTTTTCCTCCAACAAGTTAGATGCCACCTGAACTTTTCCTCTATTCTGCTGGCACTAGGTGGCTCCTTTTACATAACCTTGCCTTAACGAAGTGCTTTTCTGTTTAGTTCATGCTATGCTCTACATCAGCAGACTCATGCTCTATTGCAAACACAGCGTTGGGTTTTATTCCCTCTCCCGCTGAATATACCTTGAGGGTAGTACCCTGTCATCCCTGTGATCCCCCTGCTTTCCATATAATAGATCATTTGTGTATAATGCTAAACAATGAGGGCCAATCTACTAGTTATCTGTTGCTGAGTGACAAATACCCCAAAGTTTAGTGGCCACTTTACAGTTTCTGTGGATCAGCTGATCTGGCTCAAGGTCTTTCATGAGACTGTAGCCGGGGTTCTAGCCAGATTGCAGGTATCTGAAGGTTTGACTGGGGCTGGAAGGGTGTCTTTCAAATTATCTCACACTAGCTTTTGGCTGAACACCCCAGTGCCTTGCCATACACTACTTATAAAATGAATGTTGGTTTCCATGAGGCAAGGAGACGGAGAGAGATTGAGATTGAGAGAGAGAGAGAGAGAAAGGAGCCATAGTATCTCCTAGTCTTTGAAGTTATCTATGGCCACTTCTGCAAATGTCATTCATTAGAAGTGAGTCATCAGGTCTAGCCAACACTTAAGAGAAGGGGAGTTAGGCACCACCTCTTGAACAGAAGAATATTAGAAAATTTGTGGCACATTTTAAAGCCATCACTAACAATAGCTAACATTTACTGACTGCCTATTATGTGCTGTAATTAGTGCTTTTATAGAGTATTTTGTTTAATTCTTACTGCAATCCTACAAACTAGATGTGACCCTTGATTTTTCAGACAAGAAAATAGATACTGAGAGATGAAGTCATTTGCCCAAGGTCCCACAGCAAACGGGGGATGGGAATCCAGGAGTCAGACTCCAAAACCTGTGTTCCTGGCCACATCAGTGGTATCACAAATGACAGCTGGCAGATGAATCCATGAGTCTAGGGTTCTCCCAGGATGTGGTGGGCTGAACAGTGGCCCCTCCAAAATGTCCACATCCTAATTCCTGGAACCTGTCAACATGATACGCCAAAATCTGTGACAAAGTTAAAGATCTTGAGAGAAGGCATTCATGCTGTATAATTCCAGGTAGATCTGATACATAGGTGGGGCCCTTTGACCCGGTGATAATAGAAATTAAAAACCAGGCTGAGAAGTATAGAACATAGGCAAAGATTTTAGCTGAGACAGAAGAGAAAATGGGGAAGACACTTCAGCTTGGACAGAAGAAGACCTGAAGGGACATAGCCCTGACGCAGAGGATCAGGCTGGCCGTTAACACAGGAAAGAGAAGCTTTCATGGGTGCTGTGGTGGACTGGGGTCTTGCTGATCATCATCTCAGTTCTGGTTCTGTGATTTCAAAGAAATCTTTACTACATGAGGGGGCAATGAGATGACTGCTTCTGCTTGGGGGTGTGGGGGTGCTTCAGTTCCTGTCATGGGTAACTGCTCCCCCTTCATGGGGAGAGGTCTCATGAAGGGGTGATCTACCTACAGCAGCTCTGCTAGAATCCAAGATGACTGCAGGTTTAGGACAATGACTGTAGAATTCTAGGCCATGCTTCAGGGGGTCTGGAACAGGATATTATAAAAACTGGTAGTGGAATATTCCTGCAAATCTTGAAAGTGCCTTGGTTACTCTTATTTGGTGTCCTCAGTCTTGAAGGGAGATAAATAGGTTAGGTAAATTTAGGGCTAAGAAACAAGTTTTTAGACAGATATCCCTTAAGTAATTAATATGCCTACATGCAGAACTGAGCAGAAATAAGCCCAAAGGCTAAGGTAATAATGGAGACAGAGCTGTGTGTGGTAGTGCACACCTGGAACCCCAGCACTTGGGAGGCTGAGACAGGAGGATCGCTGTGAGTTCGAGGCCAGCCTGTACTACAAAGTGAGTTCAAGGCCAGCCTGAACTGCATAGTGAAATCCTGTTTCAAAAAAAAAAACCCTACCCCCCAAAACCAAAACAAAACAAAAAGTCTGGTATGGTGGCACACACCTGTAATCCCAGCACTAAGACACTGAGGCAGGAGGCTGAGGCTGAGGAGGCTGAGGCAGGAGGATTACTGTGAGTTCAAGGCCAGCCTTGGCTACATAATGAGTTCAAAGCCAGCCTGAACTACATAGCAAGACCCTGTCTCAAAAAATAAAATAAAATAAAATAAAATAAACATAAAGGAAACAGATATAAAATGAAGGCAGAGATGTCAAGATTTATTCTGGTTTAGCAACCCATTGGGCATCTACATGTCTGTTAACTACTTTCTCGTTGCTGGGACAAAATACCTGACACCCATAAGTTAAAGGAGGAAAGGTTTACTTTACCTTACAATTTGTAGATGTTTCAGTCCATAGTTGGCTGTCTCCAAGGTAGGGTGGCCTGGCAAAGGAGAAGCAGTCCCTGGCAGGGCAGGCAGAAAAGCAGCAAGCAGCCAGCCTCCCTTCCCTTTTATTCCATTAAGGCTACAGCCTATTCATTGGTACTACCCACACCCAGGGTGGGCCTTCCCATCATCCAAACCCAGAACTATGCTAAACCAATCAGTAGACCAACTTAGTTATCACACTCCCTTAATCCATATTCACACACCCTAGATCCAGCCATCTCTGAAAAGCTCTATTAGCCTCACTTATGAGCACATGAGGCTTTGGGGGCACATCTAGATACAAGCCATAACAAGGCCTAAGTGAAAAGTCTGCTTTTTAGCAAAATTAGCTTTTAAATCCCTATTTCAGGTCCTACATGCAATCACATGAATCCTTTACAGAAACAGCAGGGGAAGTTTTGATGCAGAAGAGGAAAAAACAAACAGAAGAGAAGGGGATGTGAAGATAGAGGCAGAGATTGGAGCAATGCAGGCACAAGCAAAGGAATGCTGGCAGCCACCAGGATCTGGGAGAAGCAAGAAATGGATTCTGCCCTGAGGCTTCCAGAGCAAGTGTGACCCTGCCAATGCCTCAGTTTGGGACTTGTGGCCTCCAGAACCATGAGAATAAATTTCTGCAGTTGTAAGCTACATTATAAGTGGTGATTTAACCCACAGGAAATTAATACCGAATGTAAAGCATATTCCACATCTTCATCAGGAATGCTCTTGATGACCACAGTGGATTGTTTCAGGCCCATTCACATAGTTCTTTTCCTTGGATCAGCTTGGCCAATAGTATATTCTAAGAAAGCAGAGAAATTAAAGTCAGGTAAAAAGCAGAGGAAGAAAATGATATAATAACCACCTCTACTGTTATCATTGAGCTTACGTTTTATTATGAGCTTCCTGACAGCTGAGGCAAAAAGACTGTAAGGGTAGATTACATAATTTTCACTTTCTTGCTAAAAAGAAACTAATGATGTTTTTCTAAAGACACTCATCTTTCTTCCATATTATGTTCTGAGAATAACTGAGCAAGTATGTCTCACACAATGGACACTGGACAGGGCAAGAGATAAAGTGCTCAACAATAACTTAGAGGAGATCTAGGGCTGCCCTCATGTGGAGGTTCCATGTGTCATGTCTGGTTAAAAATGAGAGCCCTAAAGAGAAACACAGTCCAGTGGCCTGACTGCTACTTAAGAATAAGCCCCCAGGAAGAGAAAGAGAAGAAGAAAAAGATGGCGGATCTGTAAGAAGCAGGCAGTGAACCTCTCCAAAAGTCACCATCCGGACACTGGAATATAGTGACTGGAGGAGGACAAGAAAGAGGGAAGTGGCTCCTCTGGACCCAGGAAAGATCTGAAGCGCAGTTCGGGGCCCACGGAGAAAGTGAAGAGAGAAACCCCAACAAAGAAGAAGGAGGTGGCCGCCGGCGCCATTTCCCTGTGTCGGGAATCCCGACACGACAGAAATGGTTCAAATCTGCGGACACATGGTGACTGCCAGCGCCCCCGGGGGCCTCCGCGGAGGAACGCGAGAAGTGGAGGTGCAGAGAAGCAGCGGCCGTGAAGGACACACTGACTGGCGGTGAGTGCTAACACCCAGCCATCCTGCGCCAGAGAGCGACTTGCTGGGCGCCATTGTGGGGGGGGCAGCAGCTGAACCTGGAACTCAGGGCGGCCGCCACTCCATCCACGGCTCCAGTGGGGACCTCTGCGGAAGAACACGAGAAGTGGCAGTGCAGAGAAGCAGCGGCCGTGAAGGACGCACTAACTGGTGGTGAGCGCTGATGCCCAGCCATCCCACACAAGAGAGCAACTAGCTGGGCGCCACTGTGGTGGGGGGCAGCAGCTGAACTCAGAACCCAGGGCGGCCGCCACTCTATCCACGGCTCCGGCAGGGACCTCTGCAGAGGAACATGAGATGCCACGGTACAGAGAAGCACTGGCCGTGAAGGACACACTGACTGGCGCTTTTCTTCCTGGTATTCCAAGACTGAGATTGTCTAAGGATCACAGAAAATACTGTGGCACAGAACCAAAGAACCAAGGACTGGGCCAAACAGGCAGCAACTTCTTATCTCCAACAAATTGAAAAGGTAGGATCTTGCAACAGGCTCAAAACCCAAAAATAAGCTACACCTGGAAGATACCTCAGAGAAGTAGTCATCTCCTAAGAGCTTGAAATACTAGCAATAAAGCAACCTACCATAGTCAATTTACAAACATCACCCCAGGAATTAAACTAAAGAAAGAAAAGAAAATGAGACGACACTTAAACAAGATGCAGCCCCACACATCCAGCTCACCAAAGGCAAACCCAGGGGGCAATGAGGTGGGACATACTGAAAGCCACCCACCTGACATCTCTGAAGTGGTAACAACAAAGCAGTTGAATGAGGCTCTGGAAAAATTTAAATCAGAAATAATTTCTCAGATAACTGCAGAGATAACGTCCACAATGAAGACCATGCTTAAGGACGCTAGAGCAGACACAGACAAAAAAATAGACGAGCTTAAGAAAATGATGGAAGCCATGAATGCTCAGCATAGGAAAGAAATGGACTCCATAAAGCAGATTCAAGCAGATATCCAGGAGAACAAAAATTCCATTGAAATAGAATTCCATTCTATTTGTAGCAGATTAAGCCAATGTGAGGACAGGATCTCAGATATAGAAGACAGGCTTGCAATTAGTGATCATGAAAAGAAAGAATTCTTAAAAATAGCAAGGGACAATGAAAAATCAATCCAGCAGCTGATAGATGATGCAAAGAAGAATAACTTAAGATTGGAGTCAATGAAAAAGCAGGAGATAGCATAAATGACATCAGAACACTGTTCACAGACATTATCACAGAAAATTTCCCTGGTAGAGAAAAAGAATTTGATGTTTGGATAAGTGAGGCTTATAGAACTCCAGTTAGCCACGATCAAAAAAAATCTTCAGCCCGGCATATCATAGTCAAGATTCCAGAAATTCAACATAAGGGTAGAATCTTAAAAGCTGTTAGAGAAAAGAAACAAATCACCTATAAAGGAAAGCCCATCAGAATCACAGTGGACTTTTCAGCACAAACCTTCAAGTCAAGAAGAGCTTGGAATGATGTATTTCAAGTTCTATAGGAAAATAACCTTCAACCCAGATTGATGTACCCTGCAAAACTATCTTTCAAAACTGATGGAGAAATAAAATACTTCCATGATAAAGAACATCTGAGAAAATTTATAACCACCAAATCAGCACTCCAAAATGTTTTGAAGGACATTCTAGAAAGGGATAACAAGGACTACAACTCCAGGAACCCCAACAGAAGGAATCCACCAGGCAGGGCAAACAATTAAAGAGAGAGAGGGAAAAAATAAATAAAAAGGGGAGCCAACAACAGGAAAGTAATATGACAAGGATAAGTCAATACATATCAATTTTAACCATCAATGTTAATGGTCTCGATTCACCAATCAAAAGGCACAGACTGGCAAATTGGATCAAGAAGCAAGATCCAACAATATGCTGTATACAAGAAACACATTTAATTAAAAAAGAAATTCATAGACCGAAAGTCAAAGGATGGAAAACAATACTCCATGCGACAGGAACCCAGAAAAAAGCAGGGGTAACTATTATTTTTGCAGACAAAGTGAATTTCAAGCCAAGAATGATTAGAGAGATAAAGAAGGTCACTACATCCTTGTAAAGGGAATAATCCAAGAGGAAGGGATAACAATCATAACTATATATGCAACAAACACCAGTGCACCCAACTATATAAAACAAATATTAATGGACATGAAAAATCAAATAACCACTAATACAATTATATTGGGGGATCTCAATACTCCACTATCACAAAAAGACAGATCAACTACACAAAAATTCAACAATGAAATATTAGAACTGAACCAAACTTTGGAACAAATGGACTTAGTAGATGTCTACAGAGTGTTCCACCCCACAACATCAGAATACACATACTTCTCAGCTGCACATGGGACATTCTCCAAAATAGACCACATACTAGCTCATAGAACCTGCTTAAGTAAATGCAAAGGAATTGAAATTATCCCATGTATATTATCAGACCATAGTGCAATGAAATTAGAAATCAATGGCAAAAGAAACCACAAGAACTTCCTAAACACATGGAAATTAAATAGCACCCTATTGAACAACCAATGGGTCACAGATGAAATTAAAGAAGAAATTAGACAGTTTCTGCAACTGAATGATAATGACAGTACAACATACTGGAACTTATGGGATACAATGAAAGCAGTCCTAAGAGGGAAATTTATAGTGTTAAATACCCATATCAGGAAAACAGAGCAAGCACAAATAAACAACCTAATGGTGAACCTCAATCTTCTAGAAAAAGAAGAGTAGACTAAGCCAAAAGCTCGTACAAGGGAGGAAATTATAAAGATCAGAGCAGAAATTAAAGCATTAGAGACTAAAAAAACAATACAAAGAATCAACGAATCAAAGAGTTGGTTCTTTGAAAGATTAAATAAAATCGACAAACCCTTATCCAACCTTATTAGAAAAAGGAAAGAAAGTACTCAAATCCACTCAATTAAGAATGAAAAGGTTGATATCACAACGGACCCTGCAGAAATCCAGAAGATCATCTATACCTACTTTGAAAACTTGTATTCTAACAAGATGGAAAATGCAGAAGAAATGGACAGATTCCTAGATACATATGAATTACCAAAGCTCAACCAAGAAGACATAAAAATCCTAAATAAACCAATAACAATCAATGAAATCGAAGATGTAATTAAAAACCTCCCAACAAAGAAAAGCCCAGGCCCTGATGGATTCACTGCTGAATTCTACAAGAAATTTAGAGAAGACCTAACATCACTACTGCTCAAACTCTTTAATGAAATTGAAAGGGAAGCAATACTCCCAAATTCATTCCTGGAAGCAAGCATTACCCTGATACCAAAACCAGAGAAGGACCCAACTAAGAAAGAGAACCACAGACCAATCTCCCTAATGAACATAGATGCAAAAATCCTCAATAAGATACTGGCAAACAGAATGCAGCAAATCATCAAGAAGATTATACACCATGACCAAGTTGGATTCATCCCAGGGATGCAGGGATGGTTCAACATATATAAATCAATAAATGCAATACACCATATTAACAGAGCCAAGGACAAAAATCATAAGATCATCTCAATAGATGCAGAAAAAGCTTTTGACAAAGTCCAGCACCCATTCATGATAAAAACCCTACAGAAAATTGGAATAGATGATCTTTATCTCAATCTGATAAAAGCTATCTATGGCAAACCAATAGCCAATATCATACTAAATGGACAAAAACTGAAAGCCTTCTCTCTAAAATCAGGAACAAGACAAGGATGTCCACTGTCCCCACTCTTATTCAACATAGTCCTGGAAACTTTAGCCAGAGCAATTAGACAAGAGAAAGAAATAAAAGGAATAATGATTGGAAAGGAAGAAGTTAAATTATCATTATTTGCAGATGACATGATACTCTGTATAGAAGACCCCAAAAACTCCACTAAAAAATTGCTAGATTTAATAAGCAAATTCAGTAGTGTAGCTGGATACAAAGTCAACACTCAAAACTCAATAGCCTTCCTGTACATGAATAACAAACTCACTGAAAGATAAATTAGGGAAACAACACCTTTCACAATAACATCCAAAAAAATGAAATACCTAGGAATCAATCTCACAAAGGAGGTAAAAGACCTCTACACTGAAAACTACAGTACTCTGAAAAAGGAGATTGAAGAGGATATCAGAAAATGGAAAGATATCCCTTGCTTTTGGGTCGGAAGAACCAACATAGTGAAAATGGCCATACTTCCAAAATTGTTATACAGATTTAATGCAATTCCGATCAAAATTCCAACAACATATCTCACAGAATTATAGAAAACAATCCTAAAATTCATCTGGAACCAGAAGAGACCTAGAATAGCAAAGGCAGTTCAGGGCAACAAACACAAGGCAGGGGGCATCACAATCCCTGATTTGAAATTATACTATAAAGCTACTGTGATAAAAACAGTGTGGTATTGGCAAAAAAACAGAACGGAAGATCAATGGAACAGATTAGAAGATGCTGAAACAACCCCAGACATACTAAGCCACCTTATCTTTGACAAAGGTGCCAAACACATTCACTGGAAGAAAGATAGCCTCTTTAATAAATGGTGCTGGAAAAATTGGGTCTACACATGCCGAAGATTAAAATTAGACCCATATTTTTCACTGTGCACTAAACTAAATTCAAAATGGATCAAATATCTAAATATTAAAACAGAAACATTAAATCTCCTGGAAAATAGAATAGGTAAAACTCTTGAAGACATTGGTGTAGGCAAAGACTTTATGAATAAAACCTCAATGGCACAGGAAGCATCACAAAGAATCAACAACTGGGATCTCATCTTATTAAAAAGCTTTTGCACAGCAAGAGAAACCACAAACAGAGTGAAGAGACAACCCACAACGTGGGGAAAAAATGTTTGCCAGCTATTCCTCAGACAAAGGATTACTATCAAGAACATACAAAGAACTCAAAAAAATCAGACCTCCCAAATTTAAAGACCCAATCCAAAAATGGGCATCTGAGATGAATAAACACTTCTCAGACGAAGAAATACAAATGGCAAATAAATATATGAAAAAATGTTCAACATCACTAGTCATTCGAGAGATGCAAATTAAAACAACACTGAGATTCCATCTCACCCCAGAAAGAATGGCTATTATCAAAAAGTCAACTAATAACAAATGCTGGAGGGGCTGTGGGGAAAAAGGAACCCTTCTCCACTCTTTGTGGGAGTGTTGACTGGTACAGCCACTGTGGAAATCAGTGTGGAGATTCCTCAAAAAACTAGGATTGGAAGTCCCATTTGATCCAGCTATTCCCTTTCTGGGTATCTTCCCAGAAGAATTAAAAACATCATACCACAGCAATATATGTGCACCCATGTTTATAGCAACACAATTTGTAATAGCTAGATTGTGGAAACAACACAAATGCCCATTAACTGAGGAATGGATAAAAAAGATGTGGTACTTTTATACAATGGAGTACTATTCAGCCATAAAGAAAGATAAACTGGAAACTTTTATAGGTAAATGGATGCAACTTGAGAAAATACTCACAAGTGAAATAAACTGGATGCACATTTGTAAACATCGTATTGTCTCTCTAGTATGAAAATGCAATTTCACTGTGACTATTTCATTCCTCAGTCTTCTATTTTTACCTAGCTTTTACATGGCTTAATCCTATACTGAGTAATGTTTTTTTCCAAAAGGTAATTGTACATTCTCTAATTCTTGAGTTTGTTAATACATAAGAATGTTTACTTGTTGTCTTAAAAAAAAAAAAAAAAGAATAAGCCCGCACATGGACACAGCATACAGTGTTCACACCCATCATCCTACAAGTGCTCAAAGAGCTTCTGGGAGCCATATGGGGCAAGTAAGTAATCCACATTTTACAGCTATAGGAATGAAGGCTCATAGCACTGAAGAGATTGTCTCAAGGTCACACATTGATGAGTGGTGGGGCTGGGGTCCCATGAGGCTTTAAGAACAGGTCTCCCTGGCTTGCTGACCCTTTTTAATCTACACAGCTCCTATTACTCTCAAAGGATTTCATACACATCGGTCTTATGTCTCCAAGTCCTAAGCCTTTGTAGGATGGGTCATCTCTCACACTTTTTGGAAGCCTGGGCTACCTGCCCAGGACTGGTGGTGGAAGTTGTCCTGCCAAATGTCATACCTGCCTGGTGAGAGACCATATCCCACACCCTGGTCCTTAGGTCAGGTTCCAAGCCAGTGAAGAACGGTCACCTAAAGGACCGCAGTTGGGAGTGTGGGTAGGGCTTAGATCCAGCACTATGCAATAAGATCCAGGAAATGTGGGCAATGGCCAGCCAGCTGAGGGTGTGGCCATGGTGCTGTCCACCCCGCAGTGCTGACCAGTCTCCCCTTGCTGGAAAAAGACGACCCACAGGGAAACAGGTTGGTCTTCCCATCTCTCTCACCCTTCCTGGCCAGAGGCTAAGGGGGTGGAGAACTGCCTCTCTGGAGGGGTGGGGAGGAGAAGGAAGGACTGACTGCTTCTGCCCTCACTTTTCACCACACTATGCCCAGGGCAGGGGGCTCTTATCCCCTAATTCCTCCTTTTCCTCTTTTCTCACACCCCTTTCAACCTCCTTTCCATTCCTCAGAGTCACTGCTTCCCATCTCTATATATTCTTACTCCCCTCTCTGTTACTTCCCACTTCCCTCTTTCCTCTTTATCCACTAGCTATGCAACTACTTGCAAGTTTCTTAACCTCTCTGAATGAAAGCTCTAACCTCATAGCAGTTGTAAAGCTCAGTGGTTGGTATTGAGGAGATGCTCAATCCAAGTGCATTCTGCTCACCCATCCTTGTTTCTCCCAGAAGGAAAGGAGGACAGGTAGGAACATGACATCAGCTCCCTTCGTCCCCACTAGGAGAGCCCACTTTGCCGATTGCCCACCAACCACTTGAGAAACCTAGGGGTATGATAAGCCTCCTCTCCCCTGCAGCAGATGGCCCCTGGCTCAGAGCATCCAGGTGCATCCATCAGGTAACAAATGGTAACTGATGAAGCTCTCTAAAGGATGGATCATGATTCACCATGCATTTGCCATGTGCCATGCATGGATGGGCATTTTCACATATGGTCAACATGAGAGCTTTATGAACAGGGTACTATTATTGTATACCCATTTAAAATGTGAGCAAAGAGGTAGACATTCACACAGATATAAATCGGTGAAGACAGGTCAGTCTGACTCTAGATACCATGTTCTTTGTATTAACTTTTTACTATGGGAAGATGTGAACATAAAGAGGAAACAGAATTGTGTAATGAACCCCCATGCACCTATCACCCAGCTTCATCAATCAACATTTGGCCAACTTGTCTCCCCCCTACCTACACCCATTTCATGCTTTCCTCATTTTGAATCATAACTCAGACATCATATACTTTGTCCATAAATATTTCAGTATGTCCCTTTACAAATGTTTTGGGTGTTTGTTTAATTTTGGAGAGGAAAATACTGTGAATAGAATTGTTTCCTGATTTCTTTTTCAGAAAATTCATTATTAATGTATAGAAAATCTGTTTTTTGTTTGTTCTGTATCATGCTGTTTGTTGAATTTGTTTAATAGCACCTAAAAGTCCTTCGGTGCAGTCTTTAGGGTCTTCTCAGTATAGGATCAGATCCCTGCTGCCCCTTTTAATAAAGATAATGATACCTCTTTTACTGCAAAGCCCTTCCACACATATTTTCCCATTTAATGCTTATCTGCTCTTGAAGGTACACAAGGCAGGGTATTTTCTGGAAAACTGAGACTCAGAGAGGTAAAAGGATTCATCCTAGGTCACCCAGTACTGTAAATTAAAGGCGCAGCCCGGCCCTGGCTCTCCCCTCCACCCCAAGTCCCAGGCTTGTTTCTCTTCTCCCTAGGCCTCCTGATAGCAGGTACCAGTCACCAAGCTCAGAGGCTCCAGGGGACCTGGAGGAACAGGCTGAGAGACTCTTCCTCCAATGGTAGCCGACTGCATAGTGTTCATTACCAGCTGGAGAGCTATAGCCAAGCCCCTTTCTCTTGGTAACAACAGAACCAACTCCCTGGCATAGGCTTGTTTGCATGCAGTAGCTCCCCCAAAGCCTAGACAGTGGCTGGGGTTTACTGCCAGCCTCCTGAGCTGCATGCCTTAAGCCCTCTGCACTATGGCAGATTGAACGCCGAGGCATGAAGTGCAGGCACAATAGCTGGATCACTCAGTCGGCCCTATTCTAATTCTGCTTTTCACCTAAGTGCAGGAGGAGGGCAAAGGTCTCCCTGCTTTTCTTCTGGGAACCTCCTTGCCTAGCCAGCCCTGCAAATGCAGGGAATGCCAAGGATTCCATTCTAAATCCCCTGGCTTTTATGGCTTTTATGGCTAATTCTTCCATTAGTCTGCAGGCTACAGAGGGTACCCCACTGCTTGGTGTTCAGGACCAGCAATCTGCCCAGCACCATCAACATAATCTATCATAGGTACCAAAGAGACCATGCTACAACTTCAGGGGTGACAAAAACCTTTGCACTAGCTAATTCCTGAATTCTCTAGCTAGAGCTTTGCTTCTTTAGCTTTACACTATGTTCTCTGTTTAAATGCAAACACTGTTGCCACCAACACTGTCCATTAAGTTTTCTTCCACACTCTAGATTCAATGTCCTAATAATACCATTTCTCCACGACTTTGTTCATGCTGTTTCCTCTGCCTGAAAAACCTATTTCCTCCTTCTTCCTCCACTATCTTCTAAGTGTGTCTCAGGACTCAGTGAGACCTCATCTCCTCCAGGGAAACTTTCTGAATGCCCCCTTCCCCTCTGTTGCCCCTCATCCCCCATGGCAGGCAAGGGCTCTTCCATGGGCTTAGCTCAATGTGCTATAACCAGCAGACTAGAGCCTCTCAAGGGCAGAGATCTTGCAGTATTCATCTCAGCCTTCCCCAGAACTACACACAGGACCAGGCACATTGTAGGGTCTCGATTTAACATGCTTATCGAAACACTTTCTCTCCCCAAACCCTCACTGCAGCCCTATGGGTTAGGCTACTCAGCCATATGATTCCTCCCATTTTATAGATGTGGAGACAGACATGGAGAAGCAAGGAACCTGTCCCAGGTCCACAGTGCCAAGTGGGGAGTTAAACTCTTACCCCATGTCTTTCGTCTTCCAGCCGTGGAAGCTGCTCCTGCTGCCACCCTCTAGGCTGGCCCTGGATGCCCAGTTGGAGGTGCTGTGACAAGGCAGAACCGGAAGCAGCCTGTCCGGGCATTTTCCACCCAGCAGCCAAGTTCAGAGACCCCCTAGCACAAGTCCTGGTTGCCCCTGGGGTAAAGCCTAAATCACACATCCTGGCACCAGGGCCACCCCAGCCTCTCCCAAGCCCACTTCTCTAGCCTCTTCCTTCAGCTCCTCCTTACATGCTCCTGCCGAGCCACACCTGCCCCCTGCCCCTTCTTGGGCTCATCTGAGTGTTCAGAACCTGTACTTGGTGCCCAGACTCTGTTCCCATCATGTCCCAAGACAACAAGGTTAGAGCAACTAGAAAAGGTTGGGCAGATGTCCATAGGAGCCTTCCAGTGTCGGGGTAACAAAACAGTGAAGTGCTCAGAGCAAGCAGATGGATCCCTACTATGTTCATGGAATACAACCTTGAGAGGTGCTGATAGCAATTCCTCCACAAAACAACACCACAGGCAGCATATTAATAACATTTGGTGTGCATCAAGGCACTGTGCATAGTATCTTACACTCAGTGCTGAACTTCATCCCCACGGTAGCACCCAAAGGCAGGTTCCATTTTTTCTCTGAACTGCAATGAGGAGATTCGCAGCTCAATTAGCTAATGAATGTGGCTTGGTCACACACCTAGAAAGTAACAGAACCGGGATTCATAGCCCAGCTGTGCTTTTATCCACTCTGTGAGTCTATCTTCACTACATTTTCCCTCAAGGAAATTCAACATGTAATTAGTATAGTAAACATCCTGAGTATTTCCAAATACATTTCATTGTTTAAAGGTTATTTGAGGGCCGGTGAGATGGCTCAGCGGCATAAGCGCCTGCCCGGCAAGCTCAAAGTCCTGAGCTCGACTCCTGGTACCCACATAAAAAATTTAAAAAATAAAGATTATTTGAGGCTGGAGCAACTCCTTCCCCATCATTATCTTTATTTATTTATTTATTTTTCCCTGAATCCTACTTCTGTCCCACAGAATTCTGATGTTTCACTGAACACAGTTTATGAAATGCTGCACTGGAAAACACCAGCTCTTTCTGTCCTAGCAAACTGTGAGGACAGGATGGAGATGAAGGAAGCCTAAAGACCTCTGCGCACAGCTCCTTTGATGTACACGCAAGCTTCTGAGGCCAGGATAGTGGCCGGCACTCTCCACAGGTGACATAGCCAAGGAAGGGAGGAAGCAGCTGTCTGACTTCCTCCTGGGGCCAAGAAAGGCCCTCACTCCCGGAAGGCTGGTGGGGCTGGCATTTCATACCGCACAGCGATGGAATTCACACGCCTTCCTGTAGAGGTCGCACAGGCTTCGGAAGATGGAAACTGTGGGGCAAGAGCGCTGCTTTACTGAAGAGAATCAGAAGAGGAAAGGACCACAGAGTAAGACGTTACCACTGATCACATGAAAGCTTGCTGCTCTGACACAAAGGCCCAGAGAAAGGAAGGACTTGCCCAAGGCCACAGAACAAGTTCAAAGCACAGCTGGAATTAGAACCCAGCCTCCAGCCTTGAACTGCAAGGCCTAGGCTGGCTTCCCTACAATGACTGATCTGTGTGTCGGTCTCTTTAGCCTGGCCCAAGGCCCTGTAGACAGCACGGAGAGTACCCACCTCAAGCCTGACTTCCCCAATTCTGACAGTTAGGTCTAAATAAATAATGACTAAGTGATTGAGTAAATAAAATATTTGATTTTTAACTAGAAACCTTATTTCTCCTCTTGATCATTTACTGTGCAGTTCAGGATTAACTTTTAGCTGATCCTGAAAATTGCTTATCTTCAAAGGGTAAACATTTGCTACCAAAGAATTGCGACAGTGCTTACACTGTGCTTAACACATATGTGTGTACACACACACACACAGGTGCGCCAACCCCTTGTGTAAATGACTTAGCAATAAATGTAACAGACACTGTCCCTGCCGTCCCTGCCTTCATAAAGCTTACATTCTGGCAAGACAGATTGTCATTAAACAATTCATTCCACAATTAATTAGGCAATTAAAATGATGGTAATTGCTACATAGGAGAGGTAGAAAGAGCTGCCCCATGATTAGCTGAAGCAGAGTAGAAAGTGCCGGTTAATCTGCCAGGTGTTTTGAGATCTGACATTAAAACCAACTTTTCCATAGCCCCATCCAGCAATTATTTAAAAGAAAAAGAGCAGGGAGAAAGGCATTCTTGTTCATCTGAGGGAAATAAAAAGGTGTCTTTTGGTAACACATGTTCCTGGAAAATAAAACTGCCCAAGAGCAAATAAAGATATTCAAGAGTTACTCAAGGAGAACAGCTTCCGAGCACTTCCAGTCTGCTGGAACTCTGTGCATGACATAAGAGTTATCGTTCCCACTTAAAGAAGAGAAACCAAAGGGTCAGAGAGGCTCACCAGTTCTTCAAAGGTCAGTCACTGCTACCAAGGTGGACCAGGATCCAAGCCTGGGCTAATGTGACAGCAGTGCCTAGGTCTCTCCCTGTACTACATCGTAGCTTCTAATCTGAAAAGCTGATCAGCCAGGAGTTGAAACTTTAGACTCTGACATCGCAGGCACCGAAGTCTTCTTGTCAGTGCCATCTTCCCTCCATGGAGCCCTGGAGATTAAAAAAAAAAAAAAAAAAAAACCACTGCATTTTCCAGGAACCAAGAGGGTCAAAATGAGAAGTTCACGTATGATACAAACCATGCTTGGGAGAATGGTTAATTACTGGAATGATTGCATTCCTTTCTCCTGAGATACAGGGTTCTTGAACAAAAAGCTTTAATATTTCATTTATGCAAATGGGGAAACTATTCTCTACCTCTCAAACAAGATGCCAAAGTGAAGTCTCTTCTCTTCATTTCTAGGACTTAAGCAAACATTTTCCTTCTCTAAGGCAATTCCACCTCTTGGTGTAGCCAAGTGTCACCAAGAGTTTCTGACCCCAAATTCAGGAGTGAAGTCATTTCTTACTAATCCAGTTTGTTCATAGTTTAAAAGGGATGAAAGGGCTTCCTTGTTCATTTGAAGAGAAAATGGTTCATCTTTTCTGGGTTCGCCCTTTATCCTGGAGACTATCTGGTCAACCACGTGTGCCTGACCCCAGAAATGCCTTTTCCCATCAACAACCATCTCTTCGGAACATTTTCCAGCATCCGTAATGAGCCGGACTCTGGAATACAGAAGCGTTCCTTGGCCAAGGTGCCTTCCTAAAAGCCTGCTCTTGTAAGTCTGCAGCTCCCACTACCCAATGTTGGTCCCACCACAGGGGTCTGGGAACCCGAATGTCCAGTGCTGCTGCTTCCCAGGCAGGCATTCGGCCTTGTTGAGTGGGAGCAGAGAAGAGGGCACCAGGACAGGCGTGTACGGACAGCCCTTCTCCTAAGGAGCCTGCCTTTCAGGTTTCTCAAGAGCCTTGCGCCTGTGGATTCTATAATGAGGAGGGATTTGTTTGTTGAAGGATCTTTTCAGCTTTATTGCTTAACTCAGAGGTGAGAAGGAGGTAGGGGCAAGATGCGAATTATTCTCTGTTGGCTTCTCGAACCATCTAAATTTAAGCTTTGTCTGAAGCTGTCCTGAAATGGCAGCCAGGAGAGTTTTAAGGATGAAGACCCAGGAGTTCTTCCCCCTCTGTAGGGGGAAGAACTGAAAATGCTCTGTGGCCAAACGGAACACATATGTGCCTACAGGATCCAGCTATTAGTGTATGAATGCCGATCTAATTTAACTCAGTTATTTTACAGATAGGTAATTCCTTCCTATCTGCTCAATAGGAAGATAGAATACTAGATCTGTGCCTCAGTTTCCACATCTGTGCGATGTGGCCTTATCTGATTTTACCCTCTCGATTACAGAAAGACCAATGTCGATTAAGGTGAAATCAACCAGATCTGAGAACTCAAGGCCTCATTTTGATATTTTGACAGTTGGAACTATAAAGCAGGGGCAAATTCTGAGTAGATTTCAGATTTCCTCAGTCTTGGTTACCAACCTGTTTGTGCAACAAATACAATTTATTTTAATGTTTTATTTTGAAAACCTTTTTTATTTGGCAAAGAATTGCAGAAGTTAGAAGAGAGTTCCTCTATATTCTTCACCCTCTTTCCCCTGATGTTAGCATCTTACCTAACCATAGCATAATGACCAAAACCAAGGAATTACCATTGGTACAGTAAGATTCTGTAAAATACGGGCTTAATTTTGGATTTTAGGATTTTGGATTAAGGTTGTTCAATGGGTAACATCTATGCAGATATTCAAAAATGAAAAAAGCTCTTCCACAATTAAGATATTCATTATTTATCATAAACATGTACTAATAAAAATTAAAAAATTTTTAAACTCCAAAATCTGAAAAATTCTGATCTCAAGCATTTTAGACTAGAGATATTCAGCCTATATATGCATACGAATATGGTATACATGTATATATATATATATATATATATATGAATACACATATTTTAACTCACATACACATACCTATATTTCTGTATCTATGTGTACACATATTAAAATAAGTATAAATTCAAATGGTCCCTCCAACTCTACCTAGCCACACAGGATTCATTCATGTCTCTCCCTGTGCTCGTATCTGACTTCTTTTTTCTCCCATTATCCACAGTTTATTTACTGATTTGTTAAACCCTCAGATGCATGCAAAATAGTATCAGAATGTTAACCTGTCCTCCCCTGAGAAACACATTTACCGACTACAGTGTGGTGTTTATACCGTTCTCTTTTGTCTTTCACCAAACATCATTTTCAATATTTAAAAGAAAACCTGAATACAAACCCCAGCCCTGCCACTCCTTGGCTGTTGGCATAAGGCACTCGCTTAGCTTCTTCTCCATCAGTTTACTTATTTATAAAATGAGAATAATGAACTTGGTCTTGCCTGCTTCATAGCCCTGATGGGAAGAGATATAAAGGTGTTCAGAGGAGTCTCCTGGCACTCCCTCCAAACCAAATATCATCACATCTCAGTCCCTGAGCTCTGAGTTTGTGCCATGCAAATGGCAGCCCTGACCCCTGAGTCTTGTCCTACTCTAGGGCACATACAAGGGACACAAGTGTCCACTCCTTTCTGCATGCAACTCAGTGAGTTTGAGCCAGCCAAGCTGGGAGGGCATCTGGTCTCTGGCTAAATAAACACAGACATAAGAGTCTTTGGGCCCCTGGAGGCTCTCGCTACCTGCCAGGGCATTTCAGGCCACCAGCCCAGCCACCTGAAGTCAAAGCACATCGACGGCCTTTGTCTTCAAGGCCTCTTCTTCCACAAGCAGCAGGCCTTGGGGTGGGGGTGGGGGGAGGTCCCCAGCCTGCTGAGATGGGAAGCTTTGGTCTCACCCTGAGTTTCCCTTCTCTGGGCCTCAGTTTCCCTATCTGTAAAATAACTCAGTTAAATTAGATCGGCATTCATACACTAATAGCTGGATCCTGTAGGCACATATGTGTTCCGTTTGGCCACAGAGCATTTTCAGTGTACTTAAAAAGAAGAAAGAATAGGGTTCCCATACACCTCTTCTTACCCCCACCTAGGTTCCATTATTAGTATCTTGTGTTATTGTGGTGCTTTTTTTTTTTTTACAGTTGATGGGCCAATTTTGGTACATTATTATTAATTAAAACCCATAATTTATTTATATTAGGGTTAATTCTTTTTAAGTACTGGGATGCAACCCAAGTCCTGGAGCATGCTAGGCTCCCACTCTACTCTGAGCTACATCCCAGGCTCTAGGGTTCATTCTTTGTGGTGTAGAGATATGTAGGTTGTGATAGATGCATAATGTCATGCATTTGCTATTACAGTAGCATACAGAAGTTTATCTTAAAATCCCTCGTGTTTCATCAGTTATATCTCCTGCCTTCTTCCCAAGCCTCTGCTAACCACTGATCTTTTCACTAGTTTTACCTCAGTAGTTTTGCCTTTTCCACACTATAATATATGTGGATCAGACAGCATGAAGTCTTTTCAGATTGGCTTCTTTCTCTTTGCAATATGCATTTAAATTTCATCTTCTTGTGGCTTGATAGTTTATTTCTTTTTATTGTTGAACAATATTTCATTGTATGGATGTACAAAAGTTTATCTATTCACCATTAAGATGTTCGTTTTTGAGATAGGATTTCACTGTGTTGCTCAGGCTGTCCTTGAACTCACTATGTAGCCCAGGGTGACCTCGAACTCATGATCCTCCTTAACTTCCTATGTGCTGGGATTATAGGCATGCACCACCATACCCAGACACCATTAAGATTTTAAGCTGGAATAATTTGCCAACATTCAAGAATGGCAAGCATTACATCGAAAAACAGGTTTTTGGCTTCAGAAAAATTGGAAGATTGGGTGGAACCGGGTCTGACTTCCCAAATGACAACAGTGGCAGGGCTTGAACAGCAGCAGCCCTCTTTGGATGGGTCATGGGGAACTCGTCCACTACAGAGCCTTCCTGGCCTCCTTATGTGACCTCTCAGGTTCTGGTAAGCATGTAGACCACTTTTCCTCTTGTTAACGGAGTGCAATCGGGCAAACGTGCTGATGGTTTCCATCTGCACCACCTCCTAGACCCCAGTTCTGTCTCTGTGCTTTTCTGTCTGGTTCTGTGTCCCGAGAGACTGATTTGCAGACTGCGTCTCCCAGGCTCCCTTGTTGGCTCGCTCCCAGGTGATGCTGTAGAAGGCATGGGGAAGCAACTGGGGGGTACAAGGGGAAAAGGAACACTGTGTCACTTTACTCCCTCCCTGCTTGGACATCTGCTCTCTGACAGCAGCTGCAGTTCTCCAAGCCCATGGCTCCTGCTGGGCCTCTGTCCCCCACAGTCCCAGTCCTTGCTGGACAATGGTCATCTATGCCTCCCTTTGCTGGCCCCCACCGTGGCCAGCTCTGGGCTTCTCATCATCTCTTGTTTATTCCCTTAGCCCTGTTACTCTTCTGTGAGTAGTCTTTTCATTAAAGTCTCTTTGCTTGAGCCATCTTGGTGGATTCTGTTTCCTGTTGCAACTGGTACAGCAGGTTGCTTATTTTTACCATGCCTAAGCTTTCTTCTCTGAAAGCAAAAATCATTTTTAACGCCCATTTCTATAAGGATGATAGAAATTAAATGAGAAAATATCTGTGTGATCCCTTGCTCAGTGCCTGGTATATTTAAGGGTTCAATGAATATTTATTATCATTATTATCATTATCATCATCATCATTGTTAGAATTTATGACCCTGTAGCTGCATGATCTCTGTAGGTTCTTAAGCATAAACAGAATATGAATGAGTGATGCACTATACAAAAGTTGTTGCCAATAAATCTCCAGAGATAATCTTAATCTTTTGATCTCAAAGTACAGTTGAGGCTTAGGTAATGTGAATCATTAGTTATCTTTCACTATTTATAAGCAAGAGGATTGTGCCTTTCAAGGAGAGCTTTGATACCCACGCTTTCCTCAAATGATGTCAACCACGTGGAACTTTTCATCCTCTCTTATAAATAACAACTAATATTAATGGAGCACTTTCTCTATGCCAAATAATCCAAGTCTTTATACAAGGACTTGTGCAACACTACACATTTCTGCCTCTACATGTGAGAAAAATGAGAGGTTCTGAGAGACAAAGTGACTTGTCCATGGTCATACGATCAACATATTTTTAAATAGGGACTAAACCCAGGTCTCCTGGGGCCAAGATTAGTGCATTTTCCACTACACACTCTGTCCCTGTCACTGGCAGGAACTCTGTCTCAGAATACCCATTGAGTTTTCCTCCCCACATAAACCTTCCCACTTCTAAAAAGAAGCATCACTCAGCCTTAAAATTCCCTAATTAGCAATGATCTAGAGCAACGTTAAGTGATATTTTTGAGAGTTGATTGTCCCTTTCCTTGCTAAGCTCCAGCAAACAACTTCCACACCTTCAACTGCCTGAGGCAAACCTGGCTCATGGAGCCTACACCCAGCTTGATCTCCTCTGATGCATATCTTTGCAAGAGGAGAAAGACCAAGTCAGCTTGAGGAACTCAGTGAGGAGGAGGAAGAAAATGAGGTTCAGACAAAATATCAAGTCCACGTATTTGGATGTAAATAAAAGAAAGGGATAGTAAACAAGTCACTGAATCCTCAAAGAATCAGAGCCAGGGTTGTTGTGGGCTGGGAATCCAACTCCTGCTTCCCCTCAGTTTCCTCCTCTGTATAAAAGGCTGCTGCTGCCTGCCTCTCAGGAGTTATCTTTGCATCAGAGGAGATCACACGTACATGGCGTCAAGCACGCAGCAGACCCTCGGTGATGCCTGCTTCTCTGCCCCTCTGCCTTGCTGCGTATCCTCCCAACACACTGTTTGACTTCTCTCAGGCCACTGGAAACCTCATCCAGCTTGAGGTCTCCTGGGTGATGAGAGAAATATCATCTAAGAACCATCATATTTTAGATGTGTAGAAAACAAAAGGCTCAGAGAACTAATGTTTCAACTCCTTGGACATACACCTGAATGTCTCAGCATTCAATGCAGTGTTGTAAACACAGGTGGTGCTTTAAGAAATATAATTTGACTTAATGATTTACAACATAGATGGCTAAGTTTTAGATCCTGGTCAGGTCTTCTAACTCTTAGCAGGGACTCTTACTGGTCACTGCGACATCTACAATATTACCAGAGCCCCAACAGCCTGGGAGGGGTTAGGAAAGTATAGGTTCTCTCCATTATATGGATGGGAAAACAGAGTCTCTGTGAGGTGAGGTGACTTGAGTCACAGAGGTCTCCTGCTCAGAATCCAGAGGTCTTTGCCTCTGAATAGGATGTTGATCTTTGGCAAGGAAGGGGGCATCCTTGAGCTCGCTCCCAGAAATGTCTCCTTCTGCCTCAGAATGGACTATCCCAAAGAGGAGATGAACTTTGGTCAGAGGACAACACAGTGGGAACTGAACTGAGACAAAAATTTGGGTTCTCCAACTCTATCCATTAGGGTCATCTCATTCTGCCATGTGTCTTAGACTGAAAAGAAGCAGATGTAAGACAGGGAGCATTTGGGACCAATAAAATGACAGAAATGTTTCAGGTCCTCAGAACCTTGGTAAATCAAACTCCCTGAGTGATTATGAGGAGTGTCCAGCCCCATGTTCTGCCTGCCCAAGGGACCCAAGGCTGGGCTACGTCCTAGAGTCTGGGCCTGGCTACCCAGCTGCTGCCCAGGAGGCTCAGAGAGGGCTTTCAAGGCGCAGAGCTGCTGGGCGGAGCCAAGCTTGGAGCTCGGGTGCCTGGACACACACAATGCTCTCTCTAGCACGCTTCTGACCCAGCTGTTACAGGTCAGTGGATGCTTAAACAGGGGTTAAGAAAAGAGGTAGCTGGGGCTGCCAAGAGAGGCCGTGGCTCCAGGGCACACTTGACTTCTCTCTCTATGGAGCCAGGGACACACTTTAGTGATGGCCATGGCTATTTCCTCATAGGGCGCCCTGGCTCTCCAGAGCATATCTTTGACCCTGCCAAAAGGGGGTCTCACTCTAAATTGAGCAGCCGGAGGGAGTTGGTTGAACTGAGTAAGTTGTAGGAAAACACATATATTTATTTACTTAACTGAACAAACATTTACCTGCTACCTGCTTTCCGATGAGCTCTGCCCTAAAACCTGAGAATTCTGTATTGAATTGGGCATGAGGTTTGCCCTTTATAATCTGTTAAGATTTAGGTCTAAGCAGCTGACATACAAGACAGAGTTGGACAGGGTCCTAAAGGGATCTCTACTCTCAGTTCCCACACAGGTCTTTCCTTCCTTAGGAGCTACTCTAAAAATGAAATAAGACAATGGCCTTAGAAGTACTCTGTAGACAAGTTAAACAAGGATAGACGATGAGTAGTGTTTCAAGTCATCTTTTCAGGGGTGGTGGAGTGTGTACTTAGAATTGAACCCAGGGCCTTCACACTGAACTACATCTCCAGCCCTTTTCTGTTTTTTATTTTGAGACAGGCTTTCGGTAGGTCACTAAGCTGCCCAGCCTGGGTTTAAACTTGTGAATCTCCTGCCTCAGCCTCCCAGAGTACTGGGATTACAGGTGTGGGCCACCACGCCAGGCTTATTCATGTCATCATTAATAGAGATGCCATTCACTCAGCACCTTTCCAAGTATCGGATCAGTATCATGCACAATTATTCCAGCAGGCCAGATACAGCTATAATAGTATTATCTACCTTTTAGAAGTGAGCAATGGGGGCCAGTGAGATGGCTCAGCGGCTTAAGCGCCTGCCTGGCAAGTGCGAGGGCCCGAGTTCGACTCCTGGATCCCACATACGAAAAAGGGGCCGGTGATATCGCTCAGCGGCACGGGCGCCTGCTGGCACACGAGGTCCTGAGGTCGACCCCCCGGTACCCACAAAAAAAAAAAAAAAAAAAGAAGTGAGCAATGGAGGCTCATACAAGTAACATGTCACACAAAACTGTGACCCAGCTGGGACTAGAACCAGGTCATTCAGATTTCAGAGCCAACGTTCTTTTTGAACTTCCTCCTTCCTTTTTCCTCTTCACTCTTTAGCTCAGCAGTCCCTTTCTGGGCCCATTCTCTGTGCTGTGCAAGGCTAACACACACCAGGCCTGGAATCTTTCCTAAGGGGCTCACAGCCTTGAGGAAGGCCAGCAAGGAGGAGTGACTGCAGGTGGAAGAGCTCTCCAGAGAGGATCATTTGGGGACCAGAAGAAAGACACAGAGAACAAGGCCACAGGAGGCAGTAGTTTCAGGAAAGGATAGGGAGGAGGATGTGTCTTGTGACACATGTCAAGGAGTTTGGCCTTGTCCTGAGGGCCCTTGAGATTTGAATTCATAGGGTCTCAGTAGCCCTCATTTCTTGTCTTCATGGCTTCTTGCCTGCTCTTTGGCTGGCTGACTCCGCAACGGAGGAGAGAGTAGGGACTGGGGCCAGAGGGACAGAAAGACCCAGCTGTTACAGGTCAGGTAGGGGCCAGGGGCAGGGCCAGGAGCTGGGCAGCACCGGAAACACCTCTCAGTGGCTCTGGAGACTCGGGGACAGTCAGAAATCATTCATTCCTTCATTCATTCATGCTACAAATATTTACTGAGAGGTTATTAAACAGACAAAATTCCCTGCCCTCCTGGAGGTCACTGTCGAATAGAGACAGAAAATAAGAATAGCAAGTGAATTAATGCATGAATTTAGAAGGTGACAAGTGCATGGAAAAATAAGGTAAGATGGGATCTAGAGTGGGCCTGCTGAATGGGCCGCTTGGCCCATGATCCGGAGAGGTAGGATGTGGAGGGGGCCCTGTGCATGATGGCCAGGATGTCCTTGAGCAAACCACTCTCCTGGGAAGGCAAAGGGAAGGATAGCTCCTGTTAGTAAGCAACGCCCGTGGGGCAGGAATGTACCTATGTGGTGTCTTCCCTCAACCACATTGTAACGTGGGAATTAATACCTCCACCTTCAGACAAGGATAATGAAGTTCAGGGAGATCAAGTTACTACTCTAAAGTCACGAAGCTGTTAGTAGTGGAGCTGAAATTTGAGCCCAGGCCGCTCTGATGACTCCCACCCATGTTCTGGCAAGGTTTGTGGTCTAGGTGGCATTTGTCCTGGCTTTGAAGACCAGATAGACTTTGCTGCATAGAGGAAAGGTTGGGATGGAGAAGGGAACAAAGAGTATTTCAGACAAAAACAATAGAATACTGAGCAACAAGAGGGGGGGAGGTAATCATGGGTTCCTGGACTAAAAAAAAAAAGAGTTGCCTTTGTTTCTCTTAACAAAAAAAAAAAAAAAAAAAAAAAGGAGTAGGTAGCTGGAGCTAAGCCTTAGAAGTTCAATCAGAACCAGCTCTTTAAAAAGAGCATTGAGGGGGCCGGTGAGATGGCTCAGCGGCATAAGTGCCTGCCTTGCAAGCGCGAGGGCCCGAGTTCGACTCCCGGATCCCACATACAAAAAAGGGGCCGGTGATATCGCTCAGCGGCACGGATGCCTGTTGGCGCGCGAGGTCCTGAGGTCGACCCCCAGTACCCACCAAAAAAAAAAAAAAAAAAAGAGCATTGAGGGCCGGTGAGATAGCTCAGCAGCATAAGTGTCTGCCTGGCAAGCGTGAGGTCCTGAGTTCGACTCCCGGAACCCACAAAAAGGCAAAAAAGGGCCGGTGATATTGCTCAGCGGCACAAGCACTTGCTGGCAAGCACGAGGTCCTGAGGTCGACTCCCGGTACCCACATTAAAAAAAAAAAAAAAAAAAAGCAATGAATGGCAGGCAAAGGCAAGGGATATGAGAACAGCCTCTTCCCCTGATATTCACAAAGTTTCCAACCTGGTAGCCCCAGTGGAAAGGGCAAAGAAAATCCCAATGACATGAAAGATGTGTCATATTTAACTGAGTGATTTTAGCAGACTTTTGGAGTAAAATGAAATCACAAAACATGCTGGGCTTTGCTTGATGGTGCCTACAAGTGAGTTTTGGAAACTGGCGTGTGGATCAAAATATAATGCTCCCTACTTAAATAGCTTTATTTCTCAACAACCGTACTAAGTCCCTAAGCTCTCAGCACATAGGAGGAGGGAACAGGCATCCCTGCTCCTTGCAGAGGACAGACAACCTTGGGCCCCTGCTCAGATCCCACAGGGAAAGTGGGGCTCCATCCCCTGGAGAGACTTTGGGAGGACGCTAGTGGGCAGAAGGGCTGATGAAGGAAGAATACATCTTCTTAGCTCTTAGGCCAGCTCCCATCAAGTCTCACCCTCACCTTGACACTGGGGCCCAAATGAGGAACATTTGGAGGCCTATTAGGAGTTGAAGAATGGATCTCAAAGGGCTTCATTCCACTCCCCATTCCCTGTTGGGTTCCATTTTCTTTTCTCTAGTCATCTACTGCATGATGTGGCCGCCAACCCAGGGCCTCAGTATGCGGGAGTAATTGAGAAGACCACCGTCCCACCTAAGGACACCCTTAGCCCCCTATAAGCCACCCACAAGGTTCTATAGGTCTTTTGGCTTCTAATGAAGGTCAGAGAGAGCAACAGGGAACTGAAGCCCTAAAACTAGATTCCAAATATGATTCTTCCAAGAGTTTAAAATGAAGTAACATAGTCCTCCACAGGGGATCTTTTCATGTCTCTTGTTTTGAAAACCACTTTCTTTTTCCTTCTCTGAGAAAGAAACCCTCTGTCTAATCTTCATCAGGCAAATCTCCATTGATTAGGAAAAGCCCAACTGTGATCCACAGGGCTGGGATGAACCTAAAGCCAGGCAGTCACAATGACTGTCTGGTATTGTACTGTATTTCCTGCAGCGAGAGTCCAGAGTAATCATATGGGGCCCAGCATGGTTATGCAGTGGGCTTGGGCCCTGAAAAGGCAGTCCTCTGCATACAAATTAAAATGCCTACTTATTCTTCCTGTGGACTTCCAAATGGTAATGTGGAACACACACACACACACACAGAGAGAGAGAGAGAGAGAGAGAGAGAGAGAGAGAGAGAGAGAGAATCTTCTAAACAATAACCTTCAAAGCCAGTATAGGCTCTAGACTACTAAAAGAAAAACATTTTTCTAAAGGCAATAATCTGCACAGATTCCCTGCCCATATGGAGATCCAGCTTAATTATATCCCCTTTTTTGCTCAAGCCAGTTGAAATTGAGTTGCTGTCACTTAAAACTGAAAAACTCCTGACCAATGCATTGACCACCCTGTGTTGGTTAAGCAGCAAATAAAGGAAATGTATCATCACACAAAACAAAGTCTAGAAGTAAGATGGTTTTCAGGTGGGTTGATATAGGGGTTCATTTGTGTCTTCAAGGTTCTTATAGGTTCCCCACTCTGCCTAGAAACATGATGGCTCCAGCAATTTCAGACATCACATCCACATGGAATCACCATCCTGATGACAACCTCAGGGAGCAGAGGGACCATCTCTCACCATGTCTCGTTCTCAGGGCTAAGGCAAGTTGATGTTCTCTAAAGTCCCCAGCAGCATCTCTTATGTTTCCTTGGTCAACCTTGGATCTCATGCCTTTCCTCAACCAATGAGTGGGGCAGAAACAATGAAAGCCAAACAGAATTTTCCCCAGACAAATCAGGCTTTCCTTTAAACCTGAGGGTGGGGTCAGAGTCCCCCAGAGGTAGACAGCTGTGGCTGTGTGCCTATGAGGGGGCTGCTTCAGTCACATTAGGTTTCAGTTAGAAGGGCCCTGGGCAGGCACCAGCAATATGCACAGCACACGACAATCAGTGGCACCCCTGGCCAAAACATTCCTGACACATGAGCCACATCAAATTCTTAGGCAGGAAGTTTTCTCCCAGGAGTCTCTGATAGAGGATGGCAATCAGCAAAAGCACCCACCCACAGCCCTTGTCCAGAAGTGGCCTTCAGGTGTCGATGTGGCCCCTTCTGGCCACACTGAAAAATGTCCTCCTTACTCAGATGGGGATTGGACCAGAGCCAGGCAGGCCTGGAGGCAGGAGTGCCAGGTAGGAAGTCAGGCTGCTGTCAGCCCAGGACCCAGGAAACCAGGGACAGCCCAGCTCTGCAGTGTGGGGACATGAGTCATGAGTGTGTTTTTGGTGAGAAGGCTTTGGACAGAAATGCATACTCTCAGAGGGCAAACTTGGATTCTGCCAAGGAAGAACATCAGGCTAAGCCCTTCTGTGAGACAAAGTAGGGAGACAGGACTTCATGAGTAAGGGGTGGAAGAAGTGGACCCCGAAGCCATCCCCTTCACGTGTCCTTAATGGTGCCAGGCAGGCTGGACAGACAGGACCCTCATCAGGTCTGTCCTGATGGTCTCCACCCTGTTGGCTCACCAGACATTCCTTGGAGATTGGATAGGCGGTCCAGGATCTGATTCCTGCTGGCCCTTCCCCCTTGTTATGGCTTGTGTCTAGATGTCCCTCCAAAGCCTCATGCAGTCATAGGTGGGCTTTTTCAGAGGTGGCCAAATCTAGGGTGTGTGATTGATTCATGGTGCAATACTAGGCTTAAGTGTGCTAGGATTAAGGGTGTGTGATTACTAAATCAGTCCACTGATTGGTTTGGCACCGCCCTAATCCCAGTAGCCTGGATATAATATAAGAGACCAAAAGAGGCTTGTCTTGCCTCTTGCTTGTTTTGCTACCTTCTGCCGGCCATGGACTGTTTCTCCCCTGCAATGCCTGCCTTAGAGCCAGGCTATTGTGGACTGAAACCTCTACTAACTGTGAGCTAAATAAATCTCTTCCTCTTTAACTTTGGGTGTCGGGTATTTTGTCTCAGCAATGGGAGAAAAATAACTAAGACACCCCTCCTCGCTTCCACTTTCATTCTCTGCACAGTCTATGCTCTTTTATACCTTCAAGCCTTTGGCTATGTTGTTCCTTCATCAAAAAGGCTGTTCCTGCCCACAACTCTCCAGAAAATCACAGTGCAGCCTCTGCAGCCCTAGCTGAGCAGGCGGCTTCCTCCTTTCACTCCCACACAGCCATGGAGCCATGGGTTGTCATTCCCATCCACATGCTGGTCTGTCTGTCTTGCTGTGAGGCTTTCAAGGGTTATGACTGTGTCTATTCATTGTGGTGACCTCTGCAGTGCCCAGCACTGGGTAACGCTGTAACAGCTGCTTAAGAAGCATGGATAGGAGAGGCGGGAAAAAGGGAGATTCCTACTGCCTTCTCTAGGGCTCAGTTGGCCCATCTGGTTGCCAATAGCCACACATGGCTATGTAAATTTGAACTAATTAAGCAGAACTTAAAATTCAGTTCCTTAGTCACACTGGCTACATTTCAAGGGCTCAGTAGGCACTTGTGACTCGTGGATGCTGATTGGATGATACAAGAATACAACTCTTCCATCACTGTAGAAAGACTCACTTTGCTGCTGCAGCTTGCAGCAGGGCAAACCCTCTGCTGCCAGCTCCCTTCCTTTCCAATCCAGCACAAATGCAACACAACCTCCCTTGTCTGTCCCTCTCCTCCACTCATCCGTCTCCAGCCTACTTTGCCTCATCCCACGGGACCAGGGGAATACTCCCCAGTGGTTTCAGTGCTATAAAGCCTTGCCATGGGTATCTCTGGGTATCTCTGATGCTTCAGTACAGTCCTGCCAAGCAAAGAAGGGAGAACTTCTATAATTGTCACTTTACAGGTGAGGAAACCAGGGCTCAGAAAAGTGAAGATATTTGTTCAAGGTCCCACAGTTGGCAAGTGTCAGAGACTGGATCAGACCCCAGACTCCAGGCCCCTTCTCCTCCAGTGCTCTGTCAGCTCTTACTAAGAAATCAATTGATCTAAGGTGCTATTTGATACACTAATCCCTTTGACAACATCCAGGCCCCAAGGAGGGTAGAGGAGTTCAGAGGTATGTAGAATCTGGCTGGGTGTACAGACCTTAAAAGAAAAAGATGGGTTTAAATTGCAGCCACTTGCTGACTGCATGACCTTTAGCCACACAAGTCTAAGCCTGCTGTGCCCCCAACTCCTCCTGTGTTAACCGGAGCTAGCAGTCTGGTACACAAGCTGGAGAGTTGCAGTCAGAGGCAAGGAGCACTCAGCCCTGTGCAGAGCACCTGTTGAGGCCTCTGTGCTTTGTAGTCTCCCCCTCCAAGAGAAGCCTGGTCAGGCCCAGTAGACTCCTGTACCCCTATAAGGCCTCCAGCAAGGACCCAAAGCCCGATGTGCTAACAGAGGAGGGGCCTGAAAAATGAAGTGGGACACACACTGATCCTGGGGAGAGCTGGTCATCAAATGTACTCCCCTACAGGAAGGAGAGGGAGATGGCCAGGAAATAAAGGTGGGTGGGGAAGTCAGGAGGCCAGGTCACTTCTAAAGTAAACATTGTTTTGGCATTTGGTGAGCAGGTTAGTTTCCCTTCTGAGCTACCACATGTCACTGTGCCATATGGGCCAATAACACCTCTCTGACTAGCTGGGTGAGGATGAAGTGAGGTGCTATGCATGGAAACCCCAGCCAGGTGGAATCTGCAGGGGCCCTCAGGAAATGTCTGTTCCTGAATAGAGAGCTTTGGCCAGCAAAGGAGCCCAGAAAGACAGCACAAAAGGGCTTGTGGGTATAGGTCATTGGTAGAGTGCTTGCCTTGCATGCATGAGGCCCTGGGTTTGATCCCCAACAACACACACACTCACACACACACACACACACACACACACATGCTAGGACTGACTAACGGCAAATTTCCAAGCTGCAGGGTCCCTGTAAGCCAGGCCCTGGGTACAGGAGACTTTGGGCGCATATTCTACCCTAACACAAGGACCACCGCACAGCCCTGGGCCCTGACCCCTGGGCTTGGTGGAGAAGTGCTGGACACAAGTCCAGAGTCCTGACTTCTGGTCACCTCTTTACTGCAAGACAGCCACATGCTCTTAGGTTTCTTCTCCCTCTTCCCTGCTTGGCTTCAGTCTCTCCATCTGTGAGATGGGGGTGCTAAAGTCAGACTCTTGGGCATTTTCTGATTCTAACAATCTGACATTGTACAGCCAGTAGCAGAGAATCAGAGGGAAATTGCCTTAAATGGGAACAGAGCCCTGAATTCTTCCATCCCTTAATAACCACTAATTAGTTAATCCCCATAGCAGCAGGGTAAGTTATCAGGTATCATTAGCCCCAGTTTACAAGTGGGAGGCAGAAGGAGAGAGGGATTGGCCCCAGGCTCAGGGCAGGGACAGATCAGTGAACACCTGGTAGTAGACAGGACAAATTGCTTTAAAATTGGGGGAGGGAGGCCTTGAAGGGAGGAACCATGCAGGAAGAACTTTTGATCCTCATTAAATTGAAGTCTTCTCAAGGACACCAGAGCCAGTTCTTTCAGTGCATGGGTGGGTGGATTGAGAAAGGGAAGGACTGGCCCAAGATCACACAGCCAGAACTGCAGACCACAGTTCCATGGGTTCTCAGCTGAGACTGCTCTCTCTGTTGGCTCAGGAGTGCTGATCTTTCTCTGCGGCCCGCCTTAAATTCCTAGAGAAAGTAGCCAGCTGTAAACCCCCGGGGATTAAGCATGTACTAATGGCCTGTGACAAAGGCAGCAGGATAAACTTTCTGCTCTGCAGACTAAACAAGGCTCAAGAAGCTAAGTCAAACAAAAGCCAAGGTTTTGTGCTGGCCCAACTGGTGGACTAGAAACAGCCCAGCCTCTTGGGAGGCCGTGCTCTGAGCCATGGCTCCTCTGGTGGCCTTTTTCCCTTTTGTCACTGAAGGCTGGACAAAAGCATATCCACACTGATGTCCTCACTTAGTGATCATTCTTGCTTTATGGTACAGAATGCACTTCCCTTGCATGGCCCTGGGAAGAGGACACTGAGGTTCAGAGAGGAGAAAGAAGATGCTTGTCCCAAGTCACATGGCAAGTCAAGCAGGACGAGATGGATACCCAAGACCTCCTGACTCCCACTTCTCCAAGTCTTCCAAATTCTTCCTTAAGTTAGTGCTGAGTGACACATGAACAGTAGAACAGATGGAAATAGAGTACAGTAATCGCCTCTTATTCATAGGGGATACATTCCAAGACCCTGGTGGATGCCTGAAATCACAGATAATACCTAGCCTTATGTACCTATGTGAAAGGGCCTTGGGCCTTGAACAGCTGGGGAGAACATAGGGATGAGAGCTGAGGCAGTGTTAGAAGCATGTGGGCGCTGCAAGGGGCAGCACCACACCCCTCTTCCCTAACAGTGCCACCAAAATGTGTAGGGAGACAAATTCCCTTGCCGTGTTTCACGTGCAGGATCTGGAGATACAGGCACCCTCCCATCACAGAATTGATTTAGGGTCTGTCTCCATCAACCTCCACAGTCACATGTCAAAGGCCCCTCACCACAGCCCTAATGTGCAAGGATTATTCTGGTCATTTGGGAATCCAGCTCCCTTTCTATGTTGTATAGCTCACTTCTGAAAAATGAGAATGATTTTGTTTCATACCTGGGGCCATTTCTCACCTCTTTTCACCTGGTTCCCAACAGGAGCAAGAAGAGGTCTGCCTTGGGAGGAGTAAGGTGGGACTGTTCTCTACCAGCCCTGGGGGTATGACACAATGCATGAGATTAGTAACCTGTCCCTGCTTACCTGTCCCTGCTTACCTGTCTTATGTCAAGTTTAAGCCCCTGGAAGGTTATGTGTAACACTATTTGGAATCTTTAAAAACAGAAACCCTATTGCTAGGATTGGATGGTGTGGAGACATCCTTGCCTTTCACACCAAGGTTTCTTATGGCTTTCAACCCCACTGGGTCTTGCTAGTTGCTGAGCCCTACTTAGCACAGAATTGGTTTATTCCAGTGTACATAAAATGACTAACATCCCAGTTGTCCTCTCTTTAGGGCACATTCTGCTGTTGACCAGCATAGACTCCAAGGGATGTTTCCAGACATAGTGTAGCTGGATAAATGCCTAGTCTGCATTTAAAAGCTCACCCAGCGGGCCGGTGAGATGGCTCAGTGGCATAAGCGTCTGCCTGGCAAGCGCGAGGGCCCAAGTTCAACTGCGGGAACCCACATACAAAAAAAGGGCCGGTGATATCACTCAGTGGCATGGGCGCCTGCTGGCGCATGAGGTCCTGAGGTCGACCCCTGGTACCCACAAAAAAAATAAAAAATAAATAAATAAGAGCTCACCCAGGGCATTTGCTATATGATTGTAGATGGTCACTTTTCCTCAATGGGCTTCTGTTATGGCTTGTGTCTAGCTGTCCCCCCAAAGCTTCATACAGTCATATGTGAGCTTTTCAGAAGTGGCTGGATCTAGAGTGTGTGATGCTAGGATCAAGGATGTGTAATTACTAAATTAGTCCACTGATTGGTTTGGCATAGTTCTGGATGTGGATAATGAGAAGGCCCACCTTGGGTGTGAGTGCCACCTACCCTAAAGGCATGTACCCTGGATAGAATATAAGGGACAGAAAAAAGGCTGCTGCCATCGCTTGCTGCTTGCTGCTTTTGCCGTCTTCTCTTGCCATGAACTGTTTCTCCTCTGTGATGCCCCTCTGCCATGGCACGCTGCCTTGAGCCAGCTGATTATGGACTGAAATCTCTTCAAACTGTGAGGTGAAATAAACCTTTCTTCCTTTAAGTTTGCGTGCTGGGTATTTTATCTCAGCAATGATAAAAGTGAGACAGTTTCTATTTCCTAACCTGTTACCAGAACGTAATAACCTCTATCCATGTCCATTGTTCATGACTAGGTTAAGAAGCTTTCTGAAATGTATACTGTGGCATAAATTCAAGGACTTATCACTGTCTTCTGGAAAAGAAAAAGGGAGACAAAATGTGTAGAGCCATGGTTCCCAAACATCAGTCTACAATGGAAGTATTGGTATAAGATAATCAAATCATAATTGTTGGGAATGTTATGGTTTGATTTTAAATGACCCAAAGGTCATGTTTTAAAGGCTTAGTTGCCAGCCTGCAGTACTATAACATTTAGGAGGCAGTGCCTAGTAGAAGGAAGTTAGTTCACTGTGGGGGTTGCCCTTGAAATAGATATTGGAACCATGGCTCCTTGCGCTTTCTCTCTTTACTTTTTGGTCACCATGAGGTAAGTAGTTTCCGCCATCATATGCCTGCCTCCACCATAATGTATTGCACAGCAAAGGAAACAATCATAAAATGAAAAGATAACATATGGAATGGGAGAAAATATTTCCAAATCATTTCCTAAGGGTTTAATAGTCAAAATATATTAGAAATCATACAACTCAATAGAAAAAAAAATAAGCAAATAACTCAATAAAAAATGGTCAAAGGGGGGCCGGTGAGATGGCTCAGCGGCTTAAGCACCTGCCCGGCAAGCGTGAGGGCCCGAGTTCGACTCCCGGAACCCACATACGAAAAAGGGGCCGGTGTTATTGCTCAGCAGCATGGGCGCCTGCTGGCGCGCGAGGTCCTGAGGTCGACCCCCCGGTACCCACAAAAAAAAAAAAAAAGGTCAAAGAACCTGCATAGATATTTTCCCAAAGAAGACATACAAATGGCCACAGGTACATGAAAAGAATATTCAAATCACTAATCAACAGTGTGTTAGTTAGCTTTCTGTTAATGTAACAAATACCTGAGATAAATCAACTTATAAGGAAAAAAGCTTTACTTTGTCTCATGGCTTCAGAGCTTCAATTTGTAGTTGCTTGGCCCCATTGTCTTTGTTTTTGTTTGTTTCAACTTTTATTAGTATGTGTTTACAGTATATAATGATTATATTTATCGTGGGGAGTTGGTACATGTACCCAACACATCTTAATTTTTTTTACTTTTCTTTCCTCTCCCGTCCTTCCCTTTGCCTCCATTTCTTGGTCCCCTTCCCATCCTACTGCCTTTGATCATGTGGCAAATACATCATGGTGAGAACATGTAGCAGAGGAAGCTGTTCATCTCATGGGGCCAGGAAGAAAAGTGACAGGAAAGGACCAGGGTCCTGATATCCCCTTAAGTGACCTAATTCCCTGATGACTTCTTTCCACTAAGCCCCACATCTCAAAGGTTGTACCACCTCCCAAAAGCACCATGCTTAGGACCATACAGGCCTTTAGGACACATTCCAGATCACTGTAGCAAACTGGAAAATACGAATCAAAACCATATCACATACAACCTCATACCTGTTAGCGTGATTATTATCAACGATCAAAAGATAACAAGTGTTGGTGAGGATGTAAAGAAAACGAAACTTCTACACTGTTGATAGGAATGTAAATTGATATAGCCACTATAGAAAAACAGTATGGAGTTTTCTCTAAAAATTAAAACTCAAATTACCATATGATCTAACAATCCCACTTCTGCACATATGTTCAAAGGAGTATGTCAAAGAGAGATCTACGTTCCTATGTTATTCACGATAGCCAAGACACAGAAACAACCTAAGTGTCTTTACAGATTAATGGATAAAGAAAACGTAATACACACACACACACACACACACATTATTCAGTCTTTAAAAAAGGAAGAAGTTCTGCCACTTTCAGCAAGTTGGATGAATGTGTAGGATATTATGCTAAGTGAAAGAAATTCAACAGAGCCATAAGTACGGCATAATCTAACTTACTTGTGTACTCTGAAAAAACTGAATTCATAGTAATAGAGAATAAAATTGTGTTACTAGTGGCTGGGTGGTGAGGAAGATGAGATGTTGGCCAATGGGTACAAACTTTAAGTTGTAAGATGAATAAGTTCTGCAGGCCTAATGCACAACATGGTAACTATAGTTAATAATACTGTGTTGCATATTTGAAATTTGCAGACAGTCAATCTCAAGTGTTTTCACCATACACACACACAATGGTAACTGTGAAGTAATAGATTTGTCAATTAGTTTGATCATGACAATCATTTTACAGTGTATGCATGTATCAACACATCACATTGTATACTTTAAATATACACAATTTGCATTTATCAATCATACTTTGACTTTTTAAAAAAAATTTTAAACAAATTGTGGGAGTAGCTCACAGTCTGCTGGACACTGTCACAGTTGTCTGCTGTGTGCTTACTGTACAGTGCAATAGTGTACAGTAGTACAGTACAGTTGGGCACTTACTGTATTTGTATGTGTGTGTGCTTGGTTTTATTATGCTTTAAATTGTATATTTGTGTCAAGGGTGTATGAGACTCACTTTGTCAGACTTACGAATGAATCTGTCTTACGAACTGTTCTCCTAGAATGGAATTCATTCATAAGTCAGGGACTTACTGTATAAGTATCAGAAGAAGCACCTAAAAAGAGTGGGAAATGGCTTGGGGAATAATGCTGGGGAGCAAAATAGACTGAGGAGAGTTATTTTTCATGGTAAAACTTTTAGTATGATTTGATTTTTCAAACTCTGTCTATATATCTCAGATTAAAATAAAAATTAATTTAAAAATAAAGCAAGAGGCAGATGACAGCTTCAAGGAGGATAGAACTTTATATCTAGATCTAGCCAAGAGTAGGGCTGGAGTTCCACTAACAGAGAGCTCCCTCACTGTCTATCAGAAGTAGTTAAACTGACACTATTCATTCAACTTATCAGAAATAAGGTAGACCATTCCAGCTTTGGTTGGGGAATTAGACCTAAGGAACTTTCCCATCCTTTCCAATTCTAAGACCCCTTCCAAGTCTATGCATCTGGAAGCTAGGATGTTATTGTCATTATCTCCTAAGCAATTTATCTGTGCATTTAATATGCACTTGTTCAGTACTTATTTTATTTCCAGTGGTGAACCAGGTCCTGGGTTGGAGATGGGGCAGTTGAGATAGACATAGCATTTGCCTGCAAGAATGATTGGGAAGCTTGTCTGATTCAAACTCTCATGATACAGAGAAGAAAACTGAGGTTGCAAGCAGAGCAAACACCTCACAATGTCACACAGTATAAGTGGCACAGTCAGGATGGTACACAAATCTCCAGGTTCCCACACCAACCTTCTTTACCTCACAAACCCCCCAGCGGAGCACCCCCTTGGAACAGCTCAACCAAAAATGAAGCTCGTTCTTCATGGTACTTTCCTAACCTCCTGCAAACATCACTGTGCAATAAATCTTAGTATTTTAACTGTAGCAAAATTTGGCCTCTTGGATATCTGCTTCAGAAGGGCAGGTGGTGAGCCTGCTGAAGATAACCAGTCAATGTTCACGGAACCCAAACTCCAGGCCATTCACCAGCAAGACCTAAAACAACAGAAATAAAACTAATTGGCAGTGCTCTTGTGAGATGTGTGAGCATTTTCAGGTAAAGAGTTAACTCCTGTGTCATGGCTAAAATCCCGAATCATTTTGTGGAGTTTATTATTGTTTCAACATTATAAGGGAGCCAGTATCTGCATGTGCCAACATCTCTTTGTAGTATCATTTCCTGGATCCTTTTCTTGCTTGATCTGATAGGCCTCTCTTTGGTACCTTGAAAAAGATCCCATCATCTCACTAGATTTCAGTTTCCTTATCCTCATCTTCTTTTTGAATATAAGCATCATTGCTGGGCGTGGTGACACACACCTGTAATCCCAGCACTAGGGAGGCTGAGGCAGAAGGATCGCCATGAGTTGGAGGCCAGCCTGGGCTACATAGTGAGACCCTGCCTCAAAAAAAATTAAAAAATTAAAAATTAAAAAATAAAAATAAAATAAAATAAGCATTACTGTGGGTGTTAGACTAGACCAGTGATTCTCAAGTGGGGTGATTTTGCCCCCATCCCTTGAAGATATTTAGCAATTTCTGAGGACATTTTTGGTTGTCACAACTGGGGCAGGGTGATACTGGCATCTGGTGGAGTAGAAACCAGGGCTGTTGATGAACATCCTGCAATGCACAGAGCAGCCCCTCCCAACCCAGAACTATCTGGTCCAAAATGTCAATAGTGCTGCCACTGAGAAACCTTGGGCTTAAAATGAAAGGAACCCTGGGGGCCGGTGAGATGGCTCAGCGGCGTAAGCGCCTGCCTGGCAAGTGCGAGGGCCCGTGTTCGACTCCTGGAACCCACATACGAAAAAAGGGCCGGTGATATCGCTCAGCGGCACGGGCACCTGCTGGCGTGCGAGGTCCTGAGGTCGACCCCTGGTACCCACAAAAAAAAAAAAAAATGAAAGGAACCCAATTCCAGCTTGCTTAAGCAAAAGAAAAGAAAAAAGCCAGGTGTGGTGACATATGCCTGTAATTCCAACACTGTAATTCCAAACGCAGGTAGAAGAATTGCAAGTTGGAGCCCAGCCTGGACGACTTAGTGACTTAGGGACACTCCGTCTCAAAATAAAATAAAAAATGCTGGAGATGTTGCTCAGTGCAAAAGCCCTGGGTGCAACCTCCAGTACCACCAAAATAATCAAACAAATAAATGAAAAACAGGGTAGTTATTAAATATATATATCATTGCTTTAAAAAAGCTAGAGCTGATATGATAGGGAAAAACTGACAACTTAGAACAGAATAGGGAAAAAAATCTGAAGCAACCTTGAGTTTTATGCATACAAAATTAGAAAAAAAACTTAAAATGATAATTGTATCTGCCACTGAGGGTACAGAAATATATGTACTGTACTGATATGCATGATACATTGCTGTCTGAATAGAAACTTCACTGCTTTGGGGGAAGCAAGTTGGTAATACACATCAAAATCCAAACGTCTATTCTGCTCTCGAAAATTGATATTAAGGGAAGAATTTAACAAAATAAAAAGGATCTGTGTACAAAAATATACAGCATTACTTGTAAATAATAAAAATGTAGGGCCGGTGAGATAGCTCAGTGGCATAAGTGCCTGCCTGGCAAGCGCAAGGTCCTGAGTTCGACCCTCAGTACCCACATACGAGAAAAGGGCTGGTGATATCGCTCAGCGGCACAGGCACCTGCTGGTGCGCGAGGTCCTGAGGTAGATCCCCGGTACCCACACACAAAAAAAAAAATGCAAGTGATAGGGCCGGTGATATAGCTCAGTGGCATAAGCGCCTGCCTGGCAAGCGTGAGGTCCTGAGTTCAACTCCTGGTACCCGCATATTAAAAAAAAATGCAAGTGATAGTTGGGAAACAGTTCAGTAAAGTGGGTTGCATCCACTGGATGAAATATTTTACAGCGATTCAAAGCCATTATTATGGGTACATGGCAATGGCAGTGTTAGTGCACCCACAAAACCCCTGTGAGTCCTGTGGAGCTGTTTCTTCAGGATCAGGGAATGGCCTAGATCTCAGAACAGAGCCCTGTCAAATGTTTAAACAGGTCAAGGCCAAGCTTTCCGAGGTGTTCTCAATGCAGCTGTTCATCTTAAGCCAGAGCTTGTGAGATTCCATACAGCAGTGAGGTGGCAGGAGGTGGCAGTGGGCACTCCAACATCACAGAAGCTTGGTAGTATACAGTCGGCCCTGTACACAATGGAGATGTCCACAGTCTGCTGACCTTGAGGGAAACTGTGGACACCTAGAGCATGGATGGGTCTTCTGTAGCCAACTCCCAGCCAGAACTAAGGATGGCCAGACCCTTGTACATTCCGAGTACCTTCCAAGGTGCAGAAGGGCCTTTGACTTTATGCTCCATGTAACTATAAGATCCCAGTGCCCTATACCACCCAGTGTTCATGTGCTTGTGTACTACCTTCCCCTTGAACCTGAGCCAGTCCAGGGACTCATTTATAATCAACAGAATATGGCAGAAATGATGCTGTACGACTTCTGAGGCTTCTGGCTACTTCTACCTGAGTCTCTTGAAATGTCCTCTGAGAGCCCTGAGCATCCATATAAGAAGTGTGTCATGCCGGAGAAGCCATGTGTAGGTACCCCCATTGGCAGTTCCAGCAAAGCTCAGCCTTCCCGCCTTTCCCACTATGGCATCAGGCATAACCAGCATATTTCTTTGCAGGATGCTTGAGAATAAATTCATCATCCCAAAAAATAGGTAAACAAAGATAAAGAGCCAAAGATTTATCCTGCCTTTTGTTTATGACCTATACTTTAGAGTAACCAGAAAGAAATGAAATGAAATCAACCTCTTATTACAGGTAATAAAGGAAGAAGGGGACTAATGGCAATGTGCCTTTTACTGCAATATTTTAAAAATTTAAACATTTGCCATATTTTTTACTATACCTCATATAATTTACACTTCCAATTTTAAAAAAGCAAAACCAAATAGCTCCGGCAAAAACAAACAAACAAAAACCAAAAACCAGACGGGGTGGAGAGCTGTTTTCAATGAAGCATCTCTGTGTGATCTGAGTACAATAAAGCCATCCTTTCCCTCTCCCCCTCTTGCCAAATCCCCCTGCACTTATCGGACTAGAAACCTAAAGAGGCACCTGAAGTCACATTTTAAGGATGCATAATGGAGGGGAGTTTGGAAAAGGAATGAAATTATCAGGGAGGATTATACTGTCACCACTCGACACAATGGGGATCGCAGCTTTTAACTGCCTTAAACAAGTCTTACTTCATACCAGAGCTTCAACTCAAACAGGCGTCTCCATGGGAAGTAGATCCTGCCCAAGAGATCAAATCTTTCTTCCTGGATGGGTCTTTGAGTGCAGGCTCCCTGTCTACACAGCAAGAGGATGGACATGGCTCTTAGAATGCACTTGAAATTCTTTTTCCTTTCACGGTGTCTTTGTAGCCAAGTATCTTAGAAGGCTTGGGAATGAAGGCGCCTCTGGATAAGCTGGTCATCCTACCTCTAAGAGGCTGGGGTTTCAGGCAAGGTATTGCCTTTGTGAGTCTCTGTTCCCTCCAGATGCAATGAGAAACTATACACAAATGTTTTGAGTACCCGCCAAGAACAAGGGGCAGGGGGTGCCACTCAGCAATCATGTGTGCTTAGCATGCATTAGGCCCTGGATTCCATCCCAAGCACTGCAAACAAAACAGAACAAAACACCAAGGCGACATGCTGAGCCCTGACAGGAGCAAAGTAAGTTGAAGCTGTCTTTTTCTCAGGACTATACAGACATGGACCCTAGCAACCGTAAAATATGCTCAACAAGGCCACAGGAAGGGCCAGACATGGGCTATGAAAGACCTAGTACACGAATAATGCTCCTATCTTCCTGGGAGATGATATTGGACCTGGTCCTTGGAAGACAGGGAAGTTGTGGGGCAAAATATTGGAGAAAAGGATGAAGAGAAAGCATGAAGCAAAGTCTGGAGGCAGGGAAGATGGGCTAATACCTGAGAAATGGCAGGTAGTTCATATGGCTGGTTGAAGGGGAGGTGAATCTGGAGAGGTCAACAGGGCGGGTGGAGAAAGGCCTGATGTCCAGGCCAAGAAGTATGGACTTGATTGTGTAGGTAGCAGAGAGCCAAGGGGCTGGCAATGGGCTTGGGAAGGACCCACACTGGATGTGAATCTGATCTCCCCATTCCTGCCCCACATCTTTTCATGGGACACTGCACAGCACCCTCCTTGACTGGAAAGCACCAACTCCAAATTTTTCAGCCCCAGATCAATTCCCTCTAGAGTAGCTTCTGTAACAAATGTAGGGTTGAAAGAGGCAACCCTTTGGGTTTCTGTACACATCTGTCTTTCACCTTTGGAGAAACCACTCCAAGGTGGAGTGAGAGTATGGGAAGAGATGAAGACTAAACACAAGGGAGAAGCTAACTACTGGTGAGATGGCAAGCTAAAGAACATGGGAGTTCTCTGCCACAAACACCCAGAAATGCTGGATACAGTTTTTAGTTTGGTTTGGTTTGGTTTGGTTTGGAGTTGTAATAATTTTAAATGTACAGCTGAGCTTATAGGAGAGTGAGGGCATTTCCAACATCAAAACAAAAGGAGAGCTGAAAACTGGAGCAGGTGAAAGCCTGCAGCAGCCTCACAGAGTTGGCAGCAGGAGACATCTGTGCAGCAATAAATCTGGAAGCTTGCCCTGCAAGCAAGAGGGAAGCCTGGCCAGGATCGGACTGGAAGTCACCCTGAGAGTCTCACTATAGTCCCTGGCTGCCCTCTGATTACAACGCTTGGAAAAGCCACGAGTTTTTGTCTGGAGAAACAATGTAGGACAGAAAGAGCCCCTGGCCTGGCTCTGCTCTAATCTCCCATATTTCTTCCCTTCTGTTAGTCTTAATTTTTCATCTTTTGAATGGACACGATGTCACCACAACTGACCTTGCGAAGCTGCTGCAAGAATTCATCCATTCATTTACCAAACCCCTGCCTTCATGGAGCTCGTATTCTAATGAGGAAGGAGATAATGAATAAAACAATATGGAAACAAAGTAGTAGAGACAAGCATTAGGCAGAGTGGAGGGGGTCCTCCCCGCCCTTGGCTGGGAGGGTTGGTAGGCTCTGAAGGGATGTGGTGCCTGAGCTGACTCTTGAGGGGCCAGGAAGAACTGCTCACAAGAAGGCGAGGAAGACATTCCAGGAATGATCAAAGACTGGGATCCAAAGCACTACAGCCTGTAGCAGAAGCTGCATATGTCACAGTATGACTGGGTAATGAGTTGCAGGTGGGATACGGTGAGAGAAAAGGGCCAGCAGGGACATAACCCACATGAGTAGAAGATAAGGCCTTGGTTGGGCTCATATAAAACTTTTGTGAATTTCAGAGAAATTTTCTCTTCTTGAAGAATTCACAATCCTCTTCCCACTGCCATGACACCTAAGCATATCATCAGAGGAGCAGTCACGCTATTGCTTTGACTTAACATAGGCTCCCCAGAAAGCAGAGCCTGAGGCACAGGCTGCTGGGCTACTATTTTATTAGGGAGCAGCAGTGTGGGACAAGGGGAGTGAAGCAGGGATGGGGAAGAACCAAAAAAAGGTGTGTCACAGAGGGGGCCACTGCTAAATGTCCCTCACTATTCAATCTCATGGAAATGTCCCCTGAGAAGCCATGTGATCTGTGTCTCAGGTAGGTTAACCAACCACCCTGGTTTTCCCAAAATGGAGGGATTTCTTCAGACTTAAGTATCAAACCTAGGAAAGTTCTAGGCAAACCAGGATGTATTGGTCACCCTAGTCTCAGGATCATTGGATTTGAAGGAAATTCACACTTGCTGGTCTCAGTTGCTTTATGTGGGACACACAGGAAGGGGTGTGGGAAAATAAAAATGCAGCATGAATATTGTTGTAAGAAGTAGAAGGATGGATAAAAATATTGACAAGTGCCATTAGGAGCCTGGCTGAGATCAAAGACCTTGAAGTTATTGCTACATGGCATTAATGTGTTTCTTCTTTCCTTCCTTTATTCGTTCATTCTGGATTATGCCAATGATTGTTGGTTCCCACTGGGAACATTGGTTGATGACTTAGTTTTGGCCACACAGACACATTAGAGTCTCACTGGAGCTTAGAGCTCCAAGTTGTCATCTAGGATCATGACTCTATTATGGATGCACCCCTTACTCTCCTGAGCGACCTCATCTTCCACCACAGCTTCCACTACTCTGGGTTGATGCTGATGATGATCCCTAAGTTTCTAAACCTAGTCCAAATCTTTCTGTGGGCTTCAGACTTACACACACCCAACAAGCACCACTATTTCAACATATCCAAACCACACTCACTGTCTTCATCCCCAAACCTGCTCCAGCAAGGAAATTGATCCCCCGGACAGTCTGCGCATGAGGGTAACAGGTTACCTCTCAATATCTACTTCCTTGCTTGATTCTAAAAGTGATGTCTCCAAAAGCTTCTCTTTGAGGTCTTGAGATTTTCAGGTACTACATCTAGGTTGATCTGGAAGAAAAGAATTCCAAGCAGAGGGAACAGTCAGTGAAAAGGCCTTCAGGCAGAAAAGAGTCTGAGATAAAGGGGCAGAAAGAAGGTCAGAGTAACTGAGCTTAGATGAGGAAGAGAGTGACTTGCAAAGAAGCTGGAAATGTAGACAGCAGTTAGATAACAGAGACATTTGTAGACCAGGTGAAAGAATTTAGACTTTATTTTTGGTGCATTGAAAAGCCACTTAAGAGTTTTAAGCAGAAGAGTTGGTATAGCAGTCAGGGTTCTCCAGAGGAACAGATCCATTAGGTTATATAGAGATACACAGAGAGATTTATCATGAAGGATTGGCTCGTGTGATTTTGGATGCTGAGCATCCCAGGATCTGCTGTCTGCTACCTGGAGGCTCAGGAAAGTTAGTGGTACAGTTCCGGTCCAAGCCTGAAGGCCTGAGAATCAGGAGAGCCAATTAAACTCTAGCCCAAATCCAGAGGTCCAAGAACCAAGAGATACAATGCCCTAACGAGGGAGAAAATGGATGTCCCAGCCAAAAGGGAAGAGAAATTTACCCTTTCCCCCTTTTTTTTTCCATTTAGGCCCTTAGTGGACTGGATGATGCACATCCACATTGTTGAGGGTGGATCTTTTTTTTTTTTTTTAACCTGCTGATTCAAATGCCAATTTTACAGATACCTAGAAACAATGTTTGCTGGGCATCCCTTAGCTTAGTCAAGCTAACACATAAAATTAACCATCACAGTTGGCATGATCTGATTAACACTTTTAATAATCATTCTGGCTCCTGAGTAGACAATGGAAAATTGGGCAACAGTACAGAGTCCATTAAGAGCTGCTGCACAATATAGGTGAGAGTTGATGTTGGATGGGACTAAAGTATAAGAGTGATGATGAAGAGAAGTTTCAGATTCCTGATTAGTTCTAGGGGACTGCATTTGTCAGCTTTCCCACTGCTAGACACAATACCTGGCCTCCACAACTTAGAGGAGGAGGGTTAATTTAGCTTACAGTTTTATGGGATTCAGTCCTTGGCCAGCAGGCTCTAAGGCTTCAGGAACATCATGGTAGATGAGCATGGTAGAGCAAAATACTTAGTTAGTGGCAGCTGAAAAACAGAGCAGGAGAAGAGCACCAGAAATGAAGAAGAGAGAGACCAGATACAGCACCCAAGGTCATGCCTCCACGACCCACCCAGATACACCCAAGAGTGTGCTCCACCAATTCCCATGGTGGCTCCCAAGCAAATCAAGTTGACACAATCAAGTTTAACAGTCACAGGGATGTCAGACAGAATTTGAGTGTGTTGGGCAAGGAAATCAAGAAATCAAAGATAGTCCCAAGATTTTAGGCCTGATAGTGTTTGTGAATAAGTGTTATTTACTTGGTGGGTGGGAAAGCAAGATTTGGAACAGGTCTGAGGCACCTATTCAACATCCAAGAGGAGATATAAAATATGAGTTTGGATATATGTGAATTTGCAGTTTTGAGAGGTAGACAGAGCTGGAGATAGAGTTTTTGGGGGTACTGGTACAGAGATAATATTTGAAGTCTTAGACTATTTATATTTTTTATTTTTATTTTAAAGATAAAAAATAGAACAAAATTTCAAAACAACATAATAGGAGGGTAACAATGGTTAATATATTGCATATTGTTATCTTTAAATTAGTTGCTCATAGTACAAGATATCGGCATTCAATTGTCCAAACAATATTAGCACAAAACTTTCTTTTCAATGAACTAAGAGAAATTAACAGTGTATCTATCTTAACTATCTTTTACACACACACACACACACACACACACATATATTGCTTTTCTCTTCCTTCCTTTCTCTATTCCCCCATCCCAGTTTCTCTTTCCTTTTGAACAGTTTCTTCCTGTTTTACAATATCCATTGTACATTTTGGATCTTATTTACTCTTTCAGCTTCTCACACTAGGGAGACAATACGATGTTTACACATGTGTGTCTGGTTTATTTCACTTCTGAGTAGGGTCTCGAGTTGCATCCATTTACCTATAAAAGTCTCCAGTTTATCCTTCTTTATGGCTGAGTAGTACTCCATTGTATAAAAAGACCACATCTTTTTTATCCGTTCCTCAGTCGATGGGCATTCAGGTTGTTTCCAACATCTAGCTATTAAAATTGTGCTGCTATTGGGGCCGGTGAGATGGCTCAGCGGCATAAGCGCCTGCCTTGCAAGCACGAGGGCCCGAGTTCGACTCCCGGATCCCACATACGAAAAAGGGGCCGGTGATATCGCTCAGCGGCACGGGTGCCTGTTGGTGCACAAGGTCCTGAGGTCGACCCCCCGGTACCCACAAAAAAAAAAAATAAAAAATAAAATAAAATAAAATTGTGCTGCTATAAACATGGGTGCACATATATCGCTGTGGTATGATGTTTTTAATTCTTCTGGGAAGATACCCAGAAGGGGAATAGCTTGGTCAAATGGGACCTCTAATCTCAGTTTTTTTAGGAATCTCCACACTGATTTCCACAGTGGTTGCACCAGTCTACAATCCCACCAACAGTGGAGAAGGGTTCCTTTTTCCCCACAGCCCCTCCAGCATTTGTTATTGGTTGATTTCTTTTTTTTTTTTTTTTTTGGTGGGTACCGGGGGTCGACCTCAGGACCTCGTGCGCCAGCAGGCACCCATGCCGATGAGCGATATCACCGGCCCCTTTTTCGTATGTGGGATCCGGGAGTCGAACTCGGGCCCTCGCGCTTGCCGGGCAGGCGCTTAAGCCGCTGAGCCATCTCACCGGCCCATTGGTTGATTTCTTGATAAAAGCCATTCTTTCTGTGGTGAGATGGAATCTCAGTGTTGTTTTAATTAGCATCTCTCAAATGACCAGTAGTGTTGAAGATTTTTTCATATATTTATTTGCTGTTTGTATTTCTTCATCTGAGAAGTGTGTATTCATCTCAGATGCCCCTTTTTGGATTGGGTCTTTAAATTTGGAAGGTCTGATTTTTTTTAGTTCTTTATATGTTCTCAGTAGTAATGCTTTGTCTGAGGAGCAGCTGGCAAACAGTTTTCCCACACTGTGGGTTGTCTCTTCACTCTGTTGCTGGTTTCTCTTGCTGTGCAAAAGCTTTTTAATAAGATGAGATCCCAGTTGTTGATTCTTTGTGATAGTTCCTGCGTGATTGGGGTTTTATTCATAAAGTCTTTGCCTACACCAATGTCTTCAAGAGTTTTACCTATTCTATCTTCCAGCAGATTTAATGTTTCTGTTTTAATATTTAGATCTTTGATCCATTTTGAGTTTAGTTTAGTGCACGGTGAAAGATATGGGTCTAACTTTAATCTTTGGCATGTGCAGAGCCAGTTTTTCCAGCACCATTTATTAAAGAGGCTATCTTTCTTCCAGTGAATGTGTTTGACACCTTTGTCAAAGTTAAGGTTGAAGCCTTAGACTAGGAGAGACCACAAGGGGAGAAAATGGAGCTAGAGAAGGAGAGCTCTGGCTAAGACTTGGAGCTCTCTGACATTTAAAAGTCAAGCAGCTAATGAGGCAGCCAGCTAAAGAGACCATGAAGGGGTAATTACAAAGATATAATATTCCAGAAGCCAAGAGTAAAAAGCAGCTCAAGAAGGGTGTGGTCAACTGCATCAAATGTTTCTGGAAATCAAGTAAGGACAGAGGAGTGATGAAGTGACCACTGGAGGTCATCTAGGACCTTGTGAAACCCCTCCTTCAGGGCCTGGAGGAAGGAGAAACCCAGTTGCAGAGGTCTCAGCAGAGAATTAGAGGCAAGGAAATAGAGACAGAAGACAACTCCCTGGAAAAGACTATTGTGAAGGACAGCAGAGAAAAGGGACAACAGCTGCAGGAAGACACAGGGTTAAAGGAAGTCTCCACGAACACTGGACATACTGAGATAGATGTACATTTTGTTGGCAATGACAACTCCCTGGAAAAGACTATTGTGAAGGACAGCAGAGAAAAGGGACAACAGCTGCAGGAAGACACAGGGTTAAAGGAAGTCTCCACGAACACTGGACATACTGAGATAGATGTACATTTTGTTGGCAATGACCTAAGTAGGGAAAAAGAAACTAGAGATACAGCAGTGATGGGAGAAAAATTACAGAAGCAAAGTCCTTTGAGAAAGCAAGAGGCCAGAGGATCTGGCTCACAAGTGAAGTGGTAAGTTTTGGTAAAAGTAGAATGACTCATGCTTCTTCCACAGAAATACAAAGGCAGGCAGGGAACACGAACACAAATTCTGCTAAATTAGGGGCGTGGTGGGAATAAAAGATCTTTCTGTCCAATTGCCTCCATTTTTTTCAGTGAAATTTGAGGTGAGGATGGGATGGTCAGTGGTAGATGGTCCTCAGTGAGTGGGGGAGGAAGGAAGGAAAGACAGAAGTGATAGCTCTGGTGGGTGGGAAGTGAGCACGTAGAGGAGGGTGGTAGCATTGCTGAACAGTATTTAAAATCTGTCTTAAGCCAGGTGTGGTGGCACACGCCTGTACTCCCAGCACTTGGGAGGCTGAGACAGAAGGATTGCTGGGAGTTCGAGGCCAGCCTGGGCTACAAAGTGAGTTCAAGGCCAGCCTGAACTGCATGGCAAAACCATGTCTCAAAAAAGAAAAACAAGGATTTGTTGTCATGAATTTAAAGTGAGAGCAGCTGGCCTCGTGCGTGTGTTTCTCCCATGATGTTTACCTGCTTGAGCTCAGGTATGTAGGGATCAGATATGTAGGATAAGCAGAGAGTAAATATGAAGAAAGAAGCATGGAATCAGGGAACTAAGAGTGTTTGAAATACAGCAGTTAGGATGATGAGCCACAGAAATTAAACTGGCTAAAAAAGGAAGTAAGAATATGAGGGAAATGACAAGTAGTGAAAAACTGGGATGTCAATGTACTAGAAGTCTTGTTGAGTTGGAGTGGAAGTACTGAGAACCGAGAACCAAGAGAGCTGAAGGTAGAGCTCCAGCCCAAAGTCCTGCAGGCTGGAGATCCAGAAAACAGCCAATGCCACACTTCGAAGGTAGTCAGGCAGAAGAATCCTCTTGCTCAAGAGAAGGTCAGTATTTTTGTTCTAGTCAAGCTTCAATCGATTGGCTGAGGCCCGCTTACCATAAGGAGGGCAATTTGCTTTATTCAGCCTATTGATTTAAATGTTAATCTCATCCAAAAAACACCCTTATAGAAACATTTAGAATATTTATCCAAATGTCTGGGCATCCCATGATCCAGTCAAGTTGACAAATTAACCATTACTGTACCCATGCCTGCACAGTTTATGATGGAGTTGAGGCCAAGAAGTAGCATTTTATCATAACAGATAATGAGGAAAGAGGGGCAGACCAACTCTCAGGTATGATAGGGTCACGGTAACCGAACATGAAACAAGATCCCAGCGCTGTACAAAGCAAGCTTTCTCAGAAGTTCACACAGAGGAAGGCGGTGGGGTAACAGTCATCTGTGTACATGGCATTATAGTCGTGACAAAATCAAAGAAACTGCCCCTTAAATGGATTAGCCCCGTAGTACCCCTGCAAATAGTCACTGGGCATCAGCAAGAACACAAAAATCTATCACAGTAATGGCACTGCTTTGGATTTTGATTTTTTAAAAATAATATTGTGTATAATTCGTAAATTTGTTTGGTTTTTATACGGGGGTTTTATCTAGTTTTATATCTGTACATATTTACCTAACATTAAAATAAAACACATTTATGTGAATACTGAAGAGTCCACAAGATTTCTGTCCTTTTTAAATGCATCCAGTAGCCTATTGTTCTTAGTTTGAGAAACACTTTATAATAATATAAAAGTATTTATGGTTCTTTTTAGGGGATTTTTGTTTTGGAGTATTTCATTTACAGAATTTATTGAACTGGATATTATTAAAAGGTTTTTTTTAACTAAAAATTAGAAAATGTATTGTGTGCAACATTGGATTTGGAAAATGTTGCCCATCATATCTTAGAAGCATTTTAGGGAATGAAAGATTCTGATCAGGCACGAAATGATGCCAGATACTGTTTCACTTGGTATTTTCCAAGCTTGTCTGTGCAAAAAGTACCTCTACTTAAGCAACTATCAATAAACTAAGCAGTTGCTTCCTTTGGAAAAAAACTCATCTATAATACAATCTAGACACAGGACATTCTATTCAACATTTTGGTCCAAGGACAACCCCCCCGCAGTCCAGTGGTGCCACCAGCTATCTTAGAATAATATTTTTAAATGCATAAAATAAAATATGAAGGGATACAAATGAAATACATTATACTGAAATACAGTTTTCAAAACAGTTTCAAAGGGTGGGCACAGTGGTGCACGCCTGTAATCCCATCACTCGGGAGGCTGAGGCTGGAGGATTGCTGCGAGTTCAAGGCCAACCTGGGCTACAAAGTGAGTTCAAGGCCAGCCTGAACAGCGTAGTGAAACCCTGTCTCAAAAAGACCAAAAAAAAATTTTTTTTAACGCAAATGAGAATATTTGAAGGACAGCACAGAAAAAATGTTTAAAGAAATAATTGCCAATGACCACATATTATATGATTTCTTTACTTGAAATATCTAAAATAGGCAAATATATAAAGGCAGAAAATAAACAGTGGTCATCTGGAGAGGGGTAAGCAGGAGTGGCAAGGATTGAGAACTAATGGCTAAAAAGAACAATTTTTCTTTGAGGTAACAAAAATATTTTAAAATTGATTTTGGTGATGGGCACACATCATGTACACATATAATAATATAATTTGTATACTTTACAAAGATGAAATCATGTGCTATGTACATTATCTCAATAAATATGTTTAAAAGCTAATGTTTAAAAATTTCCCAATTTTATTGAAACATTGTGTTACTTCATTAATATATTCTCATGTATCAGTTAAAAGTAAATTTAGTAACCTAGAATTCCCAATTATGTTGAAAAATATAAATGCAAAAATCCAAGAAGCCGGGCCGGTGAGATGGCTCAGCAGTGTAAGTGCCTGCCTGGCAAGCGCGAGGGCCCGAGTTTGACTCCCGGAACCCACATACAAAAAAAGGGCCGGTGATATCGCTCAGCGGCACGGGCGCCTGCTGGTGCGCGAGATCCTGAGGTCGACCCCCAGTACCCATAAAAAAAAATAAAAAGACCCAAGAAGCCCAATGAATCCAAAAGGGAAGAAATATGAATAAAACTACACCAAGGAACATCATAACAAAGGATAAAGAGAAACTCTACAAAGCAATCAGATAAAGAGACACATTATGTACAGTGGAAAAAAGATGACAGCAGATTTATTATTGGGAGCATTGCAAACTAGACGAGTAGGGCAAGATGTTTAATCCTACACTAAATATTGGCAACCTGGAATTATACACACGGTGAAACTGCCTTTCAAAAACAAAAACAATAAAATAAGCAACCACTTTATACCCATTAGGATAGCTATTATCCAAAAAATGGAAAATAATAACTGTTTAGCAAGGAAACAGAGGAATTGGAACCTTTGTGCCTTATTTATGGGGATGTAAAAAGAAAAAGCTACTGTAGAAACAGTTTGGCAGCTTTTCAAAAAGTTAACCATGAAATTATCATATGACCAAGTAATCCCACTCCTAGGTATATACCCCAAATAACTGAAAACAGGTATTTAAATAAAAGCCTATACACGAGTGTTCATAGCAGCACTTCACAATAGCTATATGTAGAAAAACCCAAATGTCTACCAACTGATGGATAAACAAAACGTGGTACTATTCAGACACAAAAAGGAATGAAGCACTGATTTGTGCTACAACATGCATGAACCTTACAAGTGTTAGGCTAAGAGAAAGAAGCCAGTCTATATATCATATAATTACATTTATTCTTTATTTCATGTTCCATTATGAAATATCCAGAACCTGTAAATCCACAGAGACAAAAAGAATAGTGGCTGCCAAAGGCTGTGTGAAAAGGAAGTGGGGAGTGACTTCTTCGTAAGTATGGACTTTCCTTTTGAGGTGATGACTTAAATGGGATTATAGTCAAACAATACCGTGAATGTACTAAATGTTGAACTGTGCATTTTAAAATTATGAAAATGGTAAATTTTATGTTTAATGTACTTTATCACAATTTGTTAAACTACAAAGAGCTACATCTATTTTTTTTTTTTTTTGTGTGGGTACCGGGGGGTCGACCTCAGGACCTCGCGCGCCAACAGGCGCCCGTGCCGCTGAGCGATATCACCGGCCCCTTTTCTGTATGTGGGATCCGGGAGTCGAACTCAGGCCCTCGCGCTTGCAAGGCAGGCGCTTACGCCACTGAGCCATCTCACCGGCCCCTAAAGAGCTACATCTATTAAACTGATTAAATAATAATTAAGTATGGCCATACCAAGCATTGATGAGGATTGGAGAAACTAGAACCCTCCACCATACCCCAATGATGGGAATGTATATTATAACCACATTGGAAAAAAAGAGTTTGGCAGTTTTTGTAAAAGTTAATCATACACCACCTACCATGTGATCCAGCCATTCCTCTCATAGGTATCCCAAGAGAAATTAAAGAACATATTCACAGGGCCGGTGAGATAGCTCAGTGGCATAAGCGCCTGCCTGGCAAGCGCAAGGTCCTGAGTTCGACTCCCAGTACCCACATATGAAAAAAAGGGCCGGCGATATCGCTTAGCGGCACGGGCGCCTGCTGGCACGCAAGTTCGACCCCCGGTAACCACAAAAAAAAAAAAAAAAGAACATATTCACAAAGCCTTGTCCACAAATGTTCACTAGAAACTTTACTACAAATGCCAACACTTAGAAACAACCAAAGTTCATCAACAGAGAAGTGGACAAAGAAACTGTGGTATATTCATACAATGAAATGATACTCAGCAATGTAAAAAAAATGTGCTACTGTTGCAGCTAATAATCTGGATTACTCTGAAAGAATTAGACTGAATTAGAAGCCGGAAAAAAATGAGTCGGACACTGTAAGATTCTATTTACATAAACTTTTAGCAAAGACAAATTAAGCTATGGTGACCAAAGCAGATCAATGTTTGCTCGGTGATTCTGTGAGGACCATGGGAAGGGATGAAAGAGGTATTTCAAAGGGACCTAGGAAACTTGTGGGTAATGGACAGATTCACTACTATGACTGTGGCAATGGTTTCACATATATACCAAAATACAGTATATCAAATTGTACAATTTAAATATGGGGAGCTTATTATATGTCAATTATATCTCAGTGAAGCACTTTAAAACACTTTTTAAAATATGTATGATAAAAGATATTGAGGAAAGATGATGTAAATCAAATCTATATTTTTACTAAATTGTAGGTATGAATTTTTGTCTTTATTTAAATCTTGTTCCAAAAGATGAAAGTTACATTTTTTAAATTTACTAAACACTCGATGAGTGGTGTTCATTTCTGTTTTGGTCAGACTAGGCTAGATTAAGCTACAATAACAGCCCCAATCAGAGTGGCTACATGCATCAAAATGTACTTATTTTTATGTTCACAGGCCAAAACAGCTCAAGTATCCTGGAATGTATGGCCTACTTGGCCATACAAAGGAGAACAACATAAATGAACACCACCACCACCACTAGCAGTAGCAGCAGCAGCACCAGCTGAGCACCAGCAGTTTAATGATCCAGCCCACAGTGACAAATATCACTTCTAACAACATTTACTGGCCTAAAATAGTCATACCACCATGCTTTACTTCAAGAGGACAGGGGAGTACATCTTCCATGTACCAAGAAGTAGAGAAGTGCTGGATATGGGTGAACATTAATAATCTACCAAAACTACCCATGATACTAAAAAGTATTTCCACACCACATATTGTAAGCAGATTGAAGTAGAAAATTCTCAAATAATGTGAACCATCCCATGAACCAGAGATTTCACTCAGAAGAGGAGGGGAGATCTGCAGCTGCAGCCATACTCACAAGTCCCCTGTTCTAGCAATACAGTCCCTGTATGGAGAGCCAAAATTTCAGATAACCTGGAAACACCTTGGCGGGAACACTACTTGATTTTTTTTTAAAAAAATCTCTTCACTGCCTGGATATCAGCTATTGTGTACTTGTGATACATACCATCAAATGCCTTCACATTTGTTCACGCATTGTTGCTCCCCCACACTCAAACTCACCTACTCTTAAGGGGTCTAAATAAGTTGCTATGACAATACAGAAGAGAGAACAATGATTTTTCTTTTTTAATGTTTTAAACTTAGAACTAGCAACTCTGTGTCGCGGGGAGGGGGTGGGGGAATGATACAGCTCTATATTCCTATCTTGCCAGCTTAGCAGCTTTGTGGTCATAGGCAGGTAAATCCCTTCACCTTTCTGAGCCTCAGTTTCCTCACCTGTAAAACGGGAATAAAGGCCTACCTCCCAGGATGGTTGTGAGAATAAGAATGAGATCATGTCTAAGGAACAGCTTTGTAAACTGCGAAGTTTTGTATCAGTCCAAGTTATCACCACCATCGGCAGCAACACCATGGCTGTCTCCTAGTGTCTAGAAGGGGAGCCCCAGGGCTGGGGAAGGTCCAGAGCAGAGAGGGGCTACCACCCCGACCCTCTGACTCTGAGGGACTCAAAGCCTCTCTAATTAACTCCTGGCAGGAGTTTCTTGCAGGACATGTTTGCCTACCAGCAAATGCCAGTTGAGGTTTCCAGGGGCCGCCCACTGGCCCTGACACACGGGGGAGGAATGATGATTCACCAGCCCTCTAACAGCCTCGCTGACAGGCCTCTTGGCCCAGCCCAGCAGGGGCAGGAGAGGGCTGCCAAGGGTGCAGCGGGGCCGTTAGGGTTTTCAGAAGCCGAAGAAAGATTAGACATCGGAAGGGAAAGAAAATGGAGAGATAAATGGGGGTGGGGCACAAAAAGAGGAAAGGGGGAACTAAAAAAAAAAAAAAGAATGGCGGTCACTAAGGGCGTGAGGGGAAACAGGGAATTGTTCAGTTGGTATAGAGTTTGACAATATGAAAAAGCTCTAAATCTGTTGCACAAGAATGGTAACACAGTTAACACTACCTTGCACTTAAAACTTAGCTAAGATGGTAAATTTTACGTTTCTGTACAATTAAAAATATAATTTAAAATATTTTTTAAGGTTGCAAATGAACAGGGAGAAGAATGGAGAGGAAGGGAAAAAGAGGGAAAGGAAGAAAGAAGAGAAGGGAGCGGAAGGGGTGAAAAGGAAAAGAGATGGAAGAAAGAGAAGACAAGGATAGGACAACAAAGAAAAGAAGAAGGGAACAAACGCAAGAGAGTCGCGGCAACCCACCGCTTTCTCCCGCGGGGCGCGGGGGCTGATGGGGCTTCCCGGGGGCGCGGTCGCCTTATGACGTCACAACGCCGCGCCGTCGCCTTGCCCCCGCCCCGCGTCCTCGCGTTGTGAAATCGCGCGCCGCAGTGGTGGCCGCAGGGCCGGCGGGCACCTCTCTCCTTGGGTGGTTGCGAGTCCCTCGGCCTCTGGCCTTCTGCCCAGCCAGCCCCGGCGGCGGGAGGGCGGTAATTGCCCAGAGACGCAGCACTTATCTAGGCCGGTTGTGCAAGGCGCGCGGGAGGGAGGGCCCGGGGCGGTGGCTCTCACGCCTCAGCGGCCAGGCATGCGCGCGGGGGCGAGGGCCAGGCTGGGGGGGGCCGCCTCGGGGTGTTCCCGCCGGAGACACCTCCTCCTTTCGCGCTAGCTGTGCAGACTGCCAAGGACCGGGAGATCAAAGTGCCCAGCCTAGCCCTGCCATCTGCTAGGATGTGTGATGTTGGACCAGCCCACACATTTGCTCTTGGTTTGCAGGCACCTCCTCCATATATTTGAGGTAAAAATCACACTCTCGTGCTTCTTGTGAGGATTAGAAATAATGCAGGTGAGCCCTCGAATAGTGCTAGGCAAAGTTACAGATAAATGGAGGGAACGGTGAAATTCTACTTGCCTGGCTTGTCAGTGGTTCAAACACGGCTAATGAAGCCTGGATTCAAGGCGTCTCTGCCACTGACCTGGATGACCTTGAAAAATTTGCCTCCCCTCTGTGGTCTTTAGTTTCCTCTTCTGAAATTGCATGATGATGACCCCCATTTCACCAGTCTTTGGAAGGATTAAATGAGGTGAGCCCCTGAGAAAGTGTGAGGGATCTATCTGCATCAGAATGTGCAACCACTGAAAGCCAATTCCTTTCCTTCGGCCCCCATGACAGCAGGCACCCCTGGTTTTCTTCCTGTCTCTCTGGCTGCCCCTTGGGAGTCTCTTTACAGCTCCTGAATCCCTTTTATATCCCTTGAGAGTTGGTGTGCCTTGAGCTCTCTCATTCCTCCAAGTCTTCAGGGCCCACAGTCACATGCAGCCCGGACCTCACTGAGTAGGTATTCACACCTCCAGTTAGGTCCCTTACATTCAGCATGACCCAAGTTGAACACATCATCTTCCTGTCCCAAATCCAGAGGGCAACTCGGCTCTACATTCTCAGGTCAAAGAAATTTGAGACATCCTTAAAGCTTTCCTCTATCCATCCTTCTACTATCCAGTCACCAAGTCCTGTCCTTTCTGCCTTTTTAATGTCCTTTCATTCATTTTCCATTTCCACTGATGCTGACCTAGTGTTGGTCACAGCTGTATTGCTCACTTAGGAGACTGTAGTAGCTTCCTAATGTGTCACTGTCTCCAGTCTTGCCCTTCCAATCCATCCTCTACACTGAAGCTAGGGTGATCTTAAAATACAAATCTTGTCACTTAGCTATGATCTGAATGTTTATGTTCCCTCAAAATTTATATGAAAAACCTAAACCCCCAAAGTGATGGCATTAGAAAGTGGGATTTCTTAGGTGATTAGTGCCCTTATAAGATGGCCCTAAAGGAGTTCACCATCTATGAAACAAGGGCCCTCACCAGACATAGAAGCTGCCAGCTGTCCTCGATCTTGGACTCCCATCCTCCAGGACTAAAGAGGAAATTTCTGCTGTTTGTAAGTCACTCAGTGTATGGCATTTTGTTGTAACAGCATGAATAAACTCATGCCACTCCACATCTGTTTCATGCACATCTCTGTGGTTTGTCTTCTGTTATGTACCCTGCAAACTCTAGTGGCACAGAACCTATTTCAGTTCTCAGAGTGCCATGCCTCTGGGTCTTCTCACATGCTGTTCCCTGTGTATGGAACACTGTTCAGCTCACTCATACTTGTCCTGCAAATCACCTAGACATTTGTTTTGCATAGCTCTCCCTGACCTCCCCAACTTCTGACTTAGGCACACCTCCTATGTATGTGCTCTGTGGTGGTTTTTGGTTTTTTTGTTTGTTTGTTTAATACCAATGTAATATAACTGGGTCTAATTTTTAATTAAAATTCATAGAGAAGTGTCTGGAAGGATATCTGCCAAAATTTTAATAGTGATCATCTCTGGGTGACAGGGTTATAGGAGATTTTAATTTTGTTCATTTTTCTTACCTGTATCATGTTTGTTGATTAAAAATTTTTATCCGGGGTAGATTGGGGCTATTTGGAGCTGCAGTACTTGCCAGCTTGAGAAAGGAGGGACCCTAGATTGCCAGGGCAAAAATGCCTTTCACCTGTATGCACTTCAAATACCTAGCAATGCTAGTGCAAAGGAAAAACAGTTGCTTCTTTGGTAGATATGGATACTGAATGAATTTTCACTCACTGAAGAACTTGGCTTGAGTATAGAAATACTGTTAGTATTCACTGAGGCCTTGGAGATCTTCACATTCCACTCCCTCATCTTGGAACCCCAAGGATAATTGGTGTCTTGCCAAACACCAGATCACACAGGAAGGTGATGGCAGAGCTGGAATTTGGACATGTTTCCTCACTCCTTGGTTGCTACTCATTCCAATATATGTTCCACCCATTCCCAGCAATTTACCCAAGACTCTCTACATACACACATGGGGGAAGGGTCTAATCCTTGAGAAGTTGATCAGTTTAGCTCCTCCACCAACCTCTCTACTAAAGAGGAATATTCAACTCTGTAGCAATTACGTTCTAAACTCCACTACTTTCTGTAGAGCGCTGTCTCTGTGCCAAGTACCTTTCTATAAATTATTCTTTTATTTTTGTATTTTTATTTTATTCTCCCTACAAAATATGTATTAGTGTCCTTTTGCCCTATGAGGAAACTGACATTTAAGGAATTTAAGTAACTTTCGCAAGGTTACTTAAGTGGCAGAGCCAGGATTCAAACTCCCACTCAGGAGACCCCATCCTGCCTCAGTGTTCCCTGATCCACACTGCCACAGCAGAGCAGGTGTCCCTTTTTATAGTGTGCAGAGAGGTTTAGCTCCCACAGGAAATGGGAGCTAAAGATTTCTGAGGTCCTCAATTCATATTTTGTTCTGTTGTGTTGTACAGAATACTTTAAACCATGAACTCTGCACAGAGGCCCTGAGTTTACTAATTGTGCAACTACACGTGCTCTACCACTTGCTGTGTAACTTTAGGTAACTTCTCTGTGCCTCAGATTCCTCAGCTGTACAATGTGGATAATAACAGTTCTTAATTTATAGAGATATTACAAAGATGAAATGAGTTACCATGAAAGCAGGTAATACAGAGCTTGAGACGTAATGAGCACTAGTATTACTACTACTATGAAGAGTTTATTATATACCAGGTCCTAAGATAGTAAATGGGGAAAAGGTGGCATAGACCATCCTCATCTGAAGGAACTCATCCTATGAATGGAGTATGCAAAAATAGTATGTAATTACTATTTAACAATATGGTAAATGCGATAACATATGCATGTGGACACTCCAGAGAGGAGATGTGATTTGTCCAAGGGAACAGCAACATTAGGGCTTGAGCCCAGCTCTTTTGAGCCTCTTTGTGTACTTCCTCACTGGCTGGGAATGTGCCTGTGGACTGCACACATAGGCATCTCCTAACATCTTCCCACATGGCGCCAAAAAGAGGTTCCTAAGGCCACAGCTGCTCCAGCTAACTATGTTATTAACATGTGGAGATAGTCAATAAACATTTGCTGAATAAGTCAATGAATCAAAGGCACTAGTGAGAGGCCAGCCAACTTTCTCAACTCTCACCTGCTCAGCATGTGGGCTGGAGGCAATGGTAAGGTAAAGCAGTCTTACACAAGCCCTGGACAGTTAATCACATGCTCATCTTCAAAAAAAGGTGGTTCATTGAGGTGTCACCATTCACTGGCTCTTTCTTTGCCACAGCAGTTTCTGATGCCCTCAAGGGAAATTTTTAGCTCACTCAATAGAATCATTTCCACAATTATGTTATTTGTATGTGCTCAGCTCCCCAGAGAGGATGGTGAATCAGCCACAATTCCTGCCTTTAGGGAGCTCAGATTCCAGAAGAAAAGATGAACCAGGACAAATTGCTATCCTGCAAGGGAGAATGTAAACAGGACCCCAAGAAAGGGACAGACCAAAGACAACTGGAATCCAGATAACAGCTGTCATGGAGGTTGTGGGAGGCTGCATAATGGTGCCAAAGATCTCTGTCCTAATCCTCAGAACCTGGCATATTATCTCATATGGCAAAAGGGTCTTGCACGTATGACTGAATTAAGGATCTTCATATGGGGAGACCATGCCAGATTATCCCAGAGGGGCCCAAATATAATAATTTCTGTAGCCATAGGAAACTAACAGATTGCTGACTATAGATGCTTTCAGTGGGTTTTACACATGAATTCTACTGCCTGGGTTTAAATCCTGGTCTACCATCGTCCATCAGTGTGGCTTGGTCAACTCATCTTTGTAAGCTTCAGTTCCCTCATTTATAGAAGAGAAATACCCCCCCCCAAGGAATGAGGTATAGGAGGTGCACTAAAAGTGCACCGTTATTTGGTTCTCCTTTCCTTCCTGGGCATTTGGGAGTCTGTATTTTCTGTCCCTTGCAGTAAGGTGGCACCACATGGCGAGTTATGGCCAGTGGAAAGTGATCAATGAAAAGCTTCTGGGAGACCTGGGCAACATGACCACTGTCTCACATGTACCTGTGGGCATGTCACTCAGCTTTCTCAGAGTCACGGAGGAATGAACCTGTCACGGTCTCTTCCAACACTCATCTCCATGATTTGAGTATCGCGGCAAAATGAACAATAGGCCAGACAGGCAGAAAAAAAGATCTGAAAGGGTTCCATGGGGCCGTATGAAGCATGTGGAGTATGAGGTACGGATTTATGTATCATAAAATGATAGTAGATGCACCTGGATAAACTTGGTTGTTGTAATAGTTAATTAATTTATTTCGTTATTGCAAATGACAACTAGGTTTCCAGCTAAAGCTTCTTTTAGAATAAATGTATTTTTAAGTGAATTCATTTAAAGAAAAAGTACTGACTAATCTCACAGGTAGTTTGGGGATATGGTGAAAACCATACAAGAGGAATCACAAAACTAAAATCACAGGCATGTTCCTTGACACAATGAAAAGAATGTGCGCCTGTAATCCCAGCACTCAGGAGACTGAGGCAGAAGGATCGCCGTGAGTTCGAGGCCAGCCTGAACTGCATAGCAAGACCCTGTCTCAAGAAAAAAAAAAAAAACGTGTGGCTTTGGGATCAGATAGGCCAGGATTTCATTCACTTTTTTTGGTTTTGTTTTGTTTTTTGAGACAGGGTCTCACTATGTAGTCCAGGCTGGCCTTGAACTCATGGCAATCCTCTTGTCTCAGCCTCCCAAGTGCTGGGATTACAGGTGTGTGCCACCATGCCCAGCTTGGGGCCAGGATTTCAATCCAGGTCCTCCACTTGTCCTCGTTACTCAAGATCACTGAAAGTGTTTTCTTATTACTTTTAATGGGAAGCATCATGTTAGCCTCATAGGGTGGATGTGAGGATTAGGACTTACTTTCACTGTTATGGCCTTATATTCTTGCTTGCTATCACTACCTGTGGGTGCTGACCTAGTGTGGGAACTAAAGGCCAATCTAATCCACAGAACACAGCCAGGCCAGCTTCTGCCCTCCACGAGCTCCCAGTCCAGTGCAGCAATTGACACAAACTTGGAGATCCATGGCCCACTCCCCAGGTGCCACAGGAGGAGGGCAGATACAGAGGGATGGCGATGCTTCCAGGAGAGGCAAAGGAGCCAGCGCTGGATCTTGAGCCATGAGTAAGATTTCAACAGGCAGAGGGCAAGGAATGCATACCAGGTTCCTCACTCTGAGCCTCAGTTTCCTCCTTGATAACATATGAATAATACCACCTACCTTTTTCTCTGCTGCTGGGAGGATTAAGTAGGATAAAGCATAGGAAGCACCTACCGCAGTGTTGGGTTCATATCAGGTACTGGCTAAATAGAGGCAATTACTTCACATTGTGCTGGGTAATGAAGCCCCAGTGGGTGGCCTCCTTCCATAGGGAACTGTCTTCTTCCCTGTGACTCACCTCCAGGGGACTGCCAAGGGGCAAGGGTGTCCCAGGCTCCTGGGCAGGTTGGAACCATCCAGTTTCCTGAGAAAGACCTTTATTCAAAAGAAATCAGTGCTCAAGGGAGCTCACTTCTACTCATACCTCATATTGCAAACACAGATCCTGGTCCTAAGGGAAAGAGAAAGACAATAATTTCTCCCAGGTCAGAGCTGGGCCACAAGTCCAGATTTCTGCCATCTAAGAAGAGATACACCACGTCCCCGAGTCAGTCCAGGTCCTCCCAGCCTTGTCTTTGAGGGACTGCCATGCCAAGCCCAGAGAGACCACCTAGGAAGAAGCAGGAGGCCAGAATTTAAAATCAGCCAGTTCTCCCTCTAGGCCTTGGCATTGTAAGACTGGGAAGGAGTAGCTTAGCCATCAAAAGGCTACCTCAAAATCTCAGGCATCAGAAGGCTGAGATAGGAAGATGATGAGTTCAAGGCCAGCCTGGACTATCTAGCAAATTCAAGGCTGGCCTAGGTTATATACTGAGATCCTGTCTTTAAATACATGTACACACACACACACACACACAGTCAAGTGTAGTGGTTCATGCCTGTAGTCCCAGGTACTCAGGATGCTGAGTCAGGAGAATTGCAAATTCAAGGCCATCCTTGTCAAGACCTCATCTAAAACCAAACAAACAAACAAAAAACCCAACAAACACAAAACAGGGTGGCACAGACTAATAAGAGCAGACCTGGGCAGGGTTCTGGCTGCCCCTTTTGGGCTAGGTGTTAATTCTTTGCTTGCTGGGGCTGGGGATGTCCATCGGTCTTAGAGGAGCCAGCCCAGTCAGAACCAGAGAAGGCCACGTGGGGAGCTGTAAGTTGCAATTCTCGGCCCTGTCACAGCAGGAAGGTTAGGAGCTGGATGCAGATGTGGTTTACAAACTACCAGTCCCCATTAGTCAGTCTCCACAGCCATTCCTCCCAGGCCGTGAGGAGAAAACAATGAGACGTATCCCAACTTCATCATCTCTCATCAAAGCTGAGAGATCTCAGAGTCCTCACCGTGACACAGGTGAAACAGTTACTCAAGTCACTGGTGGAACCAGGCATATGTCCTCTGTCTTAGTGACTTTCTCTTTTCTGGGACAAAAGTACTCAAACACAACTTAAAGAGGAGAGGTTTATTTGGACTCATAGGTTTTAGAGGTTTCAGTCCATGATCAGCTGGCTCCAAGGCAGAAATGGTAAGGTAGAAGGGCCTACCTTGAAAGAAAGCTGCTCACATATGGCCAGCAGGAAGCAGAGAGAGAAGTGAGGAACTAGGGAGGGAGATTATATATATATATATATATATATATATATATATATATAGACCTAAACCCTAACAGCCTCTAACCCGAAGCACTTCCCTTTCCCGTGCTAACTCTACAGGCCCAGTGGTAAAGCTTTCCCTCATGGGCGGGTAAAAAACAAAGACCAAGGTGAAAAGAAAAAAAGAAGAGGTATAGAGCATGCAGTTAAGGGCAGTCTGTGTTTCCCACAGGGCAAATGGTTCTCTCCCCTTCTTCCTACCTCCCCTTGCATATTGCCATTGTGTCTGGCAGAGGCGGTCTCCACGATGTGTGTCCACAATGTAGGTCACATGTGTGTCCTCCAGGTCCCTCTCCTTGCTCCATGTTCCAAAAGAAGGTCCATGTTCCAAAAGAAGAGGAATGGACCTCATGATTTTTTTAAAAAAACATACTGACAAGACTTATGCACCATCATACTTACCTATGTGTACAATGCTGATTTTTAGTAAACTTATAGAGGTGTTCGGCTGCCACCATCGTCCAGTTTCACAGTATTTTCTATCATTCCACCAAGACACCTCCTGCCCCTTTGCAGGCAGTCCCCATTCCCAGCCCCAGCTCCAGCAACCACTAATCTGCTTTCTATTTCTATGGATTTGCTTTTCCTGGATATTTCATATAAATGGAATCATACAATAAGTGTGTTCTTTTGTGCCTGGCTTCTTAGCATAATTTTTTAGGGTTATCTATATCATAGCATGTACTGTATGAGGGCTTCATCCCTTACCTCATTCATTTTATATCCCTGGCACCCCAATGGCATATAGTAGGTGCTCAGTAAGCCAAAAATCTCACTGGGAAATTAGATACCTTCCAAAATGAGGGCAGAGCTGTGCCAAAAAAAAATTCCAGTCAGCTCTAAGTAGTTATGGAGTAGGCACTGATCCTCATGCCAAGCCAATGATGTGAATATAGCAATTTGTCTTAAACCTCTGGTTGCACCACAGTTGAACTGTCGTCCCTTGACTTCAGAGGTGTGCTACTGCATCCCACCTACTTGTTTTGAATCTGCCCCTCTCCCCCACTCCATCCTGGCTCTGAAAATCATGGTGACTCATTGCCCCGAGATGAACTCTCCTTCTTCAACTCCCAAGTGACTGAATTGCCTGGACTAGTTGAAGAATGATACTCCAGATACAATGTGAGCTCCTTAAGAGAAAAACAGCACTGGAGTCAGCTATGTTCACCCCGCAAGAGCTACCTCGTCTCCAAAAGACAAGAAATTGGCTTTTTCTTCAACCCTTGGCACCAGATTCATGAGCAGGTCTAAGAAGGAAAAAGGTTGACTATCTTTTGTATAGTTGACACTGTATAGGAAACAAAAGCACTGAACAGCTCTAGGACTCTCAGCCTCAGACCTAACTCAATTCAAACATCCACTGAGTCTCTATTATATCAGGTATTGTGACAACTATGAGTTGAGGGGGGCAGGAATGTACAAGGTGTGATCTGTGTGATGAATGTATATATATTTTTAAATGTATTATAGTAAAGGACACATTGCCATTAATCCCCCTCAAAATACTCCCCCTCTCTTCAATCACACTTATCCCATCATTCTTGCCACTTTCTGAAGCAATTCTGGAAGTCCTCTTTCATGAGTATCTTTACTAGTTGAGATTAAAAACAAAACAAAACTAAGCAAAACAAAACAGTGAATGCTGTTGCCCAGTGCCATCCAATGGAAGAGCAAGCTCATGAAAACATTTTAGTGTGTCCTCCTCCACCATATTTACCAGATCTAGCACCATGCAACTACTGGCTCTTCCCCAATGTCAAAATAACCATGAAAAGTAAACATTTGGAATCAATACAGAGCATTGAGACAACCGTGACAGTGCAACTAAAGACACCCATGAAAAAGGAATTCCAGAACTGCTTCAGAAAGTGGCAAGAACATAAGTATATTCAAAGCAAGAGAGAGTATTTTGAGGAGGATTAATGGCAGTGTATCTTTAACTGTAATAAAATGTTTAAAAATGTAAACATTCAGCATATATTTCAATCACACCTTATATAAATTCCTGCTTTTCATTGTGACATATATATTTTCATACATATGTGCATATATATATATATATATATATTCATTTGTGTATGTGCACATGTCTGTAAAATTATCTACCATTTTGGCTGGGCATGGTGGTTCACACCTATAATGCCAACACTAAGGCTGAAGCAGGAGGACTGCTGTGAATTCTAGGCCAGTCTGAGAGACATAGTGAGTTTAAAACTACATAAAGAGACCCTGTCTTAAAAAAAATCCCGAATATAATTTATGATTTTAACCACATTTTAGAGTGCAGTTAAGTATCACGAATTACATTTACAATGTTATGTACAACCAGATCTTTCTAGTCCCAAAATGTTTTCATCATCATCATCAGAAATGGTGTAGCCATTAAACCATAACTGTCCAACCCTCAGTCACTGGCCCCTGGTAAACTCAATCCATTTCTGTCTTATGAATTTGGCTATTCATGATATTTTGTATATGTGGAATTACACAGTTGATGTTCTTTTGCATCTGGCTTCTTTCACTGAGCATGTTTTCAAGATTCATCCATGTTGTAGCATGTATCAAAACTACTCTTCTTTTTGAGGATGAGTAATATTCCGTTGTTTGTATACACACTAAATTTGTTTATCTGTTCATCTGCTGCTGGACATTGGTTGTTCTCACCTTTTATCTATGTTTGAATAGTGCCTCCTTGTACAAGCATTTGTTTGAATGCCTGTTTTCATTTTTTTTTTTTTTTTTTTTTTCAGTATTGAAGGTTGATTGAACCGAAAGGCACTCTACCATTGAACTACATCTCCGGCCCTCTTCATTTTTCTGAGACAGTATCTCACTAAGTTCCCCAAGCTGGCCTCAAATTTTCAATCCTCCTGACTCAGTCTTCTGAGTAGCAGGGATTACAGGCCTGTGGCTCCACACCCAACCTTGTTTTCATTTTTCTGGGGTATATACCTTGGAGAAGAATTGTTGGGTCATATAGTAATCATATATTTGGCTTTTTGAGAAATTGGCACACTGTTCTCAACTGCGGCTGTACTATTTTACATTTGCACCAGCACTGTATTAGGTTCCTGATTCTCCCCATTATTTCTAACACTTGTGATTTCCTTTCTTTTCATACTGTGATTATTTTTAGTTAATTATTAATTTTATTTATTTTTTATTAGTACCTGTTTGCAGAACATAATGTTTACATTGCTTGTGGGGAGTTGATAGGTGTACATAACACATTTTAATTCCTTTTTTCATCCCCTTTCCCTCCCCTCTCTCTCCCCTCCATCTCTTGTTCCTCTTCCCACTTGAGAAAGAACTCTCTACTTCCTATTATCTTTTATTTTGCTCTTTATTTATTTGAGTTTCTTATATAAAAGAAACCATGCAATATTTGTGTGTCTGATTTATTTCATTTAACATTATTGTCTCAAGTGCCTCCATTTTCTGTATTTCTTTATTATACCCATCCTAGTAGGTAGGAAGTGGTAGCTCATTGTAGTTTTGATGTGACTTTCCCTAGTGACTAGTGAGGTTGGATTTGATTTCACATGTTTATTGATATTTGTATATCTTCTTCAGACCTCTGTCTGTTCAACCCTTTGTCCATTTTTAATTGGATGGTTGGTTGTTCAGTTGTAGTTATTCTTTATTTTGGATAGTAAATCCTTTATTTTGGATCCATGATTTGCAAATATTTTCTCTCATTCTGTGAATTATCTTTTCACTCTCTTGATAGTGTTCTTTGATATACAAAAGGTTTTAATTGTGAGAAATTCTATTTTTGTGGTGGTGGTTGCCTATACTCTTGGTGTCATATTTAAGAAACCAAATCCGAATCCAAGGTCATGGTGATTTGTCTCTGTGTCTTCTTCTAAGGTTTTTCAGTTTTAGCTGTTACATTTAGATATTTGATGAATTTTTAGTTATTTTTTGCATATGATAAAGGAGTCCAACTTCATTCCTTTGTATGTGGATATGCAGCTTTCCTCCAGCACCATTTGCCAAAGAGACTTTTCTTTCTCCATGGAATGATCATTGCACCCTTGTCCAAAATCAGTTGAAGCTGGGTGCAGTTAGCATGCATCTGTAATCTCAGCTAGAGAGAAGCTGAGGCAAGAAGATCTTTTGAGGCCAGGAGTTCAGGGCCAGCTTGGGCAACATGGTAAGACACATTTAAAAAAAAAAAAAAAAAAAAAGCATCAAATCAATTGACAGAAACTGGGGGTATAGTTCAGTGGTAGAGCATGTGCTTAACATGCATACAGCCCTGGTTCAATCCCCAGCACCAATAAATAATCAATTGACCATAGATATGAAAGTTTATTTCTGAACTTTCAATTCTATTCCAATGGTCTGTATGCCTGTTGGCTTATTTCATTGTTCTGTATGCCAGTACTACACTGTTTTGATTATTATAGCTTTATTGCAAGTTATGAAACTCAAAAAGTTTCCAACTTTGTTCTTCTTAAAGATTGTTTTGGCTATTCTGGGTCCCCTGAAATTACATAGGAATTTTAGGGTGTGTTTTTCCATTTCTGCAAAAGAAACCATTGGTTTTGATGGGGACTGCATCAAAACTTTTGGTCAGTTTGGGTCTTCCAACAAACATCGCATGTCTTTCCATTTCTCAGGTCTTCTATAATTTCTTTCAGCAATGTTTTGTGGCTTACAGTGTACAAGTCTTACAACTCAATTAAATTTATTCTTTTCCATTTCCTTTTCTGTGCGTCCTAACAGTTCATTAGCAAAGTACTGTAGTAACCTAAACTCATTTCTTACTATGGAAGTGGCAGAATTCAAAAGAGCCTACTGATGGAAGTAAGAATAGAAAACCTCAACGATAAGGTATGAGGGAATCAATGCCATAAAGGAATTCTATCTAAGATGTTGTGAAGTACATCAATTCAATTATACATTTTCTGTGTGATTTCACGGCCCTGAACATTTACTCTGTGCCATGCTCTGAGCTGGAGGTAGTACTGAGTCACTCATAACCTCTATTTCCTCAGACCTAGTAGTGCTGCAGACAGGAAGAACCATTTTAAGACACTGATAAGCTATACCTTAGTTTCATCAGCGGTGAAATAGGGATGATGGTAGCACAACCTCCTAGGTTTGCAGTTAAGAGTTTAATTTAAAATGGGAAAAGCAGTTAGACTAGTGTCTAGTACATGTAAGTACTCGATGTCACCCATTACCACCATGGCCTTGATCACCTTCAGAAACCTATCCGATCAGTAAAATTAATTTTCACTGTAAAAAATAAGAGGTTTTAATAATTTTTCTTTGGAATTTATGATGACTTTCAGTTTGGCCATTTTCTTTTTATGTCTGAGAACCAATATATCTTTGGAAAGCTCTTGAAAAACTCACAAGACTGTGCTTCTGGTCTCGAATAAAGAGGCCCTACCCAGAGCAACCATGTAGGGCTGCACAGAAAGGTTTTACTGCACAGCTCAAAGGGAAAACAGTCTTGTAGACTATGAAGCAAATACCCTCGGCCTATCCATAGAGATGTGCAGGGCAGCAGCCCTGGCCCTGCAGCCGAGCAAACTGGGGATTACCACACAGAGTGGTAAAGATCATTCCCAGTTTATGGATGTCATGTTGGCACTGTGAAGAGTAGACACATTTCACTCTGCAGAGATGTTGTAAGAAAGACATTTCAGGCAGATGGTTCAGTGAGAGCCAAGGCAAGGAATATACTTGAAGAAGAATGAGTCGTTCTGTTGGGTTGGATCCAGGATGTCAGGCTTACATTTGGAACCTTATTATGTGGGCAGTAGTTACTGCAGGGTTTTGCAGATGCATGTATCATAAGCAGAACTATGCTCAGGGAAGTCCCTCTGGAATCTAAAGAGAGAGAAGACAACCAAAATTACAATGATGCTGGGGATGGAGTAGCCATTGGCCATTAAACTAGCACCCACACAAGTGTAGCGGACCTAATTTAAACTCCCAGCACCATGTTATTCTTCTCCCCAGGGCAGGGTTGGGTCAGAGCCACAGGCTGCAGCTCCACTCTCTCCCCAGAGCCCCTGGTGACCAGGAACATTGATTTGCAGGGGAGTTGGTGGTCAGCAGATAGGCAACCTTGGCCTCATGGAGATCAAACCTGTGATGCTACGTTGGCACTGCAGCGTGCTGGCTGGAGATGTGAGCCAAGATCCAGAGCTAACACTTGCTCAGGGGTGACAGTAAAAGGAAGAAAATATGGACATAGATACTTGGACCATGGGCACTGGAGACACTGTATAACAGTGCAGTATTTTGCATCCCACATTGTACCAGTTAATCTTAATTGTCAACTTGACTGGATTGAGAGACTCTTGGATTGGATTGTGTGGGTGCTGTACTCATCAGTGGATTAATCCACTAATGTTCACAGCTGAATGTTCTGTCAAGAGGTGGGGCCCAGTTGGAGGTGGGTCACTTGGAGGCATACCTTTAGAGGGTATATCTCTTGTTAGTGCTCTTTCCCTATACTCTGCTTCCTGGTCACCATGAAGTGAGCAGCTTTGTTCCACCATGTCCTTCCACCATTATGTTCTTGTCTTCAAGCCAGCTGACCAGGACTGAACCTTCTGAAACTGTGAGTCAAAATAAACACTTTCTCCTTTAGGTAGTGGATGTCAGGTATTTTGTCCCAACTGAGTGGAAAAATGTGAGCAATTATACATCATTAGGCAACCTCAGAAGACCCGTGTTTCAGCCCAGTACCATACTCTGAGAGGGGCTTAAAGGTTGGAGTATACCCAAAGAAGTGAGCTGCCATTATTGCAGGTGTATAAGTAGAAAGAGGGCTCCATTTGACAGAAATGTTATACAGGAATTCCATCATTGCTTGGGGTGGAAAGTTTGAAAAATATGTACCAGATTGCAGAATTCTAACCTTCATTGAAGATGATTGAGTAGATTGTCCCTGTGTCTGCATTCTTCTTGTTCTGGTGATTTGGTTATGCAACAGCTGGATGCTCCAGTTCATGAGAATTTCTTAGCATATCACAAGGTTTATAAGAACATTTTCATTGGATTTAAAGCCTATCTGAATAATCCATGATGATTTCATCTTGAGATGCTTAATTATATCTGCAACAACTCTTCTTCCAATAAGGTCACACACACAGTTCTGGGGGCTAAAATATAAATATGTCTTCTGTGGTGTGTGTGGAAGTACCCCTCTAAATCCGCTCAATAAGTATTGGCAAGGACTTGGGAAAATTAGAGCCCTCACACATTGCTGGTAAAAATGTACAGTGGTGCTATCACTTTGGGAAAGTCTGGTAGTTTCTGAAACAATAACATGAAGTTACCATATGATCCAGCAGTTCCACTATTAGGTATATGCCCAATAAAAATGAAATCATATATCCACACAAATGCCTGTGCACAAATGTTCATAGAACCTAGAAAACTGACTCATATAGTAAAATAGTGGAAACAACACAAATGTCCATCAAATGATGAATGGATAAATAATATGTGGTGTATCCATACAATGAAATATTATTCAGCAATAAAAAGGAATTAAACATTGTTCCATGCTACAAAATAAATGAGCCATGAAAACCTTGTAATCATTATGCTAAGTGAAAGAGTCCAGTCACAAAGGGCCATATATTGTATAATTCCATTCATATTCAATGTCCAGAATAAACCAATATATAGATACGGATGGTAGAGTAGTGGTTGTCTAGGGCTAGGAATGTGGAAGAGAAAGGATGGGGTTAGGAGAGATTAATAGTAGGGAAATGACAAAATTGTTCTAAAATTGTGATGATGGATGTACATCTCTGTGAATATACTAAAAACTATTGACTTATACATTTTTTTTTTTTTTTTTTTTTTTGGTACCGGGACTCAAACTCATGACCTCGCACTTGCCAGGCAGGCACTGTGCCGCTGAGCTATCTCCCCGGCCCTGACTTATACATCTTAAATGGATGGATCATAAGGTATATGAATTACATCTCAATGAAGTTATTGTTTTAATAAATAAATAAATGTGTAGCCCTGCAGTGAGCTCATGGGAGGTCCTCAAGATACATGAGTTTCTTTCTAGCAGTTCACCTGCCTGTGAACACAGTGGCAGGGGTCTGTTACAGCAACCTTGCCTGGGAAGATGCGTAGGCTGAGGACATCCCCAGATCAGCCAAGCACAGCCGCCAGCCACACTCAAGCATTTCCTGGACATCCACTCTATGGAAAAAGCTGGAACGCTGGTGAAGATTCAGACATAAGCTGTTCACCTACCGTTCTCTCAAGGTGCTCTTTCACATAATGAACAGGAGCCTGGGCTTCACTTTCCAGCTCCCCCTTACTTGCCTTATTTAATTCCTCTCATCTCATCTCCTCCCTTCATGCTCTGGAAAATTTTCTCAAGGAAAACTGCATTTATTCAACAATTATTCACTTGTTTACTTTTGCCATCACCATAGCCACACTTTTAAAAGAGAACAGGTTGAACCTTAACAGATTTCCCAGGTCATTTGCTCACAGGACAACTGCTCTTGATTGGGGGCCTCATTCTCAGGTAGGGGCCTGAGATCCTGCAAGGGAGGGGAAGAGGTTTGTTCCTGGCCATGGGATATCGGGCAGAAACCAGAGGCAAGCCCTAGGCTTCTGGCTCCCACTCAGTGCTCTTTTTCTTTTAATAAGACATTGATCTCTTTTGTTGAGATAAAGGGATTTCCGACTGCCTATGTGCTTCTTACTCCAGGATGTCACGATGGTAAAGTGGTTAAGAGCCTGGATCCTGGAGCCAGATTGCCTGGGTTTAAATCCTGCCTCCTCCACTGGCTGATTCTTGAGAAAGTTACTGAATTTCATTGTACCTTGATTTCCTCCATCTTCAGTATAAGGAAGATGAAACTAGTATACATCTCAGTGTTATAGAAAAGAGTACATAATTTATTATACATTAAATAAGCTACATAACGACTCAAATCATGACTGGCAAGCACGAAGGAAATCCTTATTTCACACTGCAACACGGATGAACCTCAGGACTTCACACATATTGAAATAAACCAGTCATGAAAAGATGATCCCACTTTTGTGTGGTATCTGAAATAGTCAAATTCACAGAAACAGAAAGTAAAATGGTAGTTAGCAGAGGCTCAGGGAGGGGGAATAAGGAGTTATTGTTTAATGGGTACTGAGTTCCAGGTTTGCAAGAGGAAAAAGTTCTGGAGATATGCTGCAGGACAATGTGGATATATTCAACATTCTCTGAATAGTAATAAAATATTTTTAAGGATAAGGAACAGGTTGCTGGTGATAGGATTTCCTAGCAGCAGCAAGGTGAAGAATATCTGGAGTCAGCACATGCAGCTAGGAAGCATTCCTGAAGGCTTGTAAGTCCATAGGAAACTCCTTTACCACAATGGAACATGACTCGCTCAACCAGTGAACCAGCACAGAGCAAGCAAAAGTTCAGGGAATGCTCAGTGGGTGGCTGGCTGGATGGGTGGGTGGATGGGTAACTGATTCTGGAAAGCTGCAAGGAGGCTGCTTATGATACCTGTTGGGAGATGTGATGGGCTGGTTCATGAGGCACAGTGCCTGAATCTTAGGGATACGGGATGTGTGTGTGTACAACACATGTGTACGTGTGCCCACACATGTCTGCATTGCATGTGTGTGTGGGCGGGACTTAGAAGGCAGGTGGAAGAGACAGGAGCCTTTCAGAGCCTGGTGAGGAAAGGTGAGGGGAAAGGCCTACAGAAAGTGGAGGTCAGAAAAGGAAGCCAGGACTTCTACCCTCACTGGCATCATCACAGCAGCTTGGACTTGGTCATTCTCTCAGTTCTGACCTCTCTCAGACAACACAGTGTGGGTCCCCACTGTATAGATCACTAGAAAGCCTGTAGAGCTCAGCTGTCCATGCTGGCTGCTCTAAGGCGGTTCCACCTGTTCCAGCCACCAGATTCTACCACCCCTCCCCTCACCTGAAAGGATGGAGCCTCCTGCAGACAACTATCTAGCTGGCTACTCTACTCCCACCATCTATTTTATCCCCCCAGCAACCCTGCAAGTGGGCCCTACAATGATTCCCATTTTGCAGATGAGGACCCTGAGACTTGATGAAGGAAAGCAAATTGTCCACAGTCACATCTTTAGCAGGGGCCAAGTTCTAAGTTTGCTATTAACTCCCCATTTCGTGCTGCTCTAATAGAATATCACAGATCGGTAATTTATAATAAACAGAAATGTATTGGCTCACTGTTCTGAAGGTTGAGAAGTACAAGATTGAGGAGCTGCATCTGACTAGGGCATTCTGGCTGCATCATAAAATGACAGAAGGCATCACATAGACAGAGGAGAGCAAGAGGAGGACTGAATGTGTCCTTTTCAAACGGAATCCCACTTCCCACAATATTGTCATCAATCCTGTCATTGGAATGGTGCCACATCATTAGATTCCACCTCTCCACACTGCCCAACTGGGGATAGAGTTTCCAACACATGAATTTTGGGGGATATGTTCAGACCATGTCTTCCTTCGTCTTCCACACATATAAGGTGGGACTAGGGACTCCTGTTCCCCCTTGCAGAGTGGTGGCTTTAAGAAGCTATTGAGGGGGGCCGGTGAGATGGCTCAGCGGCGTAAGTGCCTGCCCGGCAAGCGCGAGGGCCTGAGTTCGACTCCCGGAACCCACATACGAAAAAGGGGCTGGTGATATCGCTCAGTGGCACGGGCGCCTCCTGGTGCGCGAGGTCCTGAGGTCGACCCCCCGGTACCCACAAAAAAAAAAAAAAAAAAAAAAAGAAGCTATTGAGGGGCTGCTGAGATGGCTCAGCAGCGTAAGCGCCTGCCTGGCAAGCGTGAGGGCCCGAGTTCGACTCCCGGAACCCACATACGAAAAAGGGGCCAGTGATATCGCTCAGCGGCACGGGCGCCTGCTGGCGCGCGAGGTCCTGAGGTCGACCCCCAGGACCCCCCCCCAAAAAAAGAAGCTATTGAGATGATGGATAAGTTAATGCCCCTGGTCTTGTTTCCTTGCCCACAAAGTGGGAGTAAAAGTACTAACCAGTGGGAATTTAATCTGATGTCAGCTCTCAGGTGCTTGGTATACTCCCTGATGCAGGAAGCTCTAGTAAACCACAGCTCCTTTTTTTTTTGTCTTTTTGAGACAGGGTTTCAATAATGCAGTTCAGGCTGGCCTTGAACTCACTTTGTAGCCCAGACTGGCCTGAACTCACAGCTATCCTCCTGCCTCAGCCTCCCAAGTGGTAGGATTACAGGCATGCGCCACCACACCTGGCTAAACCACAGCTCTTAATAGCAGCAGAATTCAGGAACTTACTAACCATGTTTTTGTTTTTTTAAACCAAATGACAGGTGGTCATACATTGATATCATGCAATGTGATTTACATGGAAATAAGGAAATTATGAATAAACAAAACTGGCCAAGCCAGGTGTGAAAAATAAGATCCTAAGGCAGTGGTATTTTTAGCAGCCATTTTGCCTGTCATTCTTATTTCATTTTCCTAACTCTCCGTGGGAATAGGTTTTTAAATAATTTGACTGTTGATCTTAAAACAAATCCCCATTCAAGGAAATTGACAAATGCCCTCCATTCATTATTCTTTCATTCAATTATTTTTCCACTTAGTAGACATTTACTCAGCACCTGCTTTGGCCCAGCACTATAGTCCATGTTGGGGGTACAGTGGCCACCAGGACCTGTTCCTGGCATTGAGCAGATTCTAGTCTAGCCCAGAAAACAGAGACATTGACCACCAGTTACCAGAAAAGGGAGATAGCTGCCCTGAGAGGTGGCACATGGAGAGTCACCAGTAAAAGGTCCAGTGAGTCAGAACCAGGAAGAGGAAAGAGAGAGAGATGCCTGAAGAAAGGGAAAGCAAGGTGGAGGAGGAGCCGAGAGAAGGGACGGGTCCTCTCAGGAAGGATGGCACTGAACTGTGAAGCAAACTGAACATCTGGTTGAGCTACAAAAAAGTGGGCAAGGACAGAAGTAGGGTGCCCAGAGGCTTTTTTTTTTTTTGGTACCAGGAATTGAATTATCGACCTCATGCTTGCCAGGCAGGCGCTGTGCCACTGAGCTATATCCCCAGCCCGAGGCTTTTTGTGTGCTTGTGTGTTTACCTTTGTTGTTTAGTACTGGGACTTCAAAGGGGCTGTATTGTGAATCCAGTTCCATGTCTAACCTGCTTGGTCTTGGCAAAATCATTTTCACCTACTCTGAGGTTTAGAGAGGAAAGGAGACAAACCTAAAATCATAAACATTAGTCTCAGAGTCCTGGCTCAACACACATTGTAACACACTGAACAGATCCGAATTTTTTGTTTTGTTTTGTTTTTTTGGTTTTTGGCACCAGGAATCAAACTCATGACCTCGCACTTGCCAGGCAGGCGCTGTGCCGCCGAGCTACATCCCCAGCCCAACAGATCCATTCTTATCTGATACTGGGGGTCACAGCGCTTACAGATTGAGGAACTTTAAAAGGACCTCGGGTAAACTGCTTATATACATAGTGTGAACACTAGTAATGCTGTGGCTAAGGTTAAGGTCTGTGGCAGGAAGTCATAGTCTAAGAGTTAATGAATTCAAACTAAGGATGGATATATTTGAATAAGATTGGTATGTGAGGCTAATCTAACAAAATCACACACAGCCCACATTCACCTGTCCCACTGCAGTAAAGGCAACCTTGCCAGTATCTTTTAAGATTACAAGGACACAGGGGAACGGGAAAAATGAAGTAGTTTTCAACTGGTCTCTTTCAGAGAGATCAGCTATGGACTGATTGCTGTCCTACTCCTGCCTAAAACCTACCTGAAATTTGGCAGCATGTATTACAGATCTAAGATTCTTATGTCCTATCACTTAGTAATTCCATTTCTTCAATTCTTACTCTAAAAGAAAAATAGTGAAAATGGCAAAGACTTGTGTACAAATATATTCATCACTACATTGTTCACAATAATAAAAATTAGAAACAAATTTCTGTTTAGGTTGGGTTTCCCCAAAGCAGACCCTGCAGCAAGGCTCTGAATATAAGAAGTGCATTTTATTTTATTTTATTTTATTTTATTTATTTTTTTGTCTTTTGAGACAGGGTCTCACTATGTAGTTCAGGCTGGTCTTGAACTCGCTATGTAGCTCAGGCTGACCTTGAACTCCTGCGTCAACCTCCCAAGTGCTCCAAGGCATGCAGCACCACACCCAGCAAGCAGTGCATTTTAGAAGTGATCCCAAGAAGCACCAGTTGTGGAGTAAGGAAGTGGGTTGGGGAAGGAAAGACAATCTGTAAAGAGAGAATTATCAAGCAGGCTTCCACCATGGGTAACTGGGGCTCAGCCCACGTGGGATCTCCCATTACAAAGTAAACCATACCTCAGAATTATTCCACCTGACAAGCCAGGAGTCTGGGGTCCTTATCCACCAATTCCACCTCTATCACATGTGGTTTCTGGGGACATTAACCTTCTGCAACATTCATTTGGCTCCACATTCAGGCTAAGCATAATCTTCACAGACAAAGCTTTATGTCAGGAAAGCCATGAGTATTCACAGTTAGCAGCCTCCTGTGAAGATATAACTGCATTCCTACAGGCAGGGCACTAACCATGTCCAACAGTAGCAAAAGGAAGGATGGATTATTACAGGGCATTACAGACTGCTTACTAGTGCTGCAAAAGATTGAATCTGGTGGAGAACAAAATGACAGATATTGAAGATAACAAAACATAAAGCAAATATACACTTAATTGGTGGCCCTTAAGAGATTAGAATAAAAGCTATAAAAGAGAACTTGCCAAAGATGAAAATTATGGCCCATATGGAAATTGGAAGGCTTAATCATTTCCTATGTAAAAAATCAATGAAAGAAGCTTCATCTTAATATATTCTGGAAAATATTCGAATTATAAGTAATAAAAGGAAAAACAACCTACACAGGAAAAATGTACCACAAAAGAAAAACTTAATTTGGCTTCGAACTCCTCTTCTGCAAAAGTAGTATATCAGATAATAAAACAACATCATCAGCGTTTTGAGAGTGAGAAATGTTGTGTACCAGTAAATTTATACAGGGCCAAGTTGACTTTCATATAGAAAAGAAACAGAGAAACGTGGGAGAGCAGTTCTACTTGTTTAAAGAAAGAAGAGGATAATGGATTTCCAAAGATAAAATTCTAACATAAATTATTATCTCGTAGCCAAAAATGTAACACACAAGAAAACAAGATGGAAGATTAGAGATGCAAAAACTGCAAAGGCTTAAGCTAACAGAATTATTGGAATAATGTTAAAAACTGTGTTTAACATGTGTCAGTAAATAGAGATCAGTAAAAAGAGAGAACTGGGGCCAGTGAGATGGCTCAGTGGCATAAGCGCCTGCCTGGCAAGTGTGAGGCCCTGAGTTCGACTCCCGGTACCCACATACAAAAAAAGGGCAGGTGATATCGCTCAGTGGCACAGGCACCTGCTGGCGCACGAGGTCCTGAGGTTGACCCCCAGTATCCACCAAAAAAAAAAAAAAAAGAGAGAGAGAGAACTGCAAATATGATCACAGACTATAAAGATAATTAAGGGCCGGTGAGATGGCTCAGTGGCGTACGCGCCTGCCTGGCAAACGCGAGGGCCTGAGTTCGACTCCCGGAACCCACATACAAAAAAGGGCTGGTGATATCGCTCAGCAGCACGGGCGCCTGCTGGCGCCCGAGGTCCTGAGGTTGACCCCCGGTACCCACCAAAAAAAAAAAAAAAAAGATAATTAAGCATTTATGGAATACTTCACCCAACAATAGCAGAATACATATTCATCTCAAGTTCATATGGAACATTCGCAAAGATAGATCATATTCCAGGCCATAAGACACAGCTTAATAAATTTAAAAGAATAGGAATTATACAATGATTCAGACCAGAATGGAGTTAAATCAGAAATAAATAACAGGAAGTCCCAGCTAGTGCAATAAGACAAGAAAAGAATAGTATATCTAGCTCTAGTAATGGTTTATCTCAAAACTGCAAAGTTCCTCAGTGGTAGAGTGTGTGCTTAGCACAAGGCACTATATGCAATCCCTACCACCAACTCCCACCAAAGGAAAGCAAACTTGTTTAACATTTTTAAAAATCAGATTAACATGAACAGATTAAAGAATATGATTATCACGCTGGGAGTGGTGATGCACACCTGTAATCCCAGCCACTTTGGAGGCTGAGGCAAGAGGATCAGAAATTTGAGGCCAGTTTAGACAACTTAACAAGACTCTGTCTCAAAAGAAAATATGAACAAGGCCTGCAGAGATACCTTAGGAGCAGAGTGCTTGTCTAGCACGCTGGACAATCCCCCGTGTTGGGATATATGTATGTATATGTATGTACATATATATATGTGTGTGTGTGTATATATGTATGTATGTATGTATGTATACATATGTATATCACATGTGTGTAACTTTCCAAATACATACAGAAAAAGCATTTGAAGAAAATCAATATCCAGGGCCGGTGAGACGGCTCAGCGGCTTAAGCGCCTGCCTTGCAAGCGCGAAGGCCCGAGTTCGACTCCCGGAACCCACATACGAAAAAGGGGCCGGTGATATCGCTCAGCGGCACGGGTGCCTGTTGGTGCGCGAGGTCCTGAGGTCGTCCCCCCGGTACCCACAAAAAAAAAAAGAAAATCAATATCCAGCCTATGACAAAATTCCCTAACATTTGAGGTTATAAGGTACTATCTTAATCTTAACTTTAAAGTTTACCAAATTATATTTAATTGTGAAACACTGAAAAAACTTTTGGTGATAGTAGGGATTGAATCCAGGGCCTTCAGACCCAGCTCTTTTTAAAATTTTCTTTATTTTGAGACCGGATCTTACTAAATTGCTGAGGCAGGATTCAAATTTGTGATCTTCTTGCCTCAGCCTCCTAAATGCTAGGATTACAAACATGTGCCACCACACCTGATAAAACATTCTTTCAAGACAGGATCAAATGAGGATGTCCAGTATCATCACTTCCATTCGTCATTGTATGGAAAGCAATAAAGCAAGAAAAAGAAAAAAATATATATATCTGAAAGAAATAAGCAGGAGTCATTACTTAGATTGTGTAACTACCTACACTGAAAACCCAAAGACATTTCATATAAATTATTAAGATTTTGAGAGTTAATCAGATGATGGGTACAAAATCAATGTATAAAAAAAACATTGCATATGTACCCACTGTAATAAACAAGTAGAAAATAAAATTTAAGAACAGCTAATATTTCCAATTTTTCCCACCTCAAAAAACAGACAAAGTATTAGGAATAATTTTAATAAAACATGTAAGACCATTATGGAGAAAAAAAATTTATTGATAATTAAAGAAAACCTAAATACAGCCAGGCATGGTGGCGCATGCCTATAATCCCAGCACTCAGGAGGCTGAGGAACGTGAGTTCGAGGCCAGCCTCGGCCACATAGTGAGTTCAGGTCAGTCTGAACTGCATAGCAAGACCCTGTCTCAAAAAACAAAAAAACAAAAACCTAAATACACATTAAATAAAACCTAAAGCATGTTCGTGAACTGGTAGTCTCTCTATCATATAAACTTTTAGCCCCAACCACTAATTTATGGGAAATACAGAAGGTAGAAGAACATGTTAAACTGTATCCCAAAAATACAATGTAGAATGTGGAAAACCCTTCAAGATCAACTCAGTTCCTTCAACAAATTCCAAAGAGAAAATAAAAGATAAACCAGGAAATTATGCAGTAAAAGAGACTTCAAATCACTCAAAACCAGTTCTGAACAAAACGTGGAAATAAAAAATACATATATGAGACAATTGGAAATTTGAACCTTGTCTCTAACAAGTTATCTAGTTGGTCTTTATAATATTAAGGAATTGCTGCTATTTTTTAGTACAACAACATTGTTAGGGTTTTATCTTTTAAAGACGTATGCTGAAATATTTACAGATGAATTTGTATGTCTAGGATTTGTTTCAAACTAATATAAAAATAGGCAGAAGGCCGGGCATGGTGGCGCATGCCTGTAATCCCAGCACTCAGGAGGCTGAGGCAGGAGGATCACTGAGTTTGAGGCCAGCCTGGGCTACAAAGTGAGTTCAAGGCCAGCCTGAACTGCATAGTGAAAGCCTGTCTCAAAAAGACAAAAGAAAAAAAAAAAAAAAAAAAAGTAGGCAGAGATGAAGGTACAGATGGGATGGAACTGAATAAGATTGATGGTTGTTGGGACTGGGTACCTAGAACCACCTTACACTGTTGTTTTTTGTTTTTAGAGGGCTTTTTGTATATACAGTATTTAAAATGTCAAAATTCAAAATTAAGCTTTAAAAATATAGATCAAATATACCTAAATTTTCTCTAATTCATGTATAGATCCAATATAATTCTAACCAAAATCCATAAAGGAGACTGATCAAATAAAGGTAACATATACTATGTTAACAGAACATTAGGCATCATTTATGTTTAAGTACATAGAAAGTTTTTGTATATTTTTAAAAGATAGATTATAAAGATTTATGTGAGGTAAACTTTAATTTGTATAAAAAAAAAGACCAACTAAGAACCAGAAATAGAATACGAAGCTTTTGCAGAAAGTTAAATATCAGAGAGGTTTACCTAGGTAAGTAAACTATTGTTATTATTATTATTATTATTATTATTTATTAGTGTTATTGTACATATGTGTGTACTTTGGTATTAAAACTTGGGACATTCTACCCTGAGCTACATCCTCAGCCCTTTTTTAGTTAGTCAGTTAGTTACGGCTTTTTTGAGACAGGGTCTCCCTAATTCAGGCTGCCTTTGAACTTAATGTGTAGCCCAGGCTGACCTCAAACTCAAGGCAACCCCCCTGCCTTAGCCTCCTGAGTGCTGGGATTACAGGTGTGCACTACCACACCCAGTTAGGTGAGTGATACTTAACTGTGTATCAGAATCACCTTTAAAGATACCCAAATACCCAGACCCCACTCCAAAAGATTCTCTTTTAACTGGCTGGACTTGGGGCCCAGGTATCCATAGGTCTTAAAATCTTCCCAGATGATACTGTAATATGCAGGGTTAAGAACCAGTGACCTCTTATTTATAGAGAGACACAGATGGGTGGAGGATAGGAAGATGATAGAAGATGACAGATGATTGGTAGATGATAGCTTTGATAGATGATAGGTAACAGAGATATATAAATAATAGGCAGGTAGATATCCTGAAGATCTAAAAATCAAAGAAAAGGAAGAAGGAGGGGGGAAAAAGAGAGGGAGGAGGAAGGAAATTTGGAAAAACACAGCTAGATCAGAAATAAGCACTATCTTGCTCAGTCCCTCATTGAACAAAGAAGAGAATGAAACAAAAGTGAATGTGGAAAAATAAAATAAAAAATGAATATGTCCAGCTAATGCTCTAAAATGTTAGTTGTCTATTCTTTGGTTTATTTTTTGGAATCCACATTCCCTATCCACTTCACAAGGATATCTGTGATGGCACTAAATTTAAAGATTGAGAGTGACTGCCTAATGGACTGGAGCGCCTCCTTTTGTGGAGATGAAAATTTCCTGGAACTAGATGTGGTGATGGTCACTAATGGTGAATTTTGTTTTATGTGTTTTTTTTTTTACCACAATAAAAGAGACATTAAAGAAAAATTGATTTTAAAACTAAGATAAGCAACTTGAGAGGCTGAGGCAGAAGGATCACTGCAAGTTTGAGGCCAGCCTGGGCTACATAGTGAGTTCAAGGCCAACCTGAACTACCTAGCAAGACCTTGCCTCAAAAAACCAAATCATCGGGCCGGTGAGATGGCTCAGCGGCGTAAGCGCCTGCCTTGCAAGCGCGAAGGCCCGAGTTCGACTCCCGGAACCCACATACGAAAAAGGGGCCGGTGATATCGCTCAGCGGCACGGGCGCCTGTTGGCGCGTGAGGTCCTGAGGTCGACCCCCCGGTACCCACAAAAAAAAAAAAAAAAAAAAAAAAACCAAATCATCAACGACAATAATAAATAAAAGCTACAGTAAGAGAACCAATTAAAGAAGGCAAAGACTGTTGCCAGGCAGCTGGAATGACTTAACTATTGCCACAAGTACTAAATTTGTTCCAAGTCTCCTAGCAGTGAAGATAAAAGACCTGGAAGTTGTGAGGGGTTTTACATATATATTCACAGACTCTGCATGTCCCGGGCTCGGTCTCCTTTCCTTCTGCTGCCTCCTGAACCCCACACCCAGTGAGTGCAGGAGAGAAACAGGGTCCTGCAGGCTCAACTGGGATGGAAGAGGCAAGTCCGAGCTGAGCCCCTTGCGGTGGTGCCCAGAGGAGCACTGGAGCAGGCCTCTGCCCCAGCCCAACATCTACCTGTGGAAAAGCAGCAACCCCTGCCCAGGGCCAGCCTCGCTGGTGCCTCTGGACGCCGTGTGCTCAGCCTGAGGCCACCAGCATCATCCGGGCAGTGATGGCCCGGCGGCTTTGAGGAAAGGGACCCGGCTTACCTGCCTATAGAAAGACAAAGCAGGTGATTTGACAGACAAAGCAGGTGATTTGACAGCCGTCCTCCTGGTTCCCAGAAGCCAAGGGGCTATTCAAAGCCGGGAACTGGAAGATTTTCATGAGGTGCTGATGAACGAAGCCAGGATGCAGCAAGGAGAGGGCAAAACTGACACCCTGTGCAGTCAAGCATGGCAGCAACTTCAGTTATACAAACCTGGCTTTGGGAGCTTTGACTAGGCCACACCTGAGAGGGGGGGGCTTGGGGAAGGAAGCCCATGTTTGCAGGCCCCAGCCTTCAGCCAGTCTCTTCTTGGGCCCTTCCCTTTCTATATGACCAATGGACTGAAATTGTTCAGGCTTTTTCTCTCCTGAATGCACGGGACTTGGGTCCAGAGAGCTAGGAGTACTTAGCCCTCCATTACTGACCAAGCCACCCTTATTGGCAGCAAGGAGGCATTTATGGAGGCACAGATGCCAAGGACTAGCTAGGAGCTCTGCCCTCAGCCACTTACTCTCCTTCCCAGGAGCCTATGAGGTAAGGACCCTGTTACCTCTATTTTACACATGAGAAAATGGTGGCTCCACAGGAGCAACTGGCCCAAGTCACACAGCAGGGAAATGGCAGAGCTGGGATTTGAACCCAGGTCTCCTAAACACCTCAGCCCATGCTCTTTCTACCTGAATGGGGTCCATTTACAAGACCAATGAGGTCCTGGATCACCATTTCCCATCAAATTGACCCTGGCACTTTCCAGCTCTGTGACCCTGGCCATATACCTTCTCTTCTCGGAGCCTCAATTCCCATTTGAGATGGTGGTAAAAATATGAGACAAGGAGGTGAGGGTGCTTGTTAGGTCAGCATCACTAAGCTTCATTACTGCACTTGTTCACTGGTCTCAGAGGCCATCTCTACCCTCAAGGGAGGTGGCCAAGCCTAGATGGATGGTACTTCACCTATTTCTCAATTAAGACTCTGGAAGAACATTCTCTGTCCAGAGTCCTGAGCAACGTGACAGCAGAATTGTACATGGCTTTGCTTGTCTTCCCCAAAATGGTCTGTTCAGAAGCCAGCACTTAGCAAGGACCCCATAAATGCTGTTGAACAAATGAAAGCATGAATTTGGATGAATGGCTCACCGCCAGATGCATCTCGTTTTGTGATAAAAAGAGCTGGCGATCAGAAGACCTAGCTCTGACTCCACTAATGATTCACTGTGGGGCCCTAAGCCACTTAACTGGCCCTCTCTGGACCTCAGTGACTTCACTTATAAACAGAGGGATGTGGATTGGGCCACAAGCCCAGCTGATTTTGTGTGATTCTGGAGATAAAGGGAAGGAAAGGAAGATTACACTTTTTGCAGCTCATTCCTCCTACTCCCCATAAAAAGTTGAAGCTATATTATGGCCACTTTGAGGGTAGTTTGGGAATATTCTAAATAAATGGCAAATAACCTCTGATCTAATCAGAAGCAGCCAAACAACATTCTAAGCAGTCAGATCCTTCACACTGCAGAACAGAGATCCACTACTGTGTGCAGTGCTTTACCGTTTGAACGCCCTTCCCTTCCTTTCTCTCATTTAAGCTTCAGCACAGCCCTGTAAGGTGCACAATCAGGTCAGAAGTAACCATTCCATTATACCAACCACAAAACTGAGGAGTGAAATGACTTGTTCAGGGACCTATGGGGAAACAGCATGCACACCCACGCAGAATTGGGCTCCTGACTCTAGCTTCAGCTTTCTTTGCCTACACAGGCAAGCACACAGGCACAGGCAGTGAGGACTCACTTGACCAAAACCCAGGTTGGAGGCTCGCAAGTTTATCACCTGGGTAGAAAACTACCCAGCACAATGGAGCATTTTAAAGTCAAATTTGGAGCAGAAGCATGCATGCACTGATGCCAGGTGGGCTTGTGGCCACGAAGAGTAAGCTGTAGGTAGGCCACACCCAGGCCACAGGCATTGTATGCCAGGTCGGCATAGCAGCTGGAAGAATAGCCTATACATATGTGATCTATGAACACTGAGATACTGAAAGACTATCACTCCCCAAGCTCCTACCCTTACCCATATCCCATGCCCCCAGATGTCTTGCTTTTCATCACCCTTCCCCGGACTCCCTGAGCCAACCTCAAAATCCTGCAATTAAAGGGTTAAAGCCATCACAGCATGGGGCCATGTCCTGACAAGCTTCCATTCTGATTGATCAATATCCCCTATCATGCTAGATATTAAGTATTTTTAATATTACTGCATAAGGCAAGAGACCTTGGGGAAAGTCTTATTGCTTCTCAATTGTTTTGAGAGCAAAGATACTTCCTTTAACAGCTATAAATTCCACAGTCCTCACAACATGCACACATACATGGTAGGTACTTTACTTTTTAGGAAACATTGAGGAGATTTTTTGTCCATGAAATGACCAAAACTTCAGTAATATCTTTAAATGAATTTGCATTTTATTTACTACACATAGCTAATCAGTATATAATGCTGATTGCTGGTGAACTAGAGCATATTTTGCCATCTTCACTTCCATGGGGTAAAAACTGTAATCCAGCTGGCCAAGCCTTCCCTGCTCATCTCTATAGCTGAAGAAATTGAGTCTGGAGAGAAGAATGGATCTTCCCAAACCCATTAACTACATGGAGCTAAAAGTTGAGGCAGCTTCATATCCAAGATTGATTAGATCTGGGCTGTTTTATCAGGGAAGCTGACTGGACAGAGGTCATTTGGGTTGGGCCACTAATGATTCTTCCATTATGGGGAAGAAAGCACTCCTGGAGGTAGCCAGAGACAAGACCCAGTGTTCTTTCACTGACTGGGCAAACCTCACAGGAGCCATCCAAATCTGTTGGATTTAGGCGAGGAGGTTTTGCAACACAGCTCAACCTCCAAGGATAACCCAGATTGTCACAACTAGAGACCCGAGAGATCAGAGGATCTGTACTTCTTACTGTTCGCTAGAACTTACTCAAAGAGGTCAAAGGACATTGTGAGGCAGAGTTGGAAGTATAATAACACAGGAATATGCTAGGGTCCTGCAGCAGATGAAAGACTGGAGTCTCTAGGAGGTGAAATAGAGGGATTTTGAAACCCATCTTAAGCATATGGTCCTGATCGAGCCATACTTAAATATTCCTATCTCAATTTCTAAATCTGTAAAATAGGACTGTTCTGAAGATTGATGAGATGTACTAACATAACTCTCATCTCAAAGCCTGATACATGTGCTCAACAAATGTTGTTTCCCAGAATCACCAACAAATAGAAACTTCCCCATCCAACAGAAGAACTGCATCCTGACAGTTGTTTTAAGAACCACCACCTTGTGCTGCACAATAGTTCTTTCAAATTCCTCAATTTTTTATTTCTTCTACTTTTTCACCCTTTTGCTCTTTTATTTCTTCTTTTCTCCAAATGTCTTATATCCAGCACTGCCCTAATGCAACTTTAAGCTAAGATGGATTAATTCTGCTACCTAGATAATCTTACTGTCCTGGCTCTGGGTTGCAGGGCACAGACTATATTCTCCACCAATACCAGTTCCCCTGTGTGCTTGCATTTTCTCATGACCATCTCAAAGTATCCAGGTAGGTAGCCCAGGAAAGAAGAAAGGAAGAAGAGGACGTGGTCACTACTTTTCCTCTGATGCCACCTTTCTTCCCTGTGCTTAACCTCTTATTTCAACCCTTCATTAATTCTTTCACTAAGTCACCAGATAATAATTCAGTGCTACTATATGGCAGGTTGTCTGCTAGGTTCTGAGAATCAAATAGAGAACAACACAGATAACAAGAGTGGGTTCAGGGAGACTAGTTAAAAGACCATTAAAATAAAACAACTAGGCAAAAGATCAACAAGGAAATAGAAAACGTAACAGTAGTAGTATGTACAGCTGGACCTCACACATTCATAAAGCACTCCACCCAACAACAGCAGGATATGCATACCCCAGAACAGATCATCTACTAGGCCATAAAACAAGCTTCAATAAATTTAAAAGACTTGAAATTATACTAAGTATATTCTCTGGCTATAATAGAATTAAATTAGAAATCAATATACAAAAGAAAATCTAAGAAGTTAAAAAAAATATGTGGAAATTAAACAATATATTCCTAAATAATCAATGGGTCAAAGAAGAAGTCACAAGAAAAATTAAAAAACACTTTGAGATGAATGAAAATGAAAATAAGCATACCAAAACTGATGTGCACCTTAAAGAAAAGAAATTAACAAGTTGATCCTAAATTCATATGAAAATGGAAGGGACTCATAATAACAACAACAACAACAAAAACCTTGAAAAAGAACAAACTTGAAGCATTGTTTCCTAATTGTAAGTTTAAACCAAGGTGATGGCAATGAAGACTGACAGTGTAGCAGAAAATGCCCTCCCCCCTCCCCGCCAGTATTCTTCAGCTTCTGTTAGTTGCCCAGGTAACACTTACTGTTACAGTTCCTATTGCTTCTGTTTCTTAGAAATGGCTGGTCACTGTGATGCATAGCTGGTTACTATGATGCATATTGTAAGAACCAATCAACAACTGCCAAATGCTCTGCTTCTGTACTTCCTTCTTGCTTATCCCATATAAGCCCCAAACTACCAAGGATTGGTGCCTGACATTTTTATAAGGATTGATTCCTTTTCAGTGCCCATCAACATAAATAAATCTGCCTCCAAATTCTGGGTAATGTTTCAGTGTTTCTGTTTGCCATAGAATCTGACACATTGGCCGGGATGACCGACCGTGCTGACCTCTTTGATCACCAGTCATGGCTCTTGCGGATGGAGCAGGGGCCAGGTCCTGACAGGAAGGCACACCCTCGAGATTTCTCAAGTCCCCTCAGAGGTCTGGAGGAAGATTCTTAGCTCCCTGTTTGAGCAGCTCATATCGGACCCAAAAGGGAGGAGGATGAAGTCTACCTGCCTGCCTGCAAAATTCCAGTAAGACCCCTGGGGGCATCCCAGTTAGTCTATCTGTCAGTCCTGCTCAGCTCAAACAGAAGGAGAGCCTGATCAACTCTTGTTGGTCAGGGCTGCCCTCAAGGGAAGGGGGTTGGAATGTTTAACCTCTGAATGTCTGTTGAGTGATTATGTATTTGTAATGGACGGTGAAAGCAATAGGCCATTCCATCTGTGCTCCACAGTGAGGAAGTGGATTCCCACTCCAAACTATGGAGCTTGATTGGGCCCCAACCTGCGATTCCATGGATGCATCTAATAAGGACAAAACGGAGAACCTACCGATGCTTCTCCTTAGTCTGGAAGGTCCCAATGTTGCCAAGAGGCCAGTGACCTGGCGGACACCTGAATGGTCTCTCTCTTTGAGGGGCACCCACCTTTTGCCTGTTGCACCCTCATTCAAGGGTACACAACACACATGTAGGGAGTCAGAAATGGGAATTTGTAGAGGAGGGGTTGTGTATAGTCTATGAAGGTAAGCATGTGGTTGTTGATGGCAGTTTGAACACATTGGAGAGCTTTATGGGCCGAAGGAGTGAAGTGTCGAGGTGAAGAGGGGTCTGGATCACCACGAAGGATGTCATATAAGGGTTTAAGTGTAGACTTTGGGATTCCTATATAAGGGAGGAGCCAATTGATATCACCGAGGAGTTTTTGGAAATCATGAAGGGAATGAAGAGTGTCAAGTCTAAGTTGAGGTCTAGGTGCTCGAATATGGGTGTGTGTCATCTGAAATCCTAAGTAAACATAAGGGTCGGTAAGTTGAATTTTGTTGGAGGTGATACATAGGCTGCAAGTTTTTAGAAGGCTTTGTAAATGAGCATAACTTTGAAGAAGTGTACATTTATCAGGGTGTGCTAGGAGAATATCATCCATATAATGGAATATGTGAACATCAGGCCATTGTTGTCTGAAAGGTTGTATCGCTTGGGCCACAAACTGTTGACATAGGGTGGGTGAATTGGCCATACCCTGAGGGAGGACAGTCCATTGATAACGGGAGGCAGGTCCAGAATGACGGGGCATAGGGACAGTGAAGGCGAACCTCTGTTGGTCTTGAGGATGTAGAGGAATGGAGAAAAAACAATCCTTGAGATCAATGATGATTTTATGAGTGTTTAAAGGGACAGCACTTGGCGTTGGCGTACCTGATTGTAAGGGGCCCATAATGACCATAGTTTTGTTGATAGCCCTGAGGTCTTGTAGCAGCCTGTAACCTTTATTGTCCTTTTTTGGAATAACAAAAACAGGAGTGTTCCATGGGGAAGAGCTGGGGGTAATATGTCCCTCTATAAGTTGTTCCTGTACCAACTGCAAAAGGGCAGAGTATTTGGGGCCTATGATGGGCCACTGATCAACCCAGACAGGATCATCCGAAAGCCAGGTGATTTTTTGTGCATGGGTTACAGGAGGATCAGTGGTCCCTATTAAAAATTTTGAGGATCGGGGGGTGATGTGAGGGGAGGATTGTCGGTATAACCAAGGCCTTGGCGGGGAACAAGAGGCCGGGGGTGAATGGGGGAGGTAATGCCCGAGGAATGTTTTCCAAGGCCCTGTTTGGGGAGATAGCCTTGTTTGAGCATCTGTTTTGTGACCATGGTGTTAGGGCTATGCATGATGAGTTGCATCTGTGAGAGAAGATCTCTGCCCCATAGATTAAGAGGAAGACCTTGAATGACAAAGGGTTGGAAAGTGCCCGAATTGTTTTCAGAATCATGCCACGTGAGAGGGGTGGCGCTCTGGTGAGGTTGTTGGAGGTATCCCAAGCCCTGGAGGTGGGTGGCTGAGGGACGTAGGGGCCATTGTTTAGGCCAATGTTGGGAGGAGATGATGGAAACATCGGCCCCCGTATCAATAAGGCCTTGAAAGGGCTTGTTATTGATGAAAAGGTCGAGCATAGGTTTTTGAGCAGAGATGGTCTGTGACCAATATGATTGGGAAACACCGGGGGGCAAGGGGTGACGATGAGAGGAAAGGGAGGGGTTATTGGGTGTTGGGACCTGAGGAATAAGTAGGAGTTGGGCTATGGGGGGTGACGTGGGTATTAGGGTGGGGCCGTCAGGAGCGGAGACGAGGAGGTGGATGTGGCCTTGGAAAGTGGGATCTATGACTCCTGGGTGAACATGGATACCCCGAATAGTGGAGGATGCACGGCCCAACACGAGGCCCCAACATCCGGGGGGTAGTGGTCCTCGGACGTTGGTTGGGATCACATGTACTGGAAGAGTATGGTCTAATACTGTTGGGGAGGAGGCACAGAGGTCCAATCCTGGGCTAGTGGGGGTCGCCTTGAAGAGGTCTGAGACAGATTGAGATCGGGCTGTGTTGGGGTATTTGACTCCATTGTCCCCTGAGTCAGTTGTAGGCCTGGAAGTGGGGCCAGGGGAGGGCCCCGCAGGAAGTTTTTTTTGAATGGGGGAACCTTCAAGAGTGTAGCGAGACTTACATTCATTGGCCCAATGAAATCCCTTCCTGCATTTGGGACAGACGGTTTTGGGTGGGGGGGTGGATTTGGGGCTGTGTATGTGTGGATGAGGTGTTGGTGGAGCAATTTTTAGAAAAGTGTCCCGCCTGATGACATTTAAAACAACGAAGTGATGAGAGTGGATGTTTGTAAGTTGGTTTGGGGTCCTTATTGTGATCTAGAACCTTTTTGAGAGTGTCTTCTAGTGCTGAGGCAAGCATGACGCCCTGATTATAGGTGGGGCCAAAATCTGCGCATAGGCAGATAAGTTGTTCAATGGAACCTGTGTGTCTGTGGGGCCTAATAATGTCTTGGCATGCAGAGTTAGCATTCTCAAAGGCAAGTTGTCGTATGAGGGTATTGTTATTTTCATGTTCCCCAAAAATTCTGTCTGCTGCTTCGGTGAGTCTGCCAATGAAGTCAGAAAAGGGTTCATCTGGGCCCTGTCAGATTTTGGTTAGAGAGGTGGGGCCCTCTCCCTTAGATGGGAGTTTACGCCAGGCTCTGCTTGCTGCCAGGGAGATTTGAGCAAACGCTTGAGGGTTAAGACCAATTTGTTGTTCATCGGTACAAAAGTCACCCGTTCCAGACAACATGGCGAACGTAACCGGGTTGGGGGGTTGTCTTTCCTGATTTTGTTTGGCAATTGTTTTGCATTGATCCAAAAAGTTAGATTTCCAGAGCAAAAAATCACCTCCAGAAAGGGCAGCTCTCGCTAATTCTTTATGCTCATTTGGAGTAACCCATCCTTGGGAGAGGCTATCATGTACTGCAAGGGTGAAGGTAGCAGTGGGGCCGTATTGAGTGACCGCCATTTTGAGCTCTTTGAGAGAGTTTAAGGGGAAGGGAACTCTGGCTTGTTGAGGGGGAGGGGCCGGTTGTCCCTCAACAGTGGGGGCCTGTTGGACTTCCGTGATGGGGAAGGCAAGCCGGGGCTTGTTGGGAGGGGGATCAGGTGGGTGTGACTGTTGAAGTTTGAAGGATAGGTGTTTGTGGTGGACCTCTTGTTCAAGTGCAGCAATGCGAGATAGAAGACTCCTCAAGAAAGAGTCATAGGCAGGAGTGGCGGGCAATGGGGGATAAAGGGGGGGAACTGAACTTGAAATGCTGGTGCTGTAAAATGCGGCGGAGGAGCAGAAGGCAATGAGGAAGATGGCGGTGGTGGGAGAGTAGGATAAAGCGAGAGGGGGGCAGGTATGGGTTCAGAACAAAATGGTGGCTTAGCACAAGATGGCGGCTCATTGAGCGAGTGCCCACAAGATGGAGGTCCGTCATCATGTGGGGAGGCGGAAGCAGACAAGGATGGAGCGGGAGAAGGGCAGCCATGTTTGTCTTCAGGCACGTCAAGAACCACAGAGGCTGGGGGACTGTTGTCGGGGGTGTTGGAGCGCATGGAAGCTTCTGCATGAGCTATAGTCTGTGCTATGTGGGGATCAGAAGGGTGTTGTTGTAATAATTCTGAGATTAAAGTCCAATAAGCAAAGGCAGTTACAGGAACCTTTTCAGGTCCGAAGACCCGGTAGTAGTCTTGGACCGCGTCACCCACACGGCTCCGAACCTTAACATTGATTGTGCCCTCCAGCAGAAACCAAGGGCAGACTTTATTTATAAAGCTAAAGTAATCAGTTAAGTCAGTCTTTTTAATTTTGACTCCCCAGGCTTTAAGAGATTTGGAGAGCCCTGAGACAAAGAGCTCATGTTCACTGAGGTTTTGTCCCATGTTACACCCTACAATATGAGTATGCTTACCGTGATTCAGATGAGAGACGAGAGAGAAGTCTTCGTGCGGATCACTGAGGGAAAGTCCTCTGGAAAAATTTCATCTAGGTCAAAGGCTGGCCAGGCACTCTTTTAAACCTTTGTAGGGTGATCCCTCATAGAACCTGTCGTTCTCGGGCCCCACGTTGGGCGCCAAAATGTCGTGACCCGCGGAGGCTCCGACCAGCAGAGCTCCCAGGGGCAGGAACGCGTAACCCGAGAGACAGTATGGGGATGATGAAAGACACACACGCAGCTTGAAGGCGAGAGCGAGAGAGAGAGCTTATTGAGGAAGTGCCATGGCTTATATATCTTTGGGGGGAAGTGGGAGGGACCGCTAACTGGCACGGGATTGGTGCGGGCAGGGGTAGCGCATGCTCAGAAGCTGGGTCCTTCATGGCTCTCTACAGGAATTAATTAGTCAAAACCCACAGTCCTTGACTGTAGGCCTAAGAATTTTAAAAAGAGCTTTTCTGGTGATTATGGAGTTAAAATGAAATCAAGCTGCTGCAAGACTCACTGAAGCTGCTGCTCCCAGAGCCTGAACAAAGACCTGAGAATTCTTCCTTGGCAAATGCTGCTGCAGCTTTCCAGCCAGCAAAAAGAAACAAAGCAACCCAGTCAAGCGCTTCTCAATGCATCAAAGAGGGGGGCAAAAAGCCCAACAATATGTCAAAAGTTACTGCTGTTACCCAGGAACCTGATAAAAGCCCTTCAGACTTTTATGAGGACTCTATGAAGCCTACAAGGTCTACACCCTAAGGCCCCTGAAAATCCACAGATGATAAATGCAGTCTTCATTGCACGAAAAGCACCTAATATCTGCAAGAAAATCCAGTCTGATAGATGACGATACCCTCTGGCCAAAGACCAATATGCAAGTTATAAGGGCTATGGACACTAAAAAATAAAAGCCCCTTCAGATTAAAAGATAGGAACTCTCAAAAGCTTCAACCTGGATCAGATGACAACCCTTTCATCAGTCTGATGGGCTCAGGCTAGGCCAGACCAGGCTCCCTTCTTCAGCTGGGCCACTAGGAGCCCACAGTACCATCACTGGGGCAACTGGGACTCTTGCCTCTCGCCTCTTCTGCCAGGTACAAACTTGCAGCCTGAGAGGACATCTCACCAAACATGAGTTCCTCTGTATGCCTGAATGGCCCATACTGCTTCTTGGAAGAGACCTCCTCTTCAAGTTAAAGGCACCGAGCCAGTCAGCCTCCCTCATGTTTAACCCTGCACCAGCCTGAGACAGATAACTGCAATCCTGAAATTCTGAAAACTCTCCTCCCACAGGTATGGGCCAAAGATTCACCCCTAGGCCTGGCTATCAACCATGCTCCCACAGCCTATGTCACAGGAAGCACAAACAGGCATCCCACCACACATCAGCTGCCTAAAGCAGTTCAGGATCCTGATAGACCGTCAAACTGCTAAAATACACCTCTCCTGCCTATAAAGCCAGTTCAAGATCTCTGAGCTGTCAACACTACTGCAATTCCCTTCCATATACATTGCTTCAGTATGCCACCAACAGTCTGCTGGTACACCTGCCTGGCAGTCTTCTGCCACTCACAGCCTACTGGTATACCTGCCTGGACCTAAAGAATGCCTTCTTCTGCCTTTGATTGGATCCTGTCAGCCAGCCCCTCTTCGCCTTTAAATGAAAAGACCCCAGTTCTGAACTCAAAGGTTAACTGACCTGGACTCAACCTCCCAGAGGTTCAAAAACTTGTTTACCCTCTTTGGAGAAGCCCTCACAGCTGATCTCACTAGTTTCCAAGTACAAGATATCACTGCACTTCTGATTAATGACACCCAAGCTGCCTGCTGGAAAGACACAAAAGCTCTGCTGCAATATCTGGCAGAAACTGGCTATAAGGTATCTTGGGAAAATGCACAAATCTGCAAACAAAAAGTCAGATATCTGGGATTTGACTTAAAATAGGGATACCATGAGGTCATCTGCTCCATCCCAGTCCCAACTGTAAGAAAGGAAGTCTGCAAATTTCTTGGAGCTGCTGGCTTCTCTAGAATCTGGATCCTTGAGCTCACAAAAAAAAAAAAAAAAAAAAACAAGGCAGACTGTCAGTCCCTGGGAGCGCTAAGTGGCCTACCTCTGCAAATACTTGGATCTAGTTGCTAAGGGCTACCCCCCTTGTCTTTGCTCTCTAATAGCCACTGTCCTTCTGATCAAGAAAACTGATAAGCTATGAACTGTTCTCAAGCCGACCAGACTTAAAAAGGAACGCCTTGACAGATGCTGAGTACACCGTGTTTATGGATGAAAGTAGCTCTGTTAGGAATGGAGTTCAACAGGCTAAATATATTTTGATCACCTTGGACAAAGTTATTTTGGCCAAAGCTTTCCTGCAGGGATGGTCTGCACAACGAACTGAACTATGGGCCCTCATAGGCCCTCAATTGATCTGAAAACAAAAAGGTTTAGTGCTTCCTGCCGCCATTTGGAAACCCACCAAAACAATAAAATATCCTGAGCCATGAAGAAAAAAGCCATAACATCCCATGCCTGACCAGCATCTGCTCCACTGTCTGCCAACGATGCCAAACCTGCACTCAAGACAATCCAGTCCAGAGTCCCCTCTGGGGATCTGATTGACTGAAACATCACCCTTTAAAAACAATAAAGTAAAGCCTTATAAGGCCTACAGATATCTACTGGTGCTTATATGCACCTACTCAGGCTGGCCCAAGACATTCCCTGCTCACACTGAGAAGACAGTAGAAGTTTGTAGGGTCCTGCTGTGAAAAATCATCCCTAGATCCACAAAGTTCCAAAAGAGTTAAAAAATAAAACATAACCCTACAGAAACAGGTTGTAACTAGCTCCACAAAAGTTTAACTAAAAGACCAGCTATACCTGTAGATACCCCTGCACACACATATAACCCAGGTGCATATTAACTACCTCTACAAGTTTCAGAAATCCAGCCTTAGATCTACTGTTCCAGAGTTAAAAGAGCCCATCAAGATGATTGCTGGAGAATTTACCTGGACCAGACAGCCACTCTGAAGCTCACTCTGAAGACGCGACACACTCAAAGCCCTGCTCTGGTCGCTCTGGATGCTGACCAATCCATGCACGGCTGAAGCTTGAGGACACCATTCATAGGATTGCTCCATACCTCAATGCATTGCCTTTTCAGGCTGCTTACCCCGGTCCTTGCTTCAGCTCACATATGTACTTGATATTATATTGTCCCCCCTCTCCTGCTAGCTGTGGGTTTTGCCTTAGCTCTATGGATGGTTGCCCCAAGAGAACAGAAAACAACCAGGCTATTCCCCTTATTCTACAATTAGCCAAACACTTGACCAAGATTTGATGAGTGTCCAAGGCCTATTGGACACTGTCCTAGATCAGATTAACTCCCTTACTCCCTTGCCAGAGTAATAATAAATCACAGCTGTGGGGAGTGGCAGAGCCTCGGCTGAGCCAGAGGTGAGCCATGTAAACAAGTTGTTGGGACTAGAGCAAGGCCAGTCCAGCAGGTGTCCAGCCTTGGTGTTCCTCCCTGTTGACTACAGCACAGATAGCTCTGAGAATGTTTCGCTTTCAGTGTTCTCAGCAAAACACTGAGACCTTGCACTTTCGGCCCCATTGTGTGCTTCCCCCCTTTTTACTTTGTATAAATAAAGACACAGACTGTGCTGGGTTGTCACTGCCTCTCCAACAGAGAGGTCAGGTCCCACCTGGTCCCAGCTTTCCTTTTAGTATGTGTCTAGATTTTTCTTAATCTCCCATGGCTCCCCTTAGGACCCTGCTGGCTGCACAGGTTGAGGCACACAGCCACAAATGGGGAAACATGTCTCTTCTTAAAAGCAACTTAGGCTGAGACCTCAAGATGGCGGATGAGTAAGAAGCAGGCAGCGAAACTCTCTCTAAAAGTTACCATTGGAACACGGGAATATAGCGACCCAGAAAGCGCAGGAGGGGGGTAGATGCCTCCCCGAAACCCAGAAAAGTTCTGAAGCGCAATCTGGGACCCCCGGCACCAGTGACGGGTGACTTCCAACAAAGAAGAAGGAAAGAAGGAGCAGACCGCGCGCGCGCACCTTCTACTATCCCGGGAGTTGCAGCGCCGCGGAGGCTCAATTCTACGGACACACGGTGGCAGCTGGCGCCCAGGGAGCCCCCACGGAGGATCCTGAGACAGCGGCGGGGCAGGGGAGCGGCGGAGAACGGCGCTGACCGGCGGTGAGTGTCTCTCAGCCACAGCTGCCCCGCGCCAGAGAGCGACCGGCCGGGCGCCATTGTGAGGGGTGTGGCGAAACTCAGAGCGGCTCGAAAACTGCTCTGGGAACTTGTGCTCCGGACAGGGCAGCACGGGGCCTCTCAGGCCCACGAAAGTGTGCTGAGGTCAGCAGGCGAACGAGACTGGACTCTCACCCACACCTGTCCCGCGCCAGAGAGCGACTGGCCCGGCGCCATTGTGGGGGGCGTGGTGAAAAAACCAGAGCGGCGGGAACCAGTGCAGGGAACCCGCGCTCCGGACAGTGCGCTGAGCCTCTCAGGCCCAGGGATCGTGAAAGGGCACTGAGAACGGAGGCGAGCTAGACTGGTCTCTGCCTGAAAGTACGCGCCTCTGCTCACCGCCCGCCAGAGGGCGCTCCTGGCTTTCTGGGATGGACCTGCACAGAACAGGACTCTGTCACCACACGGTACCTGCCTACAGCAGAGTCAACACCTGGAACTGATTCTTTTTATTTTTTTTATTTTTATTTTTATTTATTTATTTTTTCTTTTTCTCACTGATTTGTTTTTTGTTCTGGCGAAGGGTTTTTTTGTTTTTGTTTTGTTTTGTTTTGTTTTGTTTTTTGGTGGGGTTTTATTTTTGCTCTGTCTGTTTTATTGTTTTTATCTTCGTTTTTGTTTCTGTATGTGTATTTGCTCTTTCCTTCATTATTCTCTCTGGTTTTTTATATGAGTGTAAACAGCGCCTCTAACTTCTTTGTGATTGTGGTTGTGATCTGTTCTTCCTTTTATCCCTTCCTTCTCTTTTTACCACCTGTCCTCTGCACTAGTGTCCCAATTTTAGTGGGATCCCTCTTGGTCCTCTAACCTTACATCTAATTCCTTCCTCTTCTCCCAATACTCTATTTCCTCCTTAACTCATTTTAAATTTAAACTCCTCAGGGAAAAATTGACATACATAGGACTTGTATACTGCATATAATTTTTCTGGTGTGTTTTAGATTTTGTTATATAACCGCAACTCTATACAGCTAAAAGTGGTAAATAACTGGTTAGCTCAGTCTGTCATTTTCTAGGCTGTGTTTGATGCTTTAGTTAACATTATAGCCAAATGTGAAATAATTGTTCTAAACATCTTTCCTTCCTGATATTTCATGATTGAGATTGACTAAGGGACACAGAAAATACAGTGGCACAGTACCAAAGAATCAAGGACTGGGCCAAACAGGTAGCAACTTCGCATACCCAACGAGTTGAAGAGGTAGGATCTGGCAGAAAGCTCAAAACCTAAAAGCAAGCTCCACTTGGAAGATACTGCAGAGAAGTAGTCATCTTCTAAAGATCTTAAACACTAGCAATAAAGTAACCTACCATAGGTAATTTGCAAACATCACCCCAGGAATTAAAGAAAGAAAAAATGAGACGACACTTAAACAAGATGCAACCCCACGCATCCAATTCACCAAAGGCAAACCTAGGGAGCAACGAGGTGGGACAATCCGAAAGCCACCCACCTGGCCTATCTGAAGTGGTAACAACAAAGCAACTGAATGAGGTTCTGGAAAAAATTAAAACAGAAATAATCTCACAGATAACTGCAGAGATAATGTCCACAATGAAGACCATGCTTAAGGACACTATAGCTGATACAGACAAAAAAATAGATGAACTTAAGAAAACTATAGAAACCATGAATGCTCAGCATAGGAAAGAAATGGAATCCATAAGGCAGATTCAAGCAGATATCCAAGAGATAAAAAATTCCATTGAAAGTATTTGTAGCAGAATAAGCCAATGCGAGGACAGGATCTCAGATATAGAAGACAGGCTTGCAATTAGTGATCATGAAATGGAAAAATTCTTAAAAATAGCAAGGGACCATGAAAAATCAATTCAGCAGCTGCTAGATGACTCAAAGATAAACAACTTAAGAATAATTGGAATAAATGAAAAAGCAGGAGATAGCATCAACGACATTAAAACCTTGTTCAAAGACATAATCAGGGAGAACTTTCCTGGAAGAGAAAAGGAATCTGACACCCCTATAAGTGAAGCTTTTAGAACACCAACTAGACATGATCAAAAAAAAACTTCAGCCAGACATATTATAGTCAAGATCCCAGAAATTCAACAGAAGGGCAGAATCTTAAAAGCTGTTAGGGAGAAGAGACAAATCACCTATGAAGGAAAACCCATCAGAATCACAGCTGACTTTTCAGCACAAACCCTCAATTCAAGAAGAGCTTGGAATGATGTATTGCAAGCTCTAAAGGAAAATAATTTTCAGCCCAGATTGATGTACCCTGCAAAACTATCTTTCAAAATTGATGGAGAAATAAAATACTTTCATGACAAAGAACATCTGAGAAAATTTATGACCACCAAACCAGCACTCCAAAACGTTCTGAAGGACATTCTAGAAAGAGATAGGAACCCCAACAGAAGGAATCCACCAGGCAGGGCAAATAATTAAATAGCCGGAAAGCGGAAAAACAAAGAGTGGGAACCAACAACAGGAAAATATCATGACAAGTCAATACATATCAGTTTTAACCATCAATGTTAACGGTCTCAATTCACCAATCAAAAGGCACAGACTGGCGAAATGGATCAAGAAGCAAGACCCAACAATATGCTGTATACAAGAAACACATTTAATTCAGAAAGAAATTCATAGACTGAAAGTCAAAGGATGGAAAACAATACTCCATGCCACAGGAACCCAGAAAAAAGCAGGGGTAGCTATTCTTTTTGCAGACAAAGTGAACTTCAAGCCAAGAAGGATTCAGAGAGATAAAGATGGTCATTACATCCTCGTAAAGGGAACAATCCAAGAGGAAGAGATAACGATCATAAATATATATGCGTCAAATACCAATGCACCCAGCTATATAAAACAAGTACTAAAGGACATGAAAAATCAAATAAGCACTAATACAATTATATTGGGAGATCTCAATACTCCACTGTCACAAAAAGATAGATCAACTGGACAGAAAATCAATAATGAAATAGTAGAACTGAACCAAACTTTTGAACAAATGGACTTAGTAGATGTCTACAGAGTGTTCCATCCCACAACATCAGAATACACATTTTTCTCAGCTGCACATGGGACGTTCTCCAAAATAGACCACATACTAGCTCATAAAACCTGCTTAAGTAAATGCAAAGGAATTGAAATTATCCCATGCATATTATCAGACCATAGTGCAATGAAATTGGAAATCAATGGCAAAAGATCCCACAAAAACTCCCTAAACACATGGAAATTAAACAGCATCCTCCTGAACAACCAGTGGGTCACAGATGAAATTAAAGAAGAAATTAGTCACTTTCTACAACTGAATGATAATGACAGTACAACATACCGGAACTTATGGGATACAATGAAAGCAGTCCTAAGAGGGAAATTTATAGCATTAAATACTTATATCAGGAAAACAGAGCAAGCGCAAATAAACAACTTAAGGGTGAACCTCGAGCTTCTAGAAAAAGAAGAGCAGGTTAAGCCAAAAGCCCATACAAGGGAGGAAATTATAAAGATCAGAGCAGAAATTAACGTATTGGAGAATAAAAAAACAATACAAAGAATCAATGAAGCAAAAAGTTGGTTCTTTGAAAGAATAAATAAGATTGACAAACCCTTATCCAACCTTATTAAAAAAAGAAAAGAAAAGACTCAAATCCATGCAATTGAAAATGAAAAGGGTGATATCACGACAGACCCTGCAGAAATCCAGAAGATCATCTATACCTATTTTGAAAATTTATATTCTACTAAGATGGAAAATGCAGAAGAAATGGACAGATTCCTAGATTCGTATGAATTACCAAAGCTAAATCAAGAGATTTAAAAATCCTAAATAAACCAATATCAACCAATGAAATTAAAGATGTAATTAAAAACCTCCCAACAAAGAAAAGTCCAGGCCCTGATGGATTCACTGCCGAATTCTACAAGAAATTTAGAGAAGACCTAACGCCCCTACTTCTCAAACTTTTCAATGAAATTGAAAGAGAAGCAATACTCCCAAATTCATTCCTGGAAGCAAGCATTACCCTGATACCAAAACCAGAGAAGGACCCAACTAAGAAAGAGAACTACAGGCCAATCTCCCTAATGAACATAGATGCAAAAATCCTTAATAAGATACTGGCAAACAGAATCCAACAAATCATCAAGAAGATTATACACCATGACCAAGTTGGATTCATCCCAGGGATGCAGGGATGGTTCAACATACGTAAATCAATAAATGTAATACAGCATATTAACAGAACCAAAGACAAAAATCACATGATCATCTCAATAGATGCAGAAAAAGCTTTTGACAAAGTCCAGCACCTTTTCATGATAAAAACCCTACAGAAAATTGGAATAGAGGGTCTTTATCTCAATCTGGTAAAAGCTATCTATGACAAACCAACAGCCAATATTATACTAAATGGCCAAAAACTGAAAGCCTTCCCTCTAAAATCAGGAACAAGACAAGGATGTCCACTATCCCCACTCTTATTCAACATAGTTCTGGAAACTTTAGCCAGAGCGATTAGACAAGAGAAAGAAATAAAAGGAATAATGATTGGAAAGGAAGAAGTTAAATTATCATTATTTGCAGATGACATGATACTCTACACAGAAGACCCCAAAAACTCCACTAAAAAACTGCTAGATTTAATAAGCAAATTCAGTAGTGTAGCTGGATACAAAGTCAATACTCAAAAGTCAATAGCCTTCCTGTACACAAATAACAAACTTACTGAAAGAGAAATTAGGGAAACAATACCTTTCACAATAACATCCAAAAAAATGAAATACCTAGGAATCAACCTCACGAAGGATGTAAAAGACCTCTATACTGAAAACTACAGTACTCTGAAAAAGGAGATTGAAGAGGATATCAGAAAATGGAAAGATATCCCTTGCTCCTGGATAGGAAGAACCAATATAGTGAAAATGGCCATACTTCCAAAATTGTTATACAGATTTAATGCAATTCCAATCAAAATTCCAACAGCATATCTCACAGAATTAGAGAAAACAATCCTAAAATTCATTTGGAATCAGAAGAGACCTAGAATAGCAAAGGCAATTCTGGGCAACAAAGGCAAGGCAGGGGGCATCACAATCCCCGACTTGAAATTATACTATAAAGCTACTGTGATAAAAACAGTGTGGTACTGGCAAAAAAACAGACCTGAAGATCAATGGAACAGATTAGAAGATGCTGAAACAACCCCAGACATACTAAGCCACCTTATCTTTGACAAAGGTGCCAAACACATTCACTGGAAGAAAGATAGCCTCTTTAATAAATGGTGCTGGAAAAACTGGCTCTACACATGCCGAAGATTAAAACTAGATCCATATCTTTCACCATGCACTAAACTAAATTCAAAATGGATCAGAGATCTAAATATTAAAACAGAAACATTAAATCTGCTGGAAGGTAGGATAGGTAAAACCCTTGGAGACACTGGTGTAGGCAAAGACTTTATGAATAAAAACTCAACCGCACGGGAACTATCCCAAAGAATCAATAACTGGGATCTCATCTTATTAAAAAGCTTTTGCACAGCAAGAGAAACCACCAACAGAGTGAAGAGACAACCCACAATGTGGGAAAAAATGTTTGCCAGCTGTTCCTCAGACAAAGGATTACTATCGAGAACATATAAAGAACTCAAAAAAATCAGACCTCCCAAATTTAAAGACCCACTCCAAAAATGGGCATCTGAGATGAATACACATTTCTCAGATGAAGAAATACTAATGGCAAACAAATATACAAAAAAATGTGCAACATCACTAGTCATTCGAGAGATGCAAATTAAAACAACACTGAGATACCATCTCACCCCAGAAAGAATGGCTACTATTAAGAAATCAACTAATAACAAATGCTGGAGGGGCTGTGGGGAAAAAGGAACCCTTCTTCACTGTTGGTGGGAGTGTCGACTGGTACAGCCACTGTGGAAGTCAGTGTGGAGATTCCTCAGAAAACTAGGGTTGGAGGTCCCATTTGACCCAGCTATTCCCCTTCTGGGCATCTTCCCAGAAGAATTAAAAACATCGTACCACAGCGATATATGTGCACCCATATTTATAGCAGCACAATTTGTAATAGCCAGATCTTGGAAACAACCCAAATGCCCATCAACTGAGGAATGGATAAGAAAGATGTGGTATTTTTATACAATGGAGTACTATTCAGCCATAAAGAAGGATAAACTGGAGACTTTTATAGGTAAATGGATGCAACTCGAGAAAATACTCATAAGTGAAATAAACCAGAAGCACATGTGTAAGCATCGTATTATCTCTCTAGTATGAGAAACTGAAAGAGTAAATAAGATCCAAAATGTACAATAGATATGGTGAATCAAAAAGAAAAATAGATATGGTGACTCAAAAGGAAAGAGAGACTGGAATAGGGAAAAGAAAGAAGGGAAAGGGAAAAAAAATTGTATATATATATATAAGATGGTTAAGATAGATACACTACCATTTTTACTTAGTTCATTGAAGAGTAAGGTTTGTGCCAATAATGTTTGGACAATTGAATGCTAATGTCTGGTGTCCTGAATAACTAACTTAAAGATAGTAATACGTAATGTATTAACCATTGTTACCCTCCTATTATGTTGTTTTGAAAATTTGTTCTTCTTTTGATTTGTTTTGTTTTTTCTTCTCTTTAAAATAAAAAAAAAAAAAGCAACTTAGGAAGAAACCCTATAATAAGGGAAACAAACCACAAACTCCTGATGAAAATTTTCCAGTCTTGGGGACCTTGGCTAGGGCCCATTCTAGGACCACTGACAGCCCTAATGTTACTGCCTCTAGTTGGGCCTTATCTCAGAAGATCACATGTAACATGCCCAGCAAAGATTTGCTGGGAAACTAAAAGGGGGGGAAATGTAGCAGAAAATGCTCCCCCCCCAGCCAGTATACTTCAGTTTCTGTTAGTTGCCCAGTTCCTACTACAGTTCCTGTTACTTCTGTTTCTTAGAAATGGCTGGTCACTGTGACGCATAGCTGGTTACTATGATGCATATTATAAGAACCAATCAATAACTGCCAAATGCTCTGCTTCTGTAATTCCTGATTGCTTATCCCATATAAGCCCCAAACTACCAAGGATCAGTGCCTGACATTTTTTTAAGGATTGATTCCTTGTCAGTGCCCGTCAACATAAATAAATCTGCCTCCAAATCCTGGGTGATGTTTCAATGTTTCCATTTGTCATAGCAATAGAAGCAAACAAACTTAAGGCATTTGGGAGAAGTAGAAAAGACAGGACTTCACAACTGATTGGCTATGGACAGAGGGTGAAAGTGAGGAATCAAGGATGACCCTTAAGTGTCAGGTATGAATGACAGGATAGAAGGCAATACTATTTAAAGAAAGAGGTAGAGGAAAGTACATGAATTCATTTTGAATGTATTGGGTTTGTGATGCCTGGAAGACATCCAATGGAAGATGTCAAATAAACACTGAATTTGCATATTTAAAGCTCCTAAGAGCTGGGTGTGGTGGCACATACCTGTGATCCTAGTACTTGGGAGGCCGAGGCAGGAGAATGACCACAAGTTCAAGGGCTCCATAGCAAGTTCAAGGTCAGCCTGAATTATACAGCAAGACCCCGTCTTAAAAAAAAAAAACAAAAAAAAACAACTCATAAGGTCGAGGATTGAGATATAAATTTGAGGATTTTATCAGTTAACTTTTAATACATAATAAACCACCATAAATCTGAGTGCTTAAAACAATAACCAATAATGGTTATTATTGTTTATGAGTCTTTGGATCAATCAACTAGATAGTTATTTTTGTATTACTCAGATCACTATACCCTTGACTTTGTGACTTTGCTGATATTGGCTGGAACTCCTTTATATAATGGCTGCCTATAGGATGCACTGACTGGGACAACTGGCCTCCTCTCCACATGATCTCTCATTATCCAGCAGGCTAGAATGGGAAATGCATGGGGTCCTAAGAAAGAGCAAAAGCACACAGCCTCTTTTAAAGATCTAGATTTGGAGCTGATATACTTCCATTTCTGCCACAGTCTGTTGGTCAAAGAAAGTCATAAGCCAGCCAACATTCAAGGGTGCAGGGAACAGACTACATCTTTTGGTGGAAGGAGCCACAAGTCACATTACAAACAGAATGGATGCATGGAGGCCACCAAGTGAGTCCATTAAACTGCAAGCAGGCTACCTAAGGAACCATCCATGTAGAGAGGACAATTAAAAAGATAACAGTAGATGGATTTACCTAAGGAAACAGTGCAGAGTGAGATACGAATACTGAGTCCTTAAAAACTCCAACTCTCATGGTGAAGAGCCAACAAAAAGTAGTAGGACAGACTGAAGGGAAACCACATAAACCAAGGGAAAAGGTGTTCTCATTGGCACCTTGAGAATCATGTGCCCACTCACTGGCTGATCATTGTGCACTGTGGGTTGCTGTACTGCAACCAGAAACCTCTGTTAGAAACCCTTGTGTTCCCAGGGGGTTGCTATTCTGGACAAACAAAAACTACCATATAGACCTTGTACCATGCACCATATATACTTTATACCATAATTTATATGTTCGATAAATTTAAAACAATTTAAAATTATAGAACACAACTCCACTGTTTTTACCTTCCTAGAAAATATGCCTATAGTGCTGGGCATGGTGGCGCACGCCTGTAATTCTAGCACTCAGGAGGCTGAGGCAGGAGGATCACTGTGTGTTCAAGGCCAGCCTGGGCTACAAAGTGAGTTCAAGGCCAGCCTGAACTGCATAGTGAAATCCTGTCTCAAAAAGACAGAAAGAAAGAAAGAAAGAAAGAAAGAAAGAAAGAAAGAAAGAAAGAAAGAAAGAAAGGAAGGAAGGAAGGAAGGAAGGAAGAAAGAAAGAAAGAAAGAAAGAAAGAAAGAAAGAAAGAAAGAAAGAAAGAAATTACAGTGGAAAATACTGAAATAGAACTATGTAAAATTTTTAGTTATATAATCAAAAATTAAATTTAAAAAGAAATCAAATTCATCAATGCTACACATAACACATGTGCTTATATAGGCTTATTAATTTAAAGAAAATCAACCATCCACTATAAATGGGGAAAAGTAGATAGGCATGGTGATGCACTCCTGTAATCCCAGCACTCAGGAAGGTGAGGAAGGAGATCACCATGAGTTCAAGGCCAGCCTCAGTGATATAGTGAGTTCAAGGCCAGCCTCGGTGATATAGTGAATTCAAGGCCAGCCTGAACTACATAGCAAGATCCTGTTGATAGAGCAGAAAAGACAATTGATGGGGAGTGGTACTGGAGATTGAACCCTGGGCTTTTGTGCTGAGCTACATCCCCAGACCTTTTTTAACTTTTTATGGTGAGACACAGTCTCACTAAGTCACTAACTTGCCCAGGTTGGGCTCAAACTTGCAATCCTTTAGCCTCCCAGAGTGCTGGGATTACAGACATGCACCACCATACCCAGCTGACACTTGATTTTTTAACAAAAGTGTTGTTATGGTTTGTGTCCAGATCTCCCCTCAAAGCCTTATGCCTCATAGGGATTTTTTGGAGTTGGCTAAATCTAGAGTGTGTAATTGATTTGTAGTGCAATGCTGGGATTAAGGGTGCTGGGATTAAGGGTGAGTGATTGCTGGATCAGTCCACTGGTTGGATTGGCACTGCTCTAATCCTGGTAGACTGGATACAATATAAAGGACAGAAAGAGGCTTGTCTTGCTCTCTCTTGTTGCTTTTGCTGTCTTCCACCGCCATGAACTGTTGCCCCTCTGCCACGTGCCACTCTATCTTAGAGCCAGCTGATTATGGACTGAAACTTCTACTAACTGTGAGCTAAATAAACCTTTCTCTCTTTAACTTTGGGTTTTGGGTATTTTGTATCAGCAACAAGAAAAGTAACTAAGACAAGTGTCAAAGGAACTCAATTAAGAAATTTTTTTTCAACAAGTTGTTCTAGACAAATGAGTAGTCTTAATGAAAAATAAATTAATCATGATTCTTACATAATATACATGTAAAACAATTAATTCTAAGAATATCATTAACCTAAATGTAAGTGCTAAAACTTCTAGAAAACAGCATAGAATACTTAGTGACTTTGGGTTAGGGAAAGATTTCTAATATAAGGCACAAAAATCACTAATTATAAAAATGAAATAAATTGGAAGATTTGCTCTTCAAAAGTCACTGTTAGGAAAATGAAAAGCCAAACCACAGTCTTCCTGGGGGAAAAATACTTGCAAAACATATCTCTAGCAAATGAATAGTGTGAAGAACACAAAGAATTCTAGCCAGGCATGGTGCTACATGCCTGTATTCCCAGCACTCAGGAGGCTGAGGCAGAAGGATCATGAGTTCGAGGCCAGCATGGGCAATTTAGTAAGTTCAAGGCAAGACTGGACTACAGAAAGAGACCCTCTCACAGAAAACAAACAAACAAAAAACACAAAGGAAAAGAGAAAAGAAAAGAATTCTGAGAACTCAGTAAAAAGAAAAACAACCCAATTAAAATTGGCAGATTTTAGCAAAGACACTTCACCAAAGAAGACATGGAGATGAAAAACACGAAGAAAAAAAAAAAAAAAACAAAGAGCTCAACATTGTAAGTAGCTTCTAAGATGGCCCCAATTAAAGAGCTCAACATTGTAAGTAGCTTCTAAGATGGCCCCAATTATTAGCACTTCCTGATTCTCACACTGTCATCCTTTCCCCTGAATAGGACCTGGACCTATTGACTTGTTTCTAACAAACAACATAAATAACAGTGATGGGATGCAACTTCTGCAACTGGGCCTCGGTCTTGGGTTCTCTGGCATTCTGTCTCGGATCACCAGCCACTGTGTTGTGAGGATACTTGGGCAGCCACTGGAGAAGTGCACAGAATGAAGAACGGAGCTCAGCCAACAACCCCAGCCAGCCTTGAGACGATTGCTGCCCACCAACTTGGCTGCAGTTTTGTGAGAGACCCTGAGCCAGTCACCCAGCCGAACCACCCCCAGCCTCTGAACCCACAGAAGCTGTGAGATAATAATGTTTGTTATTTTAAGATAGTAATTTTGAAGTAATTTGTTACACAATGAAAGATAATATATTATTACTTATGAGGGAAATACAAATTAAAGCTACAATAAAGTAACACTATACACTCACTAAAATAGGTAAAATCAAAAAGGCTGAACAGTCAAGTGTTTGGCGAGGCCATAAAGCAACTGCAACTTTCATATCCTACTAGTGGAAATGAAAAAAAATATAGCCACTTTGTGAAAACAATCTGGCCGTTTCTTAAAAATGAAAACATAAGTCTACCATATCACCCAAACATTCCCCTCTTAAGTATTTGCCCAAGAGAAATAAAAACGTATGTCTACACAGACTTATACACAAATATCCATAACAGGTCTGTTTATGATAGCTGAAAATGGAAACTACCCAATGTCGACCAACAAGTGAAGGGATAAACAAATTGTGGTGTATTCACATAGTGGAATGATATTTAGCAAAAAAAGAAAGAAAAAGAAAAGAAAAGAACAGACTGTTGACATCACAACATGGATGAATACCAAAATAGTTACACCAAGTAAAATCTTAAGACAGCATAGACTACACTGCATTATTTCATTTATATAAAATTCTATAAAATGCAAACTCATCAATAGTGACATAAAGCAGATTAATGATTGCTTGCTATCATATATAATGACTGTGGGTCACAAAGGGGCATGAAAAAACTTTTAAAGGCTATAAATGTTAACTATCTATCTTGATCATGGTGAGTTGCAAGATATACTTGTGGACAGTTGGTAGCATTTTATTAGGAATCATAAAAATGTTTGTGGCCCCATAAATCTTGCACTTAGAAATTTGTCTTAAGGATATTTCAAAAGAAATAAAAAACTCTTTATACAAACACATTCCTGGCAGCACCACCTATATCAAAGATACTGGAAATGATCTAATTGCCCAGCTACAGTGAAAGGGTTAGATCAACACTAGACAATTTCATTCACAATTATAGATTTAAAAAAAAGAAGTGAGGAGCAATATGTGGTTATGTTTACAAAATAATGCAAATGCACCATGTATAAAAACCACAGAACTAGGGGGCCGGTGAGATGGCTCAGCGGCATAAGCGCCTGCCCGGCAAGCGTGAGGGCCCGAGTTCGACTCCCAGAACCCACATACGAAAAAGGGGCCGGTGATATCGCTCAGAGGCATGGGCGCCTGCTGGCGCGCGAGGTCCTGAGGTCGACCCCCCGGTACCCACAAAAAAAAAAAAAAACACAGAACTGTACATACGTCATGGTTACACCTATGTAAACATATACTTTCTGTATATGTGTAAGAACACAAAAGAGGAAAAAAAAACAGACGAGAAAAACTTAGATGAATGACAGGTAATTGGCATGTGGGGAACTTTTTTGTCTTGGTTTGTCTCTTGTGAAGTTACAATGTTTTCATAACAGTTTTTAAAATGTCTTCTTGTTGGTTTTGGCTCAGCCTTCTAACCTAGGGATTACTGCAAGCCTTGGGTCTGTCAGCCACCAACACAAACACCTCAGTATGGTCAACTACGAGCCGGTCAAATTACCTTTCATGTCTTCTTCTAAGTCACAAATAAAATGCTGAGCATAGGTAGGGTGTGGTGTGAAGGACACTGCCTTTTCTCCCTTGGTGAAAGTCCTCCATTTCTGTTCATCTATTTAGGCTGTTTCTGTACCATAAATGACAAATTCTAGAAACCCAGCTCCCCTGGGAGGAGCACCAGGAGGCGGGTCAGCAAAGAGGTGAAGCTGCTTGCCTAAACTGAGATGGTCTTGCTCACTCACTGGGCAAAGCTGCTGTCAATCATCTCTGGCCAGCAAATGTCCAGAAGATGAGACTGTGCCACAAATCAGATACAGGAATATATTAGAAAGACTTTCTGAGGGTTAGAACTTTGAAAATGGAAGTGACAGAAGCCTGGAGAGGGGTCTGGAGGGCATTGATGTGATTCTTTCAATAGCTTATTTCTAGGCCCCTACTTTGGTTATACAGGGTTCTGAGGGACAGCCCAGCCTATTGGGACACATGGCAGCTGACTGATGGCATCTCCCAAACTTTGTCACCCCTACCTCCTAGCCATTTCCAGAGAGATCCTTCCTCTCCTCCTTCTCACTTCTTTCCATCTCCACAACTTTTCCAATTCCACTGACCCAGAGCCAGGTTCCAGCAGTTCCAGTGCCACTGTCCCACCAGCCAGGACAATTTGGCCTGGCAAGGGCTCAGGAAGGCAGGGAGCCACACACACCATCCTAAATGAGCCTCCTAAAGGGAGCTCAACAGCAGTCTCTCGCCTGTTCTCTCTCCTAGTTTCTGTCCAAATCCACAAAGGAGGGCAAACCCAGTTTCCCCAACCAGCCCCATGGTTCCCTGGAGCCCTGCCCCGTGGGCTGATGAGCATGGTGAGCATGCGGACAGCTTCAGGACTGAGGACTGTGCCTCTGAACCCACAGAGGCTGGGGTGCAGCCCAATGCTGAAATTTCCCCACCCTCCTGCCAAAAGGCAGGGACAGATGTGCCCAGGCAGAGGCTGTGGCTGCATGCAGATCCATGTCCCTAAGTTCCCAGGACACCAGGGGATGAGGCTGCCCAAGTGAGGCCCTCAGATTCCAGCCCAGCAGAGCCAAGTTACCCAAACTGCTTCTCTAACACAACTTCTTATCTCTAGAACCCAGAATCATTCCAGTATCCCCCACACCTGAACCGAGGGTAGAAGACATTGTTTTGAGACTGAATCTTTGCTTATGTCCACTTATCTCTGGTGAGGCCCCTGATTCTAGACCCCTTTATAGCTGCCCACCCACCCAGGTGGCATTTTTCCAGTTACCTTCTAGGTCTAGTGTTTTGAAGCATTTCCTGGATGAACCCCTAATGCCCAGTGACAGGCCTGAGACTTGTCTCAGGTCTCCTGATACATTAATGACCCGGGCTGATCACTAATGTGTTTAAATAAAACATATGATATGTTTAAATAAAAATAATTTATTACAGTAAAAGACACGTTGCCACTGAACCCCCTCAACACACTCCCCCTCACTTTGAATACACTTCTCTCAACATGCTTGCCACTTCCTGAAGCAGCTCTGGAAGTCCTCTTTCATAAGTGTCTTTATGCGGTATAATCAAAAATACAACTAGTGCTGCCATCGAGGGCCATCCAACAGAAAGGAGGCTGGTAAAAACATTACAGCGTGTGCTCCAGATCACTGGTTCTGGCACCACGAGACCTCTGGCTCTTCCTCAAAATCGAAATGACCATGAAAGGTCAATGTTTTGAATTGACTTCGGACAATGAGGCAGCCATGGCAGTGCAACGAAAGACGCTCATAAAAGAGGACTTTTAGAAGTGCTTCTCAAAATGGCAAGAAAAACAGGGTAAGTGTTTGAAGCAAGAGAGGGGGTATTTTGGGGAAGATTAATAGCAATATGCCTTTTACTGTAATAATTTTAAAAATTTATTCACCATATTTATCACACTGCATATTTAATTATGTAGTTATGATAAAATGTTATGTATGTGTAAGTTAATATTACTAGCCTTCAACAACTCCTTACAAACATTAGTATTCCCCATTTTATGGAATGAAAAATTGAGGCTCAGAGTGGATAAGTGACTGGATCAATGTTGCATAGCCAGGAAGAGGCAGAGAGAGGCATAGACCCAAGACTGAGTGACTCTGAGTAACTGGCTTTCACAGGAGGGCCACCTTGTCCTGGTGACCTGGGTGCCAGGTTCCAGACTTTTCCTCAGTCTGGAAAAGCATGCACTCCCCCTCCCATCCTCACGGGCCTTTTTCAGGGAACCCTCCCTGATCCACTTGGAGCAGCTCAAACACTCCCTCTTTGGGCCTGTCCCGTCTTGTTTGGATTTTAGCTCTTGTCACATATCTTTTTTTGGGAGATGGGGCATACCAGGAATTGAACTCAGTACCTCACACTTGCCAGGCAGGCGCTGTGCCGCTGAACTATATCCCTGGCCCTTGTCACATATTTTGTGAGGCAATTATTTGGTGATATGACTGTCTCTGCACTTCTCTGAAGTCCTCAAATGTCCAGATGTCTTCAGATGCTAAGGGAGGCAAGACCAAAAGAGAAAGAAGGGGTGGCAAGGACCAGAATTGTGTAAGGAGGGCCCTGAATGCCAGGCCCAGGAAAGTACACTTGATCTTGATGGTTACTGATGGAAAATATTACAGCCTCCTTGGGCAGAGACAGAGGTCCGCTAGTGAGTTCTGTTTGGAGCCTTAGACGTGTGGAGAAAGTGTAACCCTGCGTCCCTCCCCTTCTCAGGCCAGTTATGCAGAGCCCACAGAGAGCCAGGGAGGGCAGGCAGAGGATCAAGACGCCCACTTGCTCAGCTCCAGCGCCCCGGATGGATGTCCGCCCGTCCTGGCCTTACCGCCTTGCGCTCTCCCCTGGGATGGAAGAGCCCTTTCTGGGCGGCCTAATTGGCTGCGTCTCGCTTCCCGCCCTTTAGTCTTTCGTGGGGAAAAGACTCCGGAGAGACAACCCAGAGAGGGAGGACACGCAGCCTTCCTACCAGAAGCTGAATGGCTGACAGAGACAGACAAGCACTTCCAGGACTCGAGACGGAAAGAGGCAATAAAAAACAAAAACAAAAACCACTCGATAAACACAAAGAGAGTTGGGCAGCCCTCGCGTTTGTCCGGGCTTCCCACGCCACCGTCTGAGGCAGTGCCCAGCAGCCAGCCAGCCGGGCTCGGTCCTCCGTGCACCTAACCAGCCCGAGGACGATGACGGTCGCTCCTCAGGCGCTGGACTGCGCTGCGGGGCGAGCTGCACCGGCCGCGAGTGCGCCGGGCGGGTGGAGGCGACAAAGACCCAGGGCTAGGCTGGGGAGGGGGCTTATGTCACCGTCTCTTCCTGCGCCTCTGGTGGCTGAACTAGAAGCCAATTTAGGGCATCTCTCTTTTAAAGGGGGAAGAATAGTCTCCGGCCCTTTTGCGATTGTCTTGCAAACCAGGGCCTCTGCCTCGAAATGAACGCCCACAGTCTTCTGTGTACATTCCGGGCTTCCTGGCGTCCCGGAGCCGCGCGCAGCGCTCGGCGCCAGCTGTAGAAATGCGGATGCTCCACGTTTCCGGAGGGCCGCTCCTGCACCCAGAACTCCAGGGCGCGCGCCTGCCAGCCAGCCTGGGGTGGGGGGACTCGGAGTTCTATTCTCACCATCACCTCCGCCCCGAGCCACAGCTTTCCCAGCAAGTCCACCGCTACACTGGAGCCTTCGCGCCCGCGCCCCGGCTCGGTGGGACCAGAAGCGTTTGATGCCCTGCGTTCCTTGCCCTGGGATTGGAGGCTCAAAGAGCGCAGTGGGGAGCGTGGGGAGCTAACCGAGTCCGGGTCGTCGTCTGGAGCCGGCTTCCCCCTCTGCTCCGCAGTCCGGGGACTCTGGGTGCACTGGCCGCGCAGGAAGAGGGCTCCCCTGCGGCAGAAGTTGGAGGGCAGGGTAAACGGAGGGAGGCTGCGGGCGGCGTCTAAGCAAACCAGCAACAGTGGGAAGCAGGGGCTCCTCCCCGGGCCCCAGCTCCTGGCAATGTTTAAGTGAATCCTCGGTGAGAAAGCACGTTGAAGTTTGGAAGCCCCGGGGTCCCACCACTCAGAGAAACAAGAGTCCACGCCAGCTGGGGACTCAAAATTCCAGCTAGGCCACAGAAAATATATTCAAATCAACCACTATTTCTTCGACAGGGGCATCTCATCCCTCATCTCGGTCTATACGGGAGAGGGGCCTGAATTTTCCCGAGGCTTGTCTTTTCCACGCCCACGTTTCATCCTGAAAACAATTTAAAAGAGTAAGAAAATGATCACTGGTCGACAATGCGCCCCACTCCATCCTCTGGATTCTCTAGAACAGAGAGGGCAAGTAGGGGTTCCCCACTTCACAGAAGAGGAAACTGAGGTCTAAGAGGGGCCCTGGATGGCTCAAAGTTCCTGGGCCATTTATAAGACACCGGAGCTTGAGGCCCCCTCAAAACACCGCAGAGCTGCTGTAGACAGATGTCCATGTTCCTCCACAGGGCTGCGTGCGACATGGTCCTCTTTGTGGCAGTGTCTTACTCTGATGCCCTCTTGGACCATAGAGCCCAGCAACCCACTGAGACCACTGGGTTTCTGCTTTAAGGAAATTCTCGACCATATCTGAAAGTGTGCCAACTCGGACTTCTTTTGTTGCTGGGTAAGGAGCGTGGCCCAGGTTAAAGAACTAAGCATAAGTGAAGCTCTGAGATTTCAGGAAAATATAAAGATGCCATGGGGCCAGGGTTAAGAGCCAGAAGACCTATTTCCCTTTCAGCCCACTGCCTTCCCCTCAGCAAGACATTCTCCTTTCTTGTTCTTTTCTTTTCTTATGTATTATGTACTAGGGTTGGATCCTGGGGCCTCCTGTAATGCTAGGCAAGTGCTCTACCACCCGGCTAAACCCTCCAACCCTCTGCAAGACTTGAAGCAAGTCCTTTCTCTGACCCGGGCCCAGTCTCCTTCCAGCTCTAACTTCCAAGACTTCCTTAAGTAGAAGAGCCAGCTACCTCTGTGTCTGCATGCAGGGACATCTGGACCAAGGGCAGTGGAGGAATTTTCCGACTCCTTGGGATCCCCCTTGTCTTTATTTACCAACTTTCTTGCTTCAAACCAGAAGAGTAGTTGTTACAGAAGAGCTTCCAGCATCTTCTACAGAGCCCCAGTAACTCCCCCAACACACGCACGTGCACATACACACATTTTTAAGCCCTGTGAAGGTGTAGGCTTATGCTAGTGGTGCTAGGAATACTGGAGAGAAGCAGATAGAAATTGCTTAGCCCGCCACAGCCATGAGAACCTAACTGTGCTGGACTGGGAGAATAATTTCCAGAGTCTGGAACTACCATCCTTAGTTTTCAAATGATTATCAGTTATTTGACCCTCAACACACTAAAAGGGAAAGAGTTGACTACGACCATTCCACCCTTACTCAAGAAACTGAGAAGGAAGCAAAGGGAAAAGTGGAAAGCCATCCTCACATTGAATGGATTTTTATGAATGGTTTTTGATCCAAACGGGTAAATTATGATTTTTGTATGCATCAAATCATTTAATCTAAATTTTACACTGGAGTCACAGGCTCATTGAAGTACAGAATTTTGAAGTGCATTATTTGATAAAACATTTATGGGATAGAATCTTAGGGGTCTTTCGTTCATTAAAATCTTAGACTCATGATCTTGCAAATTCTAATCTCAAAAGGATAACTCTTGGTCTGGAGCAGAGGAAATAACTGGGTAGTAACAAAGTTTAGAGAGGAATCAGAATTCTAGATGAGGCCACAGACAGGAGACACAGAGGATCTGAAAATTCTGAGATGTGGCGGCTTTTAGCCATAGTCACTGGAGCTCAAAAGCAGAGAATCATAAAGCCATAGGACCAATCATTAAAGCATACCATAACGAATATTAGAAGAATTACCCGAATAAGATTCTTGAGCTACAAAATAGTGGATCCAGTACTCACATCTTGGAATTAAGGAAGAATGTTGTAGATTTATAGGATGCAAATCTTCCTAAACAGGAATTCAAATTGAATAACATATACCTTAAAGCTGAAAAAAAAAAATCTAAAACTAGAGAAATAGCTCCAAGTCCCGGCATCGTAGTTTCAGGTAAGAAAACGTAGTCCTAGCTTTTTTTTTTTTTTTGCTATCGGGAATTGAACTCAGGACCTTGCACTTAATGTATAACCAATGGACTTTCAGACCTCGACCAGAAGTTTAAAAGCCACAGGAATATGACTATCATCAAAGAACTTTATAAAATCGCCTCTTTTGGGGCCGGTGAGATGGCTCAGCGGCTTAAGCGCCTGCCCGGCAAGCGCGAGGCCCCGAGTTCGACTCCCGGAACCCACATACAAAAAAAGGGGCCGGTGATATCGCTCAGCGGCACGGGCGCCTGATGGCGCGCTAGGTCCTGAGGTCGACCCCCCGGTACCCACAAAAAAAAATAAATAAAAAAAAATAAAATCGCCTCCTTTGATTTATGGAATCATGTTAGAATAATGGTCCAGAATTTAAAATCTGAAAATCCGAACCTCGGAATCGTGGAAATGCAAAGAACCAAAGAATCTGTGTTAAAAGTTCCCGATGATATAATTGAGTTAAAATAAAAGTTTTAAAAACATTTTTTCCCTTTGGAAAAATGAAACAGGAGGCAACATGGATTTTCGCTTCTTCCTTACTTCAGAAGGCAAGTAAGGGGGTTTTGCGCAGTAAATGTAAAGCCCATCTCCACTCGTTCGTTCCAACACCTCTGCCCGGGAAGATCCTCAAGCAAATGCTACGACTGCTCCGCGGAGCGAGGATCTGTGCTTTTTGCCTCTTTCTTCCAAAGGCAGCAAGGGCTGAGCCTGCCCCCAAGCTCTCTGAAAAAACGGGGCTAAACCCTCAGAAGGTGGTGCCACCCATTTCAGGGCAGAACCCTCCGCCTCCGATACCCCGAGCTCCCAAGGGACCCTCAACTCGGCCCTGCACCCACAGCTCCCCCTGGAAAGCTCTGCGCGGGCTGGAGCTCCCGGAGTCTTCTTCAACGCCCGGAACCCTAAAGGTGGAAGCGACCTTGAAGATCCCGGAGATTGGTCCGAAAGCTCAGCGAGGGGGAGGAACAGGTCCAAAAATGACCGCAGAGCCCAGAGCGAACCCAGGCCAGTGTAACTGTGCCGCGGGAAATCCGGGCTAGCACCGACTCCGGCCTCTGGGGACCACAGGGAACCTCACTGAAATCAGACACTCCGAAGCAAAAGGGTTGCGTCTGCCCTCCCCACCGCTGAGAGACGCGCCTACCCGCAGGAGCCAACCCCGCACGCAGGCCTTCACTCCCGGCTTGGGGAACGGGCTGCTTGCCCATTGTGGGGTGAGGGCGTGGGAGAGGGTTGAGAGCTACCTGAAGCCCTCCCGGAGTTGGAGGACTGGAGGAGGAGGTGACAGCAAGAGCGTCAGAGCCTAACGTCCATCATGTTTAAACCGTGCGTCACTCTCCATCATATTGAGAGGGGTCCGATGAAAGTGTGGAAGGGCTTTCCCTAAATATTGTCAACGGAAGGACTAGAGATCCAACCCCGCGGAACTGTCGAGGAACCTGGCACCCCAAAAGGGAAAGTGACTATCTCTCACGCACAGCTGAGAAGCGCAGTCCCAAAAGAGACACGGGTTGGAAGCTCCTCTAAGCCGCGAAGTCACGGTGCGCTGGGATCAGGGCAAATCATCTTCGCTTTCCACCTTGGGAATCCTGGATGAAAGCTGGGACTAGAGTGAGGAATGGGCAGAGAAGCCGCGACCCGGGTTTGGAAATCATTCTGAAAGGCCTCGGGAGGCAGTCGCTCGGAACTTCTCCCTTCCTGTCCTCCACCCAGCAATAACCAAGTGCCCCCGACGCGGGCCTGTTCTCTCTCGGAATAGGAGAGGCGACCCTTTCGTTTCACCTGTGAGTCCCAGCCCTCGGCAGAGGCGGGAAAAATCCAAAATTCCACCGAGATCTCCCAAGCCGGTCCCTGGATTCCCCTGGGCTCAGCCTCCCCGTGGGCGCGCAAAGGGGCAGCTCCCCAGCACCTCCAAGCGCCCACCCTCCAAGCTCGGAAGTTAGCCTGGCTCCCGCTGCGCCGCCACAGCAGCTCCTCCTTGGGGAGGTGCGCCCAAGGCTGGAGGCTGGGGCCTGGGGCGGAGGGCGGAGGGCGGGGGCGGGGATTCAGGGGGGCGGGCGGGGAACCTGCACCGCCCCACGCTTCCTGGCGCCTTTAAGGAGGAGAAGCCGGTGGAGGGAGGAGCTGGTCCAGGTGTGTGTGTGCGCACCGGAGCCCCTTGCCAGCAGTTTCCGAAGCTGGAGTCCCGCGGAGGGGCGCAATCGCCGGCCGCCCCGCCCGGCCCGCGCCCCTATCTTGCCGCCTGGCCTCGCCTCTGCCCTGGGCTAGGCCCGCCGCTCCGGCCGCAGGGGCGCGGTTTGGACACCACCTGCCAGAGTGCCCCGTTTCCGCGCTAACCACCCTCGTCCCTGCAGGCTCCTCTTCGCGCACGTCCTCGACGGCTGCCCTTGGTCTAGAGCTGACCCCGACCAGCTGCGGCCACCCCGACCCGACACCATTTCTGGACCCCTTGGGCGCCGGGCGCCAGCGCGACTGCAACCCTTCGGCCAGCGATGGGAGCCTAGTCCCGATCCCAGCGCCGCCGCCGCTGCCCGGCCTCGAGCTCCAGAACTCGAGCTGGGCTGTCTGTGGGTGGACACGGCCGAGCCCCTGTCCCCACTGCGCCAGCCTGCAGAACGTGGGCGCCGAGCTCCGTGCGCCCCGGCCAAGGCAGCACTGCTCTTGGGGCCACAGTGCGAGGACTCCCAGAGCTCTCCACCGAGAGACCAGGCGTCAGTCAGGGACTCACGTCGCGGACCTGCAGCTCCCAAACCAACCACAACCCGGCCCTTGGCGGCGGCGAGCGGCGTAGACGCCGCGGCGCGTGGGACGGCTGAGCCATGACGGCCGAGAGCGGGCCGCCGCCGCCGCCCCCGCAGCCCGAGGCGCTGGCGGCCGTGAAGGAGGAGCGCGGCGAGGCCGCGGCAGCTGGGCCGGTGGTCCCGGCAGAGACCGGGGGCCGCGGCGCGAGCGGGCGACGGCGCAAGCGCCCCCTGCAGCGGGGGAAGCCGCCCTACAGCTACATCGCGCTCATCGCCATGGCCATCGCGCACGCGCCCGAACGCCGCCTCACGCTGGGAGGCATCTACAAGTTCATCACCGAGCGCTTCCCTTTCTATCGCGACAACCCCAAGAAGTGGCAGAACAGCATCCGCCACAACCTCACGCTCAACGACTGCTTCCTCAAGATTCCGCGCGAGGCTGGCCGCCCCGGCAAGGGCAACTACTGGGCGCTTGACCCCAACGCCGAGGACATGTTCGAGAGCGGCAGCTTCCTGCGCCGCCGTAAACGCTTCAAGCGGTCGGACCTCTCCACGTATCCGGCCTACATGCACGACGCGGCGGCCGCCGCCGCTGCCGCTGCCGCTGCGGCCGCTGCCATCTTCCCCGGAGCGGTGTCCGCCGCGCGCGCGCCCTACCCGGGGGCCGTCTACGCCGGCTACGCGCCGCCATCGCTAGCCGCGCCGCCGCCCGTCTATTACCCCGCCACGTCGCCGGGCCCTTGCCGTGTCTTCGGCCTGGTTCCCGAGCGGCCGCTCAGCCCAGAGCTGGGACCCGCACCGCCAGGGCCCAGCGGCTCCTGTGCCTTTGCCTCAGCCAGCGCCCCCGCTACTACCACGGGCTACCAGCCAGCCGGCTGCTCTGGGGCGCGGCCGGCAAACCCCTCCGCCTACGCGGCCGCCTACGCAGGTCCCGAGGGTGCGTACCCTCAGGGCGCGGGCAGTGCACTCTTCGCCGCAGCTGGCCGCCTGACGGGACCTACTTCGCCCCCAGCGGGTGGCAGCAGTGGCGGCGTCGAGGCAGTCGTGGACTTCTACGGGCGTTCCTCGCCCGGCCAGTTCGGAGCTCTGGGGGCCTGCTACAATCCTGGCGGGCAGCTCGGTGGCAGCAGTGGAGGCCCCTACCATGCCCGCCATGCCACCGCCTATCCAGGCGGGGTGGATCGGTTTGTGTCCGCTATGTGAGCCGAGAGTAGGGACGAAAACACATAGATACCTCGGCTGTCCACGCGAGCTAAATTTACTCACGCCTTGAGGACAGAGAGGACGGAGTTGGGCTCTACGTGGAAGGGACGTGAGAGACCCCTGGCGCACCTTGTATACACACCGGTTTGCTTTATAAATGTGAGATGGGAGAGGCTGCCACCCGGTGCCGATTGGCACAAGGGATCCAAGGTCGGTGAAGCCCCGAAAGACGTGTCTTTATGGCATTCTACCGGGAAAGGTCTCTGATGATACTGGGGGATGGGGGGATGTGGTGTCTACACCAGAATTCTGGATCCGAATTATAGGGAATCATAGTTTCACCTTTCCTTTGGCTGCGTAAAATCGGGCCCTTTTTAACTGGTTCAGCACCTTGTACCTTTGACTATGATACTACAATAAAGGGCTGCGGTGGCGCCTTTCTTCTTACAGTGCAGAGGACATGATTGAAAGAAAGAAAGAAAAAGGAAGAAAGAAAGAAACAGCTCCTTTTCTTATTTTATAAGAGGAATCTGCTGTCTTTGACCTGGGCTGCCGCTGAGAATTGCAGGCCTAGGTCACAGTCCAAACCATGCCTCAGCTCCCAGTCTCGTCACCGGAACCTTTAGCCTAAGTGCTATTCAAGAGGCCTTCGTGATTCTACCCACCCCCTTATACTTAGGGGCCCCATTGTCTTGGAAGCCACCCTGTATATTTGGCAGCATTTGTGGGCCACCCAGGGATTCTGAGTAGCCACCCAGAGCCTAACCACCATTCGGGGAATTGGAACAGATCATGGCAGGCATCTAACCTAAAATGCTAGGATTAGCTCCAAGCAGCAATTACAGTACAATTTATTCAACCTTGTGAGCAGGATGTTCTGGTCATTCCACAGCTATTACTGCCCCATCATAAATCTGATTTTCTGGTGAGGTAGATAGAAATACGTTCATCCTTTGTCCAAGACTTCTTTTCCTCAAGCAGTCCTGGACGGAAGGGGTGAACTCAAATTCAAGAAGAGGAGAAGATTCCAGGGAGCCTGTGGGCAAGGGCTGTCAGTAGTTGGGCTGGCTCTTCCATCATGGCACCCCCTGCTACACCTTAACGGCCTCCCCACTCAAAAAAGGAAAGAAGAATTAAATTTGGTGACCAGCAAAGTGTGTTTTAGAAACTGGACTTTTAATTTCATTTTGTATCTTGTTTGTTCAAGCAGCAAGCTCACCAAAATCAGAAAATCCAACGACTCTCTGGCCCATCTCCAGAAACCTTTTGTTTCAATTCTAGAGTGAAATTTTCCAATGTTAAATATTTCAGAGACTCTATTCACAGATTTCAGATAAACTTGAGTATTCAGGTGAAGCGAATGAAAATCGCGGCAGTCACTGCAGGGATGAGAGGTGTAACCCAGGGGTATAGTGCTTGTTTGGCATGCTCAAGGCCCTGAGTTCAATCTCCAGTACAAAAATAAAAAAAAGGAAAGAAAAATTGAACAGGTGAGTTCTGGCGAGAGAAACTGAGCCTCTTTGTGCATAGTTTTCTTGGTGGGAAAGAGTAGGGCTGTGAAAAAATGTATGAAAATCATGGGTAATATTTATATTTTACATTGGGGACTGCACTATCCTTTTCACAAAGACAGAAACTTGGTTCGGCCCAGATGGGAATTTGTCTGAGTTCATGCTATCCAATAGAAATACAGTGCAAGCCACATATGTAATTTAAAATTTTCTAGTAGCCACATTAATAAACAGGTGAGATTAATTTAATAGATTATATTTAACCCAATATATCCAAAATATCTTTTTAGCATCTAGTCGGCATAAAAATTGTTAAGATGTGTCCTCTTTCTTGTACTGTGTCTTCAAACTCTGGAGTGTATTTTACAATTGTAGTTCATCTAATTTTGGACTAGCCACATGCCAAGTGGTCAGTAGCAACTGTGGCTGGTGACTACCATTGAGGATGGTCCAGGTCTAAGTGCTGGTCCTTCCTGGCTTTGGTGGCAGTAAATGACCACCTTGAGGCAGGTGGCAGCTAGAGCATTGACCCTGCAGCAGGTGGGTCCAGATTCCAGATGGAACCCTGAAACCTTGGAAAAGTCCGGGTTTTGGGCCTCCCTCCTCTCCCTGCGGACTCTTCCAGGCATGAAATTCAAGGGTTCTACCTGTGCAGCTGGACGGGCTGGCTCTCTTCGATGCAAAAGGAAGGATGCCTTGCCTAGATGGCAGCATGGAAAAGTGAGAGTCCTTCACACAAGAGTTTTGTGTTTGGCCGGGGAGACCCAGCCTCGAGATTGGGGCTGGAGAACAGGTTTTGCACCTAGTAAGTGTGGGAATTAAGCCCCTTTCGTTTCCTAATCACCAAGACGAGCGCTTTAACAAGCTCCCTCGCCCCCCCAACCTTAAGCCGGTCCCTTCGCTAGTGTCCTCATCTGCGAAATAGGAATTTGGGACTACTACCTCAGAGGGTCTTCCTGACGTTAACCCAGACAAAAGAAGTGAAAAATGCTTTGCAATCAGACAGGCATAGGTGAGCGGGAAGTGTTTAAAAAACTAATAGCAGCCTTGTCACAAAACCTCCAGGAGCGTCGCGACAAAGCCCCGGGCCCAAGAAAGACGGGATGTGAAAGGGCGGATGTGTATGTCCCACACTTGCCCTGTTGGCTTGGGCGACAGATGAGATTATGCCAAAAGCTAGGGTGGGCGCCAGGAGAGAGAGGACGCGGCGTGGAGGGAACTGGACGTGTGCAGCGGCCGCCCGCGGGACAGGGAGGCCTGCGAAGGGTGGGATCGCGGCGTTGAGAACAGAGCGACCGCTCTTCTCCCACCCGCTCGCGCGCCACCAGGAGTCGCCGACCGACCCTCCAGCCCGCGGGAACCCGGGATCTTGAGAACGTCCCAACGCCGCGCCTCGGGACAGCCTAACTCTAGATCGCGGAACGCTCCCCTCATCGGGGGTCCCGGAGACTGGAGGTGCGTTTCTCTTTATCTTTTCTTCCTCGTCCCACTGTGAACCCGGAAAGGCAGCCTGCTCCTCTCCAGGCACTCCCGCGTCGGGTGCAGGCGCCCCGGGCTGTGGGTAATGACATGCGTTCTTCCCTAATTGCCCAAGGCTCGTTAGAATTCGCCCCAGAGCTGTAACATTTATTTTCTTTCAAATTAACGTTGCTTTGCAATTAAGTTTAGGAAACTAGCAACAAAAGCCGACTTGGCCCAAGGTCGTTTAGTATGAAAACGGATTAGGGAACCTTCTTCCCGATTTGAGCGCTTTGAGGAAAGCGTCCGGACAGCAGAAGCCGAGCGCGGGCGTGTGTGTGTGTGTGGGGGGGGTGTCGTTGGCAGCAGCGGTGACCTTCATCTGGGAGGTGATTTATGTTCCCAAAAGAGAAAACAGAGCCTCGTTGAAATATCTCTTGGACAGTTCGTGCTGAACTCTACACCGAGGACTTGAAACTGCTGAAGGCGGTTACAGTTTACCAAATACATTCATAAACATAATCTCAGTAGTGAGCTCTGTGAAATATTTCCTTTATTAAAATTATTTTTCTTATTATAAAATCAGGACGTGTTCTTTGTTTTAAAAAATACAAATCAGGAGACTGGGCCGGGGATATAGTTCAGTGGCACAGCCCGTGCCTGGCAAGCATGAGGTCCTGCCTTTGATTCCCTGTACCAAAACAAAAACAAAAACAAAAACAAAAAAACCTGAGGAGGGAGGATCACCAGTTAGAGGCCAGCATAGGTAACATAGCCAGAGCATGTCACAAAGGGAGAGAAGGGGAAAAAAATAAAAGAAACCCATAGTTTGCCCAAAGAGTACAGTTAAGACTTTCCAATTCTGTTTTTTGTTTGTTTGTTTTTTGTTTTTTGTTTTTAATATGCGGGTACTGGGAGTCAAACTCAGGACCTCAACTCAGGACCTCGTGCTTGCCAGGCAGGTGCTTATGCCACTGAGCTATATCACCAGCCCCTGAATTCTGTTTTTGTTTTTGTGTTTTCACCAGTGTAGAAGGCCTGAGTCTTGACTTTGTCCCTGCATTTTTGTGAGATTTTGAATCAGATTCCTTCCGCAGTGGTAGGCCTTAGTTTCACTACCTGTAAAACTAGGAACAAGGCTCTTTCCTCCTTACATTCTCTGACTATTTTTCCTTTGATCCTCTGGATTCAGGGAGCACTTCTGCCAGGGCCAGGAGAGGATAGGACTGGGAAGGGCGCCTTTCCTCTCTTTTACAGCAGAGACTGAGGCCCAGCAGCATGGGCATCCATTGCTTAAGAGCTCCCTAGAAATGCAGAATCTTGGGACCCACCCTATGCCCACTGGACCAGAACCTAAATTTCAACAAGCCTTTCAAGTGATTCATATGACCTGTGCAGAGGCAGAACTTTGAAAAAATAGGGGGAAATGTTTTATGTTATAGAGGCCCAAAAATACCTTCTAGCAGCCTCCCATTTTCCGCCGAAAAATCCTAACCAGCGCCACAGCGCAACCTTGTGGCTCTGGCTTCAAAGGAGAGAGGGCTGGGTTGCCACGGCTGGGGTGGCGCACATCGCATCACATCATCCCTGGGGTGTGCTGAGGCTTAGAATCATGGCCTTAGAATGCATCTCACCTCCTGTTTCTAGCTCACCCTTAGGTGACTGTGACAATCATATTCAATGAAAATACATTTGAAAGTGTCTTGAAGTGGGGATGCCAGTTAGAGCCAGGACAGCTCCTGAGTTCCAGCTAAGGTACTCTGGAGACCTTGGATTCTGGTCTCCCTAAGCACCAGTTAGATATGGGATAAACTTGACCCCTGATCACTCAGCTCCAGCCTCAAGTCTGGGATAGTTAGGGGTTTAGACAAAAATTAAACTTTCTTCTTGGGACACAATGGCCAGCAGGAGAGGGATCCTGTCTCTGAATCAGTGTGAGCCAAGGGATCCTCTGTAGACAGCCAAGGATCCTAGATCCTTAAGGAATCTTCTCCTGCCTCAAACATACTCACCTTTCTGGGGAACTTGGATTTCTGTGCTCATCCTTGTCCTGGGAAGTGCTGACTCCCGGGTGGGGTTGACAAAACATGGTAACTGGGAAAAAAATATCCTTGATAAAAAACAAGGGGAGGGCCGGTGAGATAGCTCAGCGGCACAAGCACCTGCTGGCAAGCGTGAGGTCCTGAGTTCAACTCCCAGTACCCATATAAAAAAAAATAACAAGGGGGATATAACATGAAGGAGGGGACAGCACAGTTCCCAGGTTCATATAACAAGAGCTGGGAGATTGAGGGCTTGCATCTCAGTGCTCATGTGAGTTCTCAACAGGAATAAATAGCAATGCCTTGAGTGTGTGTTTTATAGAGCCCAAGAAGTGGCATATGACTTGCCCAAGATCTCACAGCTACCAAGCCCAAGCCAACTAGAACCTCTGCCTTCCCCAAGGGGGACTGCGTTTGATTATCATCTGAATGGAAGGCACTGTAGAAGTTATCAGTTAGGTGTGAGGGTGACATGGGGTGGAGTACATCTTGAGAGACTTCCTTGTTAGTCCCCTACCGTATGGATGGGCAAACTGAACCACTAGCTGCTTAAATAAACAGCTTAGAACTGCCTAGAGAGAAAGTAGTATGTGTGGTGTGAGCAGAGAATGAAATTTTTAAAAATGAGGTAGACTGGTAGATGGCAGAGAGGGGAGATGGACCCTTGACGAGTTGAGTGCCTAGTGTCCCCCTGCCCCTGGCCCTCTCCAGCATCCCCTCTCCCTAGCTGAGGCCAAAGGCAGCCTGCATTTGCAGTGGAATAGACCTTAATGCCTGCCTCCAGAAGAATACTGCCCACTCCCCGTGGAGCTCCCTGTGCCCTCTACCAGCCCCATACCCCTTCTACTGGGGAGTTCAGGCTCAGATTTCCAGCTCAGCCCAGAAGTTCAGGTGAACTGGACCCAGAAACACAGGAGAGGCCTGGGTATTCCAGGGTAAGGAAGGAATCTGGAAGCTGGAACAGGGTAGATCTCAGCCCTGGGTGTAGATCGCCAGCTTATCTCGCTATCTGGGAACCTGGAGCAGCTTCTCATGGGTGTGGGTGGAACGGAGCCCAGTTATGGTTTTTGCAGGCATGGAGGCACTCAGCACCCAAGAGATTAACTGTGAGAACCACAGCCTCTCACAGCTGAATTCCCACCTCTGGCACCTGGGACCCTCCCTGATCCCCATATCCATCTCCCATAGCTGCCCTTACTACACCTCCAGGTTTCAGCCAGCACATCACTTACCATTTTCCAGGCACTCCACATGTTCCTGTCACCATGAATTCATGCTAACCATTCCCTCTCCATTTCATACCTCCAAGGCCATCAATCCACAGGGGGCAGTAGGAGCCCCTTTATGCCTCTCCTGAGTTACAGTGTCAGCCTCCTAATGGGGGGAGTTCACTGCTCCCTCCACTGCTCCTGTCATCTGTCCTGCACAGTGGCCAGTGTGACCAGCTCCAATACAAGCCAGACTAGTCCCTCTCAGGAAGGGAGCCCCGTTGTAAGGACCAGGGAGAGTGAGAAGAACATAGCACACCCAAGAACAGTCCTGAGAAGGGTTTCTTCCCCTAGGAGAAAGTTATACTTAATATGAATGCTTTCAAAAATTTTACTTCCGGGCCGGTGAGATGGCTCAGCGGCATAAGTGCCTACTGGCAAGCGCAAGGTCCTGAGTTGGACTCCCGGTACCCACATTAAAAAAAAAAAAAATTTACTTCCTACATAACACTTTCTATTACTTCAAATTTTTATCAAAACTTCATACCACTATTGCACTTTGTGTGAAGTTGGGTCTGTCCTGATTTTCCCTGCCTCGGTGCTCATAAAACACGGTGTCCTCTCATGAGGAGCATGCACAGGGCTTTTGATGGCATAGCTCTGGGTGACCAGGTGGACAGTGGTACAATGGGCCAGCCACTCTATACAGAAACAAAAGAGTTTAGCCTTCTTTTGGCATATTCAAGAAAAGGGAGTGCCACACACTGCTACTTGTTTACCCAGCCCTATCTTCCTGCCTTCCTTGCTAACAAAACCCTGATTTTGTCCGAGTTTCAGTTGGTCATGTGTTTTAGGAGAAGTCCCTTAGGGCATTCTTATGTTAAATCTTGAATTGTTTAAGGTAGATGTGGTGATAATTCCATCATTCTTGTCACTGATTGGTTTAGAAATGGCACAGGATACTTTCCTGGCCAATGAGATGTCCAGGGAAGTCTGCTGGGGCCTTCTGAGAACCATTTGTTTGTTCTTAAAAGAGACAGAAAGAGAGCATCAGCTTCTTTATATCTCTGGTTGTTGTCTGAGTGTGACACCTGCAAGTACGACAGCCATGTGGGACACAGAGGGTCCAGCCTAAAAGAACACACCAGCCTGCTGAGGATGGTGAAACAGAAAAGTGACAAGGCACTGGGTCCCAAGGAAAGAAAGGAATGCTGAAAGCACCAATCCTGGAACCATTCATTCTACCTGTTGGTGCCTGTTGTTAGAAACAACAAATGGCCTTCAAGTTTAAGGCTTTGTTTTGAGCGTTCTGTTCCTTCCAGGCAAATTCATCCTAACTGATGTAGATGGTGATCCTTAGAGGCAGGGAAACTAACTCTTGATTTATTCCCTGTGAGAGCTTCCTTGCCTTTCTTATCCATAAATGCATTGCAAACAGGTTATCTAGTCATACACCTTGTTTCTTAGAAGGAGAAAACAGGGACATTAACTTTCCAGAGCGAGTTACTGTTGGAGACCCCAGGCCAGGACCCTGCCTTGGCTTCAGATGGCCACAGTAAGATGAAGCAGAAGACTGAGGAACTTTCCTCCCCGGATGTGAAAGTGGAGACTTGCATGTTAGTGGTGACTGGAACTCTGAGGAGTCCTCTCTTTCGGGGCTTTGAGCAGGGTGGCTGCTGACTTATCTCCACAGGGCGTGGGAGGTTTAAAGATAAGGTCTATGAAATATGTACATCTGGTTGCTTCAGATCCTACAAGGTAGGATGGTTAGTATCAAAGCGGAAGGGGACTGGTTCTTGCTAAAACACAACCCCTATCTTTGTGGGACTATGTCTCCTGTCACCCCCCGCCCCCAGGACCTTCACAGATTCAGCCCAACTTGGTCCCACCGAGGTAAGGGAATGCTGCCAGGAGCAAGCCCATAGTTTACAGAACACCTGGGAGAGGCTGTGGGTAGCTGGGTAATTTCCAAATTAATTGCAGGAGAAAACGAACAAAACATTCTGCAGGCTAAGCATCCCGGGAGCTCAGCATGAGATTGACAGTCTGGAATCCAGTGAGCACAAAGCCCGACCACAGACAGGAGAGCCCTTCTTTCTGCGGGGAGGAGGCCTGACTTCCTTCCAACAGGGGCCCGTCCAGGCCTGCAGCCAGGGCAAGAGGCGAGCAAAACCCTAGGACTGAAACAGTCTTCCACCCAAACCCCAAGCTACAGCGAACATAAAGTTTTCTGGTAACACTCCTGCAAGGCTGGCTAGCGGGTTCAACTATCGCGGACGGACCTTTCACACCTCAGCAAGAAGACTGCAGGCCTCATTTTGAAGATTTCTTTCTGAATTCCTCCTCAGGAAACAGGGCTGCTTCCACTGGCCATGCAGACTCCACATGCGGGCAGGAAACAAGCCCGGTGTCTGTGCTGTGTTAATAACAGCAGTCAGACCTGACCTTTGTGTAGTACTTTGCAGCTGTCCAAGAGGCTGCTTGCCTTCTTGAGAAATATACGGCATCAAATTCTATTACCATACCTGGGCAAGGGTCAGCCTCAACTGTCCCAGCAATAAAATGGATACAACAGGGTCTTCCCTCTCTGGTACCAATTGCACATGCACAGACTCAGTGGGCTCTGTGGGAGGTGCTGTACTGGTGCTTTTCAGCCTCCATACTGGCCTCAGGAGGGACTCCCTGCCAGCTAGGAAGTTCTGGGGGCAGAGTGTCTGGGAGCAGATAGTCTGGCTCCAGAGCCTCTCAGTAAAACTGGCTGCCTGGTTCTCAGACAGGCACTAGACTAGAAGTGAAACTCCCAGGATGCCCTCCTGTATGGCTCCCGGGATATCACTGGGCCTGAGGAGCCCAGATCAAGTTCAGACCACCCTGGCTACTAACCAAGCTGGGGCTGCCTCTCATGTTTCATGCCACCAAGCCACTCTCCTTGGTCTGCAGTGCTGTGGCATACATTTGGTGCACAATGCTAGGCGCAGCTGGGGAAACCATGATTATACCATTGGTATCGTTTGCAAAAATTCCTACAGCATGGCAATGAGAGTATGTGAGTGAAACCCTCTCCCCTTAAATCATTCTCCATGCTTTAAGATGAATGTAGTAAAACTCTCATCTCATTTACTTCAGGGATTTTGTAAGGATTTCATGGAAGGGATTTGAAAATCATAATAAAGTATTATGCTGCAATTTACAGAAATTTTCACAACCACTATGCTGGTTTTCCTGGTGATGGGAGAGGTGGTAACCTGAGTCCCCAGGCTTTTGCTCTCTGTTCACAACCTCTCGCGTTCACCTTCCAGCTAGAGCCCTGGAGCCTACAGCCTTATACCCTGTCTGTCCCTCCCTGCCTGCTCTGCACAGTCACGTAGCATGGCAGGAGGCTTTTGACATGGCCCCTAGTGACCCCTGTCTCTGATAGTCACACCCTGCACAATCCCTTCCCACTGAGGCAGGCTGGCCCTACTGACTTGCTTCTAATGAATGTAATGTGTCAAAAGTGATAGGCTGTCTCTTCCATGATTAGGTTACCAAGAACTGTGACTTCCATCTTGCTAGTGCTCTTTCTCTTGCTTACTTCAATGAAGGAAGCTGCCGCACTGTACAGTGTTATACAGAAAGGCTCCTCCAGTAAGGAACCACTGGACTTAAGAGGATCTGAGGCCTTAGTCCCCCAGACTGTAAAGAACTGAATCCTGCCAGCAACTACATGAGTGAGACAGGAAGCAGGTAGTTCCCTGTTACATGCTGAGATGACTGCAGGTTTTTGGAAGACTCTGGAGCAGAGGACCCAGGTAAGCCGGGCCACAGAAGCTGTGGAATAATAAATGTTGTTCTTTTAAGCCACTAAGTTTTGGGGTAATCCATTATGCAGCAGTAGATAACTGATATGCAGCAGTAGATAACTAAAATGCAGGCTCAGGGCCGGTGAGATAGATCAGCGATCTAAGCACCTGCCTGGCAAGTGCAAGGTCCTGAGTTCGACTCCCAGTACCCACATAAGAAAAAAGGGCCGGTGATATCACTCAGTGGCATGGGTGCCTGCTGGCGCATGAGGTCCTGAGGTCGATCCCCAGTACCCACAAAAATAATAATAAAATAAAATAAAATAAAATAAAATGCAGGCTCACTCATACACACTACAGTGTCCACGGCCAGGGTGTCTAGCATGTGAGTACTAGCGTGCACACACACACACACACACACACACACACACAGGAGATGGCTTAGTCCCACTGGGGTGGAAGATTTGAATCCTTCTTCCAGGTAAGCTGAGACTCACTGAATGGACCCTAAAGCCTAGGGACTTCACCACATGCAGTCCTGACATAGAGGGAACAAAGAGACTGGGGAGACCTCCTGAGATGACAGAGAGAGGGAGAGTCAGGGGACTGACCCCCAAGGAAACTGGGCTTATGCTTAGGACCCCTTATCACCCAGTCAAGTGACACTGAGCATTTCATGATTTCCGTGGAGGGGATCCAAATTTCACAATATCCCAATCCACTTTGTACTCTTTTAAAATAATTACTATGTGCAGTACCAATAAATGCAGATTCGATCACTTTCTTTTGGCCATTAAATCTGACATTAAGAGTAGAATTAGCTGCTCCCAAAAGGAAATGAGTAACAGGCATTACAACTTTAAGCAAGAGACTTAGCTTTGGAGACCTCAGCCAACCCCAACCTGGGCTGAGGTTTTCTCTGAATTACACCTATGGCTTCTGCTGGGAGCTGAGTTTGGATGCTGTTTGAGAGAGATGCAGTGTTTCCTAACATTCCCTCCTTCTGTGTATTTAGAATAAATACTTCAAGGGGAATTGAGAAGCTAGTAAGATCTTACTGAGCGTGCCACAGAAAAATTAGGCAGGATCTGTTATATTTTTAAGTAGGGCTGTGAGTTAAAAACAAAACAAAAAAAGGAGTACATGGGCCAACTAGGGAAACCAGGATGGGTAGCAGCATGTGTGAAAAAGGCTTAGTGAATGCTAAGCTCCCCATGAGTCAGGCGTATCACGGAGTTGCCATAATACTGAATTTTCTTTGAGGCTGGATTAAAAGAAGTAGTGTCCCCAAAATGAGGAGGTGATGGTCCTGCCTGATTTTGCCCTTTTCAGAGTGTCTAGGTTGCCCCTGAACTTCATACTCTTTGATGGACATGGGTTAACTGGAATATACTGGGAGGAAACAAGGACTACAACCCGTATCCTAGAAGAATGAGCTTGTGTAGCTGGAAGAAAGTCAGAGCAGGGCACATTCCCCTTTCTTCAAGTCCCTGAGAAGCCTCCAGAGAAGGGAGGAGGATGCATATAGATAGGATCAATCCCGTGTAGCATCAGATTTCAACTAACAAAGAAAGAAGTTCCAAATAGTTGGAGACAGCCAAGGGTAAAGCTAGCTGCCTTGGGCAGTCATGAACTCCCTGGCTGGAAGAGTGTTCCAAACTCTTCAGTCAGCAAGATAATCCACTCCTTGGGTGGGAGCTCAGTCCAAAGGACTTTTTTTTTTTTTTTAGAGTCTTGCTATGTAGCCCATGCTGGCCTTGAACTCCCAATCCTCCTGCCTCAGCCTCCCTAGTGCTGGGATTACAGGCATGCACCGCCACGCCCAGCCAAAGGTCTTTTGAAGACTTTTCCAACCCTGTCTCTGGGGTATCTGGTGCCCACTGAAGACTCCTGCACACACACATTTCCTGGTCCACACACTCCTCCTAAAAGGCATTCAAGCAATAGCCCTTCCCATGGCACCATCAGTCAGGGAGCGCTGGTTGTAAGCAACAAAATGTGACTCTAAATAATTAAGCAGTAACAGGAATGGCTTGGAAGGCAGGGGATAGTTCATAGACCAAAGAAAAAGCTGGAAGATCAAATCTTAGAAATAACATAATCCACACTAGCATGGTGGCACACACCTGTAATTCCAGCACTCAGGAGGCTGAGGAAGGTGGATCAAACAAAAACAAACAAAAGAACATAATCCAGGAGTAGAAGCTGAAACCAGGAGCTAATGGACGAGCTCTTCTGAGATCCACTATCAGTGTGAATCGGGTTGATAGTCACTGAGCCACTGAACTCACAATGCAAAGTCCAGAGACTCTGTCTGACTGATCTCTCCGTGTCCTATGCCCTCTGTGGTTAGTAGGGGACAGGGCATGTTGACAAACAGACCAGTAATGACTAAATCCAGTACAGGACGGAGTTCTTCACAAAGCAAAATCAGGAAGATGTCACCGGAAGAAAGGCATGCTGTGCGTAATAAAAGATCTGTGCCTTGCTTTTGCCAGGATAAGAGGTCTCTGGAGTCTGTTCCTCCAATCTCTTCCATTGTGGTGAGAGTAATGATATTTTTGACCCTATAAAAGGCACACAAACTGAATTCAGATCAAGGGCACTTTGAGACGTGGGTACAGACAACTTGGTGGAAAAAACATTATGACTTCTGCTTCCACCAGCAAAGATGACCAAGGGAACTTTCCAAGGGAAACAACTAACCTAGCTGGGCAAAATAGGTAAAACTCTTAAAGGCATAGGCCTAGGCAAGGACTTGCTGAACAGAACCCCAGTTGTACAAGAAATAGCATCAAGCATCAACAAATGAGATCATATCAAATTTAAAAGTTTCTGTACAGGAAAGGAAACCACCAACAGAGAGAAAACCTACAGAATGGGGAAAAAATTTTGTCAGCCATTCTTCAGACAGAGGACTACTATTGAGAATATATATGTTAAAAAATACTTAAAGTAATTTGATCCCAAAATAAAAGACCCAATCAAAAAATGAGCAACTGAAATGAATAGACACCTCTCTGAAAAAGTATAAATGGCTAATAAATACGTGAAAAAATGTTCAAAATCTCTGGCCACTGGAGAAATGCAAATTAAAACAATGCTGAGATTCTATCTTTCTCCAGAAAGAATGGCTACCATCAAGAAATCTAGTAATAACAAATGCTGACAAGGCTGGAGGGGGCTTCTACACTATTGGTGGGAATGTAAACTAGTACAACTACTGTGGAAATCAGCATGGAGATTCCTCAAAACACTAAAAATAGGAATTCAATTCAACCCAGATATTCCCCTCTGGATAAAATTATCACTTAAAAAGTATTACTTAGTGGGCAAGAAAGTTTTTTAAAAATCCACAGAGGACCAAAATGAAATGGAATCTGGAATTCTTAGAGGTGAGCAAGCCCTAGTGATAGTTCTCACCCTGAGATGTCTGTCAAATCCGAGTTCGAAGCTGTTTTATAGGTTGTATGAGACACGGTAAATGAGAAACTCTAGAGTTTGCTCAAGGTGGAAGATGTACAAGGAGACTATACAAAAATGGAGATTACCAAAGATATATCTACTCATAGTAGGGGAGAATAAAAATATATCCATTTTCTTTTTGCCTGAAATATCTCAGACTTGCAACTGAAAGAGCTGTTAATTCAAAAATGCTAAGAGGCACAGACCTAAAGGCCTCCAAAATCCTGCTCTCCTTAATCAAATTAATATAAAAGGGGCAGAAAACCTTGTTTTAACCCAACATGAGAGAAAACTTTTAAACAATATCTGCTCTCTCTACCCTGGAAAATATCACAGAAAAACTCTGCCCCTGCCCCACACCAATAAAGGCAAGGTGGGCAACCTACACCCACTTCATTCTGTTCCAGGATTCCCAGTGATGCCCAGGTCCCAATTCTTGGAAGCTGTGAAGGTTAACGTGTGGCGAAAAACACTTTGTAGGTATGATTAAACTAAGAATCCTGAGACAGAAAGGGAAGGGAGGGAAGAAGGGAAGAAGAAAGGGGCTATATGAATGATACAGTAGATTTTAGAGTGAAGTAAATTACCAGGAACATAGAGGGACATTACATAATGATAAAAAGGTAAAACACACCAAAAACACATAGAAATTCTAACTGTGTATGCAACAAACCACAGAACTACAAATTATGTGAAGCAAAAATTGATAGAATTGAAAAAAGATAAAGATAAATTCACAATTATAATCGGAGACTTCAATATCAATCTCTCAACAATTAGTAGAACAACTAGATAGAAAATCAGTAAAATTATCAAACTTAATATCAGCAAAAGTTTATAATCAATATTTATAGAAAATCCCACCCAACAACAGAAAAATACTTGTACGATGCTTTTCAAGTGCTTAATGGAACAGGTATCAGGCTAGACCATATTCTGGGCCATGAAACAAACCTCAACTATTTCAAAAGAATTGAAATTCTACAAAGTGAATTTTCAAAGCTTCTCAGAATTTCTCTGAGAAAGACAACAGAGAAATTTCCAAACACTTGGAAACTACACAACACCCCAATCGTCGTCGTCGTCGTCATCATCATCATCATCATCATCATCATCATCATCTATGGGTCAAAGAAAAAAATCTCCAGAAATTAGAAAGAAAAAAAATAAAACAGAATGAAAATAAAAATACCAAAAGTTATGACAGAGCTCAAGAAGTACTGAAAGTGAAATTTGTAGAACTAGATGCATACCTTAGAATAGAGAAAACATCTCAAGTCAATAAGCTCAGCTTCCCCTCAGGAAGGTAGAAAAGAAGAAAATAAATCCAAAGCAAACAGAAGGAAAAAAATAACAACAATCAGAGCAGAAATCAATGAAACTGAAAATAGAAAAGCAATAGAGAAAATCAAGAAAATAAAGAGCCAGTCCTTTGAAAAGATGAATAAAATTGGCAAATCTCTAGCAAAAAGGACTAAGAAAAAAGAGAACACATAAATTATCAATATTTAGAATAAAACAGAGGATATGACTATCATTATAGACCCTAAATACATCAAAGGGGTAATAAGGAGTTCTATAAACAGTTTAACACCTAAATTAGACAATTTAGATTAAATAAACCAATTCTAAAAAAAAAAAAAAAACTACCACAAACCACAATTTACCCAATGTGAAGTAGGTAATTTGAATATTCCTATATCTATGAAAGAAATTGAATTTGAAATCGTAAAGTATCTCCCCAAAATGAAATTTGCAGACCTAGGTGGTTTTACTAGAGCATATTTTAAGACTTAACAATTATATATGATCTCTTCCAAAAAATAGAAGAGGAAGAAATATGTCACATTTCGTTTTATGAAGCTAGTATTACTCAGATACCAAAAGTAGGTTAAAAGAAGTATAAAAAGAGAAACTATATGCCAGAATTTTTCATAAATATAGATAAAAAGTTTTTAACAAAATATTTGCTAATAGAACTCAGCAATAGATGAGAAAAATTTACCCACCATGGCCAATCAGTTTGTCTCAGAGATGAGAGGCTGGCTGAGCCTTCCAAAATTAACCAGTGCAATTCACCATATTAACAAGTTAAAGAGAAAAGTCATGTGATCATTTCAGTTAATGCCGAAGAAGCATTTTACAAAATTAACATTCGTTCACGATAAACGAAACAACAAACAAACAAAACTCCCAGAAACTAGGAACCGAGGGGAACTTTCTCAGCTTGATAAAGACACCTACAAAACTCCAGCTAATGTTATACTTAATGGTGAGAGGCTGAATGTTTTCTCCTAAGCTCTGGATCCAGACAAAGATGTTCATTCTCGCCACTCTTATTCAGTATAGTGCTGGACCATCTAGCCCGAGTAAAAAGGAAGAAAAAGAAAGAAGTGCCATACAAATTTGCAAGGAAGAAATTAAAACAAAAACTTCCTAGAACACGTAAGTGGGTCCTGCAAAGTCACATGATACAAAATAAACATAAGAAAATCAGTTCTATTTCTATGCACTAACAATGAACATGCAGGCATTAAAATTAAAAGTATCATGTCATTTGTAATCACTCAAACAAAAAAACCCTTAGGTATCTCACCGGCCCAGAGGGTGAGTATTTTGAGGAGGATTAATGGCAATGTGTCTCTAACTGCAATACTTTTTTTTTTTTTTTTTTTTTTGCCTTTTTGAGACAGGGTCTTGCTATGCAGTTGAGGCTGGCCCTGAGCTCACTTTGTAGCCCAGGCTGGCCTTGAATTTGCAATGATCCTCCTGCCCCCTGTAATACATTTTTTTTTTTTTTTTTTTTTTTTTGGTGGGTACCGGGGGGACGACCTCAGGACCTCGCGTGCCAGGAGGCGCCCGTGCCACTGAGCGATATCACCGGCCCCTTTTTCGTATGTGGGATCCGGGAGTCGAACTCGGGCCCTCGCGCTTGCAAGGCAGGCGCTTACGCCGCTGAGCCATCTCACCGGCCCCTGTAATACATTTTTTAATCTAAATATTTACTGTATTTTTTTAAATCACATCTCCTATATAGGCCTTGCCTAGTGTATGCAAAGCCCTAAATTCAAGCTCCAGCACTGCATCAACAGCAACTACAACAACAACACATATGTACCAGGCTTGTATGCTGAAAACTACAAAATGCTAATGAAAGAGAGCAAAGGAAATCTAAATAAATGGAGAGATACATATGTTCATGATTGGAAAATTTAACACATAAAGATGTGACTTTTCCCAAATTAACATACAGTAAGAGCTTTTGTTGACATAGATAAGATTGTTTTGAAATGCATGTAAAGGTGATGAGACCAGAATAAAGCAAATTTTAAAAATAAAGAGGAATCATTTATTCTACATTAAGACATTATATAGCTACTGTAATAAAAACTCTGTAGTATTACACAGAAACATAGATCAATGAAACTGAACAGAGAATCTCAAAATTAACCTATAAAAATAATTCAACTGATTTTTGAAAAAGGTGCAAATGTACTTTAATAGAAGAAAGATAGCGTTTTCCACAAATGATACTGAGCAGTGGAACACTCATGGACAAAACTGAGCCAGAACAATAAAACCCCCTCCCCACAGACACAAATGAAGAGCTCTACATCTAAGTTTCACACTTCATTAAAAAAAAATTAACCTACAATGGATCGTGAACTTAAATGTAAAATGTGAGACTATAAGACTTTTTTTTAAATATGGGAAAAAAAATCTTAGGATGTGGAGTTAAGCAAAGAGTGCTTAGATTTAACCAAAAAAACCTAGAATCCATAAAATGAAAAATTGCTAAATAGGACTTCACCAAAAAATATTTGTCTGTGAAAGATCTTATTAAGAAAGAAAGACAGGCTACACAATGGGAAAAAATATCTGCAAACCACATATACAACAAAAGAATACATCTAGAATACATAGATGACTCTCAAAACTCAACAGCAAGAAAACAATTCAACTAGAAAATGGGCGAAGGACATGGGGAGACATCGCCAAAGAGGATAAGCAGGTGGCAAATAAGACGTGAACAGATGCTCGACATCATCAGCCAGTAGAACCCCAGTGAGATATCACTACAAAGCTAAACATGCAGCAACAATAAGACTCATCAGGTGCACTCCTGGTCATTTGTCCCAGAGAAATAAAGACTTACACTCCATTAAATCTGTACCTTTTTTTTTTTTTTTTTTTTGGTGGGTACTGGGGGTCGACCTCAGGACCTCGCGCACCAGCAGGCGCCCGTGCCACTGAGAGATATCACCGGCCCTTTTTTCGTAAGTGGGTACTGGGAGCCGAATTCAGGACCTCGCGCTTGCCAAGCAGGTGCTTATGCCGCTGAGCTATCTCACCGGCCCTTACATGTATGTTTGTAGCAGCTTTATTCATAATAGAATTTTTTAAAACTGGAAAAATCCCAGATGTCTTTTAACAGATGAATGTTTAAACTATGGTACCTCCATGGACTACTATTCAGCAATAAAAAGAAATGAATTATTGACACACACAATTATGTGCAATTTTCAGAGAATTATGCTGAATGTAAAAAGCCAATTCCAAAAGATTACACACTGCATGATTCTATTTACGTAACATTCTTAAAATGAAAAATTATGAAAACGGAGAACAACTTATTGATCCCCGAAAGTTAAAGGGAGGATGCAGGTAAGAAGGAATCGGGTATGTATATGAAAGGGTAATATGAAGGGTCCTTGCAATGGCTGAAATATTGTAATATTGACTATATAAATGTCGCTGTCCTACTGCAATACTGCATCATTTTACAAGATGTCGCCATAGAGGGATATTGGGTAAAAGATACAGAGAATCTCTTCATATTATTTTCTATAAATGCATGGGAATCCTGAAAACAAATGTTGAGCATTAAAAATATTACTGATGAATGCCTCATGATTCCACTCATAAAAAGTGCAAGTGGATTAAACTAATTGATACCTTTCTTGTTTAGGGTTTTGCAAATCTAGGAGTGATGCTAGAAATATTTGCTATCAAAATATTTGCTCTCACCACAGGCACCAATCAATCAGAGTGGACACCCCACTAATCCACAGCCTATGAACAATGGGAAAATTTGCACCTAAGGAGCTGGCAGAATGTCAGGCCTCTGTACCATCATGGTGCAACTATAAAGAAACATGTGGGAATGATTAGTACAAAATTCTGCCTGTGTTTTTCTCAGGCAGGGAAGATCAGGAAGGATTGGGGGGAAAGAACCCACAGGGGTCTGCAATAGCTGATCTCTCAAACCAGGTGCCAAGAACACTCATTCGATGATGGTGATGTCATGGTGGTGATGAGAATGTTGTACTGATTCCTTATTTGCTATTGGCGCATATACAGAATGATGAGATTTATTCAGATAAACTGACACATGCATACTACATATTTTAAGTATTTTCATCCCCCTCTTCCTTTCCATCCCATTCCCCTGATCCCCTTTACCATCTCTAAAAATCTACCTTCTAATTTCCTGTCATGTCTCTTTTATTTATTTTTTATTTTTAGATTGCTTGTATAAGAGAAAAATGTGATATTTAACTTTCTGAGATTTATTTTGCTTAACATGATGGTCTCTAGTTCTATCCATTTTGTTCTTCTTAATGGCTGAATAATATTCTCTCATGTATATACACCACATTTTTTATCCATTCATTTGTTGATGGGCATCTCGGCTGTTGCCACAGCTTAGCTACAGTGAATTGCACTGCTATAAACACAGCTATGTGTGTACCACTAGTTTGCTGGTTTTACTTCTGTTGAATTGATTCCCTCTTTTACATGGATAACATCTCTCATCAAAAACTTTTATTAAGGACTGCTGGACTTGGAGTCGGACATCTTGGATTCCGTGATAGTATCAGTCTTTTACTAACTTTGGAGGCTCAGAGGTTTCACTTAAGGGCCTGGAGAATTGGGTCTCAAACCCAGCCTCCTGATTCCCAATCCTGTACGCTCCTCTTCATACCTGACTTCATGCCAGTGCTTCCTCTAAGTTCCATCTTCTTGAGCCTGAATCGTTTTTCCAGTGGGACAAGTGGAGCTTGTGGAAGCCAGAGCTTCCTGGCTGCACAACTTCAGGGCCACTGTGCACATGACACCAGTGTCATTGGCTTCCATAAGAGGGCAACATGAATATGCACTTTGGAGTCATACAACCTGGTGCTTCTCATTTGTCTTAAGGAGAACTGAAAAAACAAGATTTACCAAGGGGTTCAGGACAAGAAGATCATCTCCACCAACAAAACCATTATTCAGGGAGTTTTAAAGATGGAAAGTTCTGAATTCAAACCATCTTCCAAGATCTAGTTCATCTCCTTACAACTACCGTCACAGGCCCACATTTTACCCTTTACAATGTATCCTCACATCCATTCTACCAGCCTCAGCTGGAACCTGCAGCTAACCTCTTCCACTTTTCGTGAGTTACTCTGTGATGCTCTTGGGGTGCCCTCTACCTCTCTATGTGCCCTATGGGGAAGTTCAATCTGCAGTCCACTTGTATCCAGTCACCCCAAGGCCTGTATAGAACCCCTTGCGGAAGTAGGTCTTTCTTATTCCGTGTCAAACTTTCATGGTGTTTATCTTCCCTATAAGTTTGGAGTCCCCAGTAGATTCATCTTATCACTCAGTTCTTAGCAATCTACTAGACAGAATCTTTCAGCCTCAGCTCTGTGGAGATTTGGGGCCAGATAACTCTTTGTTTAGGGGACCATCTTATGTGTTGTAGGACATTTGGCAGCATCTCAGGCCTCTACATACTAGAAGTGAATACCTGTCCCCTCCAGACATAACACAGGAAATGGCTCCAGACATTCTCAAATGTCTGCTGAGGGTTAAAACTACTCCTCTGGAGATGCACTGCCCTGCACTCCAAACACTTTGCTCACAGGCCAGGGCCTTGCTTACTTTGTATTCCTTTGCATCTAACATTGCTTTACACATGCCAGTTTCCTAGTGTGTGTTCAACTTATGAAGCATTTACTATGTGCCAAGCAACATGATCTATCAGGATTGATCACCCTTGCAAGACATGGTGGCACATGCCTGTAATCCCAGCACTTGGAAAGCTGAGACAGGAGGATCACCATGAGTTCAACACCAGCCTGGGCTACATAGAGAGTTCAAGGCCAGCCTGAACTGCATAAGGAGACCCTGTCTCAAAAAAAAAAAAAAAAGATTGCCCACCTTGTGTCATTCACAGGTCACCTCCTCATCTGCATGCAACCAGTACTAGTATTAACTTGGTATTGTTCTTTACTTTGACTCACATTATCTTAAATCAGCCATCCAACATAGTACTTACAGTATCTGATACAATGCAGGTGCTTGGTAAATCGTTGTTGACTGTAATTGAATTTCCCTTTCCAGTTATCAGAGTCAGCTTTGTGGAAAGAAACGGATTTCCTGCCTATCAAGGCAACTAGGGAAACTCTTAATTCCATAAGAAATAAACTTCAGAATTTCAAAAGTCTGACATGATGGGACTTTATTTTCCACTCACCCATTTGAGGTGATCCTGACCCTCAGGTGACTTTGCTTTGTGTGACAGTTCAAGGACCTCAGGCTCTTGCTATCTCAGGACTCTACCATGCCCCAGCTTCCTGTCTCACAACAAATCTAGGCAGCAAAAAGGAAAGAGCATGAAGAAGGCAGCTTGTTCTTCAGGAAGGGGCTCAGATGTGACACATGTCCCGTACGCTTACCTGCCATTGGCAAGAACCATTCCCAAGGCCTCTGCTCAAGCAAAGGGGCCTGGGAAATGGAGTTGCTGGCTAAGCAGCTGCTTCCGGTGCTGAGTCAGTGCTGTGGCTCTGGGTGCTCCCATCTTGGGTGGACAGTTGGCTGGCCCAGCATCAGGTCATGCAAGGTACTTCCAGCTCACATCTCAGATGTCTGTTTTCACCCACAAAATGTCTCCTCCACAGAACCCTATCATCAAGGTCATAAACCCACCCAAACCATTTCAATGGCAGCAGATGATATACCTCTGATGTTGTCAAAGGAGGGCAACTCTTGACTACAGTTTGTTCTCCCATCGGCATGGCTACTGTAGCCCTCCCGCCCTTGGCCATAAGATATATGGAAAAACCACGGGGAGAAAGGACCTTCTGGGGATCCCCCAAAGGTCAGGAGCAGTGCAGGTCTCTGAGCTGCCTGCTCTACGATGCAGCAGCAGGGCCCATCCACCCACCTTCACGGAAGCAGCCCAGGGAATTAGTCCTCATGTCCACACCCCATGCTGGAGTTCCTGACACTTCTTCTTGGATCAAGGCCGTTTCAAAAGGTGCATTTCAAATAGGACCTATCAACACTTACAGAGGGTGGGTCTTAATCCATAGAGGATCTTTAGCTTCACTCAAGTGATGGGGCGTCCATCAGCACCTCCCGTTCTTCCACCAATTATCTATCTGCTAATTATCTGGGATTAAGAATTGACACGGAGTGACATGGTCATTAAGCACATAGTTGCACAGCTTATTCATGTTAGTAGGGCCGCCAGGTCTCACTGAGTCTAATTGGACACGCCCACGATGCTGCAGAACACATTTACATCTACTTGGCTGTCAGTAGCCAATAAAGGACTGTAGGTTGTGTTTACTTCCAAAGGGACTTGGCTCTTGGCAAAAGCTTTTCCGCAGGCATGCTGCATGTCTTGGCTTTCTGGCAGCACAGACTGAAGCTTAACTCAGAGTGCACATTCAATCATTTGTCAAACATTCATTAGCTCAGTCACAGTACAGGCACAGCACTGGCCTCAGGAGGTTTTACAAAGATGCATGAGACCCAGTTCCTAGCACTTTTGAGGCTTTCCTTCAATCAAGGGAACACTTGCAAGCAGGGCCAGCTCAGAGCCATGAGAAGCGGTGGTAATGCAACACTAGAGACATTGCTTGGCCTGAGAAATCAGAAGAGGCTTCTCAGAGGAGGTGGCATCTTCATGTACAGCCAGAGAGAAAGATAAATCCAGGCTGGAGGAGTGCCAAACAAAGGCACAGGTGATATGTGAGGAGAGTGAGGAGTGGCCTAGATCGCTGCCACATACACAGGTGGGAAGGAGGTGGCCTGGTACACCAGGCACATCGTGGAGAGTTCTGAGTATCCTGCTAAGGTCTGGAAGTTTCTCTTCTGGGTAAAAGGATCCACAGGAGAGAGTTTCTGTTGGTGTGTATATACTAACTATAGTGTGTTTTACTACACTTTCTATGGGAGTATAGCATGCATACAGAAAAGTGCACATCTTGTCACAAATTCTTCACACCTGTGGAGATAGCACCCAGGTAAAGAAACAAGTCATGATTCACACACCAGAAATCCACTGCAGCCCCTTTCAGGAACTACCCACAAACATGAGGAAGTACTCCCCTGATCAATGCCGTAGCTCATTTTCCCTGTCTTACTGTGTGTGGCCTCTTTCATTCAACATATGTTTGCATGTTGTTATACATAAACATGTTTCCTGCTTTCTCAGCACTGTGTAACTTCCCATCATAATGATGCACCATTATTGTTGGTGAGCACTGAGAGGTTTCCAGCTTAGGCCTCTAAACCTTCTTGCACATGCCTTTTGATGTTCATATGGGTGTGTATTTGTTGGGTGTCTATCTAGGAATGGAACCGCTGGGTCACAGAGTATGTATATATCTTCTTCAGTAAATGCTAGCTTTCCAAAGTGGTTTTACTCATTTCGACACCCTCCAGGAAAGCAGGGAAGTTCTGGTTCTCCTTGTCAGCACTTGGTATTATCGGTTTTTTAGTGTTTTGTGCTTGTTTAGAAGAGTGTTACCACCCAGCTGGAGGAGGTGGAGCCCACCTGGGTTGAAGTACACCCACACTGCCAGCAGTGCAGGGTGTGGTGGTTAGAGAAGAGGCAAGTGAGGCAAATAGGACCAGTAACCAGGCCAGACACTAATGCCCAGGAAATGCATATTGGGCTCAACAGGAATAAAACCAGAATGAAAAAGGCTGATAAACTGGGCGTGACAGTGCATGCCTAAAATCCCAGCACTCGGTAGATTGAGGCAGGAGGATCGCCACAGATTTGAGGTCAGCCTGGACTACATTGTGAATTCAAGGCCAATCTGAGCTACATAGCAAGACCCTGTCTCAACACCCCCGCCCCCCAAAAAAGCTGATAAATAAAGGCGCCATGTGGGTAGAATATCCAGACTTGGGCACAAGGCAGAAAAAGGACTTGAGGGTGAGAGAGAAGGTTTCTTGAGGGTGAGAGTGGCCAGCTGGGGGAAGGATGCCTGATTTGAAGGCAGGAGAAACATCCCAGTTTGTGACACATCATGTTTGAAATACAGGACAGCAAGATGGAAATGTCCAATACACTGCTGGCTCTGTGGGTCTGTGGCTTAGGGACGACTTCAAGGCTAGAAGCACAGAGTTGGGAGTGATCACAGAGTGGAGGTTGAAGCCAGGGATGTGGTCGAAGTTTCCCAGGGGAGTGTGTGCACGGAAAGAGAAGGGCTGGAGACCAGGCGCCTGCCTTTAGGGGTTGAGCAGAAGAAGTGGGGGAGACAACATCACTTCCCTCTGAAATGCTGGCAAGGGCTGGAAAGTGTGAGTCAGGCCCTCCCAGCTCAACAGCCCAGGGTCCATCTCACCAGCCACAGTTTTCTCCTGAATGAACTTGCATCACTAACCTCAGAAGCTATGTTGTGAAATCCGCATCAGATTGCATACCTCTGGCAGCGTCCTGGGGACAGTGGGCACCAGAGATTCATAGCATCTTGGGCTGGAGTCCTCCTCACCACCACACATCCCTGCCAATTAGTTACCAGTGCCCCAGGGAGGGACTCATAACCTCCCACAGCAGGGCAGCTCATCCCACTGCACAGCAAGTGGGGCTATAAGAAAACCTTGTCTTACAAATTCAATCTCACCATGTTGAAAGTCAAAGGAAAAGATAAAACCATACTTCAGTGGGACTAACCCTGGGTAGGGTCAAGTGCAAGGACTCTGCTTTCTGGAAAATCCGTTTCTATTCCTGTATCCCCCAGCACCTTCTTGCTGAGCTTGGGGTCATAGCATCTTCCTCCCCCCAGGAAGCTGCAGTGATTTCATCACTGTTTGCACACTCCATGGGAATGCGCTCAACCGCTGCAGGCATTCCTCTGGCTTCCTCAAGCGGAGAGTACGCGGCCCTGGCACCTGGCCAGTCTCCCAGGACTTGAGCGGTGCATGCTACGGCACAGATCCACCAGGCTGGACACGTGGGAAGAATGAGCAGCTGTCGGATGAGAGTGAGCCTGCTGCAAGAAAGTAGGCACAATGCCATTCCATTCAACTTTTTGTTTCCTGTGTGCTTACCAGCAGCTGGCCTGTGTGGGGCTCCAAGAAGGAGAAGGAGGGCAGTCTGTTAAGAAATGACCCCTTGGCAGGGAGTAGTGGTGCATGCTTTTAATCCCAGCCCTGTGGGAGGCTGAGGCAAAAGGATCAAAGTTCGAGCCCGGCCTGGGCAATGTAGCAAGAACCTATCTCAAAATAAAAAAAATTAAAAATGGGCTGGGGGTGTGCTTCAGTACAAAGGCTCAGGGTTCAATCCCTCAGTATCAGAAGAAAAAAAGAGAGTTAATCTCTCTCTCTCTCATCTCCTGAAAGTGTTCTCATATCTCATTGAGAATCTGATTGAATATTGAGTTCTAGGTTGAAAATAATTTTAACTCAAAATCTGATGGGCTGGTTCTAAGGCTGGTTCTATTGCCTTCAAGGTACGATGCTATTCTTTTTTTTTTTTTTAATGTGGGTATCAGGAGTTGAACTCAGGACCTCGCACTTGCCAGGCAGGCACTTACGCCACTGAGCCATCTCACTGGCCCTATGATGCTATTCTTATCCCCACTTCTTTCTTCAATCTGCTTTTCTCTGTACAATTTTAGGATTTTCTTTATTTACCCTGTGCTCTATAATTCCACAGTGATGTATCTTAGTTTAAGGATTTGCCCAATCATTCTACAAGGCACTTAGTAGAACCTTTCATGTCGGAGCCTCACATTCTTCAATTCTAGGACATTTTATTTTATTTCCATAATAAATCGCTCTCTTTCACTTCTCTTGTTGTCTGGATCTCTATAAATGCACATTTTTGTGACACTGGATTAGTCAACAGTTTTTTAGATAGTAACACCAAAAGCACAGTGACAAAAGAAAAAATAGATAAACTGAACTTTGTTACAACTAAAACTTGAAAAAAAAACACTAAAACTTTTGAATGTTAAAGGACACTATAAGATAATAAAACAGAATGGGAAAAAATATTTGCAAATCGTTTATCTAATACGGGTAAAGTATCATATATGTGTGTGTGTGTGTATATATATATATATATATATATATATATATATATATATATTTAACTCTTAAAATTCAACAATAACAACAACAAAAACCAATTAAAATGAGTAAAGGATCCGAAGAGACATTTCTCCAGAGAAGACATACAAATGGCTAAGAAGGAAATGGAATGTTGCTCAACATCACTAGTCTTTTTCTTTTCTTTTTTTATTAATTAAGTTTATTGGTACATTTTAGGTATATATAATGATCACATTTCATCATAGGGAATTTGTTCCTGTACATGATATAACTTGATTCTTTTTTTTCCCCATTACCCTACCCACCCCTTAGCCCCTCTTCCTCTCCTTATTTACAAAAGCTTCGTTTGCATTTTTTCCTTCTTTTCTCATTTTTTTTCTTTTCCCTTCCTTCGTTCCCCCCCGCCCCGCCCCAGTTCCCTTTCCCATTGGAACATTTTCTTCCTATTTCACAGCATCTATTGTACATTTTGGTCCTTATTTACACTTTTGGTTTCTCACACCAGAGAAACAACGTGGTGTTTATACATGTGTGTCCAATTTATTTCTCTTAAGAGTGTGGTCTTGGACTCGCGACGCGGCCGCGGAGAAGAGAAGCTCTCGAGGCGGACTCCCCCGGATCCCGGTCGGCGCTCGCTCTCGGCCTCCAAGGTCCCTGCCGCCATCAGCGCCATGGAGAAGACCGAGCTGATCCAGAAGGCCAAGCTGGCCGAGCAGGCCGGGCGCTACGACGACACGGCCACCTGCATGAAGGCGGTGACCGAGCGGGGCGCCTAGCTGTCCAACGAGGAGCGCAACCTGCTCTCGGCGGCCTACAAGAGCGTGGTCGGGGGCTGCCGGTCAGCCTGGAGGGTCATCTCGAGCATCGAGCAGAAAACCCACACCTCCGATAAGAAGTTGCAGCTGATGAAGGACTATAGGAAGAAAGTGGAGTCGGAGCTGCGGTCCATCCGCACTACGGTGCTGGAATTGTTGGACAAGTATTTAATAGCCAATGCAACTAATCCAGAGAGTAAAGTCGGCTATCTGAAAATGAAGGGAGATTACTTCTGATACCTTGCTGAAGTTGCATGTGGTGATGATCGAAAACAAACGATAGATTATTCCCAAGGACCTTACCAGGAGGCACTTGATATAAGCAAGAAAGAGATGCAGCCCACACACCCAATCCGCCTGGGGCTGGCTCTTAACTTTTCTGTATTTTACCGTGAGAGCTTCCATAACCCCGAGCTTGCCTGCACACTGGCTAAAACGGCTTTTGACGAGGCCATTGCAGAGCTCGACACGCTGAATGAAGACTCCTACAAAGACAGCACTCTCATCATGCAGCTGCTCAGAGACAACATTAGGGACATCGGACAGCGCGGGAGAAGAATGTGCCGGCCAGAAGGGGCCGAGAACTAAGTGCACACAGGGCGTCGTCCTTACTCCACTTGGATTTCCTATAGCAAAGAGCCCGTTCATGTGTAGGGAGGCCGCCCTTACGAGTCTTTTCACACTGCAGCTTTGGGAAAACTCCATTCCTCGGTTTATGTTTGTCTTGGCCTTCCTGATGTGCAGTTACTGCTGTAGAAAAGTATTAATAGCTTCCTTTCATATAAACATAAGTAACTTCCAACACTTATGTAGAGGACTAAAAATGCTTCTGCTATTTAAGTAATCTGAACCAGTTCTGCCCTGTGTTTTGCATTACTGTGGAGATATGATGACAGCGTAGGTACTTACAATTGAAGGAGTGTTCTACGTAACTTCCTCATTTCCACATTTCCTCCCTTTCTCTTCTCTGGGGCTTCCTTTCAGTGAGCAACTTTTCCATCCTCCTGCTGTGTTCCTGTGATCCGGAAGTATTAGATTGAGTGGGAAAGCACTTGGTGTCTCTGGCTGGGGGGGTCACAAATTGAGAAGCCTCCTGTATCGAGTTTGGTGGAGGTCACATCTGCCTGTGACAACAGAAGTTTCCTCATTCACCTTCATTTGCTGCTGTTTCAGTTGACAACTTCCCTTCCCAACAGAAATTCACTTACACCTCCTGCCTTTGTAGTTCCGGTATTCACTTTACTATGTAATAGAAGTAGCATGTTGCTGCCAGAATACAAGCATTGCTTTTGGCAAATTAAAGTGCATGTCATTTCTCAATACACTAGAAAGGGGAAATAAATTAAAGTACATGAGTCCAAGTCTAAAACTTTAGTACTTTGCCATGCAGATTTGTGCACATGTGAGAGGGTGTCCAGTTTGTCTAGTGATTGTTCCTTAGAGAGTTGGTCCACTACTGTGTGTTGCTAATCATTGACCGTAGTCCCAAAAAAGCCTTGTGAAATGTTACGCCCTGTGTAACAGCAGAGTAACATAAAATAAAATTACATTTTGTAAAAAAAAAAAAAAAAAAAAAAGAGTATGGTCTTAAGGTGCATCCATTTACCTAGAAATGTCTCAAGCTTATCCTTCTTTATAGCAGAGTAGTACTCCATTGTATAAAAAAGCCACATATTCTTTATCCATTCATCAGTTGATGGGCATTTGGGCTGTTCCCAAGATTTAGCTATTACAAACTGTGCCGTTATAAACATGGGTACACATATATCACTATGGTATGATGCTTTTAATTCATTTGGGAAAATACTAAGAAGGGGATATCTGGGTCAAATGGAACCTCTAGTCCTAGTTTTTTTCTTTTTTTTTTGTGGGTACCGGGGGTCGACCTCAGGACCTTGCACGCCAGCAGGCACCCGTGCCACTGAGCGATATCACCGGCCCTTTTTTCGTATGTGGGTTCCGGGAGTCGAACTCGGGCCCTCGTGCTCGCCAGGCAGGCGCTTATGACGCTGAGCCATCTCACCGGCCCTAGTCCTAGTTTTCTGAGGAATATTCACACTGATTTCCACAGTAGTTGCACCAGTCTACACTCTCACCAACAGTGAAGAAGGGTTCCATTTTCCCCACAGCCCCTCCAGCATTCGTTATTGGTTGATTTCTTGATAATAGCCATTTTTTTTGGAGTGAGATGGGATCTCAGCATTGGCATCTCTCAAATGACCAGTGATGTCGAATATTTTTTCGTATATTTATTGGCTATTTGTACTTCTTCATCTGAGAAGTGTCTATTTATTTCAGATGCCCATTTTTGGATTGGGTCTTTAAATTTGGGGGGGGTCTGATTTTTTCAAGTTCTTTATGTATTCTAGATAGTAGCTCTTTGTCTGAGGAACAGCTGGCACAAATTTTTTTCCCCACACTGTGGGTTGTCTCTCCACTCTGTTGCTGGTTTCTCTTGCTGTGCAAAAGCTTTTTAATAGCCAGGCACGGTGGCACACACCTGTAATTCCAGCGCTCGGGAGGCTGAGGCAGGAGGATCACTGCAAATTCCAGGCCAGCCTGGGCTACCTAGTGAGTTCAAGGCCACCCTGGACTACATAGCGAGACCCTGTCTCCAAAAAAAAAAAAAAAAAAGCTTTTTAATAAGATGAGATCCAAGTTGTTGATTATTTGTAGTATTTCCTGTGTAATTGGGGTTTTGTTCATAAAGTCTTTGCCTACACCAGTGTCTTCAAGAGTTCTACATATTCTATCTTCCAGCAGATTTAATGTTTCTGTTTTGATATTTAGATCTTTGATCCATTTCTATTTTAGTTTGGTGCATGGTGAAAGATATGGGTCTAGTTTTAATCTTTGGCATGTGCAAAGCCAGCTTTTCCAGCCCTATTTATTAAAGAGGCTATCTTTCTACCTGTGAATGTGTTTGGCATCTTTGTCAAAGATAAGGTGGCTAAGTATATCTGGAGTTGTTTCTGTATCTTCTGATCCATTCCATTGATCCTTGGGTCTGTTTTTTTTTTTTTTTGCCAGTACTATACTGTTTTTTATCACAGTAGCTTTGTAGTATGATTTCAAGTCAGGGATTGTGATCCCCCGCCTTGCCTTTGTTGCCCAGAATTGCTTTTGCTATTCTAGGTCTCTTCTGGTTCTAAATGAATTTTAGGATTGTTTTGTCTAATTCTGTGAGATATACTATTGGAATTTTGATTGGGATTGTATTAAATCTGTATAATAATTTTGGAAGTATGGCCATTTTCACTATATTAGTTCTTCCTACCCAAGAACAAGGAATATGTTTTCATTTTCTGACATCCTTTTCAATCTCCTTTTTCAGAGTACTGTAGTTTTCAGTGTAGAGGTCTTTTACTTCCTTCATTAGATTGATTCATAGGTATTTCATTTTTTGTTTGGATGTTATTATGAAAGGTGTTGTTTCCCTAATTTCTTTCTCAGTGAGATTGTTATTCACGTACAGGAAGGCTATTGATTTTTGAGTGTTGACTTTGTATCCAGCTATGCTACTGAATTTGCTTATTAAATCTAGAAGCCTTTTGGTGGAGATTTTGGGGTCTTCTATATAGAGTATCATGTCATCTGCAAATAATAATAATTTAACTTCTTCCTTTCCTATCCTTATTCCTTTTATTTCTTTCTCTTGTCTAATTGCTCTGGCTAAAGTTTCCAGTACTATGTTGAATAGGAGTGGTGATAGTGGACATCCTTGTCTTGTTCCTGATTTTAGAGTGAAAGCTTTCAGTTTTTGTCCATTTAGTATGATGTTGGCTGTTGGTTTGTCATAGATGGCTTTTATCAGATTGAGATAAAGACCATCTATTCCAATTTTCTGTAGAGTTTTATCATGAGTGGGTGCTGGGCTTTGTGGAACGTTTTTTCTGCATCTATCGAGATGGTCATATGGTTTTTGTCCTTGGTTCTGTTAATATGATGTATTACATTTATTGATTTGTGTATGTTGAACCATTTCTGCATCCCTGGGATGAATCCTACTTGGTCATGGTGTATCATCTTTGTGATGATTTGCTGCATTCTGTTTGCCAGTATCTTACTGAAGATTTTGCATCTATGTTCATTAGGGACAGTGGCCTGTAATTCTCTTTCTTGGTTGGGTCCTTCTCTGGTTTTGGTATCTGGGTAATATTTGCTTCCAGGAATGAATTTGAAAGTATTGCTTCCCTTTCAATTTCATTAAAGAGTTTGAGAAGTAGTAGTATTGGGTCTTCTATAAATGTCTTGTAGAGACAGGTGTGATGGTGCATGCCTGTAATCCCAGCACTCGGAAAGCTGAGGCAGGAGGATTGCTGTGAGTTCGAGGCCAGCCTGGGCTACAAAGTGAGTTCAAGGCCAGCCTGAACTGCATAGTAAAACCCTGTCTCAAAAAAAAAAAAAAGACTAAATAAACAAATAAATAAATAAGAATTTCTTGTAGAATTCAGCAGTGAGTCTGTCAGGGCCTGGACTTTCCTTTGTTGGTAGGTTTTTAATTGACTGACATTTCATTGACTGACATTGGGTTATTTAGAATTTTTATATCTTCTTGATTCAGCTTTGGTAATTCACCTGTATCTAGGAATCTGTCCATTTCTTCTGCATTTTCCATCTTATTAGGATACAAGTTCTTGAAGTAGGAATAGGTGATCTGGATTTCTGCAGGATCTGTTGTGATTTCACCCTTTCCATTCCTACGTGTGTGGATTTGAGTCTTTTCTTTCCTTTTTTTGATAAGGTTGGCTAAGGGCTTGTTGATTTTATTTAATCTTTCAAAGAACCAACTCTTCAATTTATTGATTCTTTCTATTGTTTTCTTAGTCTTCACTGCATTAATTTCTGCTCTGATCTTTATAATTTTCTCCCTCATACAAGCTTTGGGATTGACTTCTCTTCTTTGTCTAGAAGTTTGAGTTTCAACTTTAAGTTGTTTATTTGAGCTTGCTTTGGGTGTTTGCTGCTATAAATTTCCCTTGTAGGACTGTTTTCATTGTGTCCCATAAGTTCTGGTACATTGTATTGGCATTATCATTTAATTGTAGAAACTAATTTATTCTTTAATTTCATCTGTGATCCATTGGTTGTTCAGGAGGATGTTATTTAATTTCCACGTGTTTAGGAAGTTCTTGTGTTTTCTTTTGCCACTGATTTCCAATTTCATTGCACTATGGTCTGATAATATGCATGGGATAATTTCAACTCCTTTGCATTTACTTAAGCAGGTTCTATGAGCTAGTATGTGGTCTATTTTGGAGAACATCCTGTGTGCAGCTGAGAAGAATGTGTATTCTGATGTTGGGGGGTGGAACACTCTGTAGACATCTACTAAGTCCATTTGTTCAAAAGTTTGGTTCAGTTCTAATATTTCATTGTTAATTTTTTTTGTCTAGTTGATCTATTTGTGACAGTGGTGTATTGAGGTCCCTCATTACAATTGTATTAATGCCTATTTGATTTTTCACATCTGTTAATATTTGTTTTATATAGTTGGGTACACTGGTATTTGTGTATATATATTTATGATTGTTATCTGTTCCTCTTGGATTGTTCCCTTTATAAGGATATAGTGACATACTTTGTCTGTCTTAATCAGTCTTGGCTTGAAATCTACTTTGTCTGCAAATAGAAAGCTACCCCTGCTTTTTTCTGGGTTCCTGTTGCATGGAGTATTGTTTTCCATCCTTTGACTTTCAGTCTATGAATTTGTTTTTGAATTAAGTGTGTTTCTTATATGCAGCATATTGTTGGATCTTGTTTCTTGATCCATTCTGCCAGTCTGTTTCTTTTGATTGGTGAATTGAGACCATTAACGGTTATAACTGATATGTATTGACTTATCCTTGTCATGTTATTTTCCTGTTGTTGACTCCCCACCTTTTCTTCCCCCTCTGTTTAATTGTTTGCCTTGCCCGGTGGATTCATTCTGTTGGGGTTCATGGAGTTGTAATCCTTGTTATCTCTTTCTAGAACCTCCTTCAAAACATTTTGAAATTCTGGTTTGGTGTTCATGAATTTCCTTGGGTGGTTCTTTGTCATGGAGGTATCTTATTTCTCCATCAATTTTGAAAGATACAAAGTACATCAATCTGAGTTGATTTCTTTGGTTGTTTTCTTTTAGGGCTTGAAACATCACTAGTCTGTAGAGAAATGCAAGCCAAACAACCCCCATGAGAATTTGGAACCCTTGTGCTGGGAATGTAAAATGGTGTGGCCTCCATGGAAAAGAGATTATCAGTTCCCCAAGAAGTTAAATATAGGATTAGAAAATGACCCAGTAACAGCACGCCTAGCAGGGCGTGGTGGTGCATGCCTGTAATCACAGCACTCGGGAGGCTGAGTCAGGTGGATCACTGCAAGTTCAAGGCCAGCCTGGGCTACAAAGTGAGTTCAAGGCCAGCCTGAACTGCATAGTGAGATCCTGTCTCAAAAAGACAGAAAAAAAAAAATGCCTAAGTAGATACCAAAAGAACAGAATATGCTCACACAAAAAACTTCAACATGAATTTCACAGAAGCATGGATAACAAAATGTGGTATATCTATATAATGGAATATTATTCACCCAGTAAAAGGAATGGAGTATGAACATGTACTACGACATGGAAGATCCTTTAAAATATTATAACAAGTGAAAGACTCCAGACACAAAAGACACAAACCATATGGTATGGTTCCACTTATTTTAATTATCTGATATAAGTAAAGCCACGGAGATAGAAAAATTAGTGGTATCAGGCTGGGGAGGGGGTAAAATAATGAGTGACTGCTGATGGTAACAGAATTTTTTCCATGGAATGCTGAAAATATTCTGGAATTAGGTAGTGGTGATGGCTGCACAACCCTGGAAATATAGTAAAAACCACTGGAAGTTACAGTTCAAAATAGTGAGTTCTATGGTACATGAGTTCCCTCTCATTTTTAAAGTCAATTACTACAGTAAAGTTTCTTGTCCACCACCTTCTGCCATAAATCTCCTTCCCAGAGTCTATCACTTCAAACCCTTCTGCTATTTCTTGTACTATTCACCACTATATTTTCAGGGGAAAATGCATTGAGTAATACATTTGCTTTGCTTTGCTTCTTGACATGGTCTCTCTATGTAGCCCAGGCTCCCCTTGAACTGGTGATCCTCCTGCCTCAGCCTCCAGTATACCACCATGTCCAGCTTCTGTAATACTTCTTAATTTATTCAGTTTAGATCTTATGCACTACGTTGACCCTTAATACGGACAACGAGAAGTTGGTTTTCACCACTTCCTCCACCTTCCTTCCTTAACAGTTTTACCACCATTTTTGGTTCAGTTTTTATCATCTATGATAATATCACTATGTAAAACATCAAGTTTTTGTGTGTGTTTTGCAGTACTGCAAGCAGAGACCCATCCCCAAGTCCAGATTGGATGACAGGCACAGCCTTGGTGAACATTAGGCTAAGGAGCTCTCTGGTGGCTCAGCCCTCTGCCAAAAGTCCCATCCATAGGGCGCCTGTCTTCTCCTTGGAGCACAATGCTATATCCAACCCTGTCTCTGGAAGAACAGAAAACCTCACTGTGCCCTCAGGGACAAGACTTCCAGACTCAGCCCGTTTAGTGCTCCAAACCAGCTCAGCTCTGCAGCCCATGTGTGAGCTGGGTGATCTTTGGTTTTGTGATCCACATTGATGCTCCAGGAAAAAGAAAAAGGATATTTTATTTTATTTATTTTTTTGAGACAGGGTCTTGCTATGTAGTTCAGGCAGGGGTGGAACGCACCATGTAGCCCAGACTGGCCTCAAACTCACAGTGCTCTTCCTGCTTCAGCCTCCCAAGTGCTGGGATTATGGGCATGTGCCACCAGGCCTGGCAGAAGCAAAAGTATCTTTAGTCATAGTCACCAAATCTTTTTCTGGGGGTGAGGGAGAACAGAGATGTAATTATATATTTAAATACATTATCTTATTTGTTAAGTTACCTTAAGAAATCAAATTCAGTCTGAATACTAGATATATTACTTTCCTAGTGTTCCACATATAAAAATATGTGCTTGTGATTAGAAAAAAATTAACAATGTACCTAAGAAAATAAAGCAAGTGGTCTCCAGAGAACCTTCCCCAGAGGTAACTATTGTGGGGCTGGAGGTATAGCTCAATGATAAAATACTTGCTAGAATGTCAAGACCCTGGCTTCAATCCCAGCACCACTAAAAAAAAAGTTACCATTGTCAACTTACTTTTGTTTATCTTTCTAAAAGTTTTCTACATATGGGTTTGTATAACATCATTTAACACATAAATGGGATATTATAACACATACCACCCATCAAAATAGAGATAGTCCCCTTTTTAGAAGTATGTGATAATACAAAAATTTAACTTGCAAATACCTTTCTAGAATTCAAAACATTTCATAGACATAACATTCTAGATCAGGGATCAGAGGGTTTTCTAGAAAGGGACAGTCAGTACATATTTCCAGCTTCGGGGGCCAATCTTTCTCATGTGAGCTTTTCCATTTGTGTTTGAGGAAGGGGTTTTTTCATGTTTACAATCCTTTAGAAATGTAAAGACCAATCTTAGTTCCCAAGCAGTACAGAAACAGGCAATGGGCCACAGTTGGCTGCAGGAGCCTGCAGGACCCTCTTGCAAATGGTGCTCAGTTCCCAGCTTAGCTCCTGGATGCACAATTAATCCAGAGTGTGGCTGAGACACCAAAGGAGACAATATATTTAAAATCTCTTTATAAACTGTGAAGTCTATGCTCATTACACATTTTTCAGTGTTTAGCATGTAATTTTTGTTCTGTTTTTTGTTTCTTGAGACAGGGTCTATGTAGTTCAGGCTGGCCTTGAACTCACTATACAACCCAGGCTGGCCTCAAAGTCATGGCAATCCCCCTGCCTCAGCCTTCTGAGGGCTGGGATCACAGGCATATGCCACCAAGCCCAGCTACCATGTAATTTTTTTTTTTTTTTTGTGGGTACCGGGGGGACGACCTCAGGACCTCGCGCGCCAACAGGCACCCGTGCCGCTGAGCGATATCACCGGCCCCTTTTTCGTATGTGGGATCCGGGAGTCGAACTCGGGCCTTCGCGCTTGCAAGGCAGGCGCTTATGCCGCTGAGCCATCTCACCGGCCCGCTACCATGTAATTTTAAAAAGTAAAAGTTAGTAGAAAGTATTTTATGTATCTTGGATTAGGTGAAGAATTATATATACTAATAGTGAAGAATCTGAGCAGAATTCTAAGTTTTCTTCAAGACAGAAGTTGAGTGCTAACACGGTATTACGTCAAGCCTGCCTTTTGGGCAGCACGACGTAAACACACACTGACTCAGTTGTGACTGGTTCACATGGTGTGAGTTCAAACACCACATGGTGCTTTCCACCAAGAACAGAGAGTGCATCATGTGCTTCTGCACCACAGACACTTTTTGAAAAGATTTTCTTAATGCTTGCTGTTCACAGCCACATGCACTGGCCTAAACCTTGAACCCTCTGTGAATCACACCTGCCTTAAACTACAAAGGAAGAGTGTTAGATCAGGTAAGATGCTGGAGAGTCATTTTAGGACTTACCTAGATCAGGGAACTTATTTTCAACAACGTTCCAATTATATTTAATTGACCTTAAAACTTACAACTTGCCTCTTCTCTGTCACATAAACTCACACTAGGATAAATTTAATTTTCTTATAAAATAAATGCAGAAATTTTCCTGCAATACCTGGGCTAGTATCAGCAAAGGAGAATGAAGAAAAAAAGTGCTAAAGATCATCACGTGTGGGAAAGCATTGGGCTGGTGACTATGCTCAGGCTGTGAAGGTGTTTCCCGGCATGCCTGTAACCCCAGAGAGAATCCAAGTAAGAGAAAGAAGTTGCCTTGGGCATGTGGCACAAGGTCACTTGACTCTTAAGGTGGGAGCACTTTGTGATTCTGCCCTTAGCAAAACATCATGTAGCTTGCAAAAAGGAGTCGCTTAAGAAAATATTTCTGCAATGAAAAAGAGGCTATCCATACACTGCATTTTAGGGATCTCTAGATTCCCCTGAAGTCTGCTCAGACAGCCATGTAAGCCAGAGGGACAGGGAGAGTTTACACAAATCCATATGTCATTCATAGTACAACTGACTTCTCAGCAGCAACACCGATGGAAGCCACAAGCAAGAAGAAACATTTCTTTTTTTTTTTTTTTTTTTTTTTTTTGTGGGTACCGGGGGGACGACCTCAGGACCTCGCGCACCAACAGGCGCCCGTGCCGCTGAGCGATATCACCGGCCCCTTTTTCGTATGTGGGTTCCGGGAGTCGAACTCGGGCCTTCGCGCTTGCAAGGCAGGCGCTTAAGCCGCTGAGCCGTCTCACCGGCCCCAGAAGAAACATTTCTTCAGGAAAACATAATTAGAAACTGCATTGAATTCATATATTGAATACAATAAAAGTCTTCCCATAAAAAGGTTCAAATGGCTTCTCCAAAAAGTTCTATCAAAGATATTTTTAAAAAATCTGTTATACAGTCTTCCAGAGCAGGGAAATGAAGATACAGCTTTGTCTTATGAGACCAACAAAACCTTTTACCAAAAGCAGCACAAAAAGGACCTAAATACAGGCCAGCTTCAGTCATGACCACAGATAGATGCATATAAACATCAAAAAGTTGATTTATGATACAAATCTTTATACTTCAGTTAACGTGGCATAAAAATGTATAAATCAAAACTTGTTAGAAATAAAAGGACAAACAATATGATCTTGTAATTTTAAATGCTCTCAAAAATTAAAAAGGATATGATGTAATTGTATGGCTTAATTATACACAGAAACAAATGATTACACTGATCGTGGGGAGTTGGTACGTGTACATAACATATATCTTACTTCTTTTTAAGTCTTCTTCCCCTCCCTTCCCTCCTCACTCCTGGATCTATTTTTTAAAAGGAGGTATCAATATAGGCAAAATAAAAATATTACCTAAGTGTAATATTGATCATTGAAACTATCAGGAAACACCCTCCCAAGCTTCATTCCTGCAAGGTCACAGAATTGGAGATAGGGTGCTACAACTTGCCCGAGGCCACGCAGCTAGCGCTTGGCGAGCACAAAACAGCACTTGAAGCACTTTTAAGTTTCTGAGGCTAAACTCAGGCTCTTCACAGTCTTCATCCTGCTTCTCAGAAAGTTTCATGTAGATCTGATGGGAAAAGGCTTTCCTTCCCTTATTCCTTCCCCTGATTTTTACTTAGTGGGCAGATTTCCACAAACACCACTCTGCTGATCAAAGTGTCTTGTGCTTTTGCATATGGAAGTGCTGACCCTCAAACAAGACAGCACAGCCTGCTGCGCGTTGCACCTACATTGCAGGAGACGCAGAGACAAGCAGAGAAGGGAGGGGACTCTGGGGCCAGACTGCGTGGGCTGAAATCCTAGATGCACGCTGATCAGCTGCGTGATCTTGAACATACAGCCTCTGATCAATATACGAAAAGCACACAGCCCAGAGCCAAGGACAGGATAAAGGTTCAGTAACTGATGCAAACTTCCATTAGTATTCAGTTCTTGTTTGCCTTCTTCAGAATCATGTCACCAAAACTACCAAAAAGAGGTTGATTCATGTTTTTATTTCATTTTCCTCTCTCCAAGGAAAAGAGTCACAAACACGTAGGTACGGTGAATGTCTCAAACACTGGTGCTCAAGGGTTTAACTAATCAGTTTATCTGGCTGTACAATGTTCCACATGCTGGACTAATCCATCCCACCCCTTAAACCAAGCTGCAACCGAAGAAAAACTTAATAAATGCCACTCATCCTTCTAATCTCTTCCTATATGTGGCTGACATGCAACAGCATTTCTTGTAGAAATTACTGTTCCTGAAAGCTGGGGCTGTGCCAAAGCCAAAACTACCCAAACAACTTGAAATTCCAAGTTTACCAAGTTAGAGGGAAAAAACTGCCATCAAGAGCTCCCCCTACAGGCACTAAAATGCAAAGGCTGAAAATTAGGCACGGGTAATTTACATCTAGGAGTTTCCCTGGTTCTTCTGAAAAAGTCTCCAATGCAGGAATAGGCTTGATTCAGACTTGTGCTCTGGCCTATTTCTCTATCTGAGATGAAGGTTCACAGACTAGACACCCACACTTCCTCACAATAGGTCACCTGAAGTATGCAAGTGTCCAGGGACCAAAGCTCACTGGGGACACTCAAGAAGGGCCTAACGTTGGGAGGGGCTTGAGGTCGTGTGATGTGAGAACAGAAGAAAATGGGGGTGCTCAACTTGGGAGAGCAATCAGCCTTATTCTGTGTAGGCCCCACTAGTGGGTAAAGTGAATAGAAAGCAAATTTCATCTCATATAAAGGAAGAACATTTTAACAATGAGCACTGTCCACAAAGAAGGAACTGCCTTACCTCAGAAACTGCTTCAGAGGAAACTGGAAAGCCAAACACTGGGAGCACTGAGGAAGAAACTCACGAACTGGCAGGAAACTAAGCCAGATACATTTAAGATCCCTTTCAGTTCTAAAATCCTGAGAACATACAATAAAAATAATAAAACCCTGAAAAACTGAACAGTCCTCTGTCAGAAGCTAGCCTGTCTCCTCCCTGGTGTTACTCCATGTTAAATATCCACATCTCATGCTTCAAGCTCTGATTCACTTTCCAAATAATTTTTTAAAAGACACCATAATCAAACTAGAGGGTAGACTGCACCAATGTCAACTTCTTGGCTTCAGTGTTATACCATAGCTGTATGTTACCCCTAGGGGGAAAAAAAGATGCTGCCCCTAGAAGAAGCTAGATGAAGGCTACAGTGGATTTCTGTACTGTTTTTCTTTTTTTTTTTTTTTTTTAATGTGGGTACCGGGAGTCGACCTCAGGACCTCATGCTTGTCAGCAAGCACTTGTGCCGCTGAGCGATGTCACCAGCCCTTTTTTCTTCCTTTATGTGGGTTCCGGGAGTCGAACTCAGGACCTCACGCTTGCCAGGCAGGCACTTACACCGCTGAGCCATCTCACTGGCCCTCTGTACTATTTTTGGAACTAGTCCTGCAGCTAGTCGTTAAATGAATTTGGTCACTAAATGTGGAACTGTATATAGTATGTCCAATATTCAAACTAAGAAATGGTCAAGGGAAATTCCAACTTGATGACTTTGTTTTTATTTGCGTAACTCTTACATGCTGAACTGTAATATATAACAGAACATAAAGCCACAGTACTGTACAGTACAATCAGCAAAAATTACAGTACTACATAAATGAGGTATACTGTACAAAGAAAAGACACTGAGGCTCTGTAAACAAGAGGTACAGAACTGTACAAAAAAGATGGGCTGTAAATCTGAGCAATGGGTTGTGAGTCCAAACAGTGCACTTGTCATAAGTCCATATAGTTGTTAAACAGGTAGATCGTTAAACAAGGATTATCTGTAATTATTCCAAATGAAAAGCTTTTTAAAAAATCAAAATTAAGATACTTCCCCAAGAGTGGGGCTTGGCAGTGCACACCTGCAATCCCAGCACTTGGCAGGCTGAGGTAGGAGATCTTGAGTTCAAGGCCAGCCTGGGCTACACAGCAAGATCTCGTCTTTAAAAACCAAAAAACAAAACAAAAACAAAAAACCTCAAAAAACAAACAAAAAAAATTCCCCAAGACATTGTAAGGAATATCAAAGACAACAGCTGCACACCAGTTTGGCTCAGGAGTCATTAGCCACAAATGACTCCATACAAGCACACAGGCAGTACTTCAAAGCCACGATCAATGAGCTTCCAGGTTTATAACTGTGATTAGGTAAGTCTGCTTCATGCTGACAGGTGTCTAATCTGGTTACACTTCAGTTATCTGGGATCACCTATAGGCAACATGGTCTTACACCTGCTTCTCATATGGTACAAGAACTGTGTACAGACTTAATTACTGTATTTATCAAGCTGTAATATAGTAATTTGCTTATGTATAACCTCCACAACCACGACTTGCAACAAGAACCACATCTTGTTCATCTCATTTTATCACCAAAACCTAATCCATAGTGGGTTCTCAATTAGTCACAAAATAAGTAAGAAATAAAACTAGTAATGACTTTCTTAAGCTTTTGGGGGTCATTTTCTTTTCAAGAACATCGAAAGAAAGCTTAAGAGTCTTACATATATTAGTTAAGTTTATTAAATACATTTTAAAATAAGTATTTTGAACATCCCCCAATCAATGCAGTGAAATTATAAAATGTTGCTTCTTTCTACAAAGAAAACACAAAATTAGCTTGAAGAAAAAATCCAGAGGTCGATGAGGCTGTTTCAAAGACATGATGGAGGCACCTTAAGATCCCAGAGACGTCAAGGATCCACAGGGTCAGCTGTACGCACAGGCTCAGAGGCCAGCTTGATCTTGAGAACCTCCGCAAAGCCATCGCCAAACCAGCAAGTGATATGTGCTATGTCCACAGTAAAGTAGAAAAGGCGGTCCTGGCAGAGCTTCCGCCGATACACTGAGCGGGGATCGGCAGACAGCACGGCTTCGATGGCACACTTTGCTTCCTCTGCTGATTGAAAATACCTAAAGGACGCCTGGCCAGCAACTGCAATGAGAAGAACTCAGCTTACTGCTTAAAATCACACAGGTTAAATGTCATGACGGGGGCTTCGATATGGAATGTGGTTGGCTCCCTACACATTACTTGAATGAGGTTTGACAATCTATTCAGTGTGTCTCCTTCACTGTTTTACACAGAATGTCACCATCAAATGGCATTTATTGTCATTAGATTTAACTGTGTATCCTTAAATTATTTTACTGAACAACAAAAACAAAAAAAATCATGCTGGTATTTTTCAGTAGTCTCCTAACTAGCAGAAAAGCCTTTCATTTTCTGTCAGCCAAAATGCCACTTCTTCTATACTCAGTGTAGACTTTAATACCTTCTCAAGGAAATAAATGCATAAGAGTCCCAGTATTTTCCAAAAGTCACAAGAAAGTGAACCAAACCCATACATATCTAGACCACTATTATAGGGAAGGGAGGGCACATCAGAGGTTTAGGTGTCACAGCCCCACAGTTACAACTCCATGTTCCTAACAAATGAAGACAGGCGACACTTCCGGGACAAAAGAAAAAGAGACACACACAGAGAAAGTATTCAATGGCATCACGAGGGAGCCAGCCACTCTGTTCCACCCAAGTGCATACTTCAAGGAAATACGTAGATGCTTACTCTGTCAAACAGCAAAACCTTTGATGTTCATATCATTGTTAATGTACTTCAATTTTTAAAAATACAGTATAAAACAAATAAAAATAATTATTGACTACGACATAACATACACCTAAATGAAGGCCAGCCCCTTCTAGAAAAGAATATTGACAGTATTGTAAAAATGTCGTCCCCACTCAAAATATCACTTGGAGTAGTGGTGGGTCTTTATCTTTCTTCAAGTGGAGCTTATTTTTATAGCCAAAAATCACTCCAGGCTATAGCCAGTAAGTAAGCTGGTAAATAAGGCAATGAAATACATTTTTTGATGAAAAAATAAGGCCCAATTATATGGTGACAGGATTCCTTTACTGACTGGCTCATAAAATGACTGTAAAAGGCCACTCAAGAGGAGAGTTCACTGCAGGCCTCCATAGCAGTATTTCAGGCTGAAACTCCAGGCCTTTGCATGGCTGCTGACACCCTGTACTCCATTTCCTGTCTACTCGTCCTCCCTAGCTTAGCTTATGCCCTCTGACGTAAGCTAAGTAAGTCTTCCCATATTTTCTGACCTTGCCCTAATCAGCATTCCTCTCTCCCTTCAACACCCACTGCTTCTGCCTCAACCTCCTGGCTCTACCTCTGTGCTGGCATCAGTTCCCTCCTATCAACCTCTTCCACCTCTCCTAGGTGCTGAGCATCCTGAAGCCATCTCTCATCTCTTAACTGGCTCTGAATTTTGTTGCTTGCTATCAGTAAGTCCCTGTCTTACAGTTACATTGCATAATTTCTCTTTTAACTATTTTTTATCAATAAAGTGTATTTGAAACACCTCAGACACACTGCACTGTAGACTGAGTAACTTTCCACAGTAGATAGCATTCAACAATAATCACAAGACAAAGCTAAGTGTGACATAAAGTGCCTACCTGGCTGCACTCCTTTGTCCAATCAAAAATTCCTTTTCCAACTGACCTTCCTCCTCCCATCAACTGTATACACTGATAACAAAACTTTAAAAGTAGATTTTAAAGTCAAAAGCTTTGTTGAAAAATAAAGTCTTAGTAAAGAATGAGAAAGCACAGTCCCCAAGTGGCACCACTGCTCCCATACCCAGGGCTGAGTACGCAGTGGTGCAGGTGGTACCCGGTGGTGGGCACCTGGCCCAGGCTGGCACAGGGGGCTAACCCCACTCCTGAACCCTCACAGGTGCCTGCCTCCACACAGAGGAAGGATGCCTCTTCCTCATTTGCAAAAAGCATGAGGGTGAACTGGCCCTGCCAGGAAGATATGGGGACTCTCCAGAGTTAACTGTGGCATTTGTCTCTGGTACCAATGTTTAGATATCTTTTTTCATTAAGAGGACTTCAGGTTGGAGTGACAAATGACAAACACCTTCTTATCCTCTGAATTCTCTCCTTTCTTCTAAAGCAGGGGAATTCTTATGTCTATGGTTGCTTAAGCCTTTATTTTCTGGATATGGAATGAAAGGCTTTGTTGTATAATTAAAATTCCAGCCTGCCTTTGCCTGCCACTGAGGTTGGACATTCCAGAAATCATGTATAGTCCGCTCTGGCCAATGATCTGACACTAGAGATGGCTCCTGATCTTTGGAAATAGTGAAGTCAAGTTCCTCTGCCTTCCCTTTCCCCAAGATAAAACTTCCAGTCCTTGAAATAGCCTGTAAACTCTCATGCCCTCCCTGCAGCCTCTCTGACCTCAGCTCTTTCCACTCTGCCTTTCTTCAGCCTGATGCTATGCAACCTCGCACATGCCACACACCCTGTCTTGGGTTGTGCACTGGTTGTCCCTCTGGCTGGCATGTCCTTTTCCTGGACAGCTAGCTCAGTCTTTCCCTTCTTTTTTTTGTTTGTTTGTTTGTTTGGTTGGTTTTTTTGTGGGTACCAGGAGTCAAACTCAGGATTTCACGCTTGCCAGGCAGGCACTTATGCCACTGAGCTATTTCAGTGGCCCAGTCTTTCCCTTCTTTAGCCTCTACTTACATGTGTCTTTTCTCTTCTTGCCACCTACTTAAAACTGCCAACACCCAACACTGCTCCACACACTTTTACATTTGCCTATAGCTCTTATTGCCTTTGAACACCATATAGTATGTTTTTGTCTGTTTTGCATGATAATTTGCATGCTTACTATGCTTTTAGTTTGTCTCTCTCTGCCCCATTAGAATGCAAGCTCCATGAAGGCAGATTTTCTTTCTAAAATCTGTTTTGCTCAGTTTTGCTCACTAATACATTCCAAGGGCCTAGAACAGTACCTGATACCCAGGAGCAACTCAGTGAACAACTGTAGAATAAACAAATGGATTTTCCTCTTTATATGGCTATGTTGCCTTTTAATCATGTAACACAAATAACAGCTTTCTACCTTTTCAAATCTAACATCTCCTTAGCGACTGGCTGCTTCTTATTAGCATCACTGTTTGCACCTCTGAACAGCTCATTCTTTCATTCTAGACTGCTGCTCGGGATCTGCTGTACGATACGGAAGGCAAGTCACATGTGTTAAGAACCATGTGTTAAATGGGCTCCAAAGGAAGGGCCCCATGGCCTCTCTCCACCGGAGAACACGTCTATAGTGCTGGGACTTTACAGGGCTAGTTCTGTGCAAAGAAATTCTTCCCCTCCCTATAGGTTCCTGGAGTCCTCTGTGCCAAGGCTACCTGACTGTTAGAATAAAACAGAACACTTCTCCAGTCTGGTAGTAAAACAGATGAGAAACTTAGTATATCTAAGAACAGAACAAGCACAGTTCAGCTTCTGAATGCTGTTCAAAAACTCTGAGAATAACTGTAACAGGAAGACAAGGGGCTATCAATCATGGCTGCTGTGAGGCAGCCACCATGTTCTGGAAATGCTGTACTGAGTGCTTAGAACTGTGTTGATTAAACCATTGTTAAACAAAAGTTATCATATGCTAGTGTTGCCCAAATACCAGTTTGTACTCTTTATTTCTCATACTGACAAATACTCCATATAACTCGACCTCAGAAATACCACACCTGGGTAAATCTCACAATGAGTACAAGCTCATTTCTCATTCAGGACTAAGAAACCAAGGATACCTGATGCACCTCCTGAGCTGAGCTGCCGGAGATCCATCTCTGCATGAGGAGTAAACCGGACTTGTAAAGGGGCCATGGGCGCCTCTCTCACCCAGGTAGGAACAATGCTGTCAGTCGTCCCGGTCCTGGCCGGGCAGCGATGAGGCATGGGCTGCATCTCCACACTGTTTCCTTGCACAACTAGGGTTCCTTCCCCGCTCCTTGGCCTCATATCTGTACCTTCTTCTTGAGGGGTCTTCTCAAGGCCATGTGGGCCCATCTGCTCTTCTCCCACATTCAGACTCTGATGGCTTCTTGGTTCCATACCAAGATCTGTTGCTCTCTCTCTAAACTTAAGCAAAGGTTGCTGGATTTTTGTGGCATCATTGTGTTTCAGGTAGTTTTCTTCTGAAGCTCTGTCTTCAGAACATTTAGGTTTCTCCTTAGAGCTTTGGTACAGCTGAGGTGCATCGCATCCTGAGAGCTGCTGCTGGTCACAGCTATTAGTCTTGCCGTCAGACTGGGACACAGTTCTGGGTTTACGTTGCTTACTCTGCATATTAAAGTCCCCTAAAGGTTCCATCAAATTTTGTGGTGAGTCATAATCAGCTATGTAGGGTTTTATGTCTAGAACTGGTGTGCCATGGATCATGTCAATTCCAGATAGGTATATAGCTCCACCTACAAGGTGAACAAAATCCTCTTAAAAATATTCAACGTGAGTAACAGTGTAAACAATTGGATGATACAATTATACCCTAAATCCTCTCTCCAACAGCCTGCTTGTGCCTCACTGAGCTCATTACATTTTTCTCATACACCATGCTCTATATACCTACTGTCAACATAAGCTTTTCTCTCTAGCTGGAAACCATTCTTCTTTACCTGTCAAACTCCCACCTGCTCTTCAAGGCTCTCGAAGAACATGTCTTCTCCAAGCCTTTCTGGCTCTTTCAGACATAAGCATTCCTTCTGGGTCTCAAAGAGCTGCCTGTGTACAAACCTCTACTAGAGCCCCCTTCACATGAAACGGCAATGGCCTGCTTAGTCTCTGTCCCTACAGTAAGCATGGGAGGAGTCTACTCATCTTTGTATTACTGGTGCCTGTAATTGTCCAGGAACATGATAGTCCTCAATGTATCACTGAAGGACCAACGAGAGTTTCCACTGAGGCAAACAGACTCTAGGTGGCCCCCTTGATCCCCACCTGCTGGTGCTCATGCCCTTGTATAATCCCTTCTTTTGAATGCAACTTGCTTCTAACCAACAGAATATGGCGAAAGAGCTGTGATATCCTCCAGCGATGATGTTTTCATGTAAGACTCCTACTTGCCAGAGGACTCACTTAAGAGACTCTCCTCGCAACCCGAGGACATAAGCAGGCATGGTGTGAATGGCCATGTAGCAAGGAACTGCAAGCTGCCTCTGGGAGATGAGGGCAGCCCTTTAGGAGTGGAAGGTGGTCTCCAGCCAACACTAGCAAACAGCTGCGACCCTCAGTCCTGCACCTACCAGGAAGTAGTGATATAAAGTGATATGGATTCTCTGGTGAGCTCATCCTCCTGACCCACAGAAAGATAGCAATGTTCCAAACACATCATCAATGTGCTCTGTTTAAACTGATGCATTTTTGGTAATTTACTACACAGCAACGGAAATAAATTCATCAAGATTTAAACAAGTAATCAGCACACAAATCACCATTACCAAATATTAAGGACAGGTCTCCTGTTGTCCTACTTGGACAGATACTGTCCATTTCCTACTACCGGTACAGAGTCTACTAACATGATCCATAGGAAACTGGCCAACCAAGAACTGAAAAACTGGGCCGGTGAGATGGCTCAGCGGCTTAAGCGCCTGCCCGGCAAGCGCGAGGGCCCGAGTTCGACTCCCGGATCCCACATACCAAAAAGGGGCCGGTGATATCGCTCAGCGGCACGGGCGCCTGTTGGCGCGCGAGGTCCTGAGGTCGACCCCCCGGTACCCACAAAAAAAAAAAAAAAAAAAAAAAAAGAACTGAAAAACTTCATGGGGTCACATTTGACTCTGTCTCCATTTAAGAAAAACATGACTAGTCAAAGACCCTGATTTCTAAAACATGCATACTGTTAATGAGCCTGGAACTTCAGAAAGATGATTTGGGACTTTATAAATGATAGATTATACCCAACAATGTCTGGAGGAGAATAAAAGGCACTGTAACATAGGTAAGAGTTCATGGGGAGACTTGTATTTTTGTGTATGACTCCCACGCTGTGATCTTTTTTTTTTTGTGGGTACCGGGGGGTCGACCTCAGGACCTCACGCGCCAACAGGCACCCGTGCCGCTGAGCGATATCACCGGCCCCTTTTCCGTATGTGGGATCCGGGAGTCGAACTCGGGCCCTCGCGCTTGCAAGGCAGGCGCTTACGCCGCTGAGCCATCTCACCGGCCCCCACGCTGTGATCTTTCCCTGACATTTTAATAAAATTTTTTTCTGGTACTGGGGATTGAACCTAGAGAACACTGAGCTACATCCCCAGCCCTTTTTATTTTTTATTTTGAGACAGGGTTTCACTAAGTTGCCCAGGCTGGCCTTGAACTTGTGATCATCCTTCCTCAGCCACCCATGTAGCTAGAATCAGAGGTATGCACTGCCACACCTGGCCAGGTTTACTATACTTTTTCTTGTTAACCTGTCTTGTGTTACAGGGGTGTCAGCTATGACCCCTCCCCATGGGCAGGAAAGGAATCACTCCCTTTTCCATTCCCAAATTATTTATAATTGATTCTTGTGTTTGTTCTTTCACCTTTTCTGATTTGACCACTCCCAACAGAATTTTAAGTTCTTTAGACCTAAGGATTTTTATCTGATTTGGTTACCATAGTATCTCTAGCACCTAGAACAATACCTGGCACATATTCAATGCTAGAAAATATGTACCAGGTTGCATGAATGATAAATCCTCCCATATTGTTATCTAATTTGGTAAGCTGCCACACATTGATAAAACTCAAAGTGGATGGACCAGCTACTGAATTTCCTGGTAAACCTACCTAAAACCTATTGGGTAGGGTAGTCTAGCACAGGAGTTTTAAGTTCTACAAAAATAAAAAGCAAAATAACCACTCTCATCTATTTAGTGCCCAATGTTCTGAAAAAGTATTCTGATAGATTTTTGTCTTATAAGATCTTCCAAAAAAAACCCAAAGAAACAAAATTAAAAAAACACCTCCTACGGAGTCAGACAGGGAAGATCCTTCAAGCTAAAGTCAACTTCTAATCTACCTGCTGTTTCATCCTTCGCCTCTCTAATAAATATACTTATTGGGTCAGAGTGATTCAAGAATGGGAAGCTCTCTAAAAATTTGTTTGCTACATAGGAACATGCAGTTACAACTAGCTTGGTAGTCTACACAGGCACTTTTACAGTCTAACAGATGTTCAGTCCCCCTCCCCACCGCCACCCTTTCCTGGTCCTGGGGATTGAACCCAAGGGCACTTACAACTGAGCTATATTCCCATCCCTTTTTATTTTTTATTTTAAGACAGGGTCTTACTAAGTTGCCCAGGCTGGCTTCCAACTTGTGATCCTCCTCCCTCAGCCTACTAGAGTGCTGATTCTCCCTGATGTTCGATTCTTCAGTGTGCTTCATCCCACAGCCCTGCCACACAACACAGTTGATGGCTGCACTGTAGCCACAATATCGATTTCCTCAAGGCTGCATGGAAGAAATGATACCCCACTGTGCTACACCATACATGCGTGTACAGCTAGTTACTATGTGTTACATTAGGAAGAATCCAATTTTAAAAATCATTTTGTATATACTACATTCCAACTCTAAGAAAATTTGGTTACTAGTTTTTTTTTTCTTTGAGCTGCTGGGAATTGAATCCAGAGCCTGTGCATGGTGGGCAAGTGCTCTACAACTGCATTACATCCCCAGCCCTTTTGTATTATTTATCTATTTTTGTGATACCAGGGCTTGAAACCAAGACATTCTCACTGAGCTACATCCCTGAGCCTTTTTTATTTTAAGACAGGGTCTCACTGAAGAGGAAAATAGACAGTTAAATTTTTATTTCTGAGGTCCTATGCCGGCCTGCAACTAGCTACCCCCCTGAGCAGATTTGTTTTCCAGTGCCAAGTGCATATTTCCCTTATCTAACTGACTCCTCCCTGAACCTGTATGCTACCTCAACCAAGTGTTTCCTGTAACTCCAAGCTTGCCCAGAGCTTGAACTTGCCTATATGATATAATTTTCCCTTAGGCCAATCAGTAATAAGGAAATAAGATGTATAATCCATAACCACCAATACTCTGCTTCTGTACTTCCTGCTTGCAAACCCCATATAAGCCCTAGACTACCAGAAATCGGGACCTGACACTTTAGGAATTCCCAGTCAGGTCTGTCGATGTTAATAAATCTGCCTCCAAATCCTGGGTGACATCTCAGTGTTTCTGTTTGCCACAGCATCACTAAGTGCTAAATTGCCCAAGTTGGGTTCAAACTTGCAATCCTGCCTCAGCCTCCCACAGTGCTGGGGTTACAGACATGTGCCACCCCACTTGCCCTAGCTACTTTAACCACTGTGAAATCTGAGTTTTTTTGTTTTTTTTTTTGTGGGTACCGGGGGGACGACCTCAGGACCTCACGCGCCAACAGGCACCCGTGCCGCTGAGCGATATCACCGGCCCCTTTTTCGTATGTGGGTTCCGGGAGTCGAACTCGGGCCTTCGCGCTTGCAAGGCAGGCGCTTAAGCCGCTGAGCCGTCTCACCGGCCAAAATCTGAGTTTTTCAAAAATAATTTAATGATTTTGGTTACATGAATGATAAACTCTGAGCATCCGACGAGAGTTTACTTCTTAGGAGTTTTCAATGTGAACATTCTTTTAGTCATCAGCTGTTCCTCAATGTCTGGGGGTTCTCAGGAGTTAATATCACTGGTGTTCGTATGAACAGCAGCTAGCAGTGAATGCTGGGCTGATTTTACAAGACTTTTTGGAGCAAGGAAAACAAGATAAAAGTAAAATGAAATAGCTTACCTTCTACCTTTTCCAGCTTGGCCAGGGTCAGTCCTATTGCATTGGGGCGATGAGGGCTCCTTGAAGAAAACACTCCGATCTTCGCACCGTTCAGCCTAGGGGGCTGCACTTTTGCCTTATAGCTCAAGTGACCATTTTTGTGAAAAACAAACAAAATCCTATAGAAAGTAAATCAAACCACTGAGTGAAAAAAGAGTATAAGTTATTATAGTGAGTTATTTATTATAATGATAAATGCCGTTCCCCACAAATTAACACAAAGAATGTTTTTAATGGAATTAATCAGTCAGGGAGGAAATAATACCATTGCCCTTCCTCAAAGGAAGAGAGACATCTCTACATTCTCTGTATCTAAGGCAATGACTGACATCCAGTACGAACTTAACAGATATTTGTCACACGCCTGAATAAACAATACTAAGTGCATGTTGCTTGCCAAGCAGTAGGCTAGACATTTTTATACTTATGTCATATAATTTTGTTAACAATCTTAAGAAGTATAATTTACCCTTCTTTTTAAGGATAAGGAAAATGAAGCTCAGAAATATCAAATAACTTGACCAGGCCTTCCTAAACAAGATACAAAATCAAGAAGTGATAAACAAAAATAATAACACATTTGAAATCATTGAATTTCTTACTACAAAATGTCACCTAAAAGGAAATTCTGCTATATACAATGGGTTAATATCTGTGGCATATAAACTACTCTTACATAAATCACTAAGTAAAGCTGGGTATGGTAGCATTTGTCTGTAATCCTAGCCCTCTGAGAGGCTGAGGCAGGAGGATCAAAAATTCGAGCCCAGCCTGGACAATTTAGCATTTTAGTGAGACTCTATCTCAAAATAAAAAAAGGCTGGGAAGCCAGGTGTGGTGGCACACACCTATAATCCCAACACTTGGAAGGAGGCAGGAGGATAGGCAGGAGTTCAAGGCCAGCCTGGGCTACATAGTTAATTCAAGGCCAGCCTGAACTGCATAGTGAGACCCTGTCTCAAAAAAAAAAAAAAAAAAAAATGGGAAAGGGCTGGAAATGTAGTTCAGTGCAAAGGCCCCGTGTTCAATCCCCAGTATCCCCCCCACACACACACACGAACACTAAGTAAAGGACAATACAGTACAATATAAGACACTAAGCAAAGACCATGAATAGAAATTCATAAAAGAATTACAAATACCTAACCATCACATCAAAAGATGTTAAGCCTCATTAATAAGAAATTAACCCAAAAAACAAAAAACTGTTTTCCCCCATCAGGCAAAAATGTAAAACACAATAACGTATTATCTTGGGGAGGGCATACAATGCTATATAAATTTGTTCATTTTAGAGGGCAATTTGACTGTAGCTCTCTTCAAAATTATAAACATGCACACCCTCTGGCCCAATACACTTATAACATCCTATCAATAAAATCACAAGTGCCCAAGAATATGTATCCAAGGAAGTTTGTCACAGTATTGTGATAATAGCAAAATAGTGCTCCATTAACAAGGGTGTGGTCAAATGACAGCACATTTATATTTTGCAATAATAGACAGCTATTAAAGCAAAAAAAAAAGGCCAGGTGTGGTGGCACACGCCTATAAGCCTGTAATCCCAGCACTCAGGAGGCAGGAGGATCACCATGAGTTCCAAGGCCAGCCTGGGCTACATAAGCGAGTTCAAGGCCAGCCTGCACTACACAGTGAGACCTGGTCTCACTAAAAAAAAAAAGCAAAAAGAGGAAAATCTGTATGTACAACCATTGAGGCTCTCCACGATACAGTGTTAAGAAAATATCTTCCATTTTTTAAATCAAGCATCCACTCTAAATGTGAATATTTATGCTTCTATGCGTATTAAAAAGGGAAAAAAGAAACAAGAAAATAGGTTGGTATGAACTATATCAAACTGTTAACAACCTCTGAAGGTGTTGAGGGGTAGGGATGATAAAGAAGAAAAACAGGAGGGGTAAAGAAAAATCTCTGTATACTTCTGAATACATCTTCCATACAATGTTTTTTAATTTATATAACTCAACCATCATCATACGGAGTAGGTCAGAACACCCATGTTTTTCTAGTCCACCTATGTTCTCAAATTAACATGAAAACCTATTTCTTTTTTTTTTTTTGAAAACCTACTTCAGAATAAAATCTTAATCTAATTTGAGGTCTCCAGTAGTAAAATGAGACCAATTCAGACTGCTAATGTTGAGGCTGAGGAAAAATGGACATAATTCCGTATCATAGTGAGTAGTATCTAGATTTCCAAGGTCTCTTGTCTTTTAGGAAGAGTACACTTAACTCTTCATGACTCTAGAGCACGACTCTACAACCTTTTTCTGTAAAAGATCTGATAGTAAGTATTGTAGGACTTGAGACCACTCACCACTATAACTATTAGACTGTTACTGTAGCAGGCTGCACAGTAACAGCCACACACAATACATAAACAAACGTGCGTGCCTCAGACAATACACACACAAATGGGCATGGCTGTGGTCCCATAAAGCTAATATACAAAAGCACCCAGTGCGCCACATTTGGTCCACAGGCACGAGAAGACTCCTCCTCTTGGGGCTACCATAATAACCCATGGGCAGGATCAGGAAGGTCTACATTTTCAGCTCAACAAAAAAGATTCCTCACAACTAGAAACAACTGCAAATGAAACATATCCCCTCAGTGGATCCACTCTTTCCTGAAGGTGTTCAAATGATGCCGACAACCACATGCACAAGTACAGTACGAGAATTCCATACGACAGACAAGGGTGGTGTGGATGGCAGACTCCAAAGCTGCCTTTAACTGAGGTACTTTACTCTGGGACAAGTTCTGGCCCAAAGTACCACTTCTAACTATAAAAATAACTTACCAAACATGAGAAAATTGTTCTAAGCCCATCAAGGAATGTTCAGGATTATTAAAGATGCTCTTTCTAATCCTCAAACAGGCCCGTGAATGGCTACAAATGGATGGCTGCCGTGGAGTTCCATTCTTGGCTGAGAAACAGGATTCCAAGTAGCCTATTGGCTCAGTTAAAAGATTCCCTACAGAAAAACATTAGGTAAGAAATCATTAGTCAAAAGGTCAAACAAAGACGTAAGAAAACATGTTTTCTCTAATGCACTCATTTCAGTTTTAAATCTACTAGGTATTATGTAACTATTAAAATTATTGATTTGTTTTGAGATGGGGCCTCCCTATGTTGCCAGGCTGGTCTGGAACTCCTGGCCTCAGCCTCTCAAGTGTGGTAACTACAAGGCATGCACCATTGTGCCCATAAAATTCTGAATTTATAGATAACTTTTTCCCCTGTATTTCATGAGGGACTTACTAAGTTCTTTGAAGAGATGATATAATACAGACACCTGAACTCTTCTGGAACCTATTTCTATATTCTCTGTGCACTCCTTGGGATAATAAATGCTGTGAAATATAAATGCTTAATAATTTCCAAATATAAATGCTATGTGAAGCAGGGACCTGAGAATATCCATACAGAGAAATTCTGATCCTCTTTCTCTTGCCTCATATCCCATACAAACAAACAATAACAGCAACAACGACAAATCAGTGAGCCTACCAATTGGTAAACTCTGTACTATGTGCTTGGGGTTCACAGAAAGAACAAACCAGTTCCTGCCCTCAGGGATTTCCAGACAGAGATGGACAAATAAGTCAACAGTTAAAGTGCCTTACAAAGGGACAGAGATGCACAGGTATGCCAGAGCAGTACTGGCATGAGAACCACATAGGAAGAGGGAGGAGTGGTTCCTCAGAGAAGCCTGGGAGGGTTCAGATTGGTGTCAGGAGATAAAAACAACAACAACAAAAAACCCTTACAACAATTCAGGGCCACTATACTAGCTGTGTGCCTTTGGGCAAAACTAGCTTGCCTCTCTGAATGTATGTTTCCCTGTCTATAAAACAGGGAGCCAGGTACACAACTATAATCCCAGAACAAAGGAGGCTGAGGCAGGAGGAGCACCATGAATTTGAGGCCAGTCTGGGCTATATAGTGAGTTCAAGGTCAGCCTATACTATACAGTGAAATCCTGTCTCTCCCTCTCTCTCACACACACACACGCACGCATGCACACACACGCACACACCAAAGATAGTAACACCAACTTTCAAAGTTATAAGAAGAAAGCACCTAATACAAAAGAAAGTACTCAAGAAGGAGTATTTTTTAAAGCCCTTGCAGGCTTTTTCCTCATTTTAGTAACACTACAACTAAGTTAACTGTGTACTAAGAAAACACGTCACAAATTATTAATGCAAAGTTTTTAAACACAAAGCTTATGTAGAGGTCTTGCTCTGAAAATTCAGGTTCTTTTCATCTATGCCTGGTCTATTAAATTACCTTTGTTATACTTTGTCTACCCTCTACAGGTTCCTCCCCTGGCCAAAATAACTAGAACAATCCTCTACACTCCTACAGTTCCTTGTGTTATGCTATTCTCTAAACTTTCTATCGTCTCCACTGTTGACAAACTTCCAATTTCTTAGCCTGGGATTCAAGGTTCTCTCCAATCTGAACCCGCCTCAAGCTCTGAAAGTCTCTGAGCCTTGGCTCCTGCTTTTCAAAATGCTAGACCTGTAATCTAAACGAGCAAAACCTTTAACCAGGTAATAGCAACTTCTAAGAAACTTAAGTTCAACAGAACATATGCAAAAACTTTAGTTTCAAGAACTTTCATTGAGAACGATGATAACTAGCAATTATATAAATGATCAACAAATAGGGAACTGGTTAACTACATTAGAGCATATATCTAAAACAAAATAGCATATACAATCCCTTGAAGTGCCATGAAAAGATCTTAGTAAAATACATATTTTTAAATATTATGAACAGTATAGTCTCTCTTTTTCCCAATGTGTACACAATGAACAAGGCGTGGGCCATGTAAACAGCAAGATATTATCAGTGGTTTTCCCTGGGTGACGGCGGGCTATTTTTATCTTTTTCCCCTTTGCTTCCTCTAGTTCCCAAAATTACTATATTTTGCTCACAATGAAGCGGGGTACGTAAAGAGGCACAAAATATGCCTTTCAGGGCCAATCTAAAACCACTCTCTCCTCGAAACTTTCCTTCTCCCTCATTTCCCAAATCATAGCATACCTCGCTCTTATAGCATTTAATTCCTAGCCAGCATGATGCCAGCTTTACACATCCTATCTCCCCTATAGCTGAAAGAACTCTTTACGGAGAAAAGCTATTACGCCGCATGTGTTGTAGCCACTGTGCCAGGACTAGCAGACAGCTCAGTCTAGGCGTCAGAACAGAACAAGCGTGATGACGTCATCCCGCTCGCCTAGAATGTATCACATGGTCGCCGGGGCACGTGACCCTGCCTTTGCCGTAAACAGGACATGTCGCACGTTAGTTCAAGACCTCGCTTTTCACGTTTCTCTCAGCAACAAAGTCAGCCGCCTAGGCCTAAGCCTCTCCTGGACGCTGCACCGCCAAATGCCTGAAAGTTACCTGTCTCCAAGGTCGGCTTCACGCACCCGCACGGGGTCGCTGTGGGGCGAGGCCCCGGCTCCTCCAAACGACGCATGGCTACCCTAGCTGAGGCACACCCGACGCGTCGGGATTTCCGCTTCCGCTCTCCGGGCCCGGCGCCTGCGCCCTATCAGCTCTGGGGAAGCGGCGCGGTCTCGCGGTGGGCGCGGTCAGTGGCGCTGCGGGTCCCCCTGAGGTCTCTGTTGGGGCTCCTGAGATCTCTTTGGACGGCGTTCCCTCCCGGTCGTCGGCCTCCACAGTCCAGTGTTCAGTTGCTGCAGTGTCCAGGCAACTTGCAGCTCCGAGTTCCCGCGCTTTGTGAGAAGGCAGACGCATGGATGGAGATTTAACACGCAAAGATGTCTCTCACGTATCAGTCATAGGAGACCTACAGGCCCAACGAGTGACTTTGTGTTGTTTTGTTTTGTCTTGAAAAAGGATGGGTATATGCAATCACCACACAGCAAAAACACTGGATGTTAAATGTTTACAATCCTCTTGGGTGGTGGGACTAGAGATGATTATTTATACTCCTGTATGCTCGTTTTCTCCGTAGTAAATACGATATTTTGTCAGAAAAGGATCCGAAGTAAATCTCATTTCAAGTGTGATCGACGTTGTTAAGGGAGCCCCACCCCAGGATAGGGGTTTAGGAATGGGGACTGTTTCATGTACTGCACACATACTTAACCGGAACTGAAGCGAGGTCTAAATTATGAGTCAATATGCACGTTGAGAAGATTGTCACGGTTTCTCAGCACCTCTGAAAAGTTGAGGGCCAACGAGGAGGACTGTTTCATCCCACGCAACGACAGTCGTCTGGGCACCAATAGCCTATCCTTTACCCTCTTAATTGTAAGGCCCTCTCACAGGATCAAGTTTCTCTGTATACATAATTCTGTTTCTAGGTGTTTATCCTTTTGGTTCAGAAGAAGAAGAAAAAAATTACCTGTAATATAAATTAGTCAAACCCATACAAGTCCGCATATTAAAAGGCTTATCAACCATGAAAACTTGTTTCTAGTCTGTTCATTATCGCTGACCAGTAGGTCACTAATAGAAAATAACCGCCAGTAGGAGACAGAAGTTAAATAGAAGGTTGTGAATTTTTTAAAAATGTTAACAGATTGTATTAATATCTTATCCACTGGCGGGTGTTTTCTACATGAAATTTGCAAAGAACTGTCATTGTTTTGCTTTTAGGAGGACCAGTTCTGTCAGCAGGAGAAACAATCGGGTGACAAGTACACTTGTAAAACTGGGCGGAAATGTCTGTGCCTGCCACTAGATGCCGCTGTTGAGAGTGATAGTATCTTTTCACTCACGGAAAGTCAGTCTATTGAGGTGTTTTGTTCCCGAAGGCGTTTGATGATCACACAAAAAAACGGAATTACCAACCGTGACAAAGACTGAAACTCAAAGCAGACGTGGAGACACGAATGAAATAGGTTGATACTTTTTTTTTTTTTTTTTTTTTTTTTTTTTTTTGGTTTTTTGAGACAGGTTCTCAGTTTGTAGTTCAGGCTGGCCCTGAACTCACTATGTAGCCCAATGGGGTAAGCTGGGGCACGGTGTCCCCATGTCTGTAATTCCAGCTACTCCAGAGGTTGCGTTGGAGGATCATGAGGGGCTGGAATCTGCTCCCCTAGTGAACCCTGTTACAAAAGGAGGAGGGTGGAGATGAAGCTCAGGGCTCCCTGGGTTCAATACTAAGTACTGTAAAATAGAACAAAAATAAAAGTGCTGTATATTTACAGCTTTCAGAGGATTTTTACTTTTTAAAAAAATTTCAAAACCGGGAGTGGTGGTGCACAGCTGTGACCCCAGCGCTCGGAGAGGCTGAGGCAGGAGGGCCGCTGTGAGTTCGAGGCCAGCCTGGACTACAGAGCTAGACCCTGTCTCAAAAAAAAAAGGGGGGGGCAGTGAGATGGCTCAGCAGCATAAGCGCCTGCCTGGCAAGCACAAGGTCCTGAGTTCGACTCCTGGAACCCACATAGGAAAAAAGGGCTGGTGATATCGCTCAGTGGCACAGGCGCCTGCTGGCGCGCCAGGTGCTGAGGTCGACCCCTGGTACCCACAAAAAAAAAAAAAAGACTAAAAGATTGTGGTACAAATGGTCATCAGTCTGTGGTACTTTAACTTAGAATGATTCTTAACCTTTCATTTGAGTAAGTACCATTTTGAGAATTAAAGTTTAGACCTTCTTACACATCATTCTCAATGTTGTATCTTAGGGTTCATGGATTTCTAAGAGCAACCATTGTACCTACCATGAGAGGAGGGCAGCACAAAATATATTGCATGGATTCTAGCAAGATATTTTCCCTTTTTTCTTTTCCTTCCTTGTGTGTGCCTGTGTGTGTGTGTGTGTGTGAGAGAGAGAGAGAGAGACAGAGAGAGAGAGAGAGAGAGAGAGAGATACTGAGACTGAACCCAGGGCCTTTGAACTGAACTACATTCCCAGCCCTTTTTTATTTTAAGACAGGGTCTTGCTAAGTCACTAAGTTGCCCAAGCTGGGCTTGAATTTGATCCTCCTGCCTTAGCCTCCAAGGGTGCTGGGATTACAGGTATGCACCACTATGCCTGGCTTCTTGCAGGATTTTAATTCTATAACGGAAAGGCTCTAAATCATGAAGAGAACTGGAAAAAATTAAATGCACATTGATATTTGGATGGGAATGATGAGAAAGTACAGATGATATGTGTGTGTACAGGAAGTGGGGAAAGAAAGAGAACAGATCAAAGGGACCTAAAATGTAGAGAAGAGTCTTCTTCCCCTAATGCACTATATTCCTCCCTCCATCTACTCCCCCATCTTTTTCACTTTTGTGCTCTTTGTGCATAGTGCACATCCAAATCTCTCTTAAGGTTCATCTTCATAAGATACTATTAGAACGTGAAATTTCACTCAACTCTTATCAGTAGTCTTAATCCCCTCTGGTGGGTAAAATTGAGACAGAAGCCTTCTAAGATGGAGAATCATCATGAAAGGAAATAAGATGTGACTTTGGGGGAGTACTGCGCCTGTCTGAGGTTATTAGCTCATCTGTAAAATGGGAGTGGTAATCACGGCCCAGCCTATTTCACAGGCTTTCCTGTTGATTAAATTCAGTAGGGTATGCAGAAGCATTTACAGTGAAGTGTCGTTCAGATGTAAGGAGCCGTCTATTCCAGGGTGGTTCTTCCCTCAATATGTTACTTGAATATTGTAGGATGTAAGTAATCTTGTATAATGAATACATCCTGAGAGGGGGTAGCAAATAGGAGGGAAACAACATTATAACTTCCCACTGTACTAGTGTTTGTTAGTTTGTTTGTTTTTTGTGGGTACCAGGGGTTGAACTCAGGACCTCGCGCGCCAGCAGGTGCCCGTCCCGCTGAGCGATATCACCAGGCCTTTTTTGTATGTGGGTACCAGGAGTCGAACTCAGGACCTTGTGCTTGCCAGGCAGGCGCTTATGCCGCTGAGCTATCTCACTGGCCCTGTTTGTTTTTTACGTGGGTACCAGGAGTTGAACTCAGGACCTCGCGCTTGCCAGGCAGACGCTTATGCCGCTGAGCTATCTCACTGGCCCTGTACTAGTGTTTTGAACCCTAGGGTAAAGATGAGAATCATCCAGAGAGCTTTTAAAATAGTATATGTCCTAAAGGCAATACTGCATCTTGGGTTATATCTTGAAGCAGAGAAAGGGATCAGTGGAAAAACTAGTGAAAACTAAATAATGTCTGTAGTGGTAATGTAGTTTACTTAGTTTTACTTAGTTTTGACAAGTGAATCATGGTTATGTAAATGTAACATTAGGATAAACTAGGTGAAAGGGATAAGGAACTTCTGTATAATCTTTACAACTTTTCTATAATTCTAAAGCTATTTCTAAAAAAAAAAAAAAAAAAAGATTATTTTAAAAATTCAAGGGCCGGTGAGATGGCTCAGCGGCTTAAGCGCCTGCCCGGCAAGCGCAAGGGCCCGAGTTCGACTCCCGGAACCCACATACGAAAAAGGGGCCGGTGATATCGCTCAGTGGCACCGGTGCCTGCTGGCGCGCGAGGTCCTGAGGTCGACCCCCCGGTACCCACAAAAAAAAAAAAAATTCAAGCCAGGCGTGGTGGTGCATGCCTGTAACCCCAGCACTCAGGAGGCTGAGGCAGGAGGATTGCCGTGAGTTTGAGGCCATCCCGGGCTACAAAAGTGAGTTGAAGGCCCACCTGCACTACATAGTGAGACCCTACCTCAAAAGAACCAAAAAATAAATAACAAATAAAAAGTTCAAAAATAAATATACTTGTTCCTGGTTGTTGCTCAAGATAGAGAAACCAATCACCAGGGAAACAGACTGGGCATCTGTATTTTTTCAATCTTCCCCAATGAATCTTATGTACCATGAGGGTTGAAAGAACCACTGTTGTATACGGTGAATGCCAGAGGGACTGGGATCTACTTCCATATAGCCTAGTATCTAGCACAAAGCCTATGTGGAGAGCTTGTGTAATTGTGTCCTTGCTAAATGAAACTTTACTTGTAAAAATCTTTACTCTTAGTCTGCTATAATAGTAGAAGGAAAATTTAAAACAATCAAAATACCAAGAGAGATTTCAGACATCTTTCTGCCTAGAATAGTTTCTATGCCTGCTCCTGGTCTCTTGTCACTGTTGTCTTGACCATTATCTCCAAATGAATGTTCCTAAAATATGAAAACTGCCACTTTGTTGTTTAAAAGTTTTAGTTTCTTGTTACCTAACAAGTGATACAATTCTTAGGTATGTAAAATTCTCTACACTCCTAAAAATAGATTAGCTACGTAATGAAAGATTTTTTAGCGTGCAAGCCAACTATTCCATGTGGACCCCCCTGTAATCATAGTTGCATGCAGTTCTTTTGAGCATGCCTTGAACTCGCACATCTCTGGTTCACATACAGTAATGCTGCTGTTCTCACCTGTGCAAATCCTCCCAGTATTTCAAGGCTCCATTCCAGCAACAGGTGAGCATTTCCTCTATTATACCTACTATTTACATGGCACTAATGCTTACTAGTTTCTTTTGGAATTATTGGTTTTCTGTTGTTTTATTCCCCCATGAAACTATGTTGACCCCTGATAAGCAAAGACTGCTTGCCGTGTAGATCTTCTAACCCCTACATTGCTATGATCCTACCCACACAGTTAAGCATGTCATAGTAGTTTAATGTACATTTCGCACAAATACAATATTTAAAAAGTAAAACATAGAAAATCCAAATTCAAATACAAAAAGTAAACTACATTCATCCTTCCAAAATATCTTTTAAGGAATCACAGAATGAAAATTATTCAAATTAGCTAAAAGAACCAAAGAAAGCATGAATAAAATGTTGTTGTTATTGTTATATCAATAACTGAACAAGGTTGACAAGAAAACTATACACTTCCAAAATGTAACCACTTTTTTGCTCTTAAGAATTTAACAAATGTTTGTTATTAGAGGGAAAAATTATTCAGCCTTCCCCTTTCCCTTGTCTCTTCCCTTCACCCCCCCATATACATATATATACACCCACTTGCACACACACACACGCACACACACAGAGAATATTATCTGTTTTAGAGCCTTAAAAAAGTCATCTCAAGTATGTTCTATAAAAGGAAAAAAGACTAAGTTAAATTACTAATGAAAATCATAGGTATTTCTACAATACTTTGAGAAAAACACATAAAATATTAAGGTGTATATTCTACTGGATTACAACTTTATGGTTGAACATTGTTAAAACAAAACATAGTTATACACATCGTTTTCTGGACCAGTCTCTTGAGGAACGTGTGGAATTGCTGGTACTTGTGGTTCTTCTACTTTGGATTTTTCTTTCATTTCTGTATAATCAAATAAAATACAAAAATAGATTCAATAAGTAGTATTGGGACATTTGACTATCCAGGAGGGATGCAGGAGGGAGAAAAAAAATCCTGCCTCAAATCGAGCATAAAAACAAATTTCAAGTAGATGAAAGTCTTGTTTGTTTCTTATTTTATTGTGGTACTAGAGATTGAACCCAGGGGCTCATGCATACTAGAGGCAATTGCTCTACCACTGAGCTACACCCCCAGCCTTGACATGGATTTTTAAAATATCATCATGTGCAATGCTGGTAAGGGTGTAGAGAAAGGGCACTTATATAAATTCTTGGTTCGTGTTCATAGCTACAACATTTCTAGAGGCTAGTCTGAATATATCCAGACTTTAAATATCAGTACTGTGGGCTGGCCAATTCAACTTCTAGGGATTGATCCAAAAGAAATCCAGACAAACTTAAGCTTCCAGTACCCCAGTTTCCTTATACTGTATACAAATGGGTATATTACTGAACCCATAGGGTTTAAAACATTGACTCAATAATCCTAGCACTCGGGAGGCTGAGGCAGGAGGATCACTGTGAGTTTGAGGCCAGCCTGGGCTACAAAGTGAGTTCAAGGCCACCCTGAACTGACCCTGTCTCAAAAAAAAGCACAACAAAACACAAGAAAACATTGACTAAAATAATTTATGTAAAATATTTAATACAGCCTCTGGCACATAAGTAGTACCAAATAAACATTAAATAAATAAATTTTATTCCAATGTTATTCATTGAACATTGTTGTACTAGTAAAATTTGACAATAACCTAGGTGATTCAATAAATTATTGTACATTCATATAGCACAATATTATGCAAATATTACAAAAGACATCCTAAAGATGGCTATAATACATAAAATAAATGGAAAAAAGTTAAAGAATTATTGCACTACTTCATTTTTTTAAAAAAACAACAACCTTAACATTGGGGATTGGAGATAGGACATAGTATCATGTGGACTTTTTTTATATTCACTTGTTTGAATTTATTATAATGAACACATTACTTTTATAATCAGCAAAAGAATGGATAGTCCAATTTGTTTGGTAAGGCAAAACCAAAAATAAAATGAGCATTAAATACCTGCCTGTATTGGCCTTTCTGGGTTTAAATGATTAGGTAATGCTCCTTCTCTAGCAGGGTACTCCCACCAGTACAAGGAGAGTATTATACATCTGTTTTTAAAAATTTGTTTTAAGTAGTTCCTCAAAAGCTGCATTACTTGGAAACCAATTAACACTATATTTTTGTTGTTGCTCTCATTTATTAGCAGAAAGAACAAATAAGCTACCAAAGGGGTTTCTTCAGAGAACAGTTTCCTGGGAATAAATACCTCGTCTGGTGTGAGAGATTCAACCCATTTCTTTTTTTCTTTTTTTTTTTTTTTTTTGTGGGTACCGGGGGGTCGACCTCAGGACCTCGCGCGCCAGCAGGCGCCCGTGCCGCTGAGCGATATCACCGGCCCCTTTTTCGTATGTGGGTTCCGGGAGTCAAACTCGGGCCCTCGCGCTTGCCGGGCAGGCGCTTAAGCCGCTGAGCCATCTCACCGGCCCTACTTTTTGTTTTTGTATGTTTTCGTTAGTGCTAGAGATCATGCATGCCAGGCAAGTGCTCTGCAACTGAGCTGAACTTCCAACCCTCAGCCCATTTCTTAACTGTCTATAGTATCATACAAAGGGAATCAGATTCTGTCATGTCCCTGAGGAAAGTCAAAATAAAGAAAGAGGGCTGGCCATGGTGGCTCACCATGTTTGAGCCCAACTTGATAGCAAGTTCAAAGCCAGCCTGGAATACATAGGGAGACTCTGTCTCAAAACACCAAGAAGAGCGGTATAAGCACCTGCCTGGCAAGCGCGAGGTCCTGAGTTTGGTTCCAGGTACCCACATAAAGGAAAAAAAAAAGAAAGAAAAGAAAAGAAAGATCAACCACATTATTTTTCTTTTAAATACTGTGTTGAAGCCAGGTGTGGTGGCACATGCCTATAATCCCAGCACTCCGGGAGGCAGAGGAAGAAGGATCTCGAGTTGGAGCGCAGCCTAAGCAATTTAGTGAGACCCTGCCTCAAAATTTAAAAAGGAATGGAAATGTTGCTCAGTGTGAAGGCCCTGAGTTCAATCCCCAGTACCTAAAAAAAAAAAAAAACACTTTAAGGAAGAAAAACTTTTTAGAAACAAATCTGAAATAGGGTTTTGGTAAAGCTGATAAAGCCTACCAGAACGAGTTCCCTCATTGCCAGGATCACATTTTATATACCTTTGTACCTCCATCAGTGCTTTGTACTATGAATTCACTTGCTTTTATCAGGACAGTGAAATTTCCTGGAAAAACGTCATTCATCTAGTTTTCTTGTTAATCTAGATTTAATCGTGCTTTAAAGTAATTGTGTTCATAAGTCATCCTACATTGAGTTCATTTCACTGGTGATAGCTTCTCAAAATGAGTAGTATATACAAGTACCCACTATACAATACTTGTATTTTCAATTGTTTTCTTTTAATTCTTTGGAAATTTGCCAAGACAAACTAGTTGCATGAAAAGCATTTTTTTACTTGAAAATAACTAATGATAGCCATAGTAACTATTGAAATGACTGAGGATTGTTAAACGAGGATGTACATTACTACTCTGAGTGAGATGTACCTATGTTGTTGCTATAAACAGCCCCTACCTTGAAGAAGAGTACAAACATCCTTAGCATCCTCTCCATGTGCTTTAGGATCTTGGCCTTGGGGCTTGCCCATTTCTTGGTATGGTTCTGGAAGGTATTCTTCAGGTACATTCTCATTTTTATATGTCTTAGTAGAGAGATCTTCAGGCCCATGTGTTCCTTGGTAGATTTCTGGTGAATAGTCTTCAGGTCTAGGTATTTTTTCTTGGTTTATTTCAGGTGAATGTTCTTCGGGTTCGGGTGTTTCTTGGATTGTTTTATGAGCGGGACTGTTAGGCACACTCATTTCATTATATGTTTCATGAGAAAAGTATTCAGGTTCAATTGTTTCTTGATATTTTTTTGAAGAAAGGTCTTTAGGCAGAGCTATTTCTTGTGTTTGGAGAAAGCAGCCTTCCAGCTCAGCTTGATCTTGTTCCAAAGTGGGTTTCTCTGGTCCAGCTGTGTCTCGGTCTGTGTCCTCTGGATCATCTTTGGGCACATCCAGTTTGAGGGATGCTTCAGGAGTGCATCTTTTGTGGTCAGTGACAACTTCATGGGTTGTAGAATAAGGGGCTTTCAGAACAGCTGTTTCTGGGCACATTTTAGGAACAAGGACTTCAGACGGAACTGTATCTTGCCATATTTTGAAAGGATGAGCTTGAATCACAGCTATTTCTTGGCATGTTTTAGGAGCAAGGACTTCAGGCGGAGCCACATCTTGACAGACTTTGGAAGAATGGTCTTGAAGTACAGATATCTCTTGGCACATTTTAGGAACAAGGTCTTCAGATTCAGCCATATGTTGGCATGTTTCAGAAGAATGGTTTTGTACTACTATTTCTTGGTACTCAGAAGAATCTTCCTGATGTGTAATGCTTTCTTGAGATAGTTCAGAAGAATGTTCCTCAGGCACGATGTTTTTTGGGGAAGTTACCAAAGCAGGGGCTTCAGCTACTCTTCCAGGTGGCTCATTTTCCTTCTCTGTGGGTACCAGTGCTTTCTCCACCATTTCCTTTGCCATTTGTGACTGAAGCTCTGTCTTTGGTTCTGCATTTTGTTGTCTCTTCCGGCCTCTTTTATTTCCTTTTCCTGTGTTCTGCCACTTACGTTTTTTCTGTTCGCTGCAGAGAGATCAGGCTTAGTGTCAGCAGCAGAGCTACAGAATTCAAGTAAATACTTCTAGTAACAGTTCCAAGACCTCACTGCTTCGTTACACCACCTTGAACAAGTCCCTCAGTCTCTGTGGGCTTTAATCTCCTTATTTGTAAAATGAACTGTGCTAGATGTTCTCAATTATTAGGAGAGGAAATGTTCCTCCAGGACTTTTTGTCTTTGACACCTTGCACACCAGAGTTGTGTGTGTGTGTGTGTGTGTGTGTGTGATAGCATGTCCTTACAGTTTGGTTATGGAAAATGTATAATTCCTTTATGAACTAATAGATGATATTCTGGTCTGTGACTTCACCTCTTTGAGTTTAGTGAGGTAGCCCCACTACCCCCTGGGTAAACTGACCCAGCTGAGTTTCTAGATCTGCAGTGTAGGCACGGGTCCTCTGCGCAGGCTGCAGGTGGGTGGCCTGATACACTGTCTCCTTTAAGGAATACATCAAATGAGGTGTACTGTAAGCTGGGTCAAAAGCTGCATAAAAAGTATTTCTTGAGGTTACAAAGCCTGGTAGAAAGGCATGAGTGGCCCTATTATACCTAATTAATAGATTAAAGATCTAGAAGATGCAATAAGATACATACAAATTGCAGCCAATGACAAATTGGTAGGCACTGCAAATATAACCAAACACAGATGGCTAATACAGACGGGCTAGGGGGATGGGGGGAGGTACTATAAATAAGCATTTCATCATTTTTCTAAACCTATTGAAATTCTGTTCCACGCTACCCACTCTGTGGAGCCTCCTCTAACAGACCACAGAACTGAAATGCTCTCCCTGCTTATACTCCTACAGCAGCGGTAGCGAACCTATGGCACACGTGTTGTTTTTCTTTTAAGACAAAAGATGTTAATGTATGAGTGTTTTTTCTAAACTAAAACCTCAATGTTCAGGTTTAATTGCGGCATTAGCACTTTGAGATAAATAAGTGGGTTTTGAGTTGCATTATGGGCACTTGTCTCTAAAAGGTTCACTATCACTGTCTTATAGGATTTATTGTATCATGATTTAAGGCAGGGAACATAGGTTGCCTTATTTCTGCAGAGATCATATTTCTTTTAGTAAACTAAACGGTCTTTGGAGATAAAACCACTGTTTCTTATATCTTTGTAGTGCTCATAATTCCTTGCACATTTTTAAAAAATCTACATTGTTCTACATTTGTGAATGTTTGAAATTTTTCATAATAAATTTTTTTTTCTTTTATGTGGGTACCGGGAGTCAACCTCAGGACCTCGCGCTTGCCAGCAGGCACTTGTGCCACTGAGTGATATCACCAGCCATTTTTTTCCTCTATGTGGGTACTGGGAGTTGAACTCAGGACCTCACGATTGCCAGGCAGGCGCTTATGCCGCTGAGCTATCTCACCGGCCCCATAATAAAAATTTTTAAAGATTACTTCACTAAAAACAATTTGAAGTAAAGATCATTTATATATTGTGGTGGCTCATGCCTGTAATCCCAGAACTCTGGGAGGCTTAGGCAGGAAGATCACATGTTTGAGTCCAGCTCTCAAATTTTTAAAAAATAAAAAAGGGCTGGGGCTGTAGCTCAGTGAGAAAGCCCTGGACTCAATTCGCAGTACCACCAAAAAAAAGGGATAAAAAGTATGTAAAATAAATACTACAAAATAAACACTAAATAATATAAATATTATATCAACATTTATATTGTTAATATAAACATTGATATTTTATATCATTATGATATTATCATTTAATAATATTAAATATTAAGAATCCTACAGAAGAAAAGGAAATCTGAAGATGCTGTTCTAGCACCTCAACATTTTGAACTATTGCTCCAAGTAACCAAGGTAACAAGACAAATTAGAAAGCTCTATTGTTGGGTATTTTTTTTAAAGATATATCTGAATTCTTCAGGAAACATTTATTTCCCCCTAGATGTTAATTTTTAAATAAGTTGTTATATAGATCTCTTTATAAGGCAATCTGAGTAATATAATGGCCCATGCCTTCCCTGGTAGTTTTCAAAACAATGCAAAAGTATTGGCATGGCCTAACCTTTAGTCTGTACTCTCCTCTGATTGTGGACAAGTCACTTAACCTTTCCCTGCCTTGGCTTCTCTATATGTAATATGTAGTAAATAATATCTGCCCAACTTCATGTGGCAGTTGTAAGAATGACATATAATTTAACATGGATGAGTCATTCATATACAGCAAAATTAGCTCTCTCATATTCATATAGAAACATTTATAGTCCTCCCTCTGTGTCTGGCACTGTTGTAACTAACTTCCGTTATCTCACCATCAACCTATGAGGTGGTTACTATTATCTCCATTTTGCAGATGACAAAACTGAGGCACAGAGACGTTTAGTAATTTGCCCTGGGTCAACGACTAGGAAGTGAGGGAGTCAGGCTTCGTATCTGGTTGAGCTGGCCAGTCCACCAGTCTCTGAACTGTTACACCATGCTGCCTCTCTGAAGCCACTAAGGTTTCATTATGTATGTGTGTTGTGATGAAAAAAGAGGGCCTAGGTCTCAGTAGCATAGAGAATGTCACCACAGCAAGTCTAGCCAACTGCCAAGCTCACCAAGGTGTCATCTACTTCAAAGAACTCCTCAGCCTTGTGCCCTCAGCTCAGTAAGCTTGGAGAATCAATTCTGTCAGCACAACGATGCTAGCGCCGTTTGTCAGGGGCAGAGCTCACTGGCTAGGCTCAGTAAGACAGACAGTTAAACCTAAAGACTGATTTTTCTTTTTTTGTGGGTACCGGGGGTCGAACTCAGGACCTCATGCACCAACAGGTGCCCGTGCCACTGAGTGATATCACCGGCCCTTTTCTCGTATGTGGGTACCGGGAGTCGAACTCAGGACCTCGCGCTTGCCAGGCAGGCGCTTATGCTGCTGAGCTATCTCACCGGCCCAAGACTGATTTTTAAATGAACAGTGAGAATTACAAAGTCACAAAGCAGAGAGTGCTTAGGATGGCAAATGTATGCAAGGTAAACAAACCCACTCTTACTCTGTGGGAAACCCAGTAATGGTCAGAAGGCTGCTTAATGGGTACCGAAGTGGGGAAGCTAACTGGATAATCTTCAACAGGACCCAAGTATAGAAGTTTGCTATAAAATCGTGGTTGTGTTTCTGAAAAATCTCACTTTCTGCAAAATCGTGCACTAAAAAGTAACAGTGGTTGTAGGGGTAGGGGGATAGACTTGGGACAAACAACTCAAAACCTATACAACCTTTTAACATTAACATTTAGATAGGCAATCTCTGATGGCTGGGGTCTGCCTCAGGGGCTAGTGAAAATGTAGAAAAGCAACAGTGTCATTGTAGACTCACAGCCACTGAGACCTGGGCTCTGAGCCATTAAGCTGGGGACAACAGTAAGTTCAAGCTGCCGCGTGGTGAGAGCTCTGCAAGGCCCGTGCGCCTCTCTGGGGAGGGAGCCCTGGGTGCAGGCTGAAAAGGATCCTGCTTTCACTGCGGCCATGCAGGAGGCTCTTCACTCTTCACTAAAGATTTTAATTCTGCTCCCACTGTTCTGCTCCTTTTGACTAGGAAAATGAACAACAGTACTGCCACATTATACTGCCATCATTTTCCTCTTTACCAATCACGTGCTAGCTAAAGGAATTACAGAAACATCTGTGGTAGCAGAACAGACAACCCTGTTCTGGTGGGGAGTGAAAAATGCCCTTTCTTAATAAGGGGGCAAGCTGGGCACAGTGCCTGCCCATAGTCCCAGCCCTTGGATGACTGTGGCAGAAGAATCTCTTGATTCCAGGGGCGTGAGACTAGTCGGAACAACACAGAAAGCCCATCTCAAAAAAGAATAACTAAGTATTTAAAAAGTTTAAAGAGCACATTGCAAAATAGTTCTCAAGTGGGAGTGATTTGCCCACCTTTCCTCCAACCCACCCCAGAAGACGTTTAGCAATGTCTCAACTGGGATGGGAGAGAAGAGGTGCTGTTGGCTTCCAGAGGTCAGAAAACTGAGCATCTACAATGCACAGGACAGCCTCCCAGAATAAAGAACTATCCTGCCCATAGTATCCATGGTGCCCAGGCTCTGTGGGCTCCCTTTTTCCATCTCCACCCAAGCAGATTTCCTATTGCCATAGTCATATTCTAAATGGATGCAGTTGATGCTGCCTAATTTATAATCATGCTCCTGTACTCCCGCCCTGAGTTTACATTGTTCACATTGGTGGTAGACTTAGGAACTCCCAAAGTGTTTGTCACACATTTATAATTTTTTGGGTTATTCTAAGCTGAGAAAATCATACTTAGTGAGCAAGGATGAGACTTCTAGGATGAAAGCTCCTCCACAATGAACTGTTAAAAGATGCTGTATGTCCACACGTATGTTAGCAGGGGAGCCACATGCCGGGCTTCTCCACCACACCATTTGGTTGCCTGGTGCTTTAGTTAAGAGAGACCAGGGATGAAATTCTGTTGCCACAACTTTACTCTTGTGGCTTTAGGCGAGAGAGTTAACTCATCGGAGATTAGTTTCCCTTGTTTGTAAAACAGGGATGACAGCACCTGATTCGTAGGGTTGGTGCAAAGACAGAAGGAGAGCGTTAGTGCAGCACCGCCCACCACATAATCTCTGCCGGATAAATATTACTTCCTTTCCCCTGGTGATATACGTACCCAAATGCCCATTGTGAAGTTTGCTTTTCTTGTGCTTCGGCTTTTCTTTTTCTGAGTTGTTCTCGGTTCCGCAAACTCCAAGTTCCAATGATTTCTGTAGGATGAAAAAAAAAGTCACTGGAGGGAGAGATGACATGTGGCATTGGTCAGCAGAAGAGTCCTATTGCCAAATGGCGGAATCCCGGAGCTGGGTTTTTCTCCTCGGTTTTTGAGGACAAGGGCTGTATCCTTATGCCTCCAGTTATCCTTACACCTCCAGACAGAATCTAGAGTAGACATTTAGTAAATAGTTTTGAATGTAAAGATCAGACACCTATTTAGACATGGTATTTATACATTAGTGTGCTACCAACCTGTTAATTTCATAGATACTCAACACTGAACCTGACAATTGAATTTCATTTGGTTCTCATCCAATTTGGTTTGCGACCAGAATCGTGGAAAGAATTAAGTTCGTGCACCGAGTCACCACTATGTTGCTGTGTCTCTCAGGCTGGTCATATTCTGCTATCTTTAACATAATAAGCTAGTTTCATTTTATTCCTCATTTCTATCCAGGCCATACACACAAAGTTGTAAGGATAGCATATCACAATTTTTTAACCTTACATTATATCAGAAGTATTTCTCATGAGATAGTTTCCATAACTATAACTTTACTAATGACATGGTTCTTAATCTAACCAATGCAATCTTGTTTACCCAGTCATTTGGCTTGTATTGAGCATTTAGGTTGTCACCGTCATGTTTTGCCTTGCATATAAAAACTATTGTAGGGGCCGGTGAGATGGCTCAGCAGCATAAGCGCCTGCCTTGCAAGTGCGAGGGCCCGAGTTCGACTCCCGGGAACCCACATACGAAAAAGGGGCCGGTGATATCGCTCAGCGGCACGGGTGCCTGTTGGCATGCGAGGTCCTGAGGTCGACCCCCCGGTACCCACAAAAAAAAAAAAAAAACTATTGTAAGCATATTCATTGCATATAGCTTTTTTTCTCTTTCCATTTTTTCCCTTAGGATGGTGTTTCTCCAAGTTCTTTAGAATATTAAGAGTATTATTAAGCCAAATGAGATGGCCCACACCTGTAAATCAAAGCTACTCAGTAGGCTGAGGCTGGAGGAGGACAAGCTCAAGGCAGCCTGAGCAACTTAGTGAGACCCTGTCTCAAAATAAAAAATAAAAAGGGAGCTCAGTGGTAGAACACCTCTGAGTTCAACCCCAGAGTATTATCAAAAAGTTTCTTCTCTCATCCGAGTTTGAGAAAAGCAAATGAGTTGTCCATGTAGAACCTCTTACAGCCTGTGGAGTGATGCAGATCTGCACTATGGCACTTTTTTCCTTAGAGTAAGGTTTTGTTTTGTTTTTTAACCTCCTTGTACTGAGGCTTGAACCCAGAGCCTTCTCACTGAGGTGCATCCCTTACCCCCCTCCCCCTTTTTTTTTCAATTTTGAGACAGGGTCTCGCTAAGTCACTAAGTTGCCCAGGAAAGCTTGAACTTGCAATCCTCCTGCTTCAGCCTCCAGAGTAGCTGGGATTACAGGTGTGTGCCATCGTGCAGGGCTGAGGACAAGGGTTCTTTTTCTCTTTTCCATTGTAATCTTATATTTGTTTGCTTATCTCTTTGTTTTTTATTTAATTTAATTTTTAATTTTTATTAGTACATGTTGACAGTACACAATGATTATACTCATTGTAGGGAGTTGGTACATGTATATAACACATCTTAATTCTTTTTACTTCCCCTGCCCCTCCCTTCCCACCTCTCTCCCTCCATCTCTTGGTCCCCTACCGATTTGTAAATCTATTCTATTTCCTATTACCTCTTTCCTTTTGCTCTTTAAATTATTTTTACTTTGGGTTTCTCATATAAGAGAAACCATGCAATATATAAGCCTGTGTGTCTGACTTATTTCACTTAACATTATTGAAGGACTAGGATTCTTAATAGGGAAAAATTATACCTTTATTTTTACCAATTTCTGATTAAAATCACCATTTCCTACAGTTATGAATATAGGTAATAAATCACAGTAATTCTAGTAGTATGTGACTTTGTTACCAAAAGAAATCAGATTTTTTTCATATATTGCTGTTGTTTCAGATCCTTTAAAATATCATTAGACACGATTTGTTTGATTTACCACTATGATTATTAGATCCACTACTGTATCTTATTATTTAATGCATCTATAAATAAACACATATTACTGTATCACAATTTTAAATTTTTGATTATTAATATAATTGCTTCCTTTGCAATCGTGGGTACTTAATTTTATATATTTAAAATGTTTATTCTAAGATGGGATCTAGACCTCGGCAGAATACCAAAGAGATCTGTCAAACCAAAAAGTTTTAAAACATTATCTTAGGGTGTCTGAAGACCTCAGGTTCTGCAAAACATTTTGCAAAATGCCACTCTAGAATAGATCCCAGGACTGAGATTAGGAATCAAAAGTATAAGCACTGTTACAGTTCTTACCACCTATTCCCAGATCACTTTCCAAAAGGTAGACCACATTTATGCTACCATAGAAGTAGAGGGGTATATTTTCATTATCTTTCACTTAAATGGATATCTTATTAATAATTTATTTGTTATCACCTTGTGTTTCTCTGGCTTATTAGAATTTTAGCACTAAAAGGCATTTCAGGTGGTTAGATAGCCCATTCTTCCCACCTAAGGTTATATGAATGTTCTCAATTTTGCCTCCTTTTTTTTTTTTCCGGATCCATAAAGAAGAAAATAATCATAGACCCAATTCTTCCCAACCGCCACCACCTCTGAATGTTTCTTTCTTTACCTGGAGCAAAGGTCTCTCCTTGATGACGGTCAGGTGTCTGATGGAGTTGCAAATGAGACTGATCCTCTGCCAAGTCCATCTTGCTGCAATACCTTCCTGGTATTTGGTCTGGCTTCCACAAGCAGCCTAAAAGCTTGTTAAAAATATCAAAAACAACTAACAAAAAAAAAAAAAAACCACACGCATGTTCACTTGTCACTTGACTTCCCGCCTAAAGGCTTTATCTGGGTGGGCCACAGCTGCACATGAATTCTCCTTTCTTTATCACCCTGCACAGGTGTGAGCAGGGGAATGGCTGGTACTGTGTCTGCATCCTCGGGCACAGGTTGTTGTTCATACAGGAAACCCTGTGGCACAGCCTGGCACACGCAGCCTCCAGAACAGCAGTCATTTAGTTCTAGCTGCCAGGAAGTATCTGAACTCTTTTTTAGGACACACAATAAATGTACTGGAGGCCGTGCCATACCAGGCTGTGGCCACAGGGGCTCCTTTTCATAGTATGGAGGTGGCCTAGTGTAGGCGGAACGCTGAACTTAGGCTCCAGACAACTCAGGAGCCCAGGGCAAGCCACTTCCTTTTTCTTGACTCTCTTCCTTATTTGCAAAATGGGCAAAAAATAATCCCTGTCTTGCCTATTTCATAGTGTTCCTATGAAAGTGAAAATAATAGATGTAAAATTATGAAGTGTACTGTATAGGTATAAAATTAATCTTACTTTTTTCTGGATGTGGTTTTCACCTTCATATGTTGCAAAATAACAACACAAGTGCACCTCAAAAAATATGTTGCACAAACGCAAGGCAGGGGGCATCACAATCCCTGACTTGAAATTATACTATAAAGCTACTGTGATAAAAACAGTGTGGTACTGGCAAAAAAAACAGACCTGAAGATCAATGGAAAAGATTAGAAGATGCTGAAACAACCCCAGACATACTAAGCCACCTTATCTTTGACAAAGGTGCCAAACACATTCGCTGGAAGAAAGATAGCCTCTTTAATAAATGGTGCTGGAAAAACTGGCTCTACACATGCCGAAGATTAAAACTAGACCCATATCTTTCACCATGCACTAAACTAAATTCAAAATGGATCAGAGATCTAAATATTAAAACAGAAACATTAAATCTGCTGGAAGGTAGGATAGGTAAAACCCTTGGAGACATTGGTGTAGGCAAAGACTTTATGAATAAAACTCAACCGCACGGGAACTATCCCAAAGAATCAATAACTGGGATCTCATCTTATTAAAAAGCTTCTGCACAGCAAGAGAAACCACCAACTGAGTGAAGAGACAACCCACAATGTGGGAAAAAAATGTTTGCCAGCTGTTCCTCAGACAAAGGATTACTATCGAGAACATATAAAGAACTCAAAAAAATCAGACCTCCCAAATTTAAAGACCCACTCCAAAAATGGGCATCTGAGATGAATACACATTTCTCAGATGAAGAAATGCTAATGGCAAATAAATATACAAAAAAATGTGCAACATCACTAGTCATACGAGAGATGCAAATTAAAACAACACTGAGATACCATCTCACCCCAGAAAGAATGGCTACTATAAAGAAATCAACTAATAACAAATGCTGGAGGGGCTGTGGGGAAAAAGGAACCCTTCTTCACTGTTGGTGGGAGTGTCGACTGGTACAGCCACTGTGGAAGTCAGTGTGGAGATTCCTCAAAAAACTAGGGTTGGAGGTCCCATTTGACCCAGCTATTCCCCTTCTGGGCATCTTCCCAGAAGAATTAAAAACATCGTACCACAGCGATATATGTGCACCCATGTTTATAGCAGCACAATTTGTAATAGCCAGATCTTGGAAACAACCCAAATGCCCATCAACTGAGGAATGGATAAGAAAGATGTGGTATTTTTATACAATGGAGTACTATTCAGCCATAAAGAAGGATAAACTGGAGACTTTTATAGGTAAATGGATGCAACTCGAGAAAATACTCATAGGTGAAATAAACCAGAAGCACATGTGTAAGCATCGTATTGTCTCTCTAGTATGAGAAACTGAAAGAGTAAATAAGATCCAAAATGTACAATAGACATGGTGAATCAAAAAGAAACTGGTCAAAAGGAAAGAGAGACTGGAATAGGGAAAAGAAAGAAGGGAAAGGGGAAAAAAATTGTATATATATATATATAAGATGGTTAAGATAGATACACTACCAATTTTACTTAGTTCATTGAAGAGTAAGGTTTGTGCCAATAATGTTTGGACAATTGAATGCTAATGTCTGGTGTCCTGAATAACTAACTTAAAGATAGTAATACGTAATGTATTAACCATTGTTACCCTCCTATTATGTTGTTTTGAAAATTTGTTCTTCTTTTGATTTGTTTTGTTTTTTCTTCTCTTTAAAATAAAAAAAAAAAATATGTTGCAAAATAATGCAATGTCTCACTGTGTATCCTGTTAGACCTAGATAATAATTAAACATCAAGAACCAAACTAGGGAGTAATATTTTTCTCCAAAAGGTATTTGTACATTCTCTAGTGCTTGAGTTTGTTAATACAGGAGAATGTTTACTTGTTGTCTTTAAAACAAATAAATAAAGTTTGAAAAAAAAAAAAAAGAACCAAACTAGGAATTCAAAGCAAGTTTGTACCTCTTTTTGCTCATCCTATCATTCATAGGTGATTTGAAATAACCAGTGAAATCCACTGCTACTCATCCAAGGGAAAGTCTAAAAGCATTTCTTAATGAAAAGATCACCACATTAAAAAAAAAAATCACTACATTATGTCCTGGGAATTAAGCTGAAAACAAAGGAACTCTCCGATCTCCAACCCATCATCCCATCTGCGAAGGCAGGCAGCACAGAGGACCATGGATCATCAGAAGAAGGAATGCTGAGCGCCTCCTGCACCAGGCAGCCAGCCCGGGAGTCATGGGGTTAACAGTGTGTTCTGCAGCCAGATTGAAATGAAGGGAATCTGTGTTCCAGTGTTGCTGTTCTGCACCTCAGTGACTTTAGGCAAGCTAGACAGATAGCCATGGACTGGTTTGCCCATCTGTAACATAGGACTATATTGATATCTACTTCATGGACTTATTAGGATGGCTAAATCAGATAATCCCAAAAAGGCATTTTATATATGCCTAGCATATTGAATAAGTGGTGCCTAACATTGAACTTGTTTAGTAAATGTTAGCTGCTTATATTAATAATAAAACCAGAGTAACTGGATTTTGGTAAACCAAGTCACAGTTTGGTGTTTGTTTGTTTGTTTGTTTTCATGTGGGTACCGGGAGTCGACCTCAGGACCTCGCACTTGCCAGCAAGCGCTTGTGCCACCGAGTGATATCACTGGCCCCTTTTTTTTCCCTTTATGTGGGTTCTAGGAGTCAAACTCAGGACCTCGCGCTTGCAAGGCAGGCACTTATGCCACTGAGCTATCTCACCGGCCCTGTTTGTTTGTTTTTGAGACAGGATCTCACTGTGTAGTATACAGGCTGGCCTTGAACTCATGGTGATCCTCCTGCCTCAGCCTCCCTAGCGCTGGGATTACGGGCATGTGCCGTCATGCCCAGCCCAGATCACAGTTTAAATGCATTGAAGAAACTCAGAAAATCTGAAGGATTGCGCCTGTAATGCCAACCCTCTAGGAGGCTGAGGCAGGAGGATTGCAAGTTCTAGCCAGGCGTGAACAATTTAGCAACTTAGCAAGACCCTGTCTCAAAATTCAAACATTTTTAAAGTCTGGGGGTGGGGGGCGGTGAGATAGCTCAGCGGCATAAGCACCTGCCTGGCAAGCGTGAGGTCCTGAGTTTGACTCCTGGTACCCACATACGAAAAAAGGGCCGGGGATATCGCTCAGCAGCACGTGTGCCTGCTGGTGCGCGAGGTCCTGAGTTTGACCCCCGGTACTCACAAAAAAAAAAAAATAAATAAAGTCTGGGGATGTGGTTTAATGGGAAGGTATGGGGGGAGTGGCACAGACCATTATAAACCAGGCATGGTGGCACACACCTGAAATCCCAGCACTGGGAGGCCTGCATAATTTAGTAAGACCTTGTCTCAAAAATAAAATAAATATGGTAGGCCAAGGCAGGATTGCTGTGAATTCAAGGCCAACCTGGGCTACATAGTGACTTCAAGACCAGCCTGAACTACACAGCAAGACCCTGTAATTAATTAATTAATCTGCAGATGTAGCTCAGCGGTAGAGTATCTATGGGTTTAATCCCTTCCAAAAAAACAAAACAAAACAGAAACCAAAAAACATTATAATATGAATAGGCACTCCCTTACATCCATAGTATTTTTTTTTTTTTCTGCACTAGGGCTGGAACCCAGGGCCACACATGCTCTGCAAGTGTTCTACTTGAGTTATACCCTCAGCCCTCACCATCTTAACACGTTAGACTGGAAAAGTTCAAAATTATATATATATATATACATACATACGTATACATATACATACATATGTATACATATATATATACATATACATATGTATATATATATAATTTTTTTGTTGTTTCTTGGGACAGCATCTCACTATGTAGTTTACACTGTCTTTGAACTCACTGTTGTAGCCCAGGCTGGCTTCAAACTCACAGCAATCCTCCTGCCTCAGCCTCCTGTGTGCTGGGATTATAGGGACTCCTTCTTTTTCATATTTGGAGAAACCGAGAACCAAGGAGGGACAAGTTTCACCTGTCCAATATTTTTATTGCCAGTAGCACACCTTACTAATTCTGAGTTGGGTCATTTTTTTAATGCTTAATCCTGCCTGGGTATGAAAATGTATGTGTAGGGGGAAGGTAAGAGAGAAAGAAGTTTTTGAAGCACACTGAAAAGTATTGAAAATGATCTAATACCCAGTGCCCATTACTAAAATCTAACCTTTTTTTTTTTTTTTGTACTGGGAATCAAACTCAGGAACTTGCACTTGCCAGGCAGGCACTGTGCCACTGAGCTATATCCCCAGCCCCTAACCTGCTTTTTAATAACCAAATCTCAATGCTTAGCTTTATGTTTCTCAGTTTCCCAAACTGTCACTTAAGTAAATTTCTATCTAAAAATTCAGATTATTCAAGGAACTCCTATTCAAAGGAATCCTGGGAATGGCAACATTCTTTGTCATTTATCTTTTTTTTTTTTTTTTTTTTTTTTGTTTTTGTTTTTTTGTGGGTACCGGGGGGTCGACCTCAGGACCTCGCGCGCCAGCAGGCGCCCGTGCCGCTGAGCGATATCACCGGCCCCTTTTTCGTATGTGGGATCCGGGAGTCGAACTCGGGCCCTCGCGCTTGCCGGGCAGGCGCTTAAGCCGCTGAGCCATCTCACCGGCCCTGTCATTTATCTTTTGAAATTTTTGGATTTTCAGATATAAGATTTAAAGAACTCAGAGTAACTTTGAAAATTACAAAAGTATTTGACAATCTAACATAGCATTTAAAATGCTGGTCCCTTTGGAATGTTTCTTTGTTTTTTGGTCTTTTGAGACAGGGTTTCACTATGTAGCTCAGGCTGGCCTTGAACTCACTATGTAGTCCAGATTGGCCTTGAACTTGTACTGATCCTCCTGCCTCAGCATCCCTAGTACTGGGATTACAGGTGTACTGCACTATGCCCACCTGTTATTTGTTTAGCTAGTTAGTTTGTTTGTTTGCAGTACTTAGGATTGAACCTAGGGCCTCCACACTGGGTTACATCCACAGCCTTTTTTAGTTTTTTTTTTTTTTTTTTTTTTAATGGGGGTACCAGGAGTCAAACTCAGGACCTCATGCTTGCCAGCAGGCGCTTGTGCCACTGAGCGATATCACCGGCCCTTTTTTTCCTTTATGTGGGTACCAGGAGTCGAACTCAGGACCTGGCGCTTGCCAGGTAGGCGCTTATGTCACTAAGCTGTCCCACCGGCCCTAGTTTTTATTTTTGAAATAGGTTCTTGCTGAGTTGTTAAAACTGCCCAAGCTGGGCTTGAACTTGCTGTCCTCCTCCCTTGACCTCCCAGAGTGCTGGGATTACAGGCATGCATCACCATGCCCAGATGGGTGTTTTAATTCTTACTAGTTAGATTGTTTCTTACATTATGATAGCTCAATGAAGTAACTTTACAGGGTTGCTGTAGGATACCTTCTGAGGATACAGAAGTACTTGTTAAATAGGATTATCCTTAGAGTTTATAGTATCTCGTACAACAATTCAGCAAGCCTGACTGAACACAAGTAAGACTGTTGGACTACAAAGGTGGACAGTGTAGAACCTGAGCTCTATGTGCCATAAGCTCGTGGAGGAGACAGCACATACATCTTCATTGTAAAGAGATCATATTTAGATTCTTCAGGCCCCATGACAACTTCCTAAGTTGATTGCACCCCTGCCCAGTGTTTCCTATATCTAGAAGCAGAGTGTGGAGGGACTAGAAGAGGTGGAGTCAACTCAAGTCAACAGCAAATCGAGGGCAATGCTGGGTGGAGGGGACTGATTGGGGGCACTTTGGAGCAAACAAGATTGGAAGTCAGGCAAGGTGTCGCTGGTGTGATAAGCAGACCAGAGCGGGAATTTGGGACAGAAATAGCCATACAGTCCATTCGTAAGCCATAGTTTGTGGTCTTTCCTATCAGGAAAAAAGTCTAGAGTTAGTACCTCTCAGAATATGAGATGTTAAACATCAAAGGCTAGATATTTTAAACAAATGCCACTTTGTTCTAAAGTCTTGTGTATGTATACATAAAACTTCCCTCCTGGCCACAAACTTTTGGAAGGCCTTACCCCTCCTGAGTCTTTTTTTGTCCACAGTGTGGTCTCATGGGTGGCTTGGCCCCTGTCATTCCCATACATAACCTCACTCCTGGACACAAGGCCAGCTTTGTGGACATGCAGCCCAGGGTTGCAGTTTGCACAGTTTTGAGGGGCTGAGGTTGCTGCAATACCATCATCTTTCCTGAAGGTCTTTCTATGGTCATTCATCTTATGTTCTAGAGATACAACAATTAAAAGGCAAAGCCCTGGGCTGGGGCTCAGTGGTAGAAAGTGCTTGTCTAGCAGGCACAAGGCCCTGGATTCTCATCCCCACCACGAAAGAAAGAAAGAAAGAAAGAAAGAAAGAAAGAAAGAAAGAAAGAAAGAAAGAAAGAAAGAAAAAGTTTCTGCCCTTACAGAACCTATATTTTAATGGAGAAGATAAACAATAAGCAAACAAAATGTAAATGCGTCAGATGGTGATAAATACTTTGGAGAAAATTAGCCAGAAATGATAGGAGGGAGGGTACATGGGGAGGATGATGGTAGCTACTTTTTCCTTTCTTTCTTTCTTTTTTTTTTTTCTTTCTTGAGGGGGTCTCATTATGTTATCCAGGCTGATCTCAGACTCCTGAGCTGTCAGGTGATCCTCCTGCTTCAGCCACCTGAGTAGCTGGGACTACAGGTACATGCCTGTGTACCTGGGCTGCTCTTTCAATAGTGTGGTCTACTATGGCTTGGCTGTGACTGGTGAGCAGAATGAAGGACCGACACCAGCCCTGCTGATATCTGGCAAGGCCTTCAGGCAGAGGGCACCAGCAATGGCCTACGGAGAGGGAATAGCAGGGAAGTGGATCAGAAAGCAACTTGCTGCCCCTAGTAGGGATTTCTGCTCTGAGTGGGATGAATAGTTACAGGATGGTTTTGAACCGTGGAGTGATACAGACCCATTCAAAAGTAGGATTATTCCAGCTACTGTGTGGGATAAGGAGGAGGTGGGAGCAGGGAGACCGATCAGAAGGCCTTTGCAGTGGTCCAGGTGGGAGACAACTATGGCTTGGACTGTGAAGGTAGTGCGGAAGTGGCGATGAGGTTCTGGATTGATGTAGAAACTGAATATGGGTTCAGGTTTGGTCTGAGCAACTGAAAGGATAGAGGAAGACTGGGAGGAGCAGGATTGGAGGAGATGATCAGGGGTTTACTTTTGGATGTATGAACAGATTAGGGAGAGCACAGCAAAGGAGCAGCAGTGGGACAGAGGAAAACCAGAAAAGCCTTGTGTCCTGGAAGCTAAGTTGAAGAAATATTTTAAGCAGAAGGGATTGATCTAACTAGCAAAGTTTGCTGATAGGTGAAATAAAGAAAGGATTAAGAATGGTCTTATCAATGTATTTCCTATATTCTAGTTCAATTCAATTAATTACAGACTGTGGTGCTCAGAGAGGTTAAATGGAGTTTTAGCCAAGGGCACACAGGTTGAACCAGCTACACAATTGCTGTAGCCCAGCTCAAAATGAAAATGCTGGGCCTCTCGTTCAGAACTTATCAAGAATTTCAAGATGACAACACAAACCCAGCACAAAGCCCTACTTTTGCAGGTGTTTCACTGGAGCCTGGTAGCATACAGTATAATAAAGTAGCTATTATTATACTCATTTCTCAGATCAAGAACCTGGTTGCTCAGTGTATTGAGTAATGTAACTAAGGTCACAGAGTTAAACTGATAGTTTAAGCCTGGAAGCTGAGGCTTCAGCCTCCAAATCTGGCCCTCTTCCTACTAGACCAAACTAGTGGTCTGGTGAGGAAGGGAGCTCCCGCCGTTCCGAAGTTATAGAACACATTATCTGTGTGTGTACAGCAGCATCTGTGTTAGCAGCGACAGAGCTTATTTATCACACGAACGGCTGCCCCGCCTCCTGACCGCTTAGAGCAGCTATAGGGGTCAGGACTTGTCTGTGCACTTCAGAGGCTTCACAGAACTGGCCGGATGTGGGAGGGAAGAAAGCACATTGCCAAGAACTCCTGCTCCAGGGGTCCTTATGATGGGGATAATAAAGGCACATAGGAAATATAGCTCAACCCATATAGTGCATACAGTTTAGTGGCCAAGTCTAACGTCATTTTAGGCTCTAATGATAGAATTTTAGAACCAGGGAGATGAGAGTGCTGCTACACTTTGACTTGTCAGACCTCAGCTAGGGCGTCGTACTCTGAAGACCACGCGAATGGTTTGAGAGCAGGTACTGAAAAGAGCAAGCGTAGAGGGCTCTGCCATTTCCTGGCAGGGTAATTTGGGGAATATCTCTTAATTCTTTCTGATCCTCAGTTTCTTTCCTTGTAAAGCGGAAAAGTAATGCCTCACAGGGATTCTGTGAGGACTAAAGAGATCATGAGAGCTTTTTATAAAATGAAAAGCGCTGTGCTGATGGAAGGCCTATAAACTCAGGCAACGGTAACAGCACTATTCAGAGTGTTCTAAGGATGCATCTGGGCATTTTCCTAAAATACATTTGGGTACAAAAGCCAGGAAAGGGAAGACATCATGCACTTGTTTATCTTTGCATTCCTTCCTGGCTAAAATACTTTTTCAAAGCTTCTGAACACTTCTCAACAAATGGATGGAGCTTTGTTTTCCTAAGTGGGAAAGGAGAGTTTCTTGTTTCCCGCTCTCAGTCTGTGGTCGTGTGATAAATAAGCTCTGCCTCTGCTAACACAGATGCTACTGTACACACACAGATAATGAGTTCTATAACTTCAGAACGGCGGGAGCCTGGCTTCCATCTAAGTTCTCCACAGCCCCTCCTCTGGCCTCTTCCAACTAATTGCCTTCTATTAACCACTGAACAGTTTGCCCCGAGGGCCACTCAGGCAGCGTGTTTACCTACTGACCACCCCTGGCATCGCCCCGGCAGGTGTCATTTCAACCAGCTGATTCTTGTTTGCACAAGATACAGTGGTACATGTTTATTTGTTTTACATTAACTATTTTTTGCATACTTTTTTATTTAGAACATTGTATTCACCTTTGATATTTGTTTCTAGTAATACCTAATAAGTTCTGGTTATTTTCTTTTACTAATTCATATTTATTTTGTGAAAAATAACCTGCAATTTTGTGCTACAATCTATAAAAGTTCTTATCATAAAGACAGTAGATATAATTTTTATACTTCTCCAGAACTCAGTGATATTCTTTTACAATACAAAACAGACACGTTTGGGACACTGAGACTGAACAGGAATTAGGAAGGAAGCGCCAAAAGATCTGCAAAAGAAAAAACTGAAAAAGGGAGAAATGTTAGCATATCAGAGGGGAAAAGTCTGTGTTATGAAATACAAAGACAAAAAAGATGTCTCCTTATTGCCAGCTTTTCATAATACAGAAATGATAGAACTTGAAAGAAGAAATGAAACTAAAATATTTCTGGTAGTGGTCAGTGATTATAATAATTCTATGGGTGGTGTTAACAGAGTTGACCAACGTCTAACGAGCTATCCTGTAACCAAAAAGCAAGGAAAAAATATTATTATAAAATATTTATGCACCTTCTGGACCAAACAATATGGAACTCGTTTGTTATTTATTCAAAACAAGGGGGCTCAAAAAGTCATTAACAATTTAGATTAAGTCTAATAGACCAAATAATTGAAAAATACAGGATAGCAAAACACCAACCAGGACGTCCATCATCGATGTCTTCTTCACCATTATGTTTAGTGGGCAGACATTTTATTGAAATTATACCACCCACAGGAAAAAAAGGAAAACCCAACAGTGTAAATAAAGTGTGTTGTTCAAAGAAAGATAATAATACAAAAAGAATTTGGAAAAAGACTAGACGCTACTGTCCAGATTGTAACACTGCATTGTGTATTGAATATTTTAAGATATACCATACATAGAAAAATTATTTAATAAATTTGATAAAATTATCACTTTTATATTTCCTGTTACATTATCTTATAAAAATAAATGAAAAATATGCAATTTTTGGTCATTCTGTATTTAAACAGACTGGCAAGTGGTTAAAGTATATACAAGTAATCATCTCTGACTAATCATGGGCAAGTAGATATTTATCTGGGGAAGGGTAATCCTGCTTCCACCCTGAGCCACATCCTGTCTCGGTCCTTTTGTCTGGGAACTTCTTTTTTTTTTTTATTTAATTTATTTATTTTGTGTGTGTGTGTGGGGGGGGGTACTGGGAGTTGAACTCAGGACCTCGCGCTTGCCAGGCAGGCGCTTGTGCTGCTGAGCTATCTCGCCGGCCCTGTCTGGGAACTTCTTGAACTACAATGTATTCTCAGGACCTTTTCCCGCACCACTTCCTTCCTTGGCACTACAATCTAGTTTTTCCTTCCACATGTTATTCTCTCATAAGTCATCAATGATTTCCTAATGGCGAAACCCAGTGGTCCCTTCTTGGGTTTTTCTTTTTGAGCTGTCTGCAGCTCACAATTCCTCCGAATACTGAAAACTCGCTCTGCTCTCAGTTTCTATACAGGTGTGCTCTTCACCTCTCCCCTCCCTCCTTGCTCACAGGCTCCTCTTCCACTCTCCTAGCTATGAGAGGTGTTCTCTAAAGATGAGCCCCTTGTTCTCTGGACTCTCATCCTCAGATAGCTGATCCAACTATATACTTTTAGATATTACAAGGTATGATCAAAATATAAGGTAAATATTCAAGATTTTAAAAAGGTATTACAGTTAAAGACACATTGCCATTAATCCTCTTCACAATACTTCCCCTCACTTCAAACACACTCATACCATTGTTCTTGCCACTTTCTGAAGCAGCTCCGGAAGTCCTCTTTTGTGCAGAAAGGTGAGCTTGTAAAAACATTACAGTGAGCCAGGCGTGGAGGTGCACACCTGTAATCCCAGCACTCAGGAGGCTGAGGCAGGAGGATCACTGTGAGTTCAAGGCCAGACTGCGCTACATAGCGAGACCCTGTCTCAAAAACACCAAAACAAAACAAAAACATTGCAGTGTGTCCGCATCCACCTTATTCACAGGATCTGCTGCCATGCAACTTCTGGCTCTTCCCAAAGTCAAAACGACCAGGAAAGGTAAACATTTTGAAATGATGCAGGACATCAAGGCAACCACAACAGTGCAACTGAAGAGAACATTCAGAACTGCTTCAGAAAGCAGTTGGGGAGGACGGTCTCACTATGTTGCTCAGGATAGTTTCAAAGAACGAGGGGATCAGTGCCTTTGAAATAAGGGGTATTAATTGCAATGCATCTTTTAAAATTTTTTAAACATGTAAACATTCATGGTATTTTATCATATCTTATATATCCATCCAGATATCTAATAAATAAACATCTAATACCAAAATCACATTTTCAAGTGTCTCCTGGTTATCATTCATTACCTAGAGATCTCGTGGCACCTCACACTTAGCATAGCTAAAGAAAATTTACCTTCCCCTGAAACTAGGCTCCTCTGTTTTATTCCCACTGGAGTAGTAGCACGATGCTCCTGGCCATCTGGTTGTACAGCTTTAGAATTGTTCTTGACTCTGTCTCCTCACACCTTCCTGGAAACCAAGAGCAGAGCGAGTTTCAGGAGGACACTCAGTTCTCACTCGGCTCTGTGGATTGCTTCTCGGTGTCCCACAGGTTCACTCCCTCTTTTCCTTGCCCTTGCCCCCACCACAGAGGGGAACTTCAGGCTCTCAGCAGCAGCACTGGAAACGTTTCTGAAGCGGTGTATCTTCTTCCATCCCCTCACACTCCCAAGCCCATTCTGCACAGACAGCCAGAACGTTCCTCCTACAGCTGGCTCTGAACCAGTCATTGCCCTGGTTTTGAATCCTGTAAAGTCTCAGTGTTGTCTGCAGAATAAAGACTGAACATCTTGGTCTGAAGTTAGAGGCCACTTCGCAATCTTCTTCCCGACTGCTTTCCTGAAGCTACTCAATATCTTAATTAAATAACACCATTTGCCCTCCCTGTTTTGCTCGAATCTTTCCAACACCCGCCCTACCTTTATGCATACCTTCTGGGTGTTCAGTGCTCTGCCCTGTGTCAGGCCATCCAGGCAGTGAGCCCTGGCTTGCATCACAAAGCCTTTGGTGATGGTGGCCATGATAATGATATGTTAGCCACTCTACAGTGTCATAATGGACACCTGGCAATTTATATGCTTCATCTCATTTATTTCTTCCACATAACATTATCCCCGTTTCACTGGTAAAGAAACTACTGTTATATCCCTAGCCAATATAAATGCATATGTGGTAGTGTTAGGGCTCAAAACAAGGCTGTCTGATTCTGAAGTTCACAAATGTAACTTTCTTTTTCCTTAGGTACTGGAGAGAGAATTCAGGGGCACTCTATACTAGACTATATCCCCAGTCCTTTTATTTTTCTTAATTAAGTTTATTGGTACATTGTAAGTACATACAATGACCACACTCATCCTGGGGAATTTGTACCTATACATGATATGTCTTGATTCTTTTTTTACCCATTTCCCTCCCTCCTTTTTTTTTTTTTTAATTTTATTTAAAGACAGGGTCTTGCTATGTAGCCCAAGCAGGCCTCAGACTTGTAACACTCCTACCTCAGCCTCCTGACCTCCTGCCTCAGCCTCCCGAGTAGCTGGGATTACAGGCTTAACCACTATTTTCCTACCTAGAAGTAATTTATCTTTTCTGAGCTATAATCATACCTGCTTTGAGCCTCTTTTTTGGTAATATCATAAAATATAGTTTTTATTTTATTGTTCATGTATATACTTTTCTACTATATTCATTTATTTCTTTTCTACTATATTCACTTAGCAAACATTTATTGATCACTTATTTCTTGACAACCCCTTTGCTAAGACTTGAAGAAGAGAAATCAAACAATAGTCTTTTCTATCAAGGAAATCACAGTTTAACTGAGGGTGACAGATGACAAGTAAATTTTAATTTAGAATATAATACATCATGATAATTATAATATCAATATTTTTAAATGTTCCAAGGATAGAGAGTGCTTAATGCTACTACAGGATTGCAATGATAAGGCAGCTGGTTGTGGTAGTGCATGACTGTAATCCCAGCACTTGGGAGGCTGAGGCAGGAGGATCACTGCGAGTTCAAGGCCAGCCTGGGCTGAGTTCAAGGCCAGCCTGAACTACAAAGTGAGACCCTGTCACACACACGCACAGAGAGAGAGAGAGAGAATGGCCACGCGTGGTGACGAACGCCTGTGATCCCAGCACTTGGGAGGCTGAGGCAGGAAGATCGCTGCAAGTTTGAGGCCAGCCTGGACTGCATAGTGAGTTCAAGGCCAGCCTGGACTACATAGCAAGACCCTGTCCCAAAAAAAAAAAAAAAAAAGATAAAGCTATTACTGATGCATCCTGTGACCTTTATTTATTTATTACTTTATATTCCTAGTTGCCTTTGAATGACCTTGGCTTCAGTCAATAAGTTGAGTGAAGAAAATGACACTCTGTCTGTTGGTCTTTCTCTCTCTCTCACTATATAATGGGGTTAAGTTTTTCCACTTTTCTTTCATGGGAATAATAATAACCAATATTTATTATGCACTTGCTTACCACATCTCAGGCACTGTTTTAAGCATTTTATACGTAAGAATTCATTTAGCCTTTACGACATCTTTTAAGGCAGGCACTTTTTTTTGAGATGGGGAGATCTCACTATGTTGCTCAGGATAGTTTCAAACTCCTGAGCTCAAATGACACTTCTGCCTCAGCCTCCAGAATAAGTGTGTGCCACCACACTTGCCTCAGTCACTGCTATTGAGGTTCCTATTTTATAGAGGAAGCCATTGAAGCACAAGAATTAAACCTGTGTCCTAAGTGTGTGTTTGTTGGTTTTTTGAGACAGGGTCTCACTGTGTAGCCCAGGCTGGCCTTGAACTCGCAGTGACCCTCCTGTCTCAGCCTCCTGAGTGCTGGGATTACAGGCATGCACCACCATGCCCAGCTGGGGCCACTTTACAGATGAAGAAATTGGGACCCAAAGAGAAAGCAGTGTCACCTAGACTTAGTGGCAATGGAACTGGTACCCAGATTCTCCGACAGCTCTACTGTGTTCCCCTCGCCTCTCTGCCATTCTAACTCACTTCTTTGTGAATCAACCCACCTTAATCCCTGGCATAGGGAAGCAGTTCCCAACCTTTCCAATCATTAACACTCCATCTTCCCAAGATTTGCTGCATTCTTGTAATAACATCTCCTGTATTATTAGTCACTTAATATTTTAAATAAACTCTTGATTACTGTAAGTATTTAAAATAAAATTTTTATATCACTGCTATAAGTAGAAAGCCAGTAACATCACCTGTGAAATCATAGGTTTTGGTATAACAAATTATATTTATTCTAAGACACATTAAAATATGAACTATTAGAATAATAGATATTTCATCCAAAGTTATCTATACTGCCTCAAGTGGCATGTGGACCACAGCTTGGGAAACACTGACCTATGTAATTAACTAGTGAATTATTTTATTTTCAAACGTCCTTTCTTATTATGTACAAATCTGTCCTTAAACCAAATTGTCCTTTGCAAAGGATAGTTTATTCTTTTCTTACTTATTTTGTTTCATTTTTATTTTGGTGCTGGGAATTCAACCCACAGTCTTCACACTGAGTTGCCTCCCCATCCCTTTTCCTTTTTTAAAAAAATTAATTTTATTGGTACATTTTAGATATACATAACGATAACATTCATCATGGGTAATTTGTACCTGCACATGATATATCTTGATTCTTCTTTTTTTCCCCTTCCCTTCCCCTCCCTTCAACTCCTCTTCCCCTCCTGATTTACAAAACTGTTGTTTCAATTTTTTCCTTCTATTCTCTTTCTTTTTCCTTTTTCCTTCCTTTCTTTCCCTCTCCCCCTTTTTATTTTCTTGAGACATGGTCTTGTCAGGTTGTCCAGGACGGTCTGGAATTTGTAGTCCCCTGGCTCAGGCTCCTGAGTATTTGGGATTACAGGTGTGCACCACCACACCTGGCTGCAGAGGCTGGTCTGTACTCAGAAGGGACAGCACAAAGGACCGAGCTCACTCCATGGCCTGCCACCAGGCCACTGTCATTCATATTAGTTACTCTCCATGAGGTCTCTAGTTGAATATCTGCCTGTCCTAGCTTAACTAATTTCTTCAGTCCTTGGAGTTTTAGCTTCCCTGCATAAAATATATGCTAGAACTTAACATGATGGATTGCTCCATTTATTTGGAAATGTCAACGTTCTGCTCCTAGCATTCTGTCCCGATTTGGGCGTGAGAGTTGTTAAAACCTAGACCAAACCTTGCCCAAAAGGGGTTGTGCTAGCAAGTATCATCCTTTCCAACGGTTCAGTTCCCAGTACCTGCCAGAGAGTCTGGTACATAACACACATTCAGCATTTAGTTGGCACCTGAACCGGGGGTGCAGGTGCCTCTGGCTAGAACTGCTGCCACTGGGTGGACATGAATGGCAACTGCATCATCCTGGCCTGTCAGCTGAGTCTGAGCTCCCACACCACCACTTTCCCTGGAAGGCAGCCGGCCTTGCTCCCCAATTCTCTTGCCATTCTCTGTTTTCCCTCTCTGCAAGTCCCCCTATGGATACTTGCATACCAAACACTTAGCTAATTGATATTCTATCATAAGCTGCTCAGCACATATTGGGTTTTTTTGTTTGTTTTGTCATTACTTCATGACACTTTGGTTGTATTTTTAGCCAGGTAGGGAAAAGAACAGACAGAGTGCCTTCAGCAGGCAGAAAATGTATTTCCAGGTCTTTCTTGCCTGTCATTCTTCTAAGCGTCTGTGAGTACCTTTAAGGGAGTTGAGGATCTGATCTGATCTGGTTCTATCAGCGTATCTCATGGGAAAATTCAACATGAGGATAAAGCATCATTCCATGTTCCTCTGTGTTCTGTATTGTCACCCTTTATTGGTAGCACTCTTCTCATTTTAAGGAGGCTGACCTTGCCCAGTCGTGGTAGACATCTGTGTGGGAGTCACAGAGCAAGGTCACACGCTTCACTAGAAGTGAAGGAGGTGGCAGACCCTCCTAGACTTCAGTGTGAAGGTCCTCTGTCTGCCAGAAACTCTTCTTATTCTTATGTTTAAATGACAGAATGTTCTTGGTAATCAGGGGAGAAATTAAGACAAACCTGGAGAGAATAGCCATCCTCAAAGACTGCTAGGAACACCAAGAATTACTTATAATTCTTCTACCTGAGGGGCCCTGGACGTCTTGATGAAACAAAAACAGGATGTTATACATTATAATTGATATAACTTTCATCATTAAAATTGGAGACAGTATTTCACTTCTCAAGGAACACTATCTAATAAGAACAAATATAACCCGAAGAGTACATGGTGCAGTGGATAGAGCCCAGAGTCCTGAATTAGAAGGTAGATAGGGTATCTATTTCTACCCAGCTGCAACTGTTTTTGCCCAGTGGGGATGGATGTGTGATACTTTTTTCTCATGCAGGGAGACTGGGAAGAATCTTGTCAGACAGATACTAAATAACTTTGTCCATCTAACCAAAACAGATGATCCTTCCAGAAAATCGTGCACCCATATTGACTTGTCAGAACTCCCTTCTCATATCCACTACCAAATATGGCACCCTAACGGATTTAGTCATCTCTCTGAGAAGGAATACACAGAATGAACCTTCACTGGTCCAGTTGGTTTAATTCCCCTTTAATGGGAACTCAGTTAAGTTCTCCATAATGTATGATGACAATTCTGCTTTCTAGCCTGGTATAGAAAAGACCCCTCCAACTATAAATCCTGGCTATGGCTGATAGAGGAAGTGAACAATTGATCAAGTAATAGAATTGCCATGTTGTAACAGGGAGCAGAAGGAATGGGAAGAATAGATTGACAAGTGGGCAATAGAGTAAGTAAATAATGGGCTTGAGACTTTCCTAAGCCAGGCAGGGATGAAGGGCTGGACAGGAGAGCTCTTTGTTTTGGAAATTACTTATAAGTTAATCATTTCTGGAGTTACATGAACTTGAGACACAGTAAATACTAAACTTCATAGATTTTGAGAAATCTTTAATGTCATCTAGTCAAATTTCCCAAGAGATGACTGAACTTCTTCTACAGACTCAATTCGAAAAGGTTTCTGATTATAAGCATCTGTTAGCGAGAAAACCCAGCAAAGATTTTTTTTTTTTTTAGACAACCCCTATATATTGTAGTTCTTATAATTACTTCATCCCCCTGGGAAAGTGACTCGCTTTTATGGGCCTTTGCTTATAGTGTGTGACAGCAGGCCATCACTTTACCTTTCTGATTATTAAAGTCCTCATTTATAAATAATAACCCTAGCTCTGCCTTGACTGTCCTGCAAGGTAAATAATGGGCTAAAGAAGATGATGTTGGTGAAAGTGTCTTGGAAACCACTAAGGTATGGGTTACATTTAAAAAAGAAATTGCTGCTGTTGCTGGCTATGGCGGTACATGCATGTAATGCCAGCATTTGGAGGCCAGGGCAGGGAGATCGAGAGTTCAAGGCCATCCTGGGCTACAGAATGAGACCCTGTCTCAAAGAGAAGGAGAGAGAGAGACAGAGAGAGACAGAGAGACAGAGACAGAGACAGAGAAATAGAGAGAAAGAGAGAGTCAGAGAGACTGACTTGTTACAGGCAGGACACCCTTTGCAATGTAAGAGGAGCAGTGTTTCATCCCTCCTCATTCTACTAGGAGGCTTCTGCCCCTTCTCCCCTATGGAGTTAGCCACAAATGGCCCCTATGAGAGCACTCTTGAAGGGATCCAGTGTTGTTTCACAAAGACAAGGAAAGGGCCTGTGCCTCCTGCACTGTCTGCCGGGTCACAGCCAGCAGACAGAGAGGCTTTCAGGAGGAACAGCTGCAGGCCTCACTTCTACCCACATCCGCAACCAGCAGGTCCGGAGGCTTCTGTCAGCATGGGTGAACCTCCAGGAGCACAGCAGCAGCGAGCCACACAGACGATATTCTTCATCTTCTAGTCAGTCACAGTAGAGACTCAGAATGACACAGATTGTTCATTCTGCTGGGCACCTAATAGTAAGTGCTGACTGTAAGTAAGGTTCTGTGCTAGTCACTGGGGATAAGTGATGAGTCAGACATGCCACCAGCCTTCGAGACCTCACAGTTTACAGGCAGAAACAGGCCCATGCGTGTCATCACATAGGATGTGTGATGACCATCCCCTGCAGTCTCTGGGTGTAGCAGATGGATCCCTGAAATGTCAGAGGACTCAGGAAGGGTTATCAGAAGATGAGACTTTAGGAGGATCTTAACTGGAGTGTAGAAGTTCATCAGGGAATAAAAGGGAAGGGACATTTCAGACAGGGAGCTGCAAGTCCAAAGGCACAGAGATGCAGTAGAGCATCTTGGTTCTGCATGTGCAACGAGCAAGGCTGGAGTTCTACTATGGAACAGAGAGTGGGAAGATCTGGAACAGGAGAGGTAGCTGGGGACCCGAGGAGCCTGGACTTTATGATGTCATGGGGAGCCACTGAAGGGTCTGGGGAGGGTAATGTCGTGGCAGATTCTTTTTTAGAGCATTGAAGTGGCAGTATGGGGGCTGGGTGGGAAAGGAGAAATGAGAAATGAACTGAGGGTATTGAAGGAAGTGACAGATTCTGGAGATATTTAGAAGGTAGAACTGATAGATCTTATTAGAAATTCTAAGAACTTCTGGGACAGGAAATTAAAAGAGAAAGAAAGCAGACTGAAATTTAGTGAGGGCCCACAGGTAGGCTGACAAGATATCTTGCATCAAACAAATCCAACCTAGATTTCAACTTCTCAACTGCCTGGCCAGGATGCCCTTATATAGTGGTTGTGGACAGCAGGTCAAAGCTTTCGCTACTAACTGTTCTTTGCAACTATGGAAGGGCAGTGAATTCAGCAGATCTGGCTGATTGGTCCAGGATTCCCTTCTTCTTCATCTCCTGCCCCCACACCTTAGCCCAAAATTAATTTCTTTGCCAAGAAGGATGGCTTCCCCAGACTCAAGAAGGTTAAGAACTGACAAATAGCTGTACTAGGTCCTCCACATAAAGTCCTACCTACGTCCAAGTAGTATCATGCAGATCTGCATAACTCAGAATGCTCTGTGGCTTGCAAATACACACCTCTCAAAAAAATCCCTAAGGAACTGACAGGAGCCGGATTTTTTTTGAGCCAGGGTTTTACTATGCAGTTCAGCCTGGCCTTGAACTCACTTTGTAGCCCAGGCTGGTCTTGAACTCATGGCAATCCTCCTGCCTCAGCCTCCTGAGTGCTGGGATTACAGGTGTGTTCCACCACACCTGGCAGGAGCTGGATCTTGAAGGAAAGCTAAGGAAAATAACTACACTAAAGTGATATTCTACCTGGCTTAACCTTTTTCTAGTATGCTGTAGAACAGTACATCTGCAAAAATAGTATAGTGATAGACATAAGTCACACATGACTATGTATGGGGCACTTAAATAGCCCTTATAGATAGTGAATACCTTATTGCCCTGGGCAGCTCAAGAGTCCACTTCATGTCCCCAGATTCTGTCTCACATGCTTGTTCTCAGCTTCATTATCCAGGTGACCTTTGTCTGTCTCTGTTCTCCTCTGCCTCTTCCCTCCAGTCTGACACACTAACTGGCTACCTTCCAGGTTCCAACATTGGCTCTATTTCTTGGTTATTGATTTTCTCTCAGAACCCCAGACTGTCTTTCATTTGACTCAGCCTTGCTGCCTCCCAACCTGGTTGGACATGTGTGCCACAATAAAATACCTTCACAGTCTGCTGTCCCGCCATATCTAGTCCTTCAGGAGACTTTATTCATCACTTCCACTCTTCCTGGCTTCTTTGGCCAGCCATTAGGAACCCAGAATATCTTTGGCGTTTTCCCTCCCAGACAACATGAGTTAGAGGATGGAACATTTGGGATGAAGGTGTGTATGTATTAGGGTGGTGTGTGTGCCTGAACACACACTTTTTTTTTTCTTTTTTCTGTGCTGGGGATCAAACCCAGGACCTCATGCATGCAAAGCAAGTGCTTTGCCACTGATCTACATCCACAACCCTGCATGAGTATTTTGATTCAACATCTTGGTAGTAGGTGAAGGGCTCCATCCTCTGAAGCCTTTTCTGTCAAGAGTTTTGAATTCTGATTTGTATAAAAACAGCAATATTGATGGGTGGATTACATTTGTAGATGGAAAAGATAGATTTAATATAGAAAAACTTCTTGACTGGCCAAAGCACTGGGCCAGATTTAACAGGATGATATACAATGATGACAAATCTCCCATCCCATTTTTGACTCTAAATGGCCAATTGCCTAAATGACAAGATAGGATTTAAACATGCTTGGTGGTGGTTTCAGCTGGTATGAACAGGAAAGTTCATGTCCTCTTGGAAAGCACCCATAGAACAGCATCCAACAGGGGCTGGTTGGCCTGCTCACTTCCACACTGAACAGGCGACACCTGGAACATGGTTTCAGCTTCTGAGCATTTCTCTTTTTTTAAAAGAGGGAGCATTGACTAGCTCTGACTGAGGGGATTGACCATGATGGTGACAGGACTGGCACGCTGCCATTCAAGGATTTGGGACAAGTGAGAAGACCATGGGATGAAGTCACTGTCTTTAGTCTCTGGAGGGTTATTACAGAACTCCAGAAGGCAAAACAAAGGCCAAAAAGTGAAAACTTAAGCAGATTTCAACTCAGTTCCAGTAAAATGTTTCCAGTGGTCAGAACAATTATTTCCAGTGTTCTAACCTGCAGAGTTTAGTGCAGACCCTGGAGGACAATGTCAAAATATGCTCCCAAACCAGCCTGTGAAACATGGACTGCCGCCAGAGTGACGGACAGCTAATTCGAAGTGTGCAGATCCTGTGTTAGCTGACCTCATTTAGTTCACGGGTTCTATATTAAGTGTTAGACTCTTCTCAATCCAGCTCAGCATTCTAATTAAATAACCTTGGCTCCTGGAGTGTAGAAAACAGGTTTCAAGCACAGAACCTCTAGCACCAAGCAGAAGGGCAACATAATTTTAGCTCCTAAGCAAAATGAGTCTCACAACAGCGTGAGTACAGTGTGCACATTAACATTTGAATATGCTGTATAATAAGCACACTAATTATAGAAGAGAAGAATACTCGAAGAATAAAATAAGCTGTGATCATTACAGGAGAAAGGGTTTGGCAATTCATGGCATGGGCCGCTGCTTGATATTTAAAAGTACATGGCAGCTGTCATCACAGGGAAACAAATGGGAATGGGTGTGATTATAGAAATGTAATGATGGTGGCAGAGACATATCCGAATTTTATTGGAAATAAGTTTGTATAGTTTTTTCTAAAATCATATTCAGATTTACCACCAATAAGAATGTCTCACCATTTCGTTGTTTGGTTCCTTTGAGAAATTCAGAACATGAGTCCATTGGTGTAGGACTAATCTCAACTTTGCAGAAGGGGCTGACAGATTCGTCACCAGATAAGAGGTTGAGATGGGGCAGGGTGGAGAAGATCTGGATTGGGCATGGGGATGTGATAATCTTGAAACAGAAGGTGTCACAGGGAGCTGGAGCCATGTGCCTTGGATAAACTAGAAACTAGAGACCAACAGTTCTCAAAGTATGGTCTGCTCACCTCTCAGGGATCCCAGTACTCTTTCAGCAGCTCCATAAGAGCAAAACCTTTTTCACCATAACATTGAAGGAGCTCAGTGGTAGAACACTTAACTGGTATGTGTGAAGCCCTAGGTTTGGTCCCTAGAAACACACACACACACACACACACACACACACACACACACACACACACAGAGGAGAGAGAGAGAGAGGGAGGGAGGGAGAGAGGGAGAGAAGAAAAATTAAGATGTATTTGACTTTTGCAGTACTGAAAGACGATGCATCTATAATTTGATTTATATGAAATGTGCAGAATAAGCAAATCCATAGAGACAGACACAGATTAGCGGTCGCTGGGACTGGGGGAGGCTAGAATGGTGTTTCCCATTCTAATTTCAACACAGAGTTTCCTTTTGCAGTAATGAATATGTTCTGGAGCTAGGAAGCAATGGCGTTTGTACAACATTGTGAAGGTATTAATGACACTGAGTTGTATACTACTTTAAAATGGTAATGTGAAGCTGGGCATGGTGGCACATGATATGCCTGTTGTTGTTTTTCTTTTTTTCTTTTTTCTTTTTTTTTTGAGACAGGGTCACGCATGTAGTTTGGGCATGCCCCAAACTCACTATGTAGCCCAGGCTGGCCTCGAACTTGTGGTAATCCTCCTGCCTCAGCCTCCCAAGTGCTGGGATTACAGGCATGAGCCACCACGCCTGGCATGATATGCCTATAATTTTAGTTTCTCTGGAGGCTGAGGTGGGAGGTTTGAAAGTTTGAGGTCAGCCTGGGCAACTTAGCAAGGTCCCTTTTCAAAATAAAAAATAAGTATTGGGGATGGTTCAGTGGTAAAGAGCCCCTGGGTTCAATCCACAGTACTAAACAATAAATAAGTAAAAACGATAAAATGGTTATGTGAATTTACCACACACAAAAACTGTAAAGGTGCACACTGTACCTCATAGATTATTCCATCTAGAATAGAGATTTCTAATCGTGGAAGTCCTCTTTGCGAGGTCTTCTTTTATTTCTGCAAGTGATGAAACATCGCCGTGTTCCCCTAGGACCCAGGGCCTTTAAAATCACTCCTTTTGACTGCCTGTGTGAGTCTCTCTACCCGAAACATCTTTCTCGTCAGCCCGGGAAGTTACTCAGTGTCCTTCAAAGCCCATCTAAAATGACCCCTCTTCTGTGAGATCTTCCTAGGCCATTACCCCTCGCACACCCCAGGAGAACTGGTCCCTTCCACCTCTCTGGCTCGTTACAGGAGTCAGTCTTGTTTCTTCTTCCATATTCCTGATATAAGCCTGGTCACACTGTATGACACATCACTTTTTGTCAGTGTGTCTGTCTCCCCTAAAGGTGACTCGTGTGTGTGTGTGTGTGTGTGTGTGTGTGTGTGTGTGTGTGTTACTGGGGATTTAATCCAGGGCCTTCTCACTGAGCTACATCCCAGACCTTTGTAGTTTAGTTTGTTTTTTATTCTGACATAGTATCTTGCTAAGTTGTCCAGGCTGGGTTCAAATATGGGATCCTCCTGCCCCACCTCCCTGAGCACTGGTACAGGCATGCATCACCATGCCCAACCTAAAAGTGACTCTTAAGAGCAGGAGCATTTTCTTATTATCCTTAAAGCTGTGCGTGTGCACGTGGCACATACTACAAATGTGCCAGTTGATAACTAGTATTATTGTTTTACAAACACTGATGTATTTTGCCCGCATAATCTTATATTCATGTTATAGATGATTCAACCAAAGAAACAAAAACTTTTGGAGCATGAAGAGATGTTAAAACAGCAAAAGTGGCTGAGCACGCTGCCACATACCTGTAATACCAGTACTTGGGCAGCTGAGGCAAGAGGATCATGAATTCAAGACCAGGCTGGGCTACATAGTGAGACTTTATCTCAAACAAACAAACAAACAAAAACGAAAGAGAGAAAGAAATAGCAAAACATTGGTGGGGCAAAGTAGAGCAATTGCTGGGCATTTGCTGTGAGCACTTGCTGTGAGTCCCTCAGTTTAATCCCCAGCACAGAAAAAAAAAAGAAAAGAAAAAGAAATTCTAAAACTGCAAAACAGGGCCAGTGATATAGCTCAGCGGCATAAGCGCCTGCCTGGCAAGTGTAAGGTCCTGAGTTCGGTTCCCGGTACCCACATAAAAAAAAAAAAAAGGAAAAAAAAAAACTGCAAAACTTGGACTGGAGTGTAACTCGGTGGTAGGGTGCATGCTTAGTATTCACAGGCCCTGGGTCTGATCTCCAGTGTGCTCTAGCACATGCACACACACACACACGCATGCACACACGCACACACGTGCACATAAACCCTGTGATGGCATCTGGTATCAAACGTGGCATAGGGTTGGTACTCAGTAAACGCCTGTTTCTTCTGACAGAAGAACACATGGCTAATAGTAAGTAAATGAAAGAGATCCATTCTTCCTTCTCGCTAGGTGACATTTAGGAAACTGTTTCCATGTATTTTTCAGACTTCAGGGAGTGTTAAAGCTGGGAGGGACTTTGCCCAGCTCCTGGTGTAAGTCAGACACAGCAGGGAAGCTCAGAGCAATCTTGCGGGAGAAACAGGGATCTGGTGCACCAGGGGAGACATTATGTGGAGGAAAGGAAGTCTTCTAGAAGTGAAGAAAGACTAGCTTAGAAGATCATTCGGCTCATGCTTTGGAAGCTCCCTGCCAAGAAGAAAGACCTGAAGAAGGCAGCAGAGACAGGGATGGGGAGTCACAGAGCAAGAGGAGATGCCCAGAGCACCATTCTTATACCTGCTGTTACACCGGCTTCCAAAAAAGCTCTTGAGGGCCGGTGATATGGCTCAGCGGCATAAGCGCCTGCCTGGCAAGCGCGAGGTCCTGAGTTCAACTCCCGGTACCCACATTAAAAAAAAAAAAAGCATTGGAGCCTTCACAATGAAAATCCCTGCAGTCCCTTGTCCCACCCAGCCCTGACAGAACTCCCCAGAGGCAACTACTATCAACTCTTTTAGCTGTTACTTCTGAAATTTACCTCCATATTTATAATCACACACTTCTGTTGCTGTTTCTTGATTTTCCCATTTTACACATTATCTATTGACTTCCTACTACTAGAAGATTAGGGTTTAGCTCTCCTACAGCCCCCAAGAGCCAGGCTGGCACTTGTGAACTGGGAACTAAGGGATCCATCTAAAAGGAGGCAGCTGCTACTCATCAGGTTATTGCCAGGGAATGCAGTTCTGTATCGGCAGATTGTATCAGTTAAAATATGTTCACTTCTAAGTTGCTAAAATACAACCAAAAGGACCAGTGAGATAGCTCAGCAGCATAAGCGCCTGCCTGCAAGCGCGAGGTCCTGAGTTCGACTCCCGGAACCCACATATGAAAAAAGGGGCCGGTGATATCGCTCAGTGGCACAGGTGCCTGCTGGCGTGCGAGGTCCTGAGGTCGACTCCTGGTACCCACAAAAATAAATAAATAAATAAATAAATAAATAAATAAATAAAACAAAATAAAATACAACCAAAAGACTGACCCAACAATAAAAGTTCCCACTAAAAGCTGGAGTTAGTGATACATGCTTATAATCCTAGCTACTCAGGAGACTGAGGCAGGAGGATTGCAAGTTCGTGGCTGACCGGGCAATTGAGATCCTGTCTCAAAATAAAAAATAAAAAAAGCTGGGAGGCCAGGCATGGTGGTGCATGCCTATAATCCCAGCACTCGGGAGACTGAGGCAGGAGGATTTCTATGAGTTCAGGGCCAGCCTAGGCTACATAGGGAGTTCAGGACCAGCCTGAACTACATAGTGAGACCCCTATCTCAAAAAAAACAAAAAACAAAACAAAACAAAAAGCTGGGGATGTAGCTCAGTGCAAAGGCCCTGGTTCAATCCCCAGTACTACAAAGATAAATAAAATGAAAGTCCAGTTTAACTCAGCCACCAGAATTGACTAGATAAAGCAGATCACTAATGTCATCTAACCTGACTTTGATGCAAGATAGCTGGCTACATAGCCATGTAAGTCTTTGTCCAAATTCAGAAGACAAAAGTCACTTCTAGAAGCTTCTTTCTTGGGCTCCCCTAGTGAACCTGTTAATCTAAATTTTGGCCAAAAGATAAACAAAAAATAAATTGTGGCCAGGTGTGGTGGCACACACCTGTTATCCCAGTACACAGGAAGCTGAGGCAGGAGGATTGCTGTGAGTTTAAGGCCAGGCTGGGCTACACAGTGAGACCCTGTCTCAAAAATAAAAAAAATAAATAAAAGACATGACCCAAAATTGGCCCAAAGACAAGCAGTTTGCAACCTTAACCAGGGAGAAAGAACATAGTTATAGGTATAATATGAAGCCCCAGAAAGCAAAGTTAGGACTACTAATTTTATGAGGTAAAGATTTCAGCTCTGGGGCTAAAGCATAGCTCAGTAGTAAAGTATGCACTTAACCCTGGAAATGGCTATGGTTTCAACCCTCAGTACCAAAAAAATAAGAAAAAAAGAAAAAGAAAAAGATTTCAGCTCAGCCTAAGGAAGTTTCCTAATGATTTGAGAGAGATAAAATGAAATGAAGCACCTCAGGAGGAGGTGAATTCCTTGGTATCCAGGTTCATGTTTGAGCCTCACCAAAACTATGTGATCTTTGCTGTCCTAGCCTTTGATATCCATACAAAATACTATATATTCCTCACATATAATGTTTTAATGTTGAAAACTAAAACTCAACCCAATTATCAGCAGCAAACAGTATTGAGAGTGCACCAATGGTGCCACAGAAATAATAGCTCAGTTTCTTTTTCCCAGAATGAGCACCCCCTTACTTGACTCATCACTTCTAGATACTTCAGCATCAAAGGAAATAACAGTTGAAAACATAACCATGTTATTCATTGCCCTACCCTTGTCTTAAACGCAGAAATGTCACTAGCAAATCCTTTACAGATAACTCACCGTGATAACATCCGCTGTTTAAAAATTGCCATCATATCTAGAATGTCAGAGCGGGAAGAGTCTCCAAGATGACACAGTCCTGTGCCCCCAGTTGACAGAAGACACAGAGCATGGAAGGGACCTACCTAAGTTACACAGCCAAACCGGGACCTGGATCCAGATCTCTTTACTCCTAAAACACAGCTCTTACCATTGTGACCCAAGTAACTTTTTTTAAAAGTAGAGGTAATTCCCTACCATTCAGCTATCTCAAAGTGAGGGCACTTCCTGGCTAATGGTAGCCTAGAATACTTAAACCTCTATAGAGATATTTTTATTCTGCTCGGAGTTTTTTTTTTTTTTTTTTTTTAAGTTTTTTTGGATCAGGGGATATAGGGGTATCTTGCTAGGTTGCCCAGGAAGATCTCAAAACTCCCTGGTCTCAAGTGATCCTCCCACCTCAGCATCCCAGTGCAGGGACTACAGGTGTGCACCAAAGTAACTGGATTCTGCTTAGGGTTTGTGTGTGTGTGTTTGTGTGTGTGTGTGTGTTTTGAAATGCAGTATGTTAGGTCAAGTACAGTATATCTGTGATCCCGGCTACTCAGGAAGCTGAGTAGTAGGTGAAGTTTAAGGCCAACCTGGGCAACATATCAAAACCCTGTCTCGGGCCGGTGAGATGGCTCAGTGGCGTTAAGCGCCTGCCCGGCAAGCGTGAGGGCCCGAGTTGGACTCCCGGAACCCACATACGAAAAAGGGGCCGGTGATATCACTCAGCGGCACGGGCGCCTGCTGGCGCGCGAGGTCCTGAGGTCGACCCCCAGTACCCACAAAAAAAAAAAAAAAAAAAAAAACCCTGTCTCAAGAAAAGGAAAGAAAGGAAAAGGTAACATATTCTTATGGTTCAATTAGAGTATACAGGATACAAAATTAATGTCTAAAAACTCAATAGGTTTTCTATCCACCAATAATGAACTAGCTGAAAAAGAAATCCAGGAAACAATTACATTCACAATATCTTCCAAAAACAAAAACAAAAAAACTAGAGATCAATCTAACCAAGAAGATGAAAGACCTTTACAATGAAAATTTAAGAATGAGGAGGACTGAAAGTGATGGCACATGCCTGTAATCCCAGCACTTGGGAGGGCTGAGGCAGGAGGATCACTAAGAGTTTGACATAGACAAAAAAAGACCAAAAAAAAAAAAAAAAAAAAAAAAAAAAGTCAAAGACCTAGGTATAATTTCAGAAATTTTGAAACTATTAAGGGAAAACACTTCAAGATATAGGCACAGATCATTGTTTTTATTGTTTTTTTCTCTTTAAAATAAAAAAAAAGATATAGACACAGGCAAAGATTTCTTGACCCTCCTTCCACCAGCTTGCCTGCTTTCTTAAACTTCATTAGTTGTTTGTTTGTTTGTTTTTGAGACAGGATCTTGCCATGCAGTTCAGGCTGGCCTTGAACTCACCAGGTAGCCCAGGCTGGCCTCAAACTCATGGTGATCCTTCTGCCTCAGCCTCCCAAGAACTGGGATTACAGGCATGCGCCACCACATCCAGTTTAAATTCCATTAGTTTTAGAGTAACACCCTGACAATTTTAAATGTCAAATAGGACTGTTACAGAGTTGGTTACCAAAAATGGCAGTCTCCTGCCTCAGCTGTTCCCACCTCAAATCCTCATTCTCCACCTGGTCAGTTTACCAAAATCCTACCTCAAAATAAAAAATAAAAAAAAGACTGGGGATGTAGCTCAATGGTACAGCATCCCTAGGTTTAATCCCAGGTACTAGAAAATATATATATATAGTCTGGATTACATAGTGAGCCCCTGTCTTAAAAACCAAACAAACAAAAACGGGGATGTAGCTTAGTGGGGGCCCACTTGCCTATCATGCATGATGAGGCCCTGGATTTACTCCCCAGTGCCACTGGGTTGGTGGGGGTAAAAAACAAAACAAAACAAACATTTGAACATCCACGTGTCAGACTAAGGGTTAATATTTGTAATATGTACAGAGCACTTACTAATAAATGATTTCAAAATACCAACAAAACATGAAACAGGCAACTTACAAAGATACATAAATGTCTTTAAAATATCTGAAAAAATGCTTTGTTATATAAAGAAGTGAAAATTAACAAGAGGGTATCACTGTCAACTTACTTAACTAAAAATTTTTACAGCTTTATTGAGATGTAATTCACATACCATAAAGTTAACACTTCCACACAATTCAATGTTTTTGGTACATTTGTGGAGTTGTACAGTTATCACTGTTAGATTCCAGAGAATTTCCATTGTCCCCAAAAGAAACCCCAAGCCCATATACATATACATATAACTGCAATCCCAGCTACTTGGGACACTAAGGCAGGTGGATTATAAATTTGAGGCCAGCCTTGGCAATTCAGCGAAACCTTGCCTCAAAATTAAAAAAAAAAAAAAAATTTGGACCTGTACTCAGTGTGAAGCCTGAGGTTCAATCCCAAGTATTGAAGAAAAAAAGAAAAAAAAAAAAAAAAAAAGAGGAGGAGGAGGAGAAGGGGGAGCAGAGTAGGAGGAGGAGGAAAAAGAGGAAGAGGAAGACGAGATGAAGAGGGAAACAAGAAACCCCATACTCCTTAGCAGTTCCTCCATATTGCGCCCAGCCCCTAGTGACTACTAATCTACTATCTGCCTCTGTGGATTTCTGTTTAGGACACTTCATATAAATGGAATCATTCAATATATCGTCCTTTTGTATCCTGTTTGTTTCACTGAGCATATTTTCAAGGCTTATCTATGTTGTACCATGGATCAGTACTTCATTCCATTTTGTAGACAAACAACATTCTATGTTATAAATATGCCAATTTTCATTTATTAGTTTATCCACATTTGGGGTTGTTTCCATTTTACAACTATTATGACTAATGCTGCTATAAGCATTTGTGTACAAATTTTGTGTAGACATATACTCTCAATTTCTTGGGTACGTACAGAATCTAAAAGTGAAACTGCTGGCTCAGATGTTGAGTCTATGCTTAATTTTTTGAGAGACAGCCAAAAAGTTTTCTAAAACAACTGCACCAAGCTGGGCGTGGTGGTGCATGCTTGTAATTCCAGCACTCGGGAGGCTGAGGCAGCAGGACTGCCTTGAGTTCGAGGGCAGCCTGAACTATGTAGAAAGACCCTGTCTCAAGCCCCCCAAATAAATAAAATTTTTAAAAAATAAAATGTCATTGCTGTTCCTCAGACAAAGGATTACTATCGAGAACATATAAAGAACTCAAAAAAATCAGACCTCCCAAATTTAAAGACCCACTCCAAAAATGGGCACCTGAGATGAATACACATTTCTCAGATGAAGAAATACAAATGGCAAATAAATATACAAAAAAATGTGCAACATCACTAGTCATTCGAGAGAAGCAAATTAAAACAACACTGAGATTCCATCTCACCCCAGAAAGATGGCTACTATAAAGAAATCAACTAATAACAAATGCTGGAGGGGCTGTGGGGGAAAAAGGAACCCTTCTTCACAGTTGGTGGGAGTGTCGACTGGTACAGCCACTGTGGAAATCAGTGTGGAGATTCCTCAGAAAACTAGGGTTGGAGGTCCCAATTTGACCCAGCTATTCCCCTTCTGGGCATCTTCCCAGAAGAATTAAAACATCGTACCACAGCGATATATGTGCACCCATGTTTTATAGCAGCACAATTTGTAATAGCCAGATCTTGGAAGCAACCCAAATGCCCATCAACTGAGGAATAGACAAAAAAGATGTGGTATTTTTATACAATGGAGTACTATTCAGCCATAAAGAAAGATAAACTGGAGACTTTTATAGGTAAATGGATGCAACTCGAGAAAATACTCATAAGTGAAATAAACTGGACGCACATGTGTGAGCATCGTATTGTCTCTCTAGTATGAGAAACTGAAAGAGTAAATAAGATCCAAAATGTACAATAGACATGGTGAATCAAAAAGAAACTGGTCAAAAGGAAAGAGAGACTGGGATGGGGGAATAGGGAAAAGAAAGAAGGGAAAAGAAAAAAAAAATTGTATTTATAAATAGATGGTTAATATAGATACACTACTAATTTTACTTAGTTCATTGAAGAGTAAGGTTTGTGCCAGCAATGTTTGGACAATTGAATGCTAATATCTGGTACCCTGAATAACTAACTTAAAGATAACAATATGTAATGTATTAACCATTGTTACCCTCCTATTATGTTGTTTTGAAATTTTGTTCTTTTTTGATTTGTTTTGTTTTTTCTTCTCTTTAAAATAATAAAAATAGGGCCAGTGAGATTGCTCAGTGGCGTAAGCGCCTGCCTTGCAAGCGCGAGGGCCCGAGTTCGACTCCCGGATCCCACATACGAAAAAGGGGGCCGGTGATATCGCTCAGCGGCACCGGGTGCCTGTTGGCGCGCGAGGTCCTGAGGTCGACCCCCCGGTACCCACAAAAAAAAAAATAAATAAAATAAAATAATAAAAATAAATAAATAAATAAAACGTCATTTTACATTCCACCAGCAATGCACAAAGGTGTGAGGTTGTATCTCATCATGGTTTTGATTTGCACTTCCCTAAGGAATAAAGATTTGTACATATTTTCACAGGCTTTTTGGTGGGTAATGACGATTGAACCCAGGGCCTTCATACTGATCTATATCCCCAGCCCTTTTTTATTTATTTTGAGATAAGGTAGTGCTAAATTGCTTGGTGAGCCTCAGCCTCCCAGAGTGCTGGGTTACAAGCATGCACCACAACACCCAGCTCTTTTCACTTTCTTAAAGTCACCATTTGAAACACAAACATTTTTAATTTTGATGAAGTATAACTTACCTATTTTCTCCTTGGCTTGTTGTGCTTTCGGTGACTCATCTGAGAAGGCTTTGCTAATTCAAGGTCACAAAGATTTACTCCTGTGTTTTTTTCTGAATCTTATCTCTTTAACTCTTTTTTTTTTTTTTTTTTTTTGTGGGTACCGGGGGGGTCGACCTCAGGACCTCGAGCGCCAGCAGGCTCCCGTGCCGCTGAGCGATATCACCGGCCCCCTTTTTCATATGTGGGTTCCGGGAGTCGAACTCGGCCCCTCGCGCTTGCCGGGCAGGCGCTTAAGCCGCTGAGCCATCTCACCGGCCCTTAACTCTTGATCTATGATCCACTTTGAGTTAATTTTTATAACTCTGGAGTTAAGGAGTCCAACCACATTCTTCTGAGTGTAGATATCCAATTGTCTCAGCATCATCTGTTGGAAGGACTTTTCTTTCCTTTATTGAATTATTTTGGCAACTTCCTTGAAAACTAATTGACAAAGCCAGGTATGATGGCACACACCTATAATTCCAGCACTCAGGAGGCTGAGGCATGAGGATCTGAGTTCAAGGACAGCCTGAGCTACATAATAAGACCCTGTCTCAAAAAAACAAAAAAATAAAAAACCAAACGTCAAAAACCAGAAAACAAAAATAAAACAAAACAGAAAAGAAAGAAAGAAAATAAAATAAAACTAATTGGTTTTGTAAACAATAATTCCTTGTTGAGGCCAGGAAGAGAGGAAGACTACACTGCTAATGGGAACATAAAAAGCAGTATGGTCTTTGAAGGTAATTTGGGTATTTGAAATGTGCATACTTCTCATTCAGATAATTGTGCTTCTAGGAATTTATTTCAAGGAATTTATTATCAAGGATATTATATATAATGGTGAACTGGAAGGAACCTAAATGTTTATTAGTAGGAGACTAGGTGAATAAATTACATTCCACACAATAAAATATGATTCATCCTTTAAAATGAAGTACAGGCCAAGTGTGGTGGCCCATGCTCGTAATCCCAGATGCTTGGGATTGAAGTTGGAGGTGAGCCTAGGCAATTTACCCAGGCAATTTACCTTGTCTCAAAACAAAGTTAAAAGGGGCTGGGGATGTAGCTCGGTGGTAGAGCATTTGCCTAGTGTGAAGCCCTTGGTTTGATCCCCAGCACCACCACCACCCCACCCCCCACAAAGATGAAGTAGATCTATCGTGTTTGAACAATCTCTGATTTACTGCTAAGAGAAAAAGAAAAGCACATTAGAGGGCCAGGGAGATAGCTCAGCAGCACAGCGCCTGCCCGGCAAGCACCGGATCCTGAGTTTGATTCCCTGTACAAAAAAGAAAAGCACATTACAGAGTCCCACTTACAGCGGACTTCTGTTTACATACAAGTACTTATTTATATTACGCATCTATATTCAGAGAGAAATAGCTTGAAAAATATTCACAAAAATGTTTGAGTGATTGACTATAGATAATGCAATTTTAGTTGACTTTTTTTTTTCTTTCACTGGTTTGTTCATTTGTCTATCGAATGTGGGCAGTCTGTAGTGAGACAGGCTGCAGGTCTGGCCCTGGGCTTTGTTCGCGTGATTGTAGTCACGGTGTTGTTCGGTCACCTTCTTATCTCGCCAGCCCTTAAAGCTGCACCGTCATCTCCCAATGCCATCCAGGCTGTGGAGCTCACCGGGATCCATGGGCAAATGGAGTCCACACGAGCTAACTTCCTGGTTCCATCTTTGTATTTCATGTAGCGGAATGCGTGTAGCCACTTACCTTTCTCTAATGGCCCTAAAAAGTTCTATCTCAAAACACTGTCTGTACCGCCTTGCTATTCTTTGGCCCCCTTCATTTTTCAGGCCTTCTGCTTCAACACAGCTTTAATTAACCAGTTCTTCAGAGAAGAGGTAACAGGGCAGACTTGACAATTCCAGTGGGCATAATGACTTGGCCTGCTCCCTGTATGTAATTCTGGGATGGCTATGTATGGATAGATGTACAATAGCAGTTGGATATATGAGTCTGAAAGTCAGGGGAAAAGGCTGGGCTAGATGCTGATGATGTGACTCAGTGGTAGAGTACTTGCCTAGCATGTGGAAGGCTCCTGGGTTGATCCCCAGCACTGACTTGCTACAAAGGTCACGTGCCCTGGTGTATTCCAGATGCTGGAGATCCTAGATTGAGATGACCATCCTGAGGCACAACGCAGGTAAGTGAATTACTACCTTTACTCTTTCAGTCTGTGATCAGCGAGCTCCAAGGTAGAGACATCATCGCAAAGGGTGTGGCAGAACAAACCTGCTTAGTTCACAGCAGCAGGGGCACAGTGCCCTTTTATTCTTTATACTTTTCTTGGCATTGCATGTATTTCCTTTCCTTTTTTTTAATTATACATGTTTATTGAAAAGCAGCTATACTTCCACTTTATGGTAACAAGTGAGAACAAAACACATCGGTTACAAGAGTATTAAATTATAAAATAGTAATAAATCTCACCACAAAATTTACAAGACCTATATACAGAAAACTAGAAAACATTACACAGAAATTAAAAATTTCAAGAAACATTTTAAGGTGAAATATTTGAAGATAACAACTTTCTATGAAAATCCAAAAGACTTGAAATCATTAAAACAATTTTGAAAAGGAAGAAAAACTTTGGAAGTCTAACATGACATTATTCCCAGAATTAATATACATTTATAATATCTTATTTACTCCTTTAGCTTCTCATACTAGGGAGACAATACCATGTATTTTCTTGTTCTTATACTCAGAAAAAGAAATTTTCAGCTGGACATGGTGGTGCACAACTATAACCCCAACACTCTGGAGGCCGAGGCAGAAGGATGGAAAGTTTGAGCTAGCTGAGCAACTCAGCAACTTAGTGAAATCTTGTCTCAAAAAAATAAAAATAAAAATAAAAATAAAAATAAAACAGGGCTGGGAATGTAGCTCAGTGCAAAGGTGCTGGGTTCAACGCCCAATCTCTCTCTCTCTCTCTCTCTCACACACACACACACACACACACACACACACACAGACTCATTTTGTAAAAGAAAATTCTCAAGGAATATATATTATAGAAGACTATTCAATGGCATGGAAATATGTTCAGAATATATTGTTAACCGAAAATAGCAGGTTATGTTATCATTCTACTTTGGAAAAATATTTAAAATGTATTATATACCATATTTTCCAGATACTATGATACTTTTTTCTCTTCTATTTCTGAAATAAGGGCATCTCTTGTAATTGGTATGAATATTTGATGTAGTGGGTTCCCCTCCCCTCCAAGCTCCAAAAGAGCCATTACTGAGCTGATGCTTCTCACAATCTGAGACTTGAGAAAGTACCATATGTGTGCAGAGAAAAGACTGGAGGAACAGACAGCAAAACGCGAGCAGAGCTTAGTCAGGGGCACTCATTTTTATTTTCTTCTTTTTTAGTTTCCAAGTTTGCTACAATACATACACGGATTGACTTTATAAAGAGAAACCAAAGCTAGGATTCCCTGATTTTTAAGGAAGAATTAGAGCGCAAGAATATTTGGAAATTTGGCCTTTATCAAACAAGAGTCTAATGAAGCCAGGTGTGGAGGTGCACACTTGTAATCCCAGGAGCCTGACACGGTAGGATCATAAGTTAGAGGCCAGCCTGGGCAACATAGCAAGACCCTGTCTCAAAACAGAATAATTAAAAAGTTGAGGGACTGTAGCTTAGTGGCTGAGCACTTTCCTAGCATGTGCTGACCCTGAATTCAATTCCCTTTCTCTCTTAGAGAGCAAGAGTGAGCAAACAAGAGAGAGAATGACCAAGAACACACCAGCAAATTAGGGACCACTTAACCAACCACCTCAGTTGTGCCAGGGTCCAGAGTGAGGGAGGACTGACCTGCACCCTGGCTGAGGGGCTCCTGGCTGGGGAGGGACAGGTGAGGCGAGCTGAAGAACAGATGGTGGTATTCAATCAGCAGATGAACTCAGATCAGTCTTGGCTCCGTGAAGACAAGAAAACCCCTGTGTAATCTGTAAAGGTCCTGATGGTAGGGATGCTGGCTAATTATGGAGGAAGGGGCACTCAGCTATTTTCCAGTCTAGCTCAGGGGTATGTTCCAAGTTCCTCAAGAGAGACCAAGGGCTGTGGGAAACAGAAGATGAGTCTGACTCTTTAGAGAGTCACTTACACTGGTTTGGGGTGAGCCCTTTTATCCTCAGCCAAAGTAGAAGGCTGATGGCCACAGGCTGCTAATTCTGGAGGCGGCCAGCGCGCTCGGGAGCTCCAGACTTAGGGAAAAACTCAGGCTTGCAGATTGTGGCAGGGCCCAAAAGGAGAGCGCCAGGCACTGGGCCTGGGAGGAGCCTCGCCTACATGATCATGTTTAATTAATAAGATGAAATGAGAAGCCTGAGGCCCAGAGAGGTTATGGGGTCTGTCTAACAGCACAGAGCCAGTAAGTGACAGAACGCATTTCCCTCTCACTACAGTCCTCTTAAAAAGAAATTAAGGCAGGAGCATGTAGCATGCCTGTAATCCCAGCACTCAAGAAGCTAAGGAGAAGAGCCGGGGATACAGCTCAGCAGCATAACGCCTGCCTGGCAAGTGTGAGGTCGTGAGTTGGATTCCTAGTACCAAAAAAAAAAAAGCAGCAGCTAAGGAGAAGAATTGCTGTGAGTTCAAGGCCAGCCTGTGCTACAGTGAGAACCTGTCTCAAAAAACAAAATGAAACAAACAACAACAACAAAAATACAAACAATAAAAAGGGAAATCATTGAGCAAAGTTATATTCATCCGGATTTATCTGAATGGTAGGAGGAAAATGCAAGTTTCTAAAACAAAACAAAACTTCATTCTGATTTTCCAACATTTTTTGGTGTTGTTTTTGGTACCAGGGATTAGATCCAGGGCCTCAGGCATGCTAGACAAGTGCACTAACACTGAGCTCCATCCTGGTCCTATTTTATTTTTCTGGGTGATAGAATTTTTCAATTTTATATATTTTCTTATTGGCACATGTTTGTAGTACACAATGATTCATCATGGGGACTTAGTACATGACACTTTTCATTTTTTTTTTCTGAGACGGTCTCACTACATAGTTCAGGCTGGCTCGAACTCTCAGTGATCCTCCTGCCCATCATCCACCCCTCCAGTGCTGCAATTATAGGCATGTGCCACCACACCTGGCGCGTGTAGCTCTTTTTAAAGCAGGGAAAAAATGTTTTTTCAGAAGAGATGTAAAGACTAGTGGATCAAAGTAATGAGAACGAATCACAGTGAGCCCTTAATGATAAGAGAAATTCAGCTTCTTGCTAGTTACATGAGTTTTAGCAAACCCACTTGGCTTCCTGGGGCCTGTTTCCTAAACACTAAAGATGGATTGTAGTCCAGTCTCAGGGAGCTTTGCCAGAATTAACTGTGAGGCAGCATACATGAAAGTCTCACTCACAGTCCCTGGCATAAAGATGGCGCTTAATAAACATTAGACCTGATTCCTGGTAGTCAGCTCTCTCTTGCTGCGCCAGGAAGGCCTGGCACCTACAGAGCAGAAAGGAACCTGGATCCCGACAGGGGCCTTTTAATGGACCTGGAGCTGCCTATACAGTTACATGAATAGGATCTCATTCCTTAACACATTTTCACCTAAATATTTGCTTCTCCCTTTCTTTTGTGTCTATAATTTAAATTGCCTAGATGGTAATTTTTAGTACGTGACATTATTTTTCCTTTTTTTTTTTTTGTGGGTATCGGGGGTCAACCACAGGACCTCGCGCGCCAGCAGGCGCCCATGCCACTGAGCGATATCATTGGCCCTTTTCTCGTATGTAGGTACCGGGAATCGAACTCGGGCCCTCGCGCTTGCCAGGCAGGCGCTTATGCCGCTGAGCCATCTCACCGGCCCCATGACATTATTTTTCAACACATTTCCAAAGTATTCACTATGTTCTAGAGAAGGTCCCCCATGCTTCCATTTTCTTTTTCCAGTGCTGGGGTCAACCCCAGGGCCTTGGGCATGCTACTGTAGTTGAGGGCTCTACCATTGAGCTACACCCACAGCCCTCTCCTCTCCATTCCTATTGTCACAAGTATTTGTATAAATTCACAGTCCAGCTGAGAAGTTAGATCTTTCAATGAGTAACATCTGTTGCCCAACTGCTCTAAACAGAGGTACACACACTATGTTGCAGAAATTCAAGTCTATTTGTTTTTGCAGTAGTGGGGATTGACACAAGGCTTTCACACTGAGCTACATCTCCAGCCCTTTTATATTTTATTTTTGAGGTAGGGTCTAAGTTGCTAAATTGCCCAGGTGGGGTCAAATTTGAGATTTTTCTGCCTCAGCCTCCCAGAGTGCTAGAATTATAGGCGTGTGCCACCATGCCTGGCCTAGAGGAAATTTCTTACCAATGCATACACGTGTGTATGGGAGAAAGGGAAGAATGGTAGTACTTAGTATTTAAAGAATACTGATGTCCTTACCCTACATTATGCATCACCTTCAAATACTCTTCTTACTAAAAAGAAAATGTGTCCATTCTGTTCAACTAATTTCTAGGCCAGTTAAACCAGTGCCTGAGCAGGGCTTTTTTCTCTCATTTTCAGATTAAAAGTCTGTGCACAAAGTTTGTAAAAGTTTGAGTCACCTGAGGATTTGGTGTGGGGAGTAGGTCCAAGGAGTTACAAACTAGCTTAAGAGTGTTCTCAGACATCTTAGAGCTTACTGGAATACACACAGATCCTGATTATCAGGCAGTTTTTTTTTTTTTTTTTTTTTTTTGTGGGTACCGGGGGGGGCGACCTCAGGACCTCGCACGCCAGCAGGCGCCCGTGTCACTGAGCGATATCACCGGCCCCTTTTTCGTATGTGGGATCCGGGAGTCGAACTCAGGCCCTCGCGCTTGCCGGGCAGGCGCTTAAGCCACTGAGCCATCTCACCGGCCCATATCAGGCAGTTTTAAGACTCAAGCAAGGACCGGTGAGATAGCTCAGCGGCATAAGCGCCTGCCTGGCAAGCACAAGGTCCTGAGTTTGACTCCCGGAACCCACATACGAAAAAAGGGCCGGTGATATCACACGGGTGCCTGCTGGCGTGCGAGGTCCTGAGGTCGACCCTCAGTGCCCACAAAAAAAAAAAAAAAGACTCAACTGAGTGCCAAAGCTTGGCATTACTAGATATTTTTATACTTATTGGGCAAATACTATGATAGATGGAAATAAAAAGAAATCTAGGGCCGGTGAGATGGCTCAGCGGCATAAGTGCCTGCCTGGCAAGCACGAGGTCCTGAGGCAGACTCCTGGTACCCACGTTAGAAAAAAAAAAGAAAGAAAGAAAGAAATCGACCCATACTTTAGCCTCCCTAACAAACTGTTTTCACCTTTCCTTAGTCCCTTCTGGCCTAATCCATAAATCCATGGACAACATAACTGCAAAGTAGATACAATTACATATTCTGTGTCTTTCTCACACAGATACATGCACAAATGATGTTAAGTACAACATTTAAAACCAGAGCCCCTTCACGCCTGTGGAATGACAAGTCCTATAGACTCTGGCAGGGCAGTGAGACACACCCTGTTCTGCCTGTGTTATTTATGCCTCTGGCAGTGAAGCCCCTGACAAAGAAGCATGTCACTGGAACACATGCTCTTTGTTCACTGAGGTGCATGCCAGCACCGGCTGTGTAAGGCGGCACAGTGCCCTGTCTGTAGTCTTTCCTCCTTTGGCTCTTTTGCTTTCTTTTTATTTGCTGTGCATTGTGACTATGTTTATTAATTACTTTGTAGCTTAATCTTATAAGACATACATTTATCTTGTAAGCTATATACCACAGGGAAAGGGTCCTTCGTCCCCCAGAGTGGACTACAGAGGGCAGGGTCTTGAAATGTGTCCTGAACCTCCCTAAGATCAATACCACCTCCCTGCAAGCCACCAGCTTACTACTTACTCCAGTTAGCACAGACTTGCAGTCAGGGTTCCTTCAGTATCTTCCCTTCACCTGCAAGACGATGCCTGCATGTTGTTTGGTACTAAACTGTTCCCAACTGTTCCCAACCTACTCTCCCAAAGCAGGAGCCCCACGCTATGACTCCAGGCCAGGTTGACTGCTGGTGGGCAGAGAGATGGCAGCCTTGGGAGCCAGAACCATCCGAGTTTGACCCCGAGCTCCACCTCTTGTTGGCTGTGCTGTTTGACCCTCAGTTTCTTACCTGTTCAATGATTACTACCCCCCACTTCACAGGGCTGTCTGGGGATTAAATGAGAAATATATCAAGCCCCTAAGCTGCTGAATAACAGTCTGTTAGCTCTGGGACTGATATGGTAGATTTTGTAAAAGCTTCGTTGCACAGCTCCAGGATCCCTATGGCCACATAGTTACAGACTTCTTGTGACACTGTAGAGAACACACCCTTTTCATGTTCCCATGTCCTAAATTTGTTTGCTAAGACTGCAACTAAAGTCAGGAAGTTACACACTGGAAACTATTTGCCTTCACCATAACCCTAAAACTTTCTTTCCTCTTTAAATGTTAATTGAGGTTTTTTGGGGGGTTTGTTGTTGCTGTTTTGGTTTTTTTGAGACAAGGTCTCTGTATGTAGCCCAGGGTACCCTCGAACTCAGGTGATCCTCCTGACTCAGCCTCTGCATGCTGGGATTACAGGTGTGCATCACCACGTCCGGCTCATTGAACATTTTAAAAATTGGTATATAATTGGTTTAAAACTAAGGTTGGGCTGTTTGGTTACACTAAGGCAAAATGGGTAAGGTAGTGAGGAGCTTCCTTAGAACCTTTAATTAATACACAGGATTTTTTTCCTCATAAATTTTTACTCTTTCAGGCCTCACATCTATAGGCATCTGATGTGACATACTACGTAGTTACTTTCTTTAGGCTGAAGTCAACGTTTGTTACTCCCCCATGGTCTGCAAAGCACTCTTCCCAGCCTGGGGCTCTAACCCCAGAGACCCCTCTGAGCCGGACAATGACAAAGGCTGCTTGCCAGGCCTCATTCAAACGTAGACCATTGAGAATTTACACTCACAGAGGTAGTCTAAGGAGTGACTTAAAAGTCTGAGCGAGGGCCGGTGAAATGCTCAGCGGCTTAAGCGCCTGCCCGGCAAGCGCGAGGGCCCGAGTTCGACTCCCGGAACCCACACACGAAAAAGGGGCCAGTGATATCGCTCAGCGGCACGGGCGCCTTCTGGCGCGCGAGGTCCTGAGGTCGCCCCCACCACCGTACCCACCAAAAAAAAAAAAAAAAAAAAAGTCTGAGCGAAAAACTGAGGCCACATTACAAATGCTAATTGTTTCCTTCCTTAGCTCATATTAAAAAGCTAAAAATGACCCGACATAGATCCTTCGAAACCTGGGGGGCTGCCGGCAGGCTTGGCCTGGGGGCCGGGGCGGTCCTGTACCCGCGGCCGCACACAGCCCTCGACTCTGCCCTTGCCACGCGGCTCAACTCCGGCCTGCAGCGACTCCGTGGAGACGGGGTCTTGGTGGTGGCACTTCCGACGTCACTTGGCCAAGGGTTCTGGCTGCCGGTCCCAGGCTGGGGTGGTGCAAAGGTGAACCCCAAAGCCTCTGCTTCGGGCAGTCTTCCCTTGTCGTCGGGCTGGCTGGCTTGGGGGAGCCTCCGCGGACCGACGTGGTCCCGGGGACCCCGAAGCTGCACCGTGGCCTCCCCAAGCACTACCACGCAGACCCTGGGGCAGAGCGCGGAGGGGTGGGGGGTCCCAGTCTTGCGGCGGGCGCGAAGGCCGGGAGAAGGTCTTACATCAGCCGCCCCACGTGCGCCCTGGCTGCGCCGTCCCAGCCTCCGCCCCGCCCGCCCCCTCCCGCCCCCTCCCGCCCCCTCCCGGAGTCCTGCTGCAGCCAGCCGCCGAGCCGAGCGGCGCCTCGCGGGCCCGAGTGGAGCCGAGAAGCCGCTGCGCCGCGTCGCCGGTTTAAGCGCAGTGCAGGGCCGCGGCCGGGGGCGGCGGTAGTGAGGCCAGCGCTACACTCCAGCCCCCTTTTCCCTCCATGGTTTCTCCCCGCTCCCGCGAGTAACTTGGCTCCGGGGGCTCCGCTCGCTCGTCCTCTCGCACGGCACACGCCGGCCGCTACCGCTGCCGCGAGCAGACCCTTTCCGACGGCCCTCGCCGCGCAGGCCGGGACGCCTCTCCCCCCTCCGCCCCCGCCGCGGAAAGTTAAGTTTGAAGAGGGGGGACGAGGGGACCATGGACATGAAGAAGAGGATCCACCTGGAACTGAGGAACCGGACCCCCGCAGCTGTAAGCCGAGACCCTTCGGGCGCCCGCGCCCCCGATGACTTGCACGTAATGGTGGCCACCTGCGGGGTGCGGGTTCGCCGACCGCGGCGCGGGGAAGGGCGCAGCTCGCGGGCTTGGACGGGGAAGGCAGGCAGGCGGGCGGGCAGGCGGGCGGCGCGGAGGGGGGAGCGAGCGCGCGGGCATTAACTCTTTGGCGTCCGCGGAAGGCGGCGGTTGGGGAAAAGCAAACTTTGAGCTGCTCGCCTGCCCGGGTCCTCTCGGGGAGGGAGTATGTGTGCGTGTGGCCGGCGGCAGGGGAGGGAGGGAGCGGGATTGTGTAACGCTGGGAGCCATGTTTGCAGCCTCCCAGGATGCGCGGCCGGGCCTGCTGAGAACCTCTCCTCGAGCCCCCGCCGGGCTGGACCGGGCTCCGCACGCCCCCGAGCCTGCGAGGAAGTGCGCCGGCGGGCGGGGGCCCAGGGGCCGGGCCTGGCGGGCAGCGCCGGCGGGCCCCGGTATGGAGCCCTGCCTTCGGAGGGACCGCGGAGCTCCGCGGGCACAGAAGCCTGGGCGGGCGGGCGGGGCGGGGGAGGGGCGGCCTGGGCAGCGGAGGTGGCGCAACCGCCTCCTCTTCCGAGGCCAAGTTTGAAAAAAGGACGCGGTTCCCGCCATTTTTCAAGCCTAAAAATAAAACTCTACCCTGTTCCCCTCGCTTTCTTCACGCTCTCGGCCTTGCCCACGGCGGCCGCCCCGGACCGACCCCGGTCAGCGCGCGACGCAACGCCCTCCTCCCGCGGCGGCGGCGCCGCACGCAGGCCTCTGACCTAGGAGCCTGGCTCCTCACGGTGGGCGGGCGGCGGCCCCGCGCGCCAGCAGAGGCGCGCCACAGCGCCATGTTGGCGGGCGCCGTCTCCCTCCGCCGGGTGAGCCGGCCCTGCCAGCCGGCCGGCCGCGGCTCGCCTTGCTCTTGCGGGAGCCGCGCTCGGTCGCCGCCGACTCATCCCCTCGCGGGCACGCGGCCGGCCCCCTCCCTTTCTTAAAAGGGCGATGGCGATGGCCTCCGCCCGGCCCGACGCGCGGGGTTCGGCGCCTCTGTCCCGCACGTGCTCGAGGCCGCGTGTGCGGGGCGACCTGTGAGACGCGCACCCTCGCCTCCAGCTCGGCGCGGCCTGACCCCTTGCGAGTGAGCGGCTTTCTCCGGCCGAGGGGAGCCCCGGGAGCCGCTGTCCGCCCTGGCCAGCGGGAGGCCGCGTTTCGCACCCGCAGGTGGCGGTGGTTAGCAAGTTGCGAACTTATGGGGATGCCGGCCAGGTGCAGCCTGCGTGCTTTGTATCCTCGTCCTCGGGCCTTGGAGCAGCTGCCGGAGTGCGGGGCGGCGGCCGACCTGGGGGCCCGAGGGGCGAGACTGGGGCGCCACCGGCGCGCGCTCCCAGCGGTCGGCCGTCAGACATCTTGTGCTCGCCACGTGCTGGTGTAGTGAGCGTCTTGTGTACAACTTGAGCTGTGTTCTTACCTTGAGTTTTACCTATAGACTTTTCCATACAAATCAGTAAAATACTGAGTAACTAGATGTAGCCAAATTTCGCGTAAGGAAAGTACACACGTGGGTCTTCAGAATGCTTCGAAATTTAGAATTTGGGGCTGGGGTGTAGCTAGGTGGTAAGCGCCTGCGTAGCGTGCTCGATCTTGGGTTCCATCACCTGTGGGGCAAAACAAAATGTAGAATTTGAGTTCTTTAAAAGTTGTTTAGTCTAGAGGCCCATTACAACGCTCAGATTTTTGTTCTGTATGGGAAATACAGCTGGCCTGCGTGGTGTTCTGTATAGTATATTAATATACTTTTTTTAAAAGTTTGTATGCATATGCAGATGTTAATTTTTCCAACTCTGTCTTATCAAAAACAGGCCAGATCCATGTGGCTAATTAAAAGTAAAAAATCAGTTTGTGGGTGTTCTACATACATTTGGAGCACCCCAAAGCAACAAGTGGTTAGTGGATACTGCATTAGACACCACTGGCTTCGAGAACCCGCTGGCTTATTAAATATTTGCCTACAGTGTGCCAGGTCCTGGGAAACAGTGTGCACAGACAGGAAGTAGCCAGAACTCTCTCAAAGAATTAGACCCTGGGAGCATGCTAGTGCCTGTTGCACTCAGGCTGGTTAGAGGGAGAGTGACCTGAGAGGCAGCCAAGATAGTGGGGATAATGGGAGGAAGCCCTCTGACAGGCTCTCCTGTCTATGGGAGAGCTTTACCTAAAACTTTTCAGGAAAAAATGCTGTAGATTTAAAGAAAAAACTCACAAGGAGTTTAAAAGTATTTTTGCACAGAGGCATCGTCCTTAAGACAGATGAAAAGTTCCACGATGGCCCATTTAAAATCAGCTAGTCACACCACACCTTTTGCATGATATGGTATACTTTGGTAACACTCAGCTGTTGGGGAGTTAGGCTTGGTCCCTGAGCCCCTGCAGACTCTGTCATGTGAGGAAACAGGAAGAGCCCACTGTCTCATGGAATGCGCTATTCTGGTTTGAAATGGATGCTCTGAAATATAGGATGGTGTATCCTATAGTTGACCTTTGATTTCAAAGTCACAGGCTTTTATTGTGGATAATGGTGTTTGTGTTTTATATTGGAGTTAGAAGAAGACCTAGGTTAACACTTATTTAGCTTCTTGTGTTTTTTGGCCAAGCGTACGTGAGTCCGGTAAGTTCATTTCACAGGCTACTGTGTCCCTCTATTCCTTACAAAGTATGCTCATTTCCCCATGGGGGGGTCATAAAGAAATAATTCAATTTTTTCTAAGTTCAAAAACAGATTTTAAATCACTGTATTCTCATAGTGGGAATAAGAGGCCAACCATCTTAAAATAATAAGAATGGTTGCTATTGCCATTCAGAAGTGTTTTATAGGCAAGAATAGGAAATGTGTTTTGGTTTGGGGTTTGGTTTTTGTTTGTTTTGGTTTGGGGTTTGGTTTTTGGTGCTAGGGTTGAACCCAGGGCTTTGTGTATGCCAAGTGTGAGTTCTTAGCAATGATCTGCACTCCCAGCCCTATGAAATACCTTATATAAACCTACTTTGTTGAGAATAAATTGTTTTGGTTTTTTAATTTTGTTTTTGAGACAGGGTCTCTATGTAGTTCAGGCTGTCCTTGAACTCACTGTGTAGTCCAGGCTGGCCTCAAACTTGCAGTGATCCTCCTGCCTCAGCCTCCCAAGTGCTGGGATTATATGTGTGTGCCATCATGCCGGGCTGTTGAGAATAAATTGTGCAGTGCTGGAACATAACCATGTACACCACAGAAATTGGTGGTATTGTCAGTAAGGTGAGAAGGTGCTGACATGCAGTAGCAAGATTTTTTTGATTTTTTTGAGACAGGGTCTCGTTATGTTCAGGCTGGCCTTGAACTCACTGTGTAACCCAGGCTGGCCTCGAACTTGTGGCAATCATCCTGCCTTGGCCTCCCACGTGCTGGCATTACAGGTGTGCACCACCACGCCCAGCAATAGCAAGATATAAACTAAATTTAGTTGTGTTCCAAAATTAGTAATATCTGCTTGTTCTTAGGAAGTTCTAGTTATATTAAATGAACATGCTGTGTCACTGTGAGCACCTGCATCTAGGGACAGCTGGCTCTCATATTAACACTGTTAAAATTTGTCATTCAAAGTTAACCAAGTAGTTTCTTCCTGGGGTTAAAAAAAAATCTAGGCCCCTGTGAGACAGGCAATATACTATATGCTAGGCCAGTGATGGCGAACCTTTTAGAGCTTTCAGTGATAAACAGCCTGCTTTGGCACGCATGCCATAGGCTTGCCACCACCATGCTAGACTGTGACATTTCATATACTTTTAATAAGAGTAGTCTTCCTTAGTCCTAGTTTACTGGGAGAAGGAATTAGATTTTCCGTAGCTTGTGCCTTCCTTTTTTGCCCGCCCCACCAGCATCTATTGTTTACTGTGATACAATTTTGAACTCAATTGGATATTCTGATTGGTTCCATAGCAACTAATTGGGGTGTTTCCATTGTATAAATATCTTTGGAGAAAAATTAGATACAGATAAGCCAAAAGATAGCACAGTTGCCCAGGCTGGACTGGAACTTGAGATCCTCTTGCCTCAGCTTCCTAAATACTGGGATTACAGGCATGTACCACTATGCCTGACTACCTTTTTAAAAATAATACAGTGAATATCTTTAGCCTCTCTGTCACTGTTTAATGTTTTACAACCTCATTGGTTTGTGTTTTGTTTTGTTTTGTTTTGTTTTGTTTTGTTTTGTTTTGTTTTTGAGACAGGGTCTCGCTGTGTAGTGCAGGCTAGCCTCGAACTCACCTACATAGCCCACCCAGGCTGGCCTCAACTCACAGTGATCTTCCTGCCTCAGCCCCAGCGTGTGCCACCACACCCATCTTACAACCTCATTGTTAATGTCTGCATAGATCATAATTTAAGCATCCCTTTAGGTTGTAGAGGTTTCTTTTTCTTCCAAACTGCTTTTCAGAATTGTTCCTTTTCTCTGAGAGGCTGAGGCAGGAAGAAGTTTGCCAGCCTATGAAGGTTAGTGAGACCCTGTCTCAAAGATCAAAAAAAAAAATTTTTTTTTAAAAGCTCAGTGCAGAGAACCTGGGTTCAATCCCCAATACCAAAAGGAAAAAAATCCTTCCCTTTTTTATGTGTCAACCAGTATGATATGGGCGTTTCCTTCATGCAAATATTTCAGCTAAAGACATTTGAGAACCACCAATATAAATTTGTTCTGTTGTTGTGAAAATATTCTTTTAAAGTAATAGCAGAGTAGAAGGTTTGAACATCAGCTCAAAATGATGGCAATTGGTAAGGACTGCAGGAATTGTCTTGTTACATTTTTGGATTCTTTTACTTACTGCAGCAATCGTGTTACTTTTCTAAATAAAGGAATTGATAACTCAATACTTAATTCATTATACCTTTCCCCCTCTTTTATGGCAAAAACATCACTTACAATTGGGGAAAGTCACTCAACCAGTTAGTAAAATTGATCTTTTTTCAGAGTAGCTGGGAGAGTGGCAAGTGAGAGCAAGTTAGAATGAAAGGGGGAAAAGGCCTATGTGACCACAATGTGGTTCAGATTTTTCAGTGAAAGAGTAAACTTTAGTTAACAAATACAAGAGTTAGGAAGTATGGCTTTGTTTTTAAGTGTTTGTCTTACATTCATGCTTGAGAAAAAGCAAGTTTAATTGGAGAATGAGGTAAAAAAGAATAAATGAAAAGTGTGAATTTAGCCCCAAAAGTTAAACTGTCCATCTTCAAGCAGGCAGCTAACTCTGTCTTGGACCAAATACTTCCCCTAAGTTGTGCACACAATTGTGCAAGTGCCTGCCCAGCTTTCTCTCATTAGATAGCAGCCCTGGGAGGATTTGGAATATATTAAGAAGAAAGTAGGGATTAGAACCTCTGGTTTATTCTGGATCTCTATTGGGAGAGGGATTTTATTGGCTCAGCCCCACCAGCTGTCCCAAAAGCACCCTTTCAAAGCTGTTCTCTCCCTTGCAAAGCAGTCTGGATCTCTTTATACCAGAGAAAGAATGGGAGAGAGGGGAGGCCTAGTTATTACCTCTGTGGGGACCTAGAGTTTGGTATGGAGATTATTTTGAATGAAAGATATTAGAGATTCAACCGACAAAGCCTGTCTGATACTGGGAGAGACCAAGATCAAAATGTGTCATACGTGAATCCCCTTTCTGGGGTAGTTTTAAGGTCTGTTAAGACAGAAAGACCACTCATACCTGTGTAGATAAATGCTTTAAAAAACTTTTTTTGAGACGGTCTCACATTGTAGTCCAAACTGGTCATAAACTATGTAGCCCAGGCTGTCCTCAAACTCACAGTCTTGCCTAACCCTCTGGAGTGCTAGGATCCAGGTGTGTGCACACCACCACAATTTTTCCCCCCATTTGTTTTTCCCAAAGGAGACTTTCTCTTCCCTATCCTAAGTTATGTGTGTAAGTCCCTGAAATTCTGAGTTCTTTATAAGTTAATATGTGTGCAAATATGTATGCATGTTGCACTTTTTTTTTTTTTTCTATTAAACAGTCTTATCAGTTAATTTACAGGCCCAAGGCACGGACTCTTAGGGTAAAGGAATTTTTTCCTCCTTTGACCTCAATTGCTGCTGCTTTGTTACTAAAACTACCTGAGAACAGAACATCTTTTGCCAAGATTCTGGTTAGACCTTTAAACAAGCTCAGGGGCTACCGATGGGGCTTTCAGACCTGCTGTATTTGAGCACAGTCCTCATCGAGTCTGTGCCATGGTCTCTGCTTTATGCAATAAAACCCACTCTCTCAGTATGTATTCCCCAGTAGTTCATCTCACTGGGCCTCCAAAGCTGTCTCCTGGGGGTAACATACTACTTCTTTAGTCTTCCTGGAAAAGTCAAAGGACAGGCCTTTTTTTTTTTTTTTTTTTTTTTTTTTTTTTTGGCGGAGTCTCACTATGTAGTTCAGACTGGCCCCAACTCGTGACGATCCTCCTGCTTCAGCTTCTTGAGTGCTGGGATTACAGGCATGTGCCACCACGCCTGTCAAGACAGGCCTTACTTAGCCTTACAGCCTCTGCCCTGCTTACCTCAATAAATTCAGTTGTTGCCTACTGGGAGGAGAAGTTAAAGGTTTCAAGCATGTATTCCCTGAAGTTCTCACTCTCCCATTTGGAAACTCTTCTCCCTCTGTATGCCTCTCAGCCTTCTGTGATCCAAAAAAGACCTATCTCATCTGCAGCAACAGTAGAATAGCCACAGGACGCAGTGCTACGTACCTGTAATCCCAGCACTTGAGGCTGAGGCAGGAGGATTGTAAATTTGAGTCCAACCTGGGCAATTTGGCAACTTAGCAAGAACCTGTATCAAAATAATAATAAATAAAAGGTCGGGGATTTAGCTCAGTGGGAAAGCTCTGCATTTAGTCCCCAGTGTAGGGCACCCCCAAAAAAGAATAGGATAATGTTTTAATTTTGAATATGCCTTTTTAAAACCTGTAGCTGAACACTTTTTATGTTTACTGAATTTGTATTTTTTATGGCTTGTCTATTCTTTGTCAGTGTTTCTTTGGGGTGTTTATTATTTCTTCACATCGTGTAAAAACAATAGAAGATACCCTCAAGATACATTTGAATACTTAGGATTTTCATAGTTTAGAAAGATCAAAAATTAAAAGTCAAGTAAGTTGGAAAAAATGTTTGCAGTAAGTTTTTAAGAAACTGACATTTTAAATCTTAGTAACAGATACTCAAATGTTCATATTCTTTTAACCTATCAATAGATTAAAATACATACCAAAATATTAATAGTGTAGGAATGGGTAACATTTTTTCAGTACTGATATAGTGGTAACCAGAATAGACGTGAGCTTGACATGAAAAGCTTACAGTCTAGCAGTGACTTTTTTGTGTGTTTTGGGTGTTAGGATTGAATCTAGGGCCTTGTATATCTGACTCTCCAGCATATGGTGGCTTGTGTGTGTGTGTGTGCGCGCGCTGAGCTGCATTCCCAGCCATTTTTGTAAATGTTTGAGACATGGTCTCACTAAGTTGCCTAGACTGGGCTCGAACTTGCTATCTGTCCTCCTGTCTCAGACTCCCAGGGTGCTGAAATTACATGTACTATCTCGCCAGCTGCAGTGACTATTTTTAAACTTTACTTTTTAAATAGATGAATAGTCACATTGTTGAAAGTAGTTATATAGAAAACACCAGCTGTTGGTATTGCATGCGTGTAATCCCAGTACTCAGGAGACTGAAGCAGAAGGATCTCTGCAAGTTCGAGGCCAGCCTGGGCTGTAATAATGAGTTCAAGACCAGCCTAAACTATATACTGAGACCCTGTCTCAGAAAAACCAGAAAATAGAATAAGAAATACATGCTTGTGAAAAGTTAGGGCAGATATGAATAAACAGCAGGTATCTCTTTTTTCTGTTGTTGTTGGGGTTTTCTGTTCGTTTTGGGTTTTTTTGAGACTGGGTCTCACTGTGTAGTTCAGGCGGGCCTTGAACTTGCTGCCATCCTGCCTCCTGCGTCCTGAGTGCTGGGATTACAGGTGTGTGACACCACACCCAGCTTCAGCAGGTATCTCTGACATCTCCCATTCCCAGTCCCCAAAGGCTACTTTCTGAATATTTACTACGGCCCAGGCATTATTCTAGAACAGCTTCACAAGGTAGGTGTTTTTATCTCCACTTTATAGGAAACTAAGGCACCAGAGAGGGTAAGTGACTTACCTAAGATCACATAGGTTCCAAGTGGCAGAGCCAGGATTTGACTTCAGGTGTCTCCAGAGCCCAGTTCTGGTCACATAGTTTTCCCTGAGTTTTCAGATGTGATTTCTTGTCAGAAGAGGAAAGAATGGCAGAGGTCTGTAGAGAAAAATGGAAGGAAGAAAAGGAAGAAGTAAAAGGTGTAATAGTTCTGCATGCATGCTGAAGCCAAGGCTTCTGGAGAGAGGAGTAGACAGGGTAGCAAGAAGTGGTGAGGCATTTATGGTGGTGTGGATATGAATCTAAGTATGTTTCCTTGTTTGTGAGTGATGGGGGAGGAGTGGGGTACAAATAGAAACAAGTGAGTACTCTGTAATTTGTATCAGTTACTAGAGTAGCATCCTTGGATTTGTGTGGGAAGATAAAAACATTGTCATTGTCACTAGCTCCTGCTCCTGTTCTCTTTTCACACTCTTTAGCATCTCCCTTCTATATTCCTACTTGTTCAGTGCTGCTAAACGTGGTAAATTGACCCCAGAATGCCTTCTTGGGGCCTCTAAAGTTCCAGGTTTCAGAGGCATCCATAGAGCAAGGGTGGCAATGGGGATTATCATGGTAGATGGGCTGTGTTACCCCTTGGATGGATTTGAATTCTGAAGGAGACCTTTAAGGCCAGAAAAAGGAACCTGGTTTAATGTCTTAACAGTTCTCTACCCTAAAAAGTTCTTTCTCACATGTAACCCTGATGGGCCTTTATTTGAATTAAGAACTCTTGCATCTTGATTCCTTCCATTGTCAAAATAATCTTGATAAAGATTAATAGATTTAGAGTTGGAAAGCGTGTTAGTGCAGAAACTAACTGGCTAAAGCCAGAATTTCTTGACAGGAAAAGTAAAGCTTCCTTCTATTCTGTGTTCATGTCTTGGGCTTTAAGATAGTCTAAAGGGGTGCCTTCCTCTGTACTTGCATTTAATTCAGATAAAGTCCCCTTTGAGGGAAAAACAAACTGGGGAAAAGGAACGAAAAGCACATTATATATATTTTTTTTTATAGATCTAATTTTATTTTATTTTATTTTTAAAGACAACAAGTAAACATTCTTATGTATTAACAAACTCAAGAATTAGAGAATGTACAAATACCTTTTGGAGAAAAACATTACTCAGTATAGGATTAAGCCATGTAAAAGCTAGGTAAAAATAAAAGACTGAGGGCTGGTGAGATGGCTCAGCGGCGTAAGCGCCTGCCTTGCAAGCGCGAAGGCCCGAGTTCGACTCCCAAGTCCCACATACGAAAAAGGGGCCGGTGATGTCGCTCAGCGGCACGGGTGCCTGTTGGCGCACGAGGTCCTGAGGTCGACCCCCCGGTACCCACAAAAAAAAAAAAAATAGAAGACTGAGGAATGCAATAGTCACAGTGAAATTGCATTTTCATACTAGGGAGACAATACGATGTTTACAAATGTGTGTCTGGTTCATTTCATTTTTATATCTTGAGAATTACAGTTTCTTTTTCTGGAAAGTGGAGCAAAAATCATTCATAGCATGGAGTAATGTTCCATTTTTTAACCTATTAGTATATTGCTACTAACAGCTTTATTTCTATGATCTTCGTCTAAGTAAAAGTTTGGCCCTAACTATACAGTACTATACAGTTGGTTATTTTTGAGGGGTACTTAATGGTTGGAGTTTTTGCTTTTGTTCTTTGTTGTTTCCCATGTCTTTGAAAGCTTATCTCCTTTTTTTGTTGTTATCCTCAGGTTCGAGAACTTGTCTTGGACAATTGCAAATCGAATGATGGAAAAATTGAGGGCTTAACAGCTGAATTTGTGAACTTAGAGTTCCTCAGTTTAATAAATGTATGCTTGCTTTCAGTTTCAAATCTCCCTAAGCTACCTAAATTGAAAAAGGTAAGTACTTTTTCTTCAAGTTAAAGACAATGAACTTGGGAAGGGGAAATGTGTGATTTTGCCTGTAAGGAAGGCCTTAGAGTAATAGCACATGGCCTTTGGAACTGGGTAGATAGGGGACTGGATTCCAGCTCTCTGCTGGTTCCTTTAAAACAAACAAACACCAATGCTGGGTGTTGAATCCAGGGCTTGTCACACACTAGCGAGTGCTTTACCACTGAGCTATACCTCAGCCTCTGTTGCTTCCTTTATGGATCTCCCACAGGGTATGTCACCTCTCTAAGCTCATTTTCCTCCCCTGTACACTGGTGATACTATTTGACCTTGCAGAATCACTGTGATGTTTGGAAGTAATGTTGGATACTCGATAAATGGTTATAAAGATCATTTTGTAGATAATTTGTTAATTGTTAAAAGTTTTCTATAATGTTCACTAGATTTTGTTCTTAGTATGCTGGTGTGTTGTGTTGTGTTTTGTTTTGTTTTGAGCCAGGGTTGCACAGTTTAGTTCAGGCTGGCCTTGAGTTTACTAAGTAGTTTAGGCTGGCCTCAAACTCGGTGATCTTCCTGCCTCTGCCTACCAAGTGCTGGGATTACAGGCATGCACTACCACGCCCAGCTTTTTTGTTTTTTGAGACAGGGTCTCACTATGTATTCCAGACTATTCCTGAACTCACTGTATAGCTCAGTGATCCTCTTGCCTCCGCCTACCAAATGCTGGGATTATCCTGGGATTAAAAATCCCAGGATTTTTAATGAATAGGAAGTTTGAAGTGTGTTGTGATTGACTAGAAGAATTCAGTGTAACAAAATTACTATATTTTGCTATGCTAGTTGATGGCCCCTTTTTAATATTCTAGTAGTCTAATTAAAACCACTTATCTACACCCCAACCACATTTCTCCCACTCCCAAGAAAAGGACAAAATGTAAGTGGGTGTGCTGGTGCACACCTGTAATCCCAGCACTTGGGAGTCTGAAGCAAGAGGATCAGCGCAAATTCGAGGCCAGCCTGGTATACATACTGTAGTGGGTTCAAGGCCAGCCTGAACTACATAGCAAGACTCTGTCTCTAACAAACAAACAAAAAAGGACAGAATGCTCAAGAAAAATATTTTGTGTTGTTCTGTACATTTAACTGTCACAAAGCCCTAGAAATGTCAGAGCTGGAAGAAACTTTGGTACTATATCCAGTCCAGGCCTTTATTACAGCAGCAGTCCCAAAAAGGGACAGTAATTTGCCAGAGCCACCCACTGAAGTGGTTAGTGTTAGAAGAACCAAACCTGAACCATATCTCCTAACCCAGTACCTTTTTCATTATGTAGGAAAAGATGTGTGGTTATGTAGTACAGAACTTAGTTGAATTTTTATTTTAAACAAAGGCACACATAAAAATAAATTTATAATCAAGTTTAGGCAAAGGACACATAGACTATTTCCAGAGCTTAAGTCCTGAGAGATGAGACTTTTTTTGTGTGATGTTGGGTTTGTTTGTTTCTTGTTTTGTTTAGTACATGAATATAGAAATTCTAAAAGCTTGCCTATGTCTTACGGCTTGCCTAGCTGATATATGCTCATGCAGTCCTCATGAGCTTTCAGTATACTTGCTAATGAAAATATTTCTCATTTCTAAGTATCTACTTTATAGATTCGGTCTTGTATTTGCATGAGTCATCAGTGATAATGGCAACTGATTAGCTCAGCAATACATCAATTTAGCATAAACTTGATGCTAGCAGATCCCTAGTATGTATTTTGTTTTCTGTTTTACTAGCATCCTGATGAGTTTTCCTGAATTAGTATGACCTCTGTACTCTCAGATGTATTCAGAAAGTCAGCCTATCAGTGACCACTTATTTAAGACCTTTATCAAATCTTGCTGAAGTCTTTAAACACTAATTACTTACAGGGCCAATGAGGGAAATCATAGTTAAAAGACGGATTGAATGTTCTTTATGTTTCTTCTTACCACAGAGCACAGACTGTTGTAACAAGAAACAAGTACTTTAAAAAAATGGTATATAAATATCATAGGTTTCCAAAATTTACACATTTATTTTATTTCAAAATAAATATGCAGTAAATACTTTGGTGGATTGTCATGTTACCCCTGTTTCATAAGATCTCATGTTGAAAGATGTGAACAGGTTCACTGTCCTGCATTATGTAGTGCGTTTCATTTGTGCAAGTAACATACATAGGTGCATAGCATCAGGGGAAGGCATGGGTTCTAATAAAGCTATATGGTCTGACTTCAAATCATGGGCCCACACCATAGCAGCTGTGTCATCTTGGTCCAGTTACATCTTTGTAGTTAACTTTCCTCATCTATAAATGAGGGCGATAATTGTTCCTGTGCCTCAGGGTTGTTGCAAGATCAAATGAGTTAACGTATTTCTAATACCATGAACAGTGTATGGCACTTAAGTACTATGTAGTGGTTAGATAAACCATTGCTAGTACTTAAAATAGGCAGTTGGAACCAGTTGTGTGGCCTGAGTTTTCCATCTGCAAAAGAGCTTGAATCAGATGTTCTCTACAGTGATCTTCAGGCTCCAGTTCCTTGTGCTTTAAGATTCTAGCACTCCTTGCTGAAATCTTCTTCCTTTTTTGGCACACTATTGTCTGTGCTACTTGATCTACAGCTAAGAAATTAGAGTAGGTTCTTGGTTCTTATAAGAAGCGACCTTTAGGGAACTAGCTTCATAAACCTAAAGCTATTGCCCTGCTGTCTTTCTTTTCTTTTTGGTGCTGGGGGGTCAAACCCACAGCTTCTCAAATGCTAAATACATGATGTATCTCTGAGCTGTATATCCCATGCCCTCCTTCCCCTTTTTCCTGATGTCTTGCACCATTTTTAGGAGCTCATTTCTTTTTTTTTTTTTTTTTTTTTTTTGTGGGTACCGGGGGGTCGACCTCAGGACCTCGTGCGCCAGCAGACGCCCGTGCCTCTGAGCGATATCACCGGCCCCTTTTTCATATGTGAGTTCCGGGAGTCGAACTCGGGCCCTCGCGCTTGCCGGGCAGGCGCTTAAGCCGCTGAGCCATCTCACCGGCCCTAGGAGCTCATTTCTGAGGCTTGTCCCTCTTCTGTGGCCTTCTGAGCAATATTCCACATTGTCTTCAGGTGTTGAATCCCACAGTGTATTAACATTGCCCAGAAACCAGATTTTGTTTCAAGTGAACATTGCAAACATTCCTTGGCATGCAAAATAAGCTTCTCAGAATGCACAGACCCTTTACCCTTTCTGGCAGGTACAGAGTATTACAACGTCTTAGGGGATTCTGATTTGGTTTTTGCTTGTTCTGGGTTCTTGGGGGCTTTTTTTTTTTTTTTTTTTTTGGTGGGTGCCGGGGGTCGAACTTAGGACCTCACGCGCCAGCAGCCGCCCGTGCCGCTGAGCAATATCACCAGCCCTTTTCTTGTATGTGGGTACCAGTAGTCGAACTCAGGACCTCGCGCTTGCCAGGCAGGCACTTATGCCTCTGAGCTATCTCACCAGCCCCTTGTTTTGTTTTTTGAGACAGGGTCTCGCTGTGCTGTTCAGCCTGTCCTTGAACTCACTGTGTAGCCCAGGCTGACCTCAAACTTCCAGCAATCCTCCTGCCTCAGCCCCTCGAGTGCTAGGATTATAGGCGTGCACAACCGCACCCTGCTCTAATCTGTTTTGACCTACTTCTTAGGTTAGAAAATGTATTCACTGATATTAGAGGTCAGTTCTTGAGCAACTTTTTAGCAGCTGATTGAGAAAATACTTATTAGAAACAGTGATTTTTGATCTTAATAAGTATTCAAGATCTGTATTTATTCATAACTCCTTAGTGATGTGTGTTTGTGTCTGTATTTGTGTCCGTACTCTGTGTGCTTTCTTTCACAGCTTGAGCTCAGTGACAATAGGATCTTTGGAGGTCTGGACATGTTAGCAGAAAAACTTCCAAATCTCACGCATCTAAACTTAAGTGGAAATAAACTGAAAGATATCAGCACCTTGGAACCTTTGGTAAGTGACTGAGAATTTGGAAACTGGGAATTATTGGTCATTTTCATTTTCATATTTATAGTGGGAGAAATGACTGGGAATAATAATCGAGAAAATGATGGCTTTTTGCTTTTTATAGGAGTCCCAATTTTAAAGATCAGAGCCTAATTATATATATATTCCTATGGCTTTGCTCCTCCTGCCTGATATATTGTGGCTTCTTCCAAAGGGGAATTATTTGATGTTTTCTATCCTTGTTAAAATTCACATTTATAATAGCCTTAAACATGTCTGTTAGTACCCTCCACCCCACCCCAACTCCACCAGGCTGGCCAAATTGTTACATTGTACTTTATACTAAAACTGTAGAAATTGGGTGGCATGTCTGAATTATAGATGGAACAATCAAGCACAGCTCCACTAAATTTTAGCTTTTATAATTCCTGATCTCGTGCTGTACTGATCACTGCTGCCTAAAGTTCTATGTGGAAATCCTGAGATCTTTCTCAGTCTGACAGGTTGGGATGAGTCTTGGAAAGCTGTTTTACCTGCCACTTGGGTTATAGACTTGCTGTGTGACCTTGGGCAAATCGCTTCTTCTCTCTGGGCCTCAGTTTCCTCATTCATGAAGTGGGGAGGACAATAATGCTTGCCTTACTTAGGGGCTCTGAGGATAAAGTCCGGTAATGTGTTTCCTTCAGTTGTTAGGTTGGAAAGCTGTGCTAACGAGAATCCGGTCCATATGAAGTTGTAGTGGCCAAAAA